>OX030976.1:7500000-8750000 GCA_943735965.1 Eupithecia abbreviata
CACATGAATATGATGCAGGCAATGAATTAAGAGCATCATTTAAGACGACAACAATAACATTGAAGACAAATCCACCACATAACATAAAATATATTTAAAATATCCGCTACATCTTTAACCAAAAGATTTGAAATTACTTTTTAGTAGAAGTAATAACTTATTTCATCAAATCACTGGATAATTATTTCTAGTGGGTTCTACTCAGCGTAGGTATACAGCGTATGATTAAACCCTCCGACCGCAATACGGTTATTGAAGCTAGACTGTACTACCTTAAGCTGAGGTAAATCGATCTGCATTCGATGATCAACAACTGGCTTACATAATGAAAGCGGCTAAGATAATGCATGAAGGAAGAAGATACAACTCCAGCTTTCAACAAAACAATCTTATGAGGACCTTTTTATGTAGTAAGCATGTTGCTTGCATCAATTCATTGAATACTTACGCGGCGAGGACGGTGTCTGCAAACGGGGGGCGCCGCCGCTCCGGGAAGTTTGCATGATTGACAACCATTTATATTAATAAAAGACCAAAAGCTAGACACCACAATGAGTCGTACTAGGAGCTTCCAACAAGTTTTAAAATATTACTTTATGAGAGAAAAAAGTGGCTACATAAGTTTCAAAACATTATGAAGGGGAGTGAATTGAAATTGGAAGCTCCATACGTTATTATTATGAACTTAGGCAGCTAATAAATCAGTGTCATTAAATCCCATGTAAGCACATGTTTGATGATTGCCACCAACTTATTTGCAGTGAGACACACAAATCAATGGATTGTAAAAGTATGATTCGTAAGGTCAACCTAGCGTGAAGCACTAGTTAAGTACTTTTAGATAGAAAGCATTTTCATGAATATTGACTGGTATTTAGTTCGGAGTGCAGTAGACGCATCACCTTGAGTTATACAAGTAAAAGACTGAAAAAACTTTTACTCACAAATTACCTATCATTCAACTACATGTTTTATATGGTTTTAACCTGATCAAGTACATTATAATGACAATTAAATCGGATTATAAAATAATCATAGAATAATTTAGAAAGTACATATATTACAAAAAATCGGAATCTGGATGCGTTCACTGACACTTACAATGGATTCTAGTACCCTACGCTTGCCTAGGTCGGGTCTTACAGTACAAGTGAGTAGATCTTACCTCTTCGCTGGTAGACTTGTCGTGTCGCGGAGGAGTGGTCGGCTGGCCGGCCTGGCTCAGGAGGTCTGGTAGGACAGAGCTGGTGCGCGAGCCACTGCCTTCGTTTGCGCCGCTTGATCGACCCTACATGTCAAAATAAGATATATCTGAAACCTTTCACAATAAATTAAGTCGAAGCTATTTTATTAACTAGCTAGAATTTGCTGATAAAACTAAGTATATTTTGTACAGACATAAAACTAATTAGAAAGATTTGAATTGAATTAGATGATAAGAAATTATTGTATTGTTACATCTAGGTAATTAAATGATCTAATAACAACATTAATGATTATTTATCGCGTACCTTGTGCCGATAAATAATCATTAAATATGTTAACAAATCGCGATAGTTAAAAAAAAAAAGATCTAATAACAAGTTCTGAAACTTCTGTTTTAAAAAATAGTTATAACAAAAACAATTCATGAGGTTATAGTTATTAATAAAAACCAAACGGTGACAAACAATGATTGTAGCTATAGCATTAAAACACAACTCGACAAACAGGGCGACAGACACAAACGGCAGCCAACATGCAACACATTCACAGTCAAATGAGTTCTGCTCAGCTTCGATGTTCGTTAGGCATTCCTAGTGTTAAGTCGTGTTGGGGCAGTCACTTCTCTTGGCAGGAAGACGGTAATCGCGCGGATAACATGGTGAATGATTAGTCGATGTGTTAGTAGCTTGGGTGAAAATGTGGGTTAAAACAATAAGCATGTACTACATACATCTAAATAGATTGATTGTTACTGTTATACTTTCTGTCATGATGATCTCTATCTTTTAAATACATAATTGTATAGATATATAGGACGATAAAGGCGTGTGTAAACGTAGTGAAAAGACGTACCTCTACATCTTTTTTGTAGTGGTTATCTTTGCATGTAGCTATACACAATCAATACTTTATCTTTCATACAATACTACTATAAGTTACTTATGTATATTATTCAAATGATAGGTCACGCCAAAAGGTAAGACGTGTGAGCAAATAACTATATAATTTAATATTTACGTATACATACATAGAAAAAACATCACGTTGTTATGTCATATTCAAACCGTAAACCATTCCCACGCATATTATACATAACATAATGTTAATATTTACCAGTACCATTTACTATATCCAATACCATTCCTATTAATCAAGCATTGTACGATAAAAATGTAGATGTTAGCTTCTATGTTAGAATAAATATATCCCTCATACCAAATTGTAAGTATAAAAATATTAAACTGTCCTGATCGGGGAGCAATTACCTTATCCTGAGCGAGTACCGCTTCCTGCCCACTTGCCAAGAGTTCTGAGTGCCGATTGTATTGGGAGTTTCGACGAAATACTATATCGGATTCAGTTTTTTCCCTGCGTGGTTTCATGCGTATGTTTGCATCTGATGGGGATTGTTCTCTTTGGTTGTTTTCGAAGGTATTCGCTGTCAGGTCTGGAGTGCCCGCCTTTTCGAAGGTAGTGCCGCTCGAGAAACAAATACTAGTGGAAGGGGAGTCGCTATTGACGCTGCTTTGCCGGGACGGGGTTTTGCTTTCGCTGTCTTGTCGGATCAAAGCGGCGACGTTTTTCAGAGCCTCGATAGGATTATTAGCCTGTATCTTGGTATTAGCGATTTTTTTGTCGTTCTTCTTTATCTCGCCCTGTGCAGACATCTTCAAACTATCATTCATTTTTATGAAGTCGGTCAAAATTGGCTCTCCGGAGACCGATGGCTTTATGATCTGTTTTCGAGAATTGTTGAAAATCCCACTGGACCTCATCTGTTTTTGTGCGCCTATTTGGCTGTCATGTTTTGGTATGTAAATGGCGGAATGCCTCGTGCTAGGTAATGGAAAAAGATCGGAATTCTCTCTTCTGAACCCTCTAAAGAAACGATTTGGAGAATTCGATTCCGCATCTTGTTCCTTCTTGTACTTGATGAGGTCAGCAAGTTTATCTTGAGTGGTTTTTTCGTTTGGTTTCTGAAATAGCTGCTTATGCCTAGCGGGCGGGGTTGCGATCGCTTTGTACTTGGTCCACGCGTCTTCCATTTCGAGTCGCGATTGTCGTTGCAGCTGCACTCGTTTCTGCTCAGCCTCTTTAGCTGCCTTCTGTTTCTCTTCCCTGGCTTCCGCACTCTTGGAAGGGAAGAATCTGGCAAAGTCCCAATCCTTCAGTAGCACAGCCTCGTCAACATCCGATTGCCTTTTATCTTCCGTATTTTCCCTCTGGCGTTTCGTGACCCATACAAAAACACACATGAATAATGTAATCGAAATAAAATATGACTAACAATGCTCACTAATCTTACTTTGGCGTGAAAATAAAGGACATAAAATCAATAGCAGGCTCGGCCCGGCAGGGTGCGATAAAAGAATGTCAGCTTACATAGTTAGCACAAAACAGCAATGAGACACAGAATAGGGCTATGCCAGTAGTACAACGACTTTCTCGAATAAAGATTTTAGCTTCACAAGTATATTCGATTCAAGATTCAGAAACATGTAACGATAAAATGAATCGCCATACCACTAGCTAAGCTTCATCATCTGTAAGTGCGTTGACAGGATTAAAGTTAATCCCAGGAACTTACCCGTTTCATGACGAGTGTCCGATCTCCGTGCGCGTCATCATCATCCGGCGTAGGCGGCAGCGGGCGCGTAGGAGCGGTGCCGGCGTTGTTGGCGCCGCCTCCGTCCTCGGACACAGCGCTCAAACCAGGCCTGTAGCAGAACTCGGGACTAACAAGCGAACCAAACGAAAGGGACGGGAGTGGAAAACGAAATAGGTGGAAAAACATAAAGGCAAATAAAAAGTATAAACACTGGGAAATTAGTAATGGTTATACCATTGCGTGAGTGGGTATTTATTCAGGGTCCTGATAAATAACTTTAAGATTGAGCAGTTTTGGTCAGGCGACTCCACCCGAAACAGACGTGAACGCATAAATCTATGTAATTTTATTATAATGTTTCATAGAATACAAGCATTATGTTGACGACGGCGCTGGTAATGATGTATTATTATTATAGTTACTGAAGATGTCGGTGTCGAGTCGGGTCGGCTAATAAAGAACCGTCCATCAATGTCAGCACTGAACACCAATGTCTTTTCAGGACTTTATGTAGTCAGTTTTCATCAATAAGGATGACTGTAGATGCAAGTAACTCACAGTGGTTTAGGCGGATCGCTGGCCAGTAGTGTACCGTCGTTGCGTACGCGACCACCGCTCTCCTCTGCGTCGGAATCCGTGTCTGATTCGTCGAATGTCGGCTCTGGAGCGACTCGCTCAGTTCTCTCCACTGGTGGGCCTGTTTTCAAAAGTTATTTATTTAATAACAGCATGGATTAAGCCTCTTTCTATATAATGCCTCGGCATTAAACCCACCCTTTGTACCGTGCAATAAAGTATGACCCAGAGTGACATAATTTTTCTCAGAAATTAATAACATTTGTTTCTTTAGGCTTACAAAAAGCTTAGGATTAGGCAATTCAAATTTTAAACTATCAAATAAGAAATAAAGTGTTAATTATTATGCGTTTCTCATTTACTAGTGTTTGCTGTGTGTTTTTTGTCTACTAATGGAAGATGTGAATTTTATCTATTCTAGCCTGAACAAGCTTTTTGCCTTACTCTAGCTATGCTGTCGAATGCTAAACCTATAGAATGACAAAGTTAATTGGCACGATTTAGAAAATACCAATAGATATCATATTGAATCCAAACCTTGTCCATTAGTAGGCGCCCGAGGAGGCCGATTCGGTGGTTCGTTGCCCGACACTACTCCTAGTTCGTTGAGTTGCGCAGCTAACTTATCCAAATCCTGAAATTATCATAGAAAATCATCAATACTTTGTACAAGTTAGAGATAAAATCATTGTATGCAAACAGAATTTATAAGATAAGGAACAAACCTCTGGCCTTCTCGGTGGAAGCTGCAGTAATCAGGTGTGCAAATAAATGTAAACAGCGTGACATGGAAATAAAAACAAAAAAGCAAATAAATTGCAAGTTACAGATATTAGGGAGATATCACATCAAATAATACTGGGAGCGATTGGATATATGTGATTGGGCATGATAGAGATTAGTTCTACAAGTGTTTTCATCACGGGAAAGTACTGGACAGAGAAACCCAACAATTCAGTAAATTATAAGCCATCATCTAGCCACAAAGTTAGCAGAGCTAGGCTACTATGGCTACTTGATAACTCCGCAATTATAAATCACAAGTATATTTTTCTTCAGGCTTAAAAAATAGCTCATAGACAAGTCCCATTTTTAACTAATTATTATCACATAAATAGTCGGATTTTAAACGATTTTAATACTTGGACTTTAATAATACGCACCATAGGTTTGAAGAGATGGTGTGAGGCGCGCTGCGGAGGCTGCGGCCCGCTGGCCGGCGGCGTACCGTTGTTAGAGCCCGAGCTGTTCGAGGAACCGGAAGACTTCGGAGTTGGGGGCAGGGGCCTGTGCAATTAATACATTGTTTATTAAATACATCTATCTATTTAATCAGCCGGTAACATCCACTGCTGAGTATAGGCCTCTTCCTTATCTCGCTACCCCTGGCGGTATATATATTCAACAAAAAAATTCTTTGATTCCATGCCTCTCAATTTCCATGTTGTATTTATAAATGCACGAGGTTTCCATTGTGTGGCATTGGTCATATATCGGAAACCAACTGCCGATTACAAGTGGAATATTGCGGATTTAAAACCTTCCAGGCTTCCAAAAAGGACTATTTATGGTTTTGTAAGCCATATTTTTTTTCGAGATTTGGAAGCATAAAACCTCTACCAGACAAACGTGACTTGCGGCATGTATGATTTGCAAATTGTACGTCAAGTCGCGTCTGTTTGGTGAGGCTTAAAATTATATGGCAGATTAGTATAAAAGTCAGCACTGAAATTAAGTTAACATTACCTATATCTATTATGTTGTTGCGCTTGTGGGTCTGGCACAACGATCAGTCTTTGAGGATTGGTTGGCCTCGCCGGCGGGCCAGGTTCTAGCAAACAACACAACACATGTTAGAATGGGGTAAGGAATTACGTGATAGGTTAAACTACAAGGAGCTTGGCAAGTCACTTTTCGAAAGTTTTAAGAGAATTGATCACGGTTAGGCTGTACCGATTTGAAAAATCTCTTTAAAAGCAATTATAAAAAAAAAATTGCCTAAAAAATACTTTAGTATCTATTACTGATAAGTGATAAGTTACGTTCAGACTGTAGAAGACCTTCTTCTATTTCTATTTATCATAAGAACATAACACATTCGACCACTGCTGAATATCCCTCGCTAAGCTTCTCATTCATCACGCTTGGCAGGTAGATAGGTGATCGCAGCGAAGGTGTTGAATAATACACAGAATCATTATGCTGCTTTTATCTGGTGGGTTCCTTTAGTCGGTTCTTACGACATCCACGGGCTAAGTAAGAGGGGTTGATTCTGAAGCCGCGATCGCAGGGAAAATTCCAATGTATCTAGATTTTCAATTATCACACTAATATTATAAATGCGAAAGTTACTGTTACTGTTACTTCTTCACGCTATAACTACTGAATGGATCGGTCTGAAATTATGCAAACAAAATTTTAAACAGGCTTATTATTTCATAAAATAGTTACGCTTATGGAAGCGTTTAAAGGTTATTTCTATCCCATGGTAACCAGAACAATGCGTGCGAAGCCGCGGGCAGAAACTAGTTGATTATAATATACATAATAGTAACTAATGTTACTCATTGAAGAGTTCCAGTAAAAAAAATAGATAGATATCACAGTGACTACCGTTTGCTTTACAAGTGCCTAACTAAAGCTTTAGTAAATGAGTAAGAATTACCTGGAATTTCTTCACGTTCCTCGCGCTTACTGTTCCGTTTGGGCGGTGGCTGCGGTTGCGGTTCAGCCGGTCTAGCGTGTTAGAGAAAACGTTAATGTTATTGTTTTGAACACATAAACATGTTATTACTTACAAACAAGCCATGAGATCAGGAAGCTGGGATTTAGTTGTTGTCAGAAGATATATTTATTTATTTATATAGAAAATTAATTGTCTTTAAATACATCACATATAATCTTATGATTTCTGAAATTATAAGCACGACGATAAAACAATTCTGTCTGTACTAAATGGAAATCGAACATTTGTAAAAAACAAAAGTAATAAAATACGTGATATCTAATTACACCGTGATATGTCGTGATTTTTCCGAACACTCCCCTTCCAAGCGTCACGTGATTAATGAACGAGTCTTTATTAGTAAGTCATCACATCACAGGCGACACACTCTGAACTGTACGAAACGAAGAATCTTCTATTTTTATGGGGAACTTACACACAAAAACAAAATACTGATATTAAAGACGCAGACGAGTTTAGCGGATTAAAACTTAATTTTCAAGGAACTTCCTAGATTTCTTTTTTACAAGAGTTGAGCTGTGAGAAAAGCTTGCAAATATCATATTCCGTTCAAAGTAAACTTCCTCAATGTTTAAAGACTAGTTGTTGAAACTGACCTGACTCCCTCCTGAATTTGCTGGAAGTTTCGCCGCAGTGTATCGCCTCCTTGATGCGCGGCCGCGTTGTGCACAATGGAGGAGGGTTCTCCAGCCACTGCATTCTCTTCCTCTTCACCCTCGGAGCCGGAATACTTGTACTCTTCACGGACCGAGTTGTCTTGCTTACGCTTCTTACAACGGTCTATGTGATCCTTTAGCTGTATCCGAACTTGCCGCTCTGTTGGTTGATCTCTGGGGATACAATAAAGATGTTTAGTGGAAAGAATTTCAACAGTAAATTTTGTATATCTCATACATTCATTATTTTTTTATGTTTCCGTCTCAGTGAGGGAATAGATAGACTCGACAAACGTATAGTCGATGTTAAGGCTGGACGCCGTAGTCGAAAATTCGGCTAGGGCTTTCTTTGATATATGATTTTACAATCATGAAAGAGCTTATTTCTAGCTATTGGCTAGGCTTAAATAAAGGTGTTGATGTTGATTACCTGATGAAAGAATGTTTTAAAAGCTGTTCAGTATAGGGCCTTTGATGATAGTCCTTCACAAGTACTGTTTCAATGAAACCATGGAATTTCTTCGCCCACTTCTTTGACTTCAGGCGCGGCGGTGGGTTTCTGAAAAATACATATTTTTATTCTAAAAGAACTCCTACAAAAACTTACACAATACTATTGAAAGGAAAAAAAACTCTATAGGCAATCAATACGTGAGAACTTTGTTATGACGGCGGTATACAAATAGCGACAATTTCTATAAATATAACAGCAAATTGACAAGTGAATTACCTTGGGATAAGAAACAAGGCTCTCATGGGGTGAAGGTCACACAAGGGTGGCTGGCTCTCTGCCATCTCCAATGCAGTGATGCCGAGAGACCACAGATCAGACCGGTTGTCGTAAGTTGCATCGGGATTCTCGTCGCAGGCTATAACCTCGGGTGCCATCCAATATGGAGTACCAATGAATGTGTTTCTTCTACCTATGGTTCTGTCCAGTTGTGCCGACACTCCAAAGTCAACTGTAGAACAAAGAAATAGAGTTTAGATTGTTTTGAGGGGTTCCATACTTCAAACAGAAAAGATGAAACCTTCACTTTCTTCTTCATCTGAGAACCCTCTTTTCTCAGAATCGCATGAAGGTATCGAAATGAAATTAATATCAAAAACTCAGGTCCGTAATTAGTAGTTTCTCTGATTAACATTAACATCTGCTGTTTATATATTATAAATATACCGTGTCAAAAACAATTACTATCAATGTAATTTCCCATTTATGAAAATATATATATAATATATTAAAAACACACACCTAATACAGTGCCAATTACTCACTACACTACAGAAAAAGAAACTTTATGGATGGGTAATATTTTGATACTTCCTATCAAAATATTACTAAAATCAAATAAATAAATAATATTAAATATTATTAAGAAGACAGGGCGCTATGGCGCTTATTGGGGGAGGCCTATGTCCAGCAGTGGATTAATATAGGCTCATGATGATTAGTAAACTTTGCCACATAAATGAGTATGAGCAATACTCACCGAGTTTAACTTCTGCATTGTCTGTGAGCAAGACATTTTGTCCTTTGATATCTCTGTGTATCACTTTATTGGAGTGCAGGTAACTGAGGCCCCGTAAGATTTCTCTGCAGATGTATGAAATCCATTCCTCCTTCAATGACTGCCCTTTAGTAGATTTTACTAAATCAGTCACAGATCCTGGAATATTCACATTATTTTAGCATCACCCATTGTTTTGTTAGTTTTACTTGCAATAGCTAGTAAATTTAAGTGAATGCCATGCAGAGTAATAAGCAAAATAAATGGCATGTTTCGCTTATTTCCCGTACTTATATTCTATGCACCAAAAATATACTAAGTACCAACAATGTTTAGTTCGATGATTAAAATGTCATTTCAGTTGTCTTAACTTTGTTGGTACCATAAAAATCAAATTAATAAGCAGCATATTCAGGCTTCACACAGATATAAGATAAAAACACACACCAGCACCACAATACTCCATAACCAACCAAAGTTGATCATCTTTCCCAGGCGGGCTTTTCTTGATAAAAGCACCATAATATGTTGCAATATTGCGATGATTTGAATACTTTTTTAGAACATTGATTTCCAGCTTTATCTCTTCCTCTTCGTCCTGTGTGACATCCATAACTTTGATGGCGGCAAGCTGCCCAGTTTTTGTGTGCCGGCCCTAAAATAGATAAATATTTATGATAAGCTGTTCTGATTATAGGGAAAAGATTATTACAAATACACAAACATACAACTGACAATTTTAGCACTATTTCAACTTTTTTATTATGTTTAAATTAGATAACATAATGGAGTTAGATAATATGCAAATATCACAATCAGAAAGCAACATCTGCACTGCAGTTCAAAATAAAATCAAATTTCTACTGTTTCATAGCTATCTACAGATTAGCATACCAATCTAACTTACATAAGTGCCTAATTATTGCAAAGTTCAGGTTACAGGAACTATACATGAACCGATTGTAAGGATCAGTCTATTTTAGAAATCCAACTTAAACTAATTATCTAATAGGTAAGGTACCACAATTTTGTACCAAGCCATGATTTCATTTCTTCTAGATAGGCAGATTTCTTAAGAAGACTCCATAAGAACATAATTATTGAAGAAAATAAAGAACCAGGTTCATTGACACTCTGAACTGTAAGTAATTGATATGTTTTCATTGAAGCTTATTAGGCTTAATTTCTCATTGTAATAGGGGAGCACAGTCAATTAAATTCCGAGTAATTTACCACCTACATAACTAATCTACAGAAGTTTAAATAGATAGTGATGGTACAATAAATAAATGATAATTATTGTTCAATTCATACATAGATATATTCTGCTAAACATACCTTGTAGACTTGTCCATAGGTGCCATTTCCGACTACTTCTATCAATTCAAAAATACCAGCTGGGTCCTGAAATAGGAACAATTTGTTGGGTACAGAAACTATGAATGATGTATGCCGATACAAAGTGAACCTTCACTATGATTCACGCCCTGTGAGATCATTGCCCTTTTACCAGTTCTTTTTATCTCATGAAGAGTTATGTCTCTGGTTATAGGTTCTAGACAAAGAATACTAAACAGCTAAGTTCTGTAACTTACCTTTAGAGCGCTGAGGTCAATGTCGTCAAGTGAACAATTTACAGACTGTGCTAATTGATGCGCCATTTTGAGTCACACACGAAGACAAAGCATGAGAACCTCACATCAATACAAAATGCATATAAAAACCTAAATTAGAAAACTATTGAAGAGAGGACTAATTGTTCTATGATTTTAGCACTAGAAATTTTAAAAATCTCATTGTTTACACCTAAATTTTTGTAAATTACAAAATACACAAATTATACGTAGCTCACACCCGGCAGGGATGCCAGAATGAAAAATAAAATATCGAACTATACATACAGATATAATAAAAATAAAATTGCCAGCTTTATCGTAATTTTATCAAAAACTGTTCTGTTTTTTTTCAGGTGGTTTTTCACATTTTGGAATAAATAATGTTATAACGAAAAAATAAAAATCTGAACAGTGTTTTCAAATACCTGTTTTTTTATTTTTCATCTAGCTACAGCGTCATCTGGTTCTTGCCTACGAAGTATACTTGTACCTATGTTCCTGCTATTAGTTGATAGATGGCGTTGAAGGTTTGGGTGTTTTAATTAATGCAACCTGGTTTTCAATAGTTTTTCTGTTAGTACGCGAGTCTTTATTTATTGTAAGTTATTCTCCAACCCTGAAACCCATAGTAATAAGAAGCAGTACCTACATACTTCCAAAGTACTTCCTAACAAAAAGTAGAGTTTAAAACGGTTTTAGTGGTAGAGCCAAGGTAGAGTTGTACGGTAGGTAGGTAGATAGAGTAACTAATAATCTTCATAACAAGGGACACACATATTCTGATGATTACAATAGAAAACTACAGGTGCATCCAACCTATGTATGTGGGCTCGTTCGGATCTTTTGAGCTATTTGTAAACTACAAGGTACCTACAAGATAAATAGTTAGGTTTTGATAAGACGTGTGTCCCTCCGACCTAGCCTGTGCTTTTATGGTTTTGAAAAAACACAAACTGTGTTTACATTTATTTATATATTTTTTCATATCTTACTAATATTTAAAAAGCGAAAGCTTGTGAAGACGTTTGTTTATGCGAGGACAACGCCAAAACTTTTGAATGAATCGGGCTAAAATTGTTCATGTTCTTAGGTACCTTCTTACAACCTTTAGGAAGGTTGGTACCGAAAATTAGGTTTCTTTACTTAGGTATGTCTACCTAGATATATCCCGGGAAAAATGTGCTAAGATACGAGCTATCTTGTAGGTTCGCTTTGGGTTTTCTAGAAAAGATAGGTAGAGTTCGCTCGGCACAACACGACGCGTAACTACCTATGTATGTTGCATAAACGTAAACTAAAATTATTAGTGCCTTAGATATTAGATTTAGTAAATAAGTAAGGTATGTAGGTAGGTATAGCCACAGCGCTACGTGCGGCCGCGCGGCCGTCGTGCATACCAAATCGTAAGATCAAAGCACGCATAGGTAGTTTAGTTACTTTACCTACTCCAACACCCACACTCTTGTAGAACACGGTATGCCTACGCTTGTGTGCTGAGAAGATTGCACACAGACGTAGTATCCACAGCACACAGGCAAAGGTATAATAAATGGTAGGTAGGTAGGTACCTATACAGGCGTGCAGCGTACGGTACTATGGGCTCGGGAGGGAGGTTCGGCAGTCATACAAGCGAGGGAGAGGCTGTGTTGCCCGCTGGCAGCCAGTTTACCGTTGCGAGGCGCGTAGTGCGGCCGGACGGAACGCCTTCCGCGCGCCGCCGGCACCATAACCCCCTGGAATACTCCATATCCTAAGGACTCCTTCTGTGCTAAACGGGTGTTTATTGACGATTGTTCTTCGAGAGACAAAGTGATCGTGCTTGTTTCACTGCAGTGTAAATCCGATATCTGACTTTTTATTGGATCGCTTCATCGACGGCGGTAAGTTGCACTTGTTGATTTCATCTAGCTAACAGAATGTTCAACTAACCGATTTTTTTCTTATAGGCAATATGGATAGTTAAATAAAACTAACATATTCTTCTTGCTTTATTCATAGGAACCACTATGATACCGATCACCAGGATACCGACATGACTGTTTTCAGGTTTTTCATGACATTCCAATTAAGTGCTTAAGTACCTAGGTACTCTACCTGCCCTCTCAAAGCTCTACCATAAAACTAATCAATTTTTCATTTATAAACACCATAACCAACAAGATTTCTCTCAAAACAGGAAAGATGGTATTCAATTTTATAGCTTTGAAACCCTGTTGAATTATCTACAAGGAGCTTTACGTAAGATGTGGTTGGAAAATTTATAGGACGCTCCATCCTAGATAATGATAAATGTCTGTACAAGTGCAAGATGCACGTGTTTTTGTTAAGATATTAAAAACATAAAGTATTTCTAAACAGACTCGTATAAGAAATCGCGAGGTCTTCACGCCCACGTGGCTCTACATTTAAATGATAGCTTGGACCAATTCATATGATAGGTGCCATTTTATCAGCAATATTTAGCTATTGAAGGTGGATAGGAATAGCGTATGTACTTTAGGTATTATTTTCATATTTAAAGCATCAATGGAGAGAACAGTCAAAACTACTGGTAAGCAAGTCAATATCAGGGTCCAATAGGCATATAGTCTACCTGCGCCAAAATAAAGTATTTTTTTAAACTTCATAGCCTCAAGTTGAGGGAAAAAACAATAAGCCAACAATGTTCATGCGGTACAAAGTAGGCAACTCAACAAAGCGTGCAAGTACACCGTATAAACTTATAAGATTGCTTCACTGTAATAGCTATATTTGAGCCGAATATTTAGGCGGCTTACAAGCAACATTTAACCTTATGTTGTTGGATGAAGGTCCAAAAATGTTAGTATCTTATGTCTTATACACAACTTGTTATTATTTTTTCGCAATTGAAAAGTCTAGATACGTCGAACTTTGAAACTGATTGCGGACTGACACACATTCCAAACAAGCAGCATGCTCAATGATAAATGAGAGAGCTTTTGTTTCTTGTAGAAATTAATTAGTATGCTTCTGAACTATCATTTATTATCAGACTTTAAAAGGAAAAGGTTCTCAAGTCAGCTGATGTTTTTTTTTTACGTTTGAGGTAAAACGTATTTTTAATGATAAACACCCCTTGGATGTTCAAAATTCGAGTCTGAATCGCGCACTTTTTGTTTTTGTATTTCTACGTTTTCGTCGTGTTGCAGCGATCGTGGCCACGGAGCTACTTTATTAATCTGTAGGTACGTTTATATAAAACAAAGTGTGTTAGTTACACCATTTCTAACTCAGGAAGGGCTGGACTAGCTTCTTTGATTTCAGATTTTAGATTTTGAGTCAGGGAAATAATGGGAATGGGGAGGGAAAATAATAAGAAGGAACGAATATCTATATAAATAAAAATGAATTGTTGTTCGTTAGTCTGATTAAAACTCGAGAACGGCTGGGCCGATTGAGCTGATTTTGGTTTTAAAATGTTTGCCGTAGTCCAGGGAAGGTTTAAACGGTGAGAAAACATGGTAAAATTGCGCAAAAATTTCCACGCGGGCGAAGCCGCGGGGCGCAGCTAGTTAATAATAAAATAATAAGAAAGTAACGCCTTCTCTGGTTCTAAGACGGAACGAAGTTTGCCAGACTAGCTAGTAATAAATATAATAATATTAAATTATCAAACCACGAAGGTTCAGCTCGTGGATGTTGGTACCTTCTTATAAGTCTAAGGCAAAAAAGATGCAGATCAGCATACAAAAAGAAACCATTCGGTTTTATCACTCGTCCCCAGAAGTCACATTTGAATCGAAGGGTGTCATGATTTCGAGCACTAAATTATCGACGCATCAAGCAAGACACATCACACCATGCAAAAAGTATATTCTATCTAGAATTCTAGAATAATCTATTTGTCTTGTAAAAATATTTAGAAAAGTCTTTAGTTATGTTAAATCAGAGACCGTAGTCGTAAATATATATGAAAGCAACAAAGACGTCTACGTGATTGATAACTCACATAGTGCCATCTAGGTAGAGCTGTGGTATTATTTGATAAACTATACCTAAATCCTACCGTATGTAGGTAGCTCCTTTAGAATAATTATTTTTTTATGGATTTCGATTTCCAAATCTGCAGTCCAACATGCAAATCCAATCAAGACTAACGGAAGAAAAACCGAGTGACGTATGCATAAGCCAAACGAAACCGGACTTATTAAGTAGCTATAAAGACCGATTTTGTATCCGGTTTTAATAATTACTGGATTTAATGGTAGCTTTTGTTACATGAACCACTTTAAGAAACTTATGGCGTGGCTTATTCAGCTCTAACAAGTAGGTTTTTAATTTGTAGTCTTTATCTTACTCCGCTTCAAATATAATTCACAGCCCAAACTCACTTTTGGGTAATGTAATAAGCGACCTTATGTTTTGGCTCATTGTTTTATTTTAACGCATTTAGTGCCCAAACTGAGCAGTGCTATTGAGGACTGGCATGGCGCTAGTGCAAACTAAGTGTTCATGTTTTTTTAGACTTGTCCGACGGCTAAAATTTCTATGACCAATCATGCCTCGACATCCACTCGTTATTTCCTTGTATAGTCAAAAGGCAAAAACTTTTATAGGCCCCTAGAAAACAATAAAGCAGAGATGTTATTCTACTAGGTAATTCATGTAGTGATGGAGACAGCCAGACAGTGAAGGATGCGGTTAGGGGCGTTTCGCGCATTGTTCTCAACAAAGGAAGCTGTAACATTTCATAGCTCCAAGATAGTGCGAGTATCTTTGTCTGAACCTACTTTATTTAGGTCTTAAGTCTCAACAATAAAATATCAGGCCGCGGAATGATAAAACGGCGATATCAATATTCGGTTATTGTGGTCGCCATTATTATATTTTTTGTTAGATTGGTACGCCACTAGCTTTTATCTTTCTAGGACAACATTTTGTGGACTATAGGTTGTCTATTATAACGGCTTAGGCTGTATTGCAAAAAAACTTTAGCTTAGAAAATAGTATAATAGAGCGCGAAAGTACTGGACTGACAGCCAACCAAAATGTTGCCAACTTTATCATCTTTGGTAAATAGCCATAGATAGTATTATTTAATGTTAGTTCATTTTGTAATCGGTGGTCACCTAAAAGATTTACTTTATTATAGTTTTCACCTACTCTCTGATTTATTATTTCCTCGTCTGCTGAATGTAATTTTCCAAAGACAAATAAAGTTATTGTCAGCCACGTTTCGCCAAGCATTGTGAGATTACTATAACTACGTACTTATTCAATTGTTAGGGCTGTGATGATGGCTGCGGCTCGCTGCAATCCAGCCGTGATCTGTCACATTACGCAAGTCTCGGTGCTCACACACTACCATCAATAGAGGGTACCAAGGTAGATACAGTCATCATCGCAACTTAACTAGAATAAAAAAAAACTCATAAGCATTACATTACATCTTTTAATACATCTTGCATCCTAGCATGGCGAGTTTAAATACGCTTTTATCCAGACTAGCTAGACAAGAGAAAATTTCATACAATGCGTATATTATTCCAAGTAATGGATTACATTTTAAATATTTTCCGCATTCGATGTGGTTTTTGTTTATCCTACCAATTCGATAACCAAACAAATCAAGAATTTGAATCTTTAAGAGAAAACAAAATCAAGGAATAAAAATGTTGCAGAAGATAAACTTTACGTTTGAATATCTTAGTTAAAAATTAAAGAGGAGCAATCAGAAAATAACATACACTAAACAAAACAAAGGCTTATACACCACTGAGTGTACCTACTCGTATCCGTGCTCCAAGAAATGCGTCACGGTCTATCCTTATAATTGTGTTCCAATTCCAACGATAGATAACATCCAAATCGATCGCCATTTTAAATGGCTATTGCATGCAACTGTGTTAAGTTTTTTTTTTATTGAGATAAGGAATTTGTGTCATTGATTTAAGTTTTTAAATAACTAGCTTTACAAGCCTACGCTTTATTGTGCACGCAATAAATCGTTTACTGGTTTCCAAACGATTCTGAATATAAAGGTAAAAGATAAAGGCAAAGCATGTCTACTCTTTTGTGTTATCTTTGCAGACAGTTAATTGTAGGTACAAGATAGAAGAGGACCTACATATTGATTTCTCGTGTGGAAGGTCCGGCTTACATAGGTACTTGCTTACTTTTTGATTAACAAAGAAAATTACAATCAAAGAATAGAAACAAATTAGAACTAGTATTTACAATTGAAACATTTGAGCTGCTGCAAACTGTTGCAAACAATCTAGAGGTAGCTCAACTGATCCATATCAATACCAATCGTCCCGAATGTTGCGTTGCCCCGCTGTGTGGCATTGCTGATGCGCTGCGCCAGATACTCACCAGCTCTCGGGTCACACGTCACTTTGTTCAGACAATCTGATTAATTTTTGACTGGCTTTACATCTTTATTTTCCATAATAGTCAATTTATATATTTTATTGAAAAATTAGGCTCTAAGAAAAAGCATGAGCCAAAGCGTAGACGCGCTACGGGTCGAGCGCGTTGAAGTCTTTTGTATGGATATGTCGATGTAACAATGTGTCTAATCTAGAACTATGAAGGAAGGAACTATGAACATTCTTGTTATAAAGGGCTGTTTTTCTAACTATACCTACCCCTACACAAATATAATTGAAAAATATTACACCCTTTGAAATTATGATTGAATCAAATATTATTTCTAAAAAGTCTACACAGTCCCAACATTAAGGATTTCGTGGGATTTTGGAGAAGTAAAATTTTATATTTAATTCAGGCTATAACAAGATCTAAAAATAAGCGTTAGCGGGTTAGTATTTGTTAAACCACATTCCTTTGTTTCAAATATCCAAACATTATTATAGGTAAAGTACTCGAAGTATTAACAAAACAAGTCTATTATTTTTAAAAGCTTTGTTTAAATCGCGACCAATTCTCTACCACACATTGCGCAAGCTCAGAATTGGGTTTTTGTAACGACAAATATCTTTTCATTATAAAGTGATTAACTTTGGGTTACAACAGCATTTATGTAGAAACCAGCCTTTGCCTGTGTTGTCCGGTACTTTTCTAGAGAATATAAAAAGTTTATATCTATCAAATGTTTTTTCAGCAAAAATCCCTTTAAATTGAACAAAACTGAGCGTTCGTGTGGTCTAGTCTTATAATTAAGCCGATGATGAATTGTAATCTGCCTTCTTACAAAGGCAATTGAGTACAGTGTCGGACAAACAAATTGGTTCGAAATGGGCATCGTGGTGCCTTGACCCCTTGCGTGAGCCCGGAGCGTGGCTATGCGGAAGGCTGGTGCGCGCTCGACCGAGACGCACTCCTGCGCAGAAAGTGCTTGTCCTTGCGACATTGCCACGGTAACCTTTGGCCCTGAATGAAAACAAACAATTAACGTAGATAATGTTTTTCTAAGGATATAATGAACAAAAAGTGCGTGGGGCGTAAAAAGCGAATTGAAAGGATAATTACAAACTTTTCGGTTTGTTTTATAAAGGTCTTAACTTTCACACATGGCATGAAACTTACCTTAACAAAACAAGAACTGGCTGCAGAACCATCAAGTATCTAAATTATCTACATATCCAGAAGGCAAACTTACACTCAGATATGCATATTTACCAGATTTATAACCATAAATAACTATATTTACAAGTAACATTATCATACACGTTATGTTCTCTAAAACACCTTTAGTATTATGACTTTATGTGTAGGTTCGGTCTGTTACAGACAGGTATGCGGCGTAGCTTTTTTAAAGGCCGAGGCGTGACTAATGCGCATATTAAGCTTAATATGTCGAAATAAACTTAGGTAAACATACGCAGAGATTTGACGCATATGTATGGTCACACATACATACAAACCGCGTGTTTTTTGTGGAATATAGTTGGGCTTGCGTCAAGGAAACCGCCGAATACCGCTAGCAGAGCCGTCGGTTATTGCTCTCTCAGATTCCGCAACGAACAAATTAACATGTATTCAGTACGGCTACATTTTTATACCCAGTAATTTTGCTTTACATAAATGTTTGTACTATTCTTTGCAGTAAAAATTATTTTTAGAACGGAACTAAAAACAAAAGTCTTGTGCTCTTCACGTATAGCTAATGTAATAACTTTCTAAGTAAATGCTATGCTACCTTCAAATTACTACTCATGTGTCATTCTATTTTTAATTTAATTTGACTTATTTGTCTCGCATTATTTTCAAATTAACCATGTAAGGTAAGACTTTTTGTCATTGGACTTAATAAAGCTTGCATACTGAACACGGCACAAAAAACGCTTGATATAGAGTCGAACGAGAAGATCGTATTAAATATGCATGCACTACTAATTTCGATGATTTCTTTTCCAAAATTAATTTATTAAACAGTTATCTGATTTATAATTAATTCTGCATCAAATTTCGCTAGCGGTAGTATGATAAGCAAATTAATGTTAAGCTGATCAGCCGTGAAAAATAAAAAGAAATAACATCTTAGGATTTTTAGTTCTTTTGCTAGTCTCAAATGCACAAACTGGTTTGTTAGAATATCCGATGATAAAGTGCAAGTGAAAGTCTTGATCGACGTATGTAAACTTACATTTATGAACAGTTCCGGTTTATTCTAGATTTTTAACTTTAATTATGATTTTGATTGCCCAAAATTGCCAAAGTTAATTGTTTCTGTACCCCAAATTTATCCTTAAATAGTTTGATTCTATTCCACGCTTAGGTAGTTATTGATAACATATTAAGACTATACTAAACACAAGTGGATTTTTGTGTATGTATGGTAAATTCAAGTTTTTACCAAACTTAATTAGTTACACAAAAATCCATATTAATGGATTGAAAGAATAAACGAATTAAGTAAAGTAATAAGAGAATAACCTTACAAATTAATTCACTAATATATCACTACTATTCGATGCTTAGGTAGTTATTTATAACCATTTTAGATTTATAATACACACACGTGGTTGTATGTGTGATTAACTAAACTTGGTATGTAATGGATCGAACGGAGTGAAGTAGGTATAGGTACCACGTAGTAGTATACGTACCTACATACATAAATCACAAAATGTTTCATGTTTTTTGTTTTTTTTATGACCTTGTTCTTGTTCTGTTATATTAATTCCTCGTTATCTTTTATAGGCACTATAAGTATAGCTCCGTTTAAACTTTATAACAAAATCATTATTTTATTCATTTACAATATAAAATTCCTGTATCGATGCCATAAACACGAACTAATTACAAAAGTCCTTCAGAGACTGCGATGCGGAAATTAAATGGCCAAATTACTACCTCTACCTATATTCAGCCTGCACCAAATAAACTGTAACAATAATACAACATTTCGGTATCGAAAATATTTTAAGATTGCCATTTAGACGTTAATATGTACGCGTATGACCTCACGTTTATTTAGGCTGCTTCATTCGCCGTCATTTGTTTTCAAAAGCCTAGGCTTCTACGTGAATTGAATTTAGAACTACCATATTATTATATCGAGCTGTGTCATCGCAGATGTCCTTGAGGACTGTTTCCTAGATAGGTAGGTCAAAAATTTATAAATAACATACCAATTTTTTGGTTAGTAATTAGATACCTATTGAATGGAGTTTTAAATCCAAGATTTCTTCCCAATTGTTTGCAGGTCTACAATTATTGTAATTTTTTACCTGTAAAATAGAGTCGCAGAGTCAGTGTTTCCAGAACACTCAGCAAAAACTCCAATAATGTAATTAAATCGAGCTCTCGAGCGTGGGATTACTTACGAACACGTTTTAGCCAGAACTAAGTCTTAATTTATCGTGTACTTTTCCAGCAATCGATATTTATTTTATTAATTTACCTTTAACGATCATTTTAAAACGACGATGTGTGTTTTAATAATTAAAGTTCTTACCAGATTTTTTTTTGATTTCTATTGTAATAGAAAAATAAAATGTTATCTACCACTATTACATGAATACAAAACTTTTTTAAGTTAATTACCTATTCGATATTATAAGAATTTATATTTACGGTAGTTGTGCCTAGACAAAATCTGTCGATAGTAAGTGGAATAGTTTAATATAGCTGTAAGCATATATCTTTCCCAGCTCTATTTTTCCCATGACGAACCACCAAAATGAAGCGCGGCCCAGATGAATCTGCAAAACGAATAAAACCGCAACAGTGGTATCCAATTAAGTGGATTGCTAATAAAAGTGAAATCGCAGCGAGTGCAGTGGCCTGCGAGCGGCTGCCGGCGACTCCGGCCGACGACCAAGGCGACACACGCTTTTGCCTTGTGTCTTTGCCTCACTGATTTACTTAATCACTACTCTATTTGCTGTTGCTAGTCGTAATACCGGTGACAAAGCGTAGCTACGGGTGGAATGTTTTTGTGTTACAAATAGCCAAAATATAGCAACCCAGTAGCCGCATCAAAATAGCACGGCGGCTTACAGCTTTATGCTTTGGTATGTGTTTAAAATTCGAATGCAAAACGATTTTATTATAGATAACATTAGAGGTTTGCTAGCATTTTGAACTTCTATTATTGTTCTGTCACATTCTTTTTTTGTTTTTCATGTTTGACAGTGACGTTTCTTAACATTGTTAATTGAAACAGGAATAATTTGAAAAGTTTTAACTTTTTAAAATAAGTATAAACATACTAAAATGTTTGCGAACTTTTTAGAGTTCGTTTGTGCTCGTCTTGTGAAGTTTGACTGTGATAATGTACGTTACCTATTTCATTTTATTTTTATGAAGAAGATAGTTTGTGTAGTTTTGGGACCACAACTACACAAACTATCTTCTCCCCAGCTACACTATCTTGTTTTTGAGTTTCAATAGAGTTTACTCGGTCGCTTCTGCCCAATCACCGTTTCAAGAACTAAACCTACCTAACTGAAAATAGTCCAATTGAACCAGATGATGTCTGCGCCGCCATGAGCAGACTCCGAGGGGTGCGCGGGCGCAGCCGAGGTTCGTTCGAAGCATGATTTATCTGTAGCTTAGACTTAGATCCGGTTCGCGCAAGCCCCGGTCGCCCACGCCTTACTTTGCTCTATTAACAAACTAAAAGAATCACTTGACACACTGTACCATATATCCATGCATGTTGAATGTATAAGCCAATAAGTTCAATAGACAAACCTCCGGAGAAAACTATTATTCTCAGGTACTGTTTACTATTTATCGAGTCTTCGACCCAATATGTATATTTAATTAATTTTTGGGGATTTGTAATTTTCAGCTTGAGTTATCGCATACCTAATACTTTTTGGTGTCTCAAAATATTTGCAGACTCTTTTATTTGATTATCGATTCATGAACTCGTGCTAAACGTGAACGCCGCCTAAACAAGTCCGAAAGTAGGTGGGTCAACGGCGGCGTCGCGCTATTCAGAGAATATCATTGTATAGCTGTTGGTCGAATTGAATTCTTATACCTGTCTTACTTCGTTTTTGGCATAGGCATTTCGATTTGAAGCAGTTTAATTTGTTCTTTAGTTTTTACTTCTGCGTTCTTGTACCTACTTGTGTTTTTCGGACTTTTGCAGTTCTAAAATAAAATGATAGTGAGTGTATTTCATTAATTAATAAGAAAAATAACAATTGCAGAATAAAAACAAAGAACTAGAACTAATATTTATCTGCAGTTAGCGCAATCGTTTCAATTTTAGGTAATTACTAGTTCTAATTTGTTTATATTTTTTTATTGTAACTTTATTTACTATAAACACATTTATATGAATTTTACAATAGTTTGCCTTCACTAGAAGACAGAGTACTCAGAATACTGGCAGCAATATCACAAATTAATCTTTCTTATTTAAATATGACACCCTATATTAATTTGGTTACCTGAAGCATCAAGGTAGGTACCAGCTCTCTTTATACAAATAAGAGCTATTATTGATATTATGTGGCTATACATACAAGTCGAAGCCGCTCTCACGCTAAAGTGGAATCTGTTATAGAAATAATGACTCACTCACGTTAGCGAGGGATAGCGTGCTCGGTTTATGTCCACAGGCCATACAATACTATATGTTGCTGCCATATTATCTTCAACATAATATAATTTGAAAAAAAAAACATATGTATCTACATGAATTTGGATATTACCACTTTAGGAACTTTTTGTACAAATATTAAAGTTTTATAAAACTTTATGAATAAATTAATAGTACCTACGGATTGAGTAATTTCATTTTCGGTACATCTTCTAAATACGTGAACACGGTTCGACAAGACTTGTGATTATATTATGTATGTAATATTATGCTACGTGAAGAAAAGGAAACATAAAGGCTGCCTGCAATAGTCATGCGGGATATTAAATGCTAAGACCGCTTTCATCGACTTATAGCCACTGTTCCTAGTTACATTGTTCTTGAATTTATGTCTATATTAATATCTACCATTGCCTGAATGTCCATAGTTTAGAATATAATGTAGTTTTCTATTGGAATAATAAAAGGAAGTTTTCTAAACTGGTTTGTTCGAACAGAGAAGTTGAAATGCCATAATTCATGCAATAAATACCTATGCAAAAGATACATGAGCTAAGGAAAAGTTAAAACCATGCCGGACACTCTTTAGGATTCCGTAGTATTTCTTTTATGAAGTTTCTTGTTTGCAGAAATATATTTTAGAAATTTGAAACGATAATCGGCTCTATGCATAATTTTTTTTTCTGTTTTTATATTTCGGTGTACGAAGACTTCACAAGATATTATGAAAATGTGGCATATTTCGCATCAACGATTCGCCGATAAAAACACCAATTGCCATACACCGCGAAACCATAAAGTAACGATCGATGTAAAACACGCAATTAAGCTCAAATTCCTCATTAGCCAGTACGTGTTGTATTAACGTAATGGCGTCGTCTGTTGGCAACTAATTATCCCCAGTTTGTAGTAACTGTCCGCGGAAGTAGGTCGCGGTACACCTACTGTGGTCGCCGCCACTGCTAGGTACGGGCCGAATCTAACCTACACTTATATTACCTCGCCGAAAAGAAAAAGTGTACCAATTGAGCTGTGTAAGAGCCAGACGTAAATCAAATTGAAGATGCCCGATAAAGTGGATAATAATTAGTGGAAGACGTGAAAGCGTTGGGAGAAAAATTCGTGAGAGTTTGTGTGTTAGTGTGATTGTGCATTTGGCGAGGGACATCCGGTTGTTTTGGTCGGAATGTTGCTGCTAAATTGAATGCATTGATGGTACAATTTTCCTTATTGGTTATTTTATTGGTCCAAGAGGTTCAGAAATTGATGTTGACTAAAATAATTATACCTACCTTCCAACAATATGAGTAAGCATGTTGAGGGAAACAGGAAAAACCCTTATTTCAAGTTCACAAAGAAACAGCATCAAAAACCACTAAGGTGGGCAAAGTTTACCAGTTTAGCGGTTGCTAACTCGACAGCAATAATAATCGCCCACGCATATAGCCGCTTTGTCATCCACTTGTTTGCATTTATTTAGTTCCTAATGAATCACAGGCCTAGCCTAACAATCTAGACGTCTGAACCTTAATGAAATCCCGATAACGGTATTATAATGATCTCTTATGGGCTTGTACCAATTACACAATACAGTGAGAGTAATTATTACTAGCTATAGAATACATAGACGTGTTACAAACACTTTTAAAAGCCTCACTAACAACTCGAAATATTTTGTATTTCGCGCGTTGATGTCTTTTGTACTGAGATTTGGCTGCTTTTGGGGTCATTCCTTTTAAAGTCAATACGTATGCTCCCGAAATAGAAACTTAAAAATAAATAAAAAAATTAAGTAGAGCCTTGCCAAGTCAAGAAATAAGTTAAATAAGTATTTAGTACCTAGTCGTTTTTTTGTAAGTTTACATACAATACAATATAACTTTATTGCACCATCAATACAAAAAAAATAATAATAATAAAAATACTAAAGGATCTTAATATTAATTATAACAAGTGGCACAATCAAATACATACATTATAAACTTTTATATGTTGGGATCGTCTTCATAAGTATTGATTTTTAAACGTTTTCGTTTTGTGTAGTTATGAGAAAAAAGAATGTACACACAGATAAAAGAGATGGACCATCTCCTAAATCCTCCTTTCGCGAGTTTCTAGAGAATACTTATTTCAGATACACGGAAAACCCTAATTATTAGTCATACTATCAATGCTCTAACAAGTATTTTATCTCTTAGGCAGAGGACCTCACAAGACGTACTAACCACTTCAAAGATGGAGATGCCACGTAATTGGGCTCGATTCACTTTTTGCGAAAACATTCATGAATATTCCATTAAAGCGTCAACATTATGTCAAAGCGCAGGCGCGGATACATAAAATGACCGATAATATTCAGATAAAGTACCAAACAACACTTGAAGAATTGATAAATGATAAAGTTAGGTATTTATGATGTTATATTAAAGTTCTAAATTTCTAAACCAATTTATTTTGTTGAGTTATTGTTTCTATTATTAAATTGTAATTTTCATTGTTAATAAAAAAATACAACTTATCCCCAACCAATAGAGCTGAAATTTGGCATACCTACATATGTAAAATTAGACAATGCAATGTTATGTTATGGTACCATCATGATGGAGACATAGGGTGTTAAGGCGAAATGAGTTCGCTTTTTCGAGACAAGGACGAACGAACGCCGCGCGGGGAAGGCGAGAAAGGGAGGCAAGAGCGGTAGAATGACTGGCCCGCGCGCAATTTCACTGCTTTTTATGTTTAAATTTGTTATTGCTCTAAAATAATACTGTTTCTCAAAAAACTAAAACCATAATCGTCTAAAGTATTTATTAGGTAAAACATAGAAGAAATTTCATTACAATAATATTAAATAACTAGCAAATAAAACTGGTTTTTCCGTAGAGATATCTCTGTAAAAATGAAGATTTAGAGGAAACTTTGCCATTTTTTTCTATCGAGTAAGTTTAGTCAATCGTGTTTCGACACCCATAACATACTAATATCCTAAACTTTTGATCCTCATCAAAATATATTCGAAAAATAGGTGTTTTGTTCCCTTAAAATTGATTTTCCGTTAAGACAAAACGTGCGTTTTGGGACTCATTTCAGGGATAAAACATGCATCTGAATTCTAGACCAGTTATCTTCAACCAAACGAGCTAAAATTCGGCATACCTACTTATTTGAGGTTATATAACATTATTGGTTAGATCTTTGTACTTTACTATGGGGTCATTGGTACCCACTTACGTTTTTGCTGTAAGTAAACAAATGGAAGAGTAAATAACCCACAGGAGTTAACGACACATGATTCATTCATAAGGGTCACAATGTAAAGGTATTGTACCCTTTTCTGACCCAAAGATGCACCTGCATAAACTTTGATAATTAATCTTATTACTCATAAGAATAAAAACATTCATGAATGAAAGCAAATTAAAAGTAGCGCAAACTGAGTAAGCTCTTGAATGCACAAGAAAATCATCCGCTTCAATAACACTTATCTTAATTAATGAATTGTTCCAAGTGCCTACCGTACCGGCCATCTAGAAAGCTAATTGGATAAAATAAAACCACTTTGAATTACTCAATTCAATCAACATAATTTCATTACATGTTAAAGCTGCTGCCCCATCGACACGCACTCGTTGCACGGCTACTCGACGCATTTTAGTAGCGTGAGTTCTTTTGTTTGACAACGTGGGTTTACGTCACCGGCTGTGTACCATGTACAATGTACATAGCGTTGACAGCGTTGAGCAGCGTGGGTAACATATTCGAGCAAGCCCCGCGTGCAGCAATGACGTCATTAATCTTGTATTCGTGCGTAACGTGTTAGTGGGTTGCAGTGGACGGTATCGCATACATTTTCTTGTAAAGCAAAGCTAGACACACGTGCGTGCATAGCCTCTACGTGCGTTGCAGTGGAACAGCAGCTTTACAGAGTGGGAGGTCAATATAAGTCAGTACAGGTTCAATAAGGGGCAGTTGATAGGTGAAATTTAATGTTGAATAGAGATTACCAATCAATATGTGCGCTGTTTAATAGAATGGCGATGATCGAGTGTTTGATGGCGTGATGGATTTATGTTACCTACAAGGTAGACCTTACCATTAGGTTAGTACTAAGTTAATAGTAATTCAGTGACCAAAGTGGTGTGGTGGGATATGGTGGGCTCAAATAAATATGCTGAATATTTTAAAACAGAAGGTACTTATCTTAATTCAAGGTAGATTGAGTTGATTTCTTTATTATTGTTGCGGGTTCGATTCCCGCCTTGGGAGAAATTGTTTAACAATCTGCAAATATGTTTACCGGGTGATATGGGAATTTTCTGCGTATAATAAAAATAACTATGCAATGTATTCTATTAAGTATATCAGTCATCAAGTACATAACACAATATCTGCTTAGATTGGGGTTAGATGGTGCTGTGTGTATTGTCCTGCCAGTATCCGGTTCATGGAAATTACATAGTCATGGAATATACTTATTATTTCCATTGTAACCTAGCCAGGTTACAATGATAATAATGAGTGGTAAATTTGGAGAAAAAGGATGATGTCGGATTAATATTTTATTATTTTATCGTTTTTAAAGTAGGACTAAAAGAGATCTCTCAATTAAAATAATTATTAAATTTATCTGTGATCTACACTTTACTTTAAAGCGTTTGGTAGAGGCGATATACTCGTAGGTATGTTTTTTGTGCAAAAAGAAAACAACACGGTCCATTTGCTACGGTCACTCTCACTCACAACGGAATTTACCATTGCAGTCACATCGATATGCAAAGAAACCAGTTGGCTGATCAGCCACCCACACGCTCCGAAACTTAGGTGCCTATACCTACTTGTTTTTTAAGAAAGCATTGCCGATAAATCATTCTAATCTAACAACAGTTTTAACACATACGGTTTTCAAAAGCAAGGAGTGCTTTGATTAATAAACATGAGTTAATATGAAATATAAACGTATTGATTGATTATTTTAACCACCAGTTTTAATGTACCTAAAAGTTATAATGTTGGAAAATGCTGTTTGCTTTATTATAGTTTTGATCAAACATCTATCGTTTTTTAAAGTACGTAGGTAATTTTTTACGTCGTATCATTTCATATACCTATATATAGGATAGGTATAAGTTTAAATAACCATTCTCATGATTAAATTTTATTATTACTCAAATTGTTTCCAACAATTGTAAATACTAGGTTTAATTAGTTTTTCTTTTTTAATTGTAATTTAAATTGTTAATAGTACATTATTTAAACAGCAATAAAACAAGTGAATGTACGGACACAATAAATATGCATAAAATGTAAACCGCAAACCAACAAAACGGCGCAGCGCAGCGCGGCGGCGGCGGCGGGGCGGCACAGCTTTGGCGCTCCATTTTGCGCTCTCTTGACCTTTTAATGGAAGAGCAATTATTATTTAATCCACAGCAGTGTAGCTAGCACTACCTAAAGTACGTAACGCCCGCGTTGTTGTGGCAGGCACTAACTGCAGCTATTGACGACTAGGATTATGCAAGAAGCCGGACACTACACAATGTTGATTGCATTTTATTTGTAGCGCAAACCGCGACTCGTGACTGGTCTGCTATGCTGATCGTTCATGGCGGATGTCTTGATATATCTCAGAAGCTTGGTAGCACGGGCTTTGTTTCAATACCACGTTAATTATTGAGTTTCGATTCTCTGACATTCATTGTTCCAAGATCGGAACGCAGATAGGTTCTACTCTACATAATAAGAAAAAGTACAGTTATTTATTTCGTTCCTAATCGTACGAATACGGCCTAAAATTCCGAGACTCGTTTTATTATTATAATAGATATTATATCTGAATTTGGCTAGATTACTAAAATTCTTTATAGTGTGCGAGTCTAATATTTTATGTATGGTAATCGAAAACCATTTAGGCTTCAAAACTTTTATTTTTTTGCTTTTAGTATTTATGTGAATTTCTAAATCCAATGACAAAAACAAAATTATCGTGCATAATGAAAAAGAAGAAGTTAAATGTATTTGGTATTTCCGGGGAGAAAATAAGAATACGTCATTCAGATATTATATGAGCAGGATAGTAGGGTAGATAGAAGTCACTTGTTTTTCTTTATATCCTTTACAAAACAAAAGAATGGGAAAACCACGATCTCATATCCTTCTGATCTCAGAACGTATCCTTTTGAGTTTATTTATAGTCAGGCCGACGACGGCAACCTATTTTTTGCTGTCCTTGATATCGATGTGACAACAAACTTGTTCCGGGAAAACCCGGTATCCGGAACTGTGCATAACTGTTGCCACTGAGTGGTCTACCGAGTTTGTATCATTCACACTTTGTAAGTAACTTTCAAGTGATGTTTTTGCTAGAAGCGCTAATTACTTGCGCCGAATTCCTAGGACTTGCATTTTTAACACAAAATTGGGGTTTGAAACTGTTTATTAACATTTTCGTATATTTTATTTGTACATTTCATAAACTGCAATAGATAAATTGATTAAATTACCCTTTTTAAAGTGAACGAACGATGTTTAATCGAGTATATTGACTTAGGCTGTTTGGTAAATGCTACCGTCTTAAACAGTAACTGTGTACAATTTCTACTATGTGTCGGTGTTTCGCAAAGTTTTCGCTAGGCCAATATTTGTGTTAGACACACATAATGGTTCTAGCATCTGATTTTACGCGCTTGCATAGTTGTGGTATTCTCCTCAGATTGTGAACGCGAGTGAAATATTTATTTCAATAGGTAGGTAGATAATACGAGCTTCGATCCGTTTCTCCAGATGATTGACATGGCATCTCGCCAAGTCCAACCTTGATTTGCAGCGTATGTTTTGGATTAAGCAACCGGTTGATACATAACTAAAGACAAAGACATTTTAGAGCTACGGACTGATAATAGTACTTGCGCGGACAGACTGAGGAACACGTTATATGTTTTAGTGACCAAACAGTTACCGTTTAGTACTAATTATAAACAAAGTAGGTTAATCGAATTGCTAAATCAAATTATAAACAATAAATTTAATATTTATGACCCTATAAACGTATTTCCAAAATAATTGACACAAATGTGCTGTTGTCTGAAATATTTTTTATGAGCCATTATGTTATAATGCGCTCTTGTCTCAGTTAATCACAAAACAAATCCTGAGATTACATAGAGTGGTTTGCTGAATTGTGAAAGGCGACACCTTCTTCAGGTTTTGCTTAATTCCGCGTATTTAATTGACGCATTGCACTCTAAAATTTCAGTAAAAAGTTGAGTACCAAAATAAAAATTAAAACTTGATTGCATGGAATCTTAATCAAATATACTGAAATCGTTGATATTCCGTAAGACCGCGTGCGACGTTCAAAATGCACAGCCTTCTTGTTGGCACGTTTTGAGCGTAAACTTTTTGCAATCGATATGAGATATATGTATTTATTTCAGAACTCGTTTACGAATTTTATAATGATATATTTGACTGGACGGCGGAATGTCATGCATGGTGATATTTACCTAGCGAATGCGCGTGCGCATAACGTGACTCGTGACTATGATTATAGAGCAGCATTGTATCGTGCGCTTAATGCAACGCTAAGCTGCGTAATGTTCAGACAATAGCTCGCTTCTTACAGTGAAAACTGCCATTGTAATGCGGAACATAAATTTATCTATACAGATAACATTTTTCATAAAAATATGAAATGGATAAGTGCATGTTGAAGTAGCAAGCTCTAAATCATTTATTGAAACTAATAATGCCACAAGAACAATATTCAGCCAATATATGCGCTTAACAATCACAGCCATCACATGTCTTGGAATCGTTCTTATAAACTAGCATTCAGTAAACTTTGAAGTATTCGATACCGGCAATTATGCCAACATTGACTGGCACATTAACATTGCACTCTGAAATATGACCCCTTTGAAGCTACTTGTTAAAAGTTTCGTTTTGTGTTTATGGGTTTTGGATAGTACTTATGTGAAGTATCGAAAGTAAGCGCGAGTGTGGTCGTGAGCCTGCGCAGAATGCGTGCTCGTTGGAGGCTATTGCGGTCGGTTTCACCTCGCACTTGTATCTGAGATCTCGTTGCAGGGGGCGTTTCACACGCCTTTTTTGGAATAACTCGAGCAAATTTCGTCGGAAACTTTTATTTCACTGCGCGAGCTGCACTCGAAAATTGGATTTTTATTTTAATGAGCCCGTTCTGCAGCTACCTCTCGCTCGCACCCGCCGTCTGCTGGCTGCACTGAATAAATAAATGACTTGCTCTACTTTCTATGAGATCGTTTCTTTGGTCAGCCCGAAATAATTCGTTACGGCATGTGCCTGCACGACATTCTTTCTTCCCACTATACTCGATTGTTTGTATCAATAGGTATCCCAACATCTACCGAAAATTGGTATCTACTGCATACAGCACGTATTTTATTATATTTACTTAGTTTAGATAATTAAAATAGTGTGAAGCGTTGATGAAATGAAATTTTCGAACTCACTTCACCTAGAAGCTGGTTCATGAGATCGCGTACGTAGACTAAATTGTTTCTTACCGGACGTGGAACAGAGTTGTTATTATTAGTGCAATGCACTTGCATGCGTCAACAGGCGAAGGACACGCTTTGTCTGGATCAGGTGGTCGCAGGCAGGTGGGGGGAGGGCAAGTCGCCGAGGCCGCTTCCTGTCGCAGGACTGGTTCTGTGGTTTGAACCACTTTATTTTGCAGTTTGCACCAGTTTCCAAGCATACAAAACGAACTTGTTTATACCATTTTAATGGATTTTAACGTTTGATATTTAAAATTCCGCCTTCTTGAAGCCTTTTGCAAGTGAAGGTTGCAACACGTAGCGCCAGTTTCATTGACATTGTAAAGATTAGCGCCTTCCGAAATCTTGTGAGTTTTGTTTAAATGGTGCATTTACATACAAAATGCGAGAGTCGTCACTCATCTGCTGCGATCACGTACCAACTGCAAAGCGTAATGATAACGGCTAAACCCTCCTTACATCAGAATGACGTTTATAAGACAAATTTGAGTGCGCCTGAGCAAATCAAGCCTCGCCATGACTCGGTCGATATAAAACTGCATATAAATTGTTGATCTCCTTCATAAAGTCGAAGAACGTAACTTTTTTTACCATATTATATTTTGGTCTACGCTTAAAGAGCAAAACCTGTCATGTTTCCTGCCTTGTATTTATTTTCATAATATTTTGTTACAGAAGAAACACAACGGCGCACTGCTGACTTTGCTTGTTAAAAGAAACAGGTAAATACAACCTATAGTTGTCATAAACATAAAAATCATTGATAAAAACACAAAACTTGCTATGTTCTAGAGACACCTAGAGCCACCAAGAACGGAATACTTGTAGCACTTCTTACCTTTTACAAAAACCCGCTATGCTGGAGTCTGAATCATATTACACAGTTTGTGCACACAATATGACGCGAGCATTGCATGATTTTGCACTGAAGGTGAAAGTCACCGCGGCAAGACATCTCGTCTGTATTCACCCTTTGCTTCCGGTACTACCTGTTCAATGGAATCCTCGATAAATTGAATTAATGAATAGAGCAATGGATTATTATCGCGAAGCCGGTCTGGCTTTCATCAGCCAACGTTGGCACTCAAAGCTGTAAACCACAAACAAGGTAGACAAGGAGCAATATTTATTGCTATGGCTTCATGGTTTTCGAATCAATTAACAAGTTACAAGATTTTTCGGTTTATTCAAAAGTAATAATGTTCTCTTTAGTCTTCTCAGGTTACAGTTGAATTTCTGGTTTAACTGCAGTCAAATATTTATCTTTAAAATTTTTACACATATAGGAATAATAAAATAAAATTTAAACAACTTTTTACCTATAAAAGGAATTTTAGTTTCTCTTGTCACCATAAATTAAATTAAAAAGACATTAACCCATTCGTAACTCAAGATGCATCTCCGTAAGCATTTAACTTATAGATAAATATCTTGGGCGCGATTTTCCGTCCGTTATGCTCGTTCAAAAGTCAGGGTCAGGATGTCAGATGTCCGCTAAATTCAAAAGTATTCAACTGAACAAACCAGGATAGACATACAGGGTGTCCCCCAAATAATTGCAATCATCTATAATATAGGCGAAACTAGATCAAAGACGAATATTTTTTAAATATTAACTCATAGAATCTTTTCCTTACTAAATGGCAGCCATTTGAAACATATCGTCAAGTATTTGTCTCAATAATAAAGAAGTTACTTTATTTCATTCCTTGAAATATTTTCTACCGATTTCAACAAACAACTGTGATATTATTGGCTCCATGTGATATACATACATATATCTCATTCTTCTGATTTCTTTGAGACCCAATAACGACGTAGTCGAGTGTTTTAAACCAACAATTCAACATCTGTGTAATTATAATACTAAATAATCGATTAAAATAATAAAATTCAATGCAAATTCCCTATCGCCGATTTTGAAGAATGTGTTTTGTGAATGAAAATTAATCTGTTTGATAAAAATCCACAGAAAATCGTTTAAAGTTTTTCACAAAAATTGGTTGGAATATAAATAGTTTTAGTGCAGCGGCGGTAACCGAAAATATTTCTATGTGTCTTAATGATGCGGCGAGAAAAAAAATAAAAAATCAATAAAAAAATTATGACATAGTCTTTATTATACTTTCACCTTCTGGAACGGTCAGGTCAAAGAGGTTAGCTAAGTTTGTTGTAGAATGCGGATAAGAATAATATAAATGCAATGTACTTCGGTGCATAGTTTTAGCATTCATTTGGCATAACCTACGATTTCATAGAATCTACCAAATGAGAGCTTTTGTAGCTTCATAGTCAGTAAAAAAATATCCACTCTAGTAACAAAACCTAATTTGAAATGTAGGTACTCAAGAACAAGGTTTTATACATTTTATTTATTTGGTCATTTTACTTTTGGACCCTCTTATCTCAAAAACACCTCGACGAATTTGATCTTACTAAGTTACCAGCAAATTTCACAAGTCTTATCAGCTAATTTATCAAATTTCACGCAAATCGGTTCAACGGTTGGACTGGACAGTTATGCTCGACTTGACTGTTTCACGATACAGCCAAATAACCCATGCTGCCACTGAGAACTAAGTTCGCTTCGCTCATTCCGTTCAAATACGAGTATACACAAAAACTAGAAAAGTTATTCAGAGACCCTGTGCATGCATCTTATACCATATTAATGATTAGGGTTTAAACATATTAATCAAGTATAGCAGTGCGATTCTCAATATGCGGAATACACAAAACGAAAAAATCTTTTGAATTTTTTATCAGGAAGAACTCTAAAGATTGATCTACCAATATGACGTAGATAAATATAATCTGACTGATGTTTCATTCAGTTGAAAACATTAATAGGAATTTCCCATATAGCTGAATTATTCAGTAGATGAAAGAAGATAAATGAGTTTATTTAACGAAACAAGGAAGTGCACTTTAAATAAGAGTTCATACAAGTTAACGAGAGGGTTTGACAGGTTTATATATAGCAGTTATATCTTGTTTCACTAAACGATATTGATTATAATTATTACTTACCTACGAGTGGGAGTTTTTAATAGCTATATTTAAATTAACTTGTGCAAGATTTTATCCAGATAATTATGTTAAACAATTTTATTTAATTAACTAAAATCATTGAAAATCTCACAATTCAAACAACCTATTAGCATAAATATTCCACGAAGAAAGAACAGTGCCGGTCTTCTATACAATGTGGTGTGTTAAAAGTTATGTTTTTTTGCTATTTTGCATAAATACCTTTGTTATGCTAAACTTTCTTTTGAAATCGACGTAGTCTATAATTAAAAACTTAAGAATATGTAATTTCATAACCTTTTTGTGCAAAAATCTGTAAGCGAATGATAAATTCATCACAGCGAATTAAATTTTTGCTAAATACATTAGTATTCGTATAGAAAACTGGCACATGTATATAAAAATGTTCTAGTCTGGTGCATTGTATGAGAACCTGTTATTAATTTGGAAGAATCGTGGTTTCCAATTTATAACTCTTAATCAATACCACCGAAACGGGTATAGGATACCAAAGTTTTAAATAATTTTAAAACGTAGTGTTATTCGAACGGATTTGGTTTTCTTCATAAATATGTTAACACAAACTCTGCTTCACTTGGGGCTTGATAATGCTGTGTGAATTGTCTAGCATTATTTATTTATTATTATATTAAAAAGAGAAAAATATTACAAAAATAGAAATAAGGACCAAAACAGTTAGATATTGCTGACATACCGCACCTACAAGTGTATATCATCATACAAATATGTATGGCTAATAAAACGATTCAGCTGTTTTAAATGCAAATCCAGGCGAAATCTGAGCTTGTAAAGAAAACAGAGACAGATAAAATTCATAGTTTTAACAAACTAGAAAAACACGCTTCGTTTTGTGTCGGTGCAATCAGCGGTCGAATACTCCAGAAAATACGACGTAGCTGCAGTCTGTCAGGCTGTGTGGTCATTACATAAATTCAATTTCATCCGAAATGTTTTATTTAAAATAATAACTATTCAACAAATAATATATCAGAAATCTATACTAATACTAGCTGCTCCAGACTTTAAAATACCCCAAATAATGTTATTTCCAAGCAAATTTGACTTGTCGAAGTGCTTATTTTGTAAGCATAAAGATAATAAAAATATTTGAATTTTGAATTTTCAACTATCATCGACAAAGTTTGAACAGCACAATTTTATTTTTTATGAAAATAACAACAAAGTTTAACAACCCCCTTAAGAAACATAATTCCTAAAAACCCGTTCAACTACTACGAGACGTAGTATTTTAGAATTCTGATACATTTTAAAAAAGGTAACTTGATATTAAAAAAGTTGTTTAAAATATAGTCTATATATATCTATATATATAAAAGAAAGTCGTGTTTGTTACAACACTTATAACTCGAGAACGGCTGGACCGATTTAGCCGAGGTAGCTTAGAACCAGGAGTCTAACATAGAATACTTTTTATCATTTAAACAATTTGACACATAGATTTCCACGGGGGCGAAGCCGCGGGGAGCAGCTAGTAGAATATATATCGCAAGAAAATATTACACAAATTAACAGTAAATCATCAAGTATTACTTCTATCTTCCTTACTACCAAGTTAACATATGACATCATAATATATTAATTAATCAATCGAAATAAAACGGTTTATGACTAATTATGACTGTACGTTCCGTACCTCATCAGCGATAAATTAATTAACTTAGCTTCTGTCAGCCATAGGGGGAAGTGTTTATTTGCAATGAAAATGTTAGGGTTATTGAGAAAATTTCAATAACAAGTGATTTATTAAGCTCGTCATTAGTTTTCACTTCAAGCGATGCGATAGTAAATTTATTGTTTTTAATTTTCGTTCATATTTTCTTACTGCAGGGCCAACACCTTTCCTTTCATTTTGACAGGTTTTTCTAGAAAAACCTGTCAAAAGTAAAGTAAAGTACTAGTTTAAAGTCTAGATACATGCATTCAATTTATTAAAACACTTCAAGTTTCCCACTTAAGCGCACTCGAATAGGGCAGAGTGCGCGTTGAAGTCTTTTGTTCGGTTAACCGGCAACCGCGCGCGCAACACTGTTTCTTGTCGCTTGTCTTACCGTAAGGTAGAAGGTACCTTATACGTTTCTAAAATTCTAGATATTGCTTGTAAACAAAGGGGTTACAAATAAAAATAAATTGTTTGAAAATATCTAACGACACGTTATAAAATGACAGTTTTCATACATAATTTCATTAGTCTCTCATTCGTTTTTTAACACAAATGTTAACCTTTTTGCGCTTATGCGTTGTTGAAGTTTTTTTATTTATTACCTTGCTGTTTCTGTTATCGTTTTCAGTTCTTATTAAACTTCATACATAAATGACATTGTTTACCCAAAATTAAAAAAAAAAACTATCAGACAAATCAATTAATAATGCATTTCACACATCACCATCAGCGCCAACGTAACAGCTTGCATCTTTTTCTGGTTATATTTAATAAGACGAGATTAAAGTAAATTATAAAAAAAATAAGCTCTGCTTGGGACCAGACGATGTTGAGTGAAAATTTCTAGTATGAAGTAAATAATGCTGGACAATTCATACATTATTATTTATTGATACTAATTTAGTTTCTGACTTCTTATGCTGATACATAATAAACTATACGTCATATAGTGGGGAATTAACATACTAATATTATGTGTATATAAACTTGGGTTAATTTATTTTCGCTCCTTTAAAGTGGAACGTACTTACATCTACTATTGATAATTTTGATAAATGAATGGGCAATAAATAAGGCTCTCATTTGCTAGGGCATCCTTTTCGCAAACATTGTTAATGAACCCTGCAATTTGGCATTTCATCTCGAACAGCTCTTTGTCTTGTTACCTGACATTTATTTTAATACAAGGCATAATTATTCTGTTCAATATACGCACCATTTTACGAGTCGCACGAGTTATTACTGCACTAAAGTTTTATAAAGCGCGCTGTAGGAGATATCAGTTTCATTGCAAAATCAATATTAAAGTTTAATTATTAATTTGTTGACCTACATTTATTCGATTCTGAGTTTTCTCATTCAATTATTTCGAAAACGTCCGAGTTTACAGCCGTATCTCCATTAACATACTTTTAACGGCGGTGACGCATTTGAACAAAGCCTTTTTGTGAACAAACATACAATTATTAGGACTTTGCAGTTTAATTATAGTTTGTATTATTTTTTAGTGGTATAAAGTATATTTAATGCATGGCCTAGCTCCAGGATTGTTGTCTAAGGTATAATAGATAAAAAATACGTTACATCGTTATCTAATGCGTAAATTATTTGAAACTCATTCCTCTAACTTCAATAGTTTACGGAATGTATGACGATGTGATATCACTTTTCTCTATTCTACCCTAAACAATAATCCCCGTGCTAGGCTTACTAGCTGTTTAAATAAGATACGTATAGTTTTATAGATATCCGTATTGAACATCGATCACCTAACTCGTCTCGAAGAGCTATAAAAATAAGGACGTGATATAAAAAAGCTTTACTCGGAAACTCCATTGGTACAATAATAATATAGTGTCAGTGCTAAAGTGGAACAAGGAACTCGCGTAGTGGCGACTGGTGCGTTGAACCTCAGGCTTGGGCGTGTGAGTGGACGCACACATAGGAAAAACCTTAGTTACGCACACCGCCTTAAGTCAAGCCACCATTAATACACAATATATTGTGGTGTGCGTCTAATAAATGTATATTCGTACATTAATCTGATTCATGGTGCGATAGGTAGGTAAGGCGCATGTTTCGTGCAACACACTTTATCATATTTTGGTGCAGATTTATTTGCTCGCTCAAATATTTGGACGGTTTTTGTTGCGGATATTTATTGACTATTTATCTGTGACTATATTGTGATTTGTTTCATTACTTGTTACATTCGTTTTAGAAAAATCTATAAAATGACCGCATCGCGTAAATTTACCCAATTCTGTACTCACCGGGACAGAAATGGGCTATTATACGTAGACGGGCATAAAGGTTAACAAAAAAACATAATTTACTTTAAGCGTATGTAGGTAAAACACAGGAAAATTCGAATATTGGTACTTACAACTACATCAAATAAGGGTTTCATATGTGATATTTGCTATTGTAGGTTGAAGCTGTCGTTTTTATTATACATAACTATTTTTGTATCATAAAACTGAAAACTTGCTAAGAAGTTATAGTCTCGAAATGACTGTTTACCTTTTTTGGATACTTATAAACTCCAAATATAAACATTAAACTACAACATAAGGCTAAATCTGACAAACTGATTTTATTTAATCTCTTTAAAAAATATCTAAGCTCTATAGCTACAATCAAAAAGAGATGTAGAAAGATCGAAAGATCGCCAAATTATGAGAGAAGATGAGAATAGGGTTCACCGACGGATCGTAGACTCAGCCCGTTTGTAGAAAGGCTACGCCACTTAATTAACTTGTAATTTGCCTGTCATTGGTATCGGCAGATACGCCGATCCATTGAACGCTGTACCATAGAAAAACACAAAGCAACAAATACTTACGCTCCGCACGGTGCAGTGGACGCAGAACTTAAGTGTCGGGTCCCCATATACGCGTCACACATATCGTTGCGGCATCTCGCGTAGTAGCTAGCCACGTTGTGTCCTTGCCTGCCGCTTGCCCAACACGTACCTACATCTACCAAATTAGCTTCATCGCATTAAAAGCTTTTAGTGCACGATATAAAACTGAAAATAAAAAATCCAATTAAATAAATTTTGAAACCTCAGAGTGCTAAGAAGTAATGAGCGTGCATTTGAGTCGAATATTAACAGCCTGGACTGGCTATATACGGTCTTTAACCGATGAAAAAAAAAAGAGGAGGTTCTATGTTCGGCTGTATGATTTTTTTTATATTATATGTTCGTCTCTGTAAATTATTAAATTAAATTATTTCGCTATTATGGAGAATTATCCCGGGGTAAAAAAATGTCCCATGCAAAAATCCCCAAATAGCTTGTCCTGAAAAACTTAAAAACACTGTAAAATACCAAGGAATTTGAAGTTAGTTTTTTCAAAAACATCTAATTATTGTGGTAAATTATTAATCTCTTTATCCCTACTAACTGGTTTAAACTTTTCTGTTACAAATGGATGCTTCCTCCTCTATTTCAAACTTTGTGATAGAATATAGAGCACCATGGTGACTTAAAATATATCGTTATAAAGAGTTATTAGGTTTATTAGGTAACCTAGTAACAACCTCGCACTCGGGGTAATCAGATTACCCCAGAGGTGTTGCCGTCGCTCAATTCTAAGTTTTTGTTATTAGTTGAGTTATTACCCCGAGTGCGCGGGCTTACGCACTATACTCGTAATTACAAACACCTTAGAGTTAAGCTACGGCAACACAAACTGATGTCACTTTGTTGAACTTCAATGTTTCCCCTGTAGGTGGAGCTAACGGTGCTTCAGTCCGTAGGAAGTCCCAGATTCCCAAGTCTAATCTAAAGATTTTGGACTGGTTGGTTACTTGATTTCGTGGCTTAGTTGGTTAGAGCAGTCCCGTCCCGTCTCAGTACGAAAAGGTTGCAGGTTCAAGTCCCGCTGAAATCGAAAATATTTGGGATATTATTCATTTATTGGGTACTAGTTTTTATTCACTACGAATACAATTAATGTAGAGCTTGTCTTGTTAAATTTAACTCTTGGTTATCGTTGTAGACAGTAGGTAGGTAGGTATATTTACTGACAGACGTGTGTCGCTGGGCTCGCCTTGTCTCGTCACCTTGAAGGTGATAGCTGAAAATCAGTGTTTGCTCATAGAGCAATATTATCACTGAGCTATTTACCTTTTTGGCACTGCTACACACACACATTTCTTTGTAATTACTTTTGATAATCATGTTTTGTTTTAATTTTGTACTTTTGTGATTAAGCTGATAAATTGTATGTGTGTGTTTTATGTGTCAAATAAATGATTTACTTACTTACTTACTTACTTACTTACAGATAAGTTGTTCATAATAAGCATTCTACGTGCTATTTGGCTTTGAGGTATAATAAAGGTAACGTTAGAAGAGGTAAAGTTTGACCACGAGTGCCTCAAGCAGCATTTGCTGACCTTTATCAATTATTGTTTCGAAACGTATTGTACGATGAAAAGAGTACTTGGAATGTTGCGAAGGTAACAATGGTGACTATAACGACGATGTGAAAAATTCCAACTCTAAAGGGAACTAGAATAGATGAAAACTAGATTTATGTTTAGTTTTTCGTAAAGGCTCGTCCAGGTATGATCTCATTTTAACATGATCATTAGTCTGTCAGGTGACTGCTGGGCATTGGCCCAGCAGTCACCTGACCCCCCACCTTTCAACCTTCCCATACAATTACATTTCTGTTTTTATAGACTAAGTTGTTCTAAACGTAGGTAAGGCAATAAAGAAACACTGCTTTATTATGTCTAGCCAACCCCTTTATCTATAGCTGCAAGCGAATTAAAAACCCAACAATTGACTGATTTTTTTTTCCAGTTAGGGCTCATTCTATGCGGAGTCGTTCTTACAACTACATACGCCATCACGGAAAAAAAAAGAAATTAATTCTTGAAACAAATTAAATTAAAGATAAAACTGTATTACCCACTTAGAATGACTGAGCTTTTATTGTAAGTGCCTATACACAGAATTGGACAAGTGAGAAATAATGAATGTCATTGTTCAACTTATATTGCGCAAGGTCACAAACTCAATTTATTGCTAAATGCTGCCATTGACGTAACAAAGGCAAGATTATTATCTATTATTTAATCGATTCAGTTTCTCTGGCTAATTTTAGTAACCTATTTGCTGCTTGTGGTAAAAATGACTAGACTAGATAATAGGTCCGGTAATCGTTCGACATTTGATGAGTCATTAATGATTGAGTAACAGCTCACAGTTATCGATAATAAAGCATAATCATCGATTGCTATGTCGATAAATAATTTTCCTAATTGCGTTATTTGTTAATATCTCATGCTTAAAAAATAGATAATGTGGAATAGCAGATGGTTTAAATTACTTCCTGATGTAAAAGTCGCAAAATGGCATATTAAAATATCAAAATTTCTAACAGTGCTCCAATAAAAGCGATAACTGACTGGGAAATACTCAGATAAAGATCATTTTACGCGTAATAAAATTTATGAAATGACAACTTTGATCATATCTGCGAATCGCATTAAAACATTTCTCAAGATCATATCCTATTGACACGCCAACAACCGGCGGCGGTGCGTTAATTTCTTACTTGCTGTTTGAATTTGAGGCATTTATCTGAAATTCCGTAATATCCGTTACGATTAATACAACGCACACATAACCTAATCCCACACATAGATAAGTATTCGTAGAGTTAGTTGTGTAGCGCACACATAGAGCTGGACTAACACAGGGAGGCGAGGCACACGTGCGCAGAGGTACCGGGGCACAGCGCGGGCGCGTAACGAGTTCGGAGCGACCTGCTGCGCCCGCAAGAAAGAACTCAGCCAAGGACGCCGGCGTAACGGTGCGCCCGCGCCGCCGCGGTCGCCTGCGCTGGTCCCGCTACGCGCGTCATAGCCTCGCCTTCAGGACTAGGGACCAGGGATATCCCCATCGGATATATGTAGGTATATCATAGCGGCAGGCATGTGCCTACTGCTATTTTTAGTAAAGCCGGTTTTGGAGTCGTTTATAGTTAGCACTCGCTAGTCTCCACGTGTCAAATCTTATAATATTGAAAGCAACAGTAGAGCTCAAATATTTCATGTTTCTGATAATGATAAGTTATAAATTGTATTTTCGAACTTAAATATACAGGTTAAGAAACTACATATTTAATTTGAATAGTAAAATAATCATTTAAACAGTTTACCTTTTTCAGTTTCTTATTGTATTTTGTGATGATTATATTTAAGTTCTAAACGACACAAAATACAATACGTGTATTCCGGCAAAATCAAGTAGGTAATGTGTTGCCAAGTGGGTTAATGTTATGAACTTCGAGGAATTGGCCCACGCATTACGTGATTATAATAGAAGTGTCCTAAGTGAGGCCTTAATTCAAAAGAAAAACCAATTTTAAGTTCCTTCGCTCGGCCATCGACCCTAAAAACCTTATTTTGTGTCTCTCTCACTCCACTAGTAAAGTTATTTTGTCTCACAGTCACGAAAACCGCTGTTCTGTCTTTATTTTGTTCCATTATGGCCAAGAACAATATGTATTTGTCGATAGCTGAGCGTTCCTATATCTGTTCTTTTCGAACATGCTCAAGATTGTAGACTCTCGAGCGAGACAAGTAGATTTCGGAAGCGCGCAACCGATGCTAAATGTTTTGAATTCCTATTGGACCGTTTGCGTTGAGCGCATAAAGATGGCCACTCGTGAAGTGTTTTCTCGTTACGATAACCTAATTTAAATCCATTATCGCGGTAGTTGTTCTGCTTACATTTCAATAAAGCAACTCCATTAAGTTCGGATGTCAAGAGTTAAAGAGAGAAAAAAGTTCGACCTCGTGAGTGCATGTTTGCACGCCGTCGAGCGAGCCCCACTACGTTGCGTCTCCCCCCCACAGGCTTCGCGGGTGATTCAACTGTGTTCGTTCGGAAATATTGAAGGTTTGCCGGACGTTTACTGATACGGAACTACCTTCAGCTCATGCGTATTTCCAGGTATTATTTTAATAGGTGTAATACGAGTACTTTTACGTTGTTATTATGTAGAGCATACGTAGGTTCATCGGTTTATCTTAACAAGTATGACTTCCGGACTAACTATTTTAACACTTTGAGTGCTGAAAACGCACGGTATGAGTTTTCTACAAGTGACTAATCTGCGAAAATCCACACTAGCGCAGCGGCTAAGAAAATACAGATCTTTGTGACTTAGCAGAGCTGTAATATTTTTCGAACGAAACGCATGTGCGGCGCAACACAACCGCTGTGTAGAGCGGCAGCACGAATTTTTTAGGTAAAAAAAAAGATCGCAGTCGTCGAAAAAAAACCGCAGTCAAAGTGTTAAGCGTTTTAAATAACACAAAGAAGTTATTGATATGCTAAATGACCGAAAAATTATCTACGTTAATTTTATTTGCTTTTATAAACATGGATGACGTGCCGTGCCGATTTCATCCATACAAAAGACATAAACGCGCTCGCGCCCGTTGTTTTAAGCTTTATACTTAAATAACTTAGCTTAGTTATAAAAACTATACGAAAAATATGAGATGAAGACGTCTTTAGTCTCATTCCACGCGTATAAAATAGACCCCTTAAAATTACTGTGGGGTGTTTCTTTTGGGTCCTAGATAAATAAATAATACTGGACAATTCACACAGCATCATCTAACCCCAAGCTAAGCAGAGCTTGTGTTATGGGTTATGGGTAATACAATATATACATAGATAGTTTTGTCGTTCTTCATATATAACGACTAGAACACCCGGGACAAATATCTGCAGATTTATACTTGATGACTGATATAAATAATACAATATAAACATAGATAGTTTTGTTTTTCATCATAGATAACGACTAGAAAACCCTCTAGGCCGGAATCGAACCCGCAACCTCCTACTTCTCCTGTGGACTTTCGTCCACCGCGCCACAGACGTCTTCAGAGATCTACGATGTATGGTTACAAATACTTAGGTATTTATTATGTATGACAAAACAAAATCTATAGGTAGGTATAATTAAAATGTTAATTGCTTTTCGTCAATTTGGTATAATTTGTGGGCCCGGAAGTCTAAGTTTTGTCACCTAAACGCCCTCTGTAGACGATAACGCCAATGACAAAAACCGGCTGTAGGTATATTAAAAACTTTTTGCACGTGTTGATACTTTTTGCATACAGTTGATATTTTTTGTGGCATTTTTCCGTGTTCTCGCTGATTATACTAGAAATCCTGTTTTTTATAGTCTAATCTACTCGTTTGGTCACTGTTGAGATGATCAAATTAACATTCGTGCTCATTAGATGCATAAAAATTTATACATATTTATCGAGATTATTTTATCGGTATTTATTTATATGGGAGTTTTTTTTAATTAGGTAGGTATTTGCCAGAACTTGGTCATTGTTTAGTGAAAAGCCCAAATAAAACAAAATTATAGAAACTTCTGTAGATACAGGTTCTGTTATACTGTGTAACTACATAATTATTTTTATCGCACCTTGCCATTTGGGCTCGTGAAACAGGTTACCATAAAACGTGATCTATGAAGGTTCACACATCTAAAACCTTATTAGCGTTCTTATCATAAGAATTATATGCTGTAATTATGTTATATCATAGGTATTTTTTGGTAAAAGAAAGTTAATATTTTGGATCTCATCAAACACTGTACTGCGAACTTAAATTCATTAGGTGTTAAAAGTTCAAGTATCAGTACATCTTCGTTAGGATTCATTTGATTATTTATTTGGTTTTGAATTTCTCACTTTTATCAATCAACCTCTTGGAAAGTAAGTGCGGTTTTTCGGGTCAAGTGTTCGTTAGATTCTGCAAAATACATTTTGATTTTATAGCGAATGTCAGGTGATGTTATAGACACACTATTTATAAATAAATAATGCTAGACAATCCACACCGCATCATCTAGCCCCAGGCTAAGCAGAGCTTTTGTTATGGGTACTAGATGACTGATGATAATACAAAATATAACATGACAGATTTTTTTTATTAAACATAGAAAAGACACAGAACACCCGGATCAAATATTTCCAGATATTAAAACCTTTGTCCGAAGGCGCCCGCCATCGAACCCAACCACCACACCGGTCGTCAAGTATGTATTTATAGACAACGAGTGGCCCGTCCCGGCTTCGCCCGGGTGATCATTTATTTCAGGCAATTTTTTAAATATTGCTCTTTTTTCTCTCCGTAAGAACTATCCTTCTATTCAAGGAATATTCTAAAAAAAGAATTAGCGAAATCGGTACAGCATCATTAAAAGTTGCTTAAACTAAATAAAAGGCCAATTAGTTAACCAGATATATGTATGTTTAATAATCGCGATAAAGCGTTAGGGACATGTTTTTTTTTTAATGAGAGCGGTCGTTCACTAGCACTCTCAATCTCTGTCTTTGACTACTTTATCATAGGTGAAACGCTCAGCGATTTGTTATAGAAAGTGACCGATGGGTTAGCATTAGACAAAATAAAAGAATGCTACTAGATAAAAACTATGGCATAGAGCGGAGCGAAGGCAAGCCTTTTTTAACCAACGTCGGAAAAATGAAGTTTCGAAATTTGGCCGCATGTATGTATGTACCTTATGCTCGCTGATTTTCATTATGTCATTTGTGTATTATCATATTTTTTTGCTTTTATGTATTAACTGAACCCAATATGATCCCATAAAAAACGTATGTTAGTAGTAGGTAGGGGTTAGTGTGTGTTCAGAAAAAATACAAGCAGTATAATTATTGAGGAATTTAACACTTTGACTGCGGTTTTTTTTCGACGACTGGATCTTTTTTTTTACCTAAAAAATTCGTGCTGCCGCTCTACACAGCGGTTGTGTTGCGCCGCACATGCGTTTCGTTAGAAAAATATTACAGCTCTGCTGAGTCACAAAGATCTGTATTTTCTTAGCCGCTGCGCTAGTGTGGATTTTCGCAGATTAGTCACTTGTAGAAAACTCATACCGTGCGTTTTCAGCACTCAAAGTGTTAAAGATGAGTTTTATCAAAGCAATCAAATTACTAAATGCATATTATATGTGTTCAAATCTAAAATATGCAGTCTTAAATCTTTTAAAGTTTTTTATATAAAAGTTATTGGCCTCCAAAATAAGAAAAACGTCATGAACGGGAATCAAGGAGAAGTATTTTTAGCTTCGTTTAGTTATTTTTGCAGAGAACAAAACATTCGTTTCCTGATGTGATTGCAAAATTACACGAAAACATTTAAAACGAGTTCGACAACAAGAGCAAGTTTTTCGATTAAACTTAATCGAAAAATATGCTCTTGTTTTATGTTTGTTTAATAAATATCTGAGTTAGTTCAAAAATTATTCGGGTTTAAAAATGATTGAATTTTTACGTTGAGAAATCCAAGGCACAATAAACGGGTACGTGTACCTATCCTTTTAACTTGCTCAGAACAGAGAAAGTCAATATCAAACAAAATAAATGTGATTTTGAGCTATCAAATACAAGAATAACTTAATTGCATCGGAAGATTAGATATGACTGAAATGTTTTATGATTGCAAGTTTATGATGACATGTTGCTATTATGAGTGTATTGTGTTAGAAGTACTGAATATGAGAGAACACTAGACTCAGTTTATGTGGCAGTATTTTAGCCAATATATTTTCTGAAGTCTAATCCATTATGGATTTACGAGGGAACTGGCTGAGTTTCGCAAAACTGATTGCTGTACTAAGCTTGGAGATTAGTTCGCGACTGCGCCGTGTCCAATTTATCACAAATGTGCATCGGCTGGCGGCTGTGTAGTGTATGTACGACTATCGCGAATAACAGAATTCACATTGAAATTAGGTGGCCTCAATGCAAGTGCTTTACTTGCCTGTGAATTAATTGTTAAGTTAATTCAGGGCCTATTTTGGTAACGGGTAGAGCCGTATTCGTATGCCATAAACTATTTTAAAGAGTTACCTCTACGAAAAATCTCATCATCATCATGAGTAAAATCTATTAGTTTTCTCTTATTTTAAGGGAACATGGGAACTAATTTTTTAAAAACCCTGAATTACAGCCAAGAATTGACAACACAATAATATAAATAACAATTACAAAAACAATTCTATAATATCGTTAAATAAAACAAAGGAGAATCAATAAAAATAATCGATACCAGGTATTCAGCGTGGTTACGTCGGTCACGAATAACTTATTTGGGAAGGATTAATGTTCTTTTGTTTTTCGAAATTTATAAATAACACTTGAAAAGAATCGAAACAACGTGAGTAACAAATTACCAAGGAATAACAATAAGCATACCAAACATATGCCAGCACTCCCTGTGCGAAATATTTGTACATCAATTATTTCTTATAGATGCTTTGAATATTGCCTAATTTATTGCTACAGCTACTTCGTTCATTATTACTGTTTACTAAATACTCAAAGGTACTCCTACTTACTTACTTCCACTGAATTTTGAAACAAAAGTGAAAGTTCGTAAATATGTGTCTGTAATAATAATGCTAAAACCATTACTTTTGTAATGATGTACCGTTAGTTCTAAGATTAAAAAATCAATCTTTAGCCACTATACTTACTTACTGAAATAGGAGCTAAATCATGGGCAGATGTCCATGTTAGTATGTTGGACGGAAAATATCATAAATAACTGTATATAGAAGTTATTTAGAAAAACTACTTTCTGAGTCTGAGTTCTTAAATTTGACTTGCCTAAGTGCTTACTTTGTAGCTTACAGAATTAAAGTTTTAGAAAATTTTAAGTCGGAAATCTGAAACTAAAAATGGAGAATTAAGTAATTATATACCTACAAGGAATATTTCTTAAAATGAGGTATTTTAAAGTTTACTGAATGTAAGGTTTTATTTGTTATACAAAATAAGGGTTAAGACCCTTTCAGTGTGTACATAGGCTAACAGCGTTCGCGAGGAGCGCATATATAACGTGCATTACCGGCAGTGCACATGCGACCCGGCACGGACTCCATCGCGCATCGATTACGATTGCTAGTTAAGTGAGAGTGTACATTATGGTAAATCGTTCGGTGATCTCTACAACATGTTAGCAATATTGTATGCCCGCAATATTTAGTATAAACCAACGGTTGTGTAAACACCCGATCAACCTGATAGGTAAATCTAAAAATACTGCGGGCTCTGCATTTGACAAGGGCCGCTATCATCGCGTAATTGGATATACCTATCTACTAGATTGTTGAAACAAGTCAATTACACTCGTAGGACACTTAAATCTAGAAGTTGAAGCCCTTGTAATTATGCATTTCGTGCACGATTTCTGCTCGATAAATGTCAATATATAGAGCACTTTAAAGGAAAGTTATAAAATAAAATTGTTTTCTCTTAAAACCAGCCCCAAATTACCTTGATAAACGACTCGAGGAATTAACCCTTCAATTAAAAACGTATAATTCCGGTTTGTCCACGACCATACGTGCTCGTATTTCTTATGAATCGCAATTTGGCTATACATTACGAAAGCGGCTCCGTAAGTGTCACAGACAAATAACGATTGACATGCTGTTTTAAAAGTACTTTTGCGAGATCAAGCGGAAATAATTTACTTCTGGTTGGATGGACGTGCGTGTGGGCAGGCGCAAGCGCAACGTCCAACATTTAGTGCGCCGCGCAAGCCAAAAACAACTGACATTAACACGAGCTTAATTTTATACGTTATGCTAATTTCATCAAAAACAATTATATGTTTAATCATTCAGCTGTATTTAAAAATATAAAAAAGTTCATTCTCTCGCTTAAAATCTATCACAAGTTTTACGATGCACATATTGACTATCTAATGTGAAATCTTCCAATAAAATTAACATCTAATTAAACTATTATAACTAGATTCTTACTGCTACAAAAAATAAACTGTAACCAATTTAAGAGAAGCATAATCGCCGGAATAACGATCTGGTTGATTTGAAATGCAAAGCAGCTCGTCAGTCACATCCTCGGTCCGGATTCGGAGTCTTCGTTACTTGACGAGGCTTAATTGGCGAGAATGTCCGGCGATTTTCATTGGCCACCGGCCTGAGACCAGCTTAACATTTTGCTCTCTCAAATATGCCTTACAATAGGAGCTTTAAACAGATGGGTACTAAATCTTTCGGTTCAGATCTATGTTAATCGATAGGACGTTAAAGCGGACCGTTGGTAATGGTCACTCCTGGGACTGAGCTCAAGGCTGCGCAGTGAAAGGATTCGTCGCGAATCTGGATCATCCTAGCATCAGTACACACCATACCATAGAATTGCAGTTATGGCCTTCGAGAACAAATTTTGCACCATATCTACTTTAGTTACCAAGATCATTATTAAATACTTACTCATCTAACTTTATATTGTAAGCTTTCTATTTTATTCAACATATTCAGATTTTAATTCATAGAAACTAATTAAATATCTATCTATGAAGTATATTGTATTAAGTATCTACTACCCTTAATACAACACAAGCTCTGCTTAGCTTGGATCTAGATAATGATGTGTGTATTGTCCAGTATATTTTTTTTATATTGAATACAACTCCCCAAAAAATAAGAAGACCAATAAAAACTCCGCTCTCACTAATTATACCGATACAATAGTGTACTAAATAAACAGCTCAATGTTCTCACGCAGTTTCTAGTAGCGCATAAGTTTAAATAATCGCTCGATGTACAACACGGTCTGTATCGACAGCGCAGTATGCAAATGATGCTTTACTACTAAGTTACGAAACCGATACACGAGATAATACCTATAAATAAGGACTCACTATTAACGGAGAAATAAATTGATATGAGATCACGACTTGAAATTATTAAACTGAAGTCGTTACACTGTGAAAACCAAAGTGCCAGTCGTAAGTGCAAGAATCTTGCACCTATCTAACAGTGCTTGAGTATGGTTAATTTTCTCTTAGGGCTGCTAATTAGGTAATTTTGCTATCATAAAATATTATAGCAGTTTACCGATAGGTGTCGAGGTAAAATTAAAATTGAAGACGTAGTAGGGTCTTCGAAATTAGTGACAGTCGCGAAAATCGCTAGCAATAATTAAATAATTTGATTGTTTAAAAAAATCAAAAATTGACGAATTCCTTAGTTTAATTTTTTTTTTTTAATTATGCCTGATAAATAATAAAATATAATTATCACCGTGGAATTTTTTACTATGCAACTGCAACAGAACAATCCAAATCAGTTCAGAAATGACGGAGAAATCGACGAACATACATATCTACAGCCGAACATAGAACCTCTTCCTTTGTTTGAAATATGTTAAAAAGCATACGTATACCCATAGGCTCCCGAACTAGTTAGAAACTGTATTTCAGGAGCCAGGAAAGCTCTTTAACCATAATATCTATAAAACATCATGGTCGTGATGTGACCAACCTTTGGCCTGCAATGAAAACCAGCACTCGGTAGACACACAGTGTCTGCCTAGTACAATGCTGAGTGTATGGCCATATTTGCCCTAAACCCTGTTACGCACAAAAACAAGCAGCTAAGCCTAGGATTAATTAAGTGTCATAACTATTTGTTTTCTGTATTTTTTTATTTTATATTTCTTCTTATATTCTTATATCATCCTTAGCCATAATAAAACCGAAGGTGAAAGTAAGCATGAAGTAGTATTGAGACAGAAACAACCTGAAACATGATTAACTTACGCTTGAGCAAAGACATATATCTCTTCTCACGTGCCGGATTAACACGTACATAATTGCATGAAATACTAATTTATCTCAAGCAATCGTCTTTGCTAGTTATGGATCCTATGTTCAATATATTGATGCATTTTTATATTCCTATGTTTGTTTTCATGGTAAAACCGCACTATATTGCGTAATATTTTGCTCTCTTACTATTAACCTATTAGAATAATTCTTTTGAAAGGTGTTTGAATTTTTTTAGTAACCTAGTGAATTTATATTTATTGTATTTCCGTTTTTTATTATAATTATAACTATTATTATGAAAACTTGACATGTATTTAAAAATATACTATTAAACTAATATATACAACAATTAATTAAACGTACCTAGTAACTCTAAGGCTCCGCGCAAACGAGTCACCGACCACAGCCACTGGTGGCCAGCGACAGCCACTTAACATACTTTTTCATATATTTTGTATAGACGCGCCGCATACGTGTAGCTGGTGGCGGCCACTCGCTTTTGACACTGTTACAAATGTGGTGGTAGCGCGCGACAGCCACCGGTGGCTGTGGTCGGTGGCCCATTTGCGCGGAGCCTCAGGGACATGCTAAATAATCTAAAATTACGTGACACGTAAGCAGTGATTAAAGACTTTCCTTTTAAAAGCGTGAGTATTTACAATTACATAAAACAATTGAGCTCACTGTAGACTGTTGCAAACAATCTACAGGTAGCTGAATTGAAAGTAGAATAAAATTGGTTATGCGTAAAACAGTTTAAGTAATCTTAAGTAAGCGATGTTTATCTAAAATGAGCTTGTGAGAAAGGTAAATTGTTAAGAGAAAATAGGAAACACAAATAATTGAAAAATAATAAAACTTTGATACAATCTCTTCCGGTATTACAAAAGTAGTTACCTACTTGGAAAAGGTTTTATTGTATTAAACATTATTTAACGATAGATAAAGAGGTTTTATGTGAAAAGCTGGACCTCGGCTAATGATTATTTCTACTAAACCAAGAAAAGTTTTAATATTTATTTACTAAGCTTCTAGTTCTAGCAAGGTGTCCCTCGTCTCCTCCTTTATAAAAAACTGTTTCAATTAATGAAATACTAAATAAAAAATAAATTAAATATAAGTTCTAATAAATGTTGATTAGCAGATTTTTTTAAAATGTTTAAGTGAAGTTTTGTTTTAGTTATTCACTTCTACGAATAAACCTTAATATCATATTAAGCAAGTACGAGTGTGTTATACATAGATACTGCGAAGTAACGTCAACCATGATCAAGCAAGACCCAATAAAATAGGGTAACTATGTACTCGTAGGTACTAGCAGTTGTACCTACACGAGTGTCTTAAGTTTTACTGGACAATTAGTATTTATGCATGCTATAATTTTACTTCCCGAATGGCAACTTACAACCTACTTACATGCTGCAATAGCTCGTAACAATTATTTATCATTTATACCGAACAAATAATTACATTGACTTTTGTACTTATTATAGTTATTCTACGTTCTGCTTTAATTGCTGCAAAATACGCGGACAACCGATTTTGTGTTTGCATTATTTCATTGCCTGTCTATGCTTTATATTCATAAGATAATTTATTAGTTTGCTAAGCTCAGTAACCATAGTTATTAATCTATCAAAGTGAAATCAACATAAAGCTCTGTGAGATCGTAACGTTTTATACAATAGCCCATAAAACGGTAATGGGACGAATCAAAATTCCTAACAAAGCGTTATTCTAACTAATTATCAAAACGGCGACTTTCCTTTTCATTATAACCACATATTTGAACACGTCCAAACATGACCAATTTAAAACTTTTAATATGTTACCTACAAAAAGTATTTGCAAAAATAAACTAAGTTTTTATCATGCGCTTTTGTGAAGAAGTCGATTCAATTGATCGTCTTTTGTCTGAATTAACTTTCTAATGCTTGTGTTAACAGACGTCAAACTACATAATTATTATTAGGTTTTTAGCTAGTTTATTGTTTGTTTTAATCAAAGTTTCACAGGAGCTATAACATGTTAACATTAAAAGTTTACTTACATAGGCACAAAACGAGCATTGTTTTCTAGGAGCTAGTCAAAAGTTTGGTGACAACGGCAACTTCAAACATCTTTTTGTATGGATTCGTGGACACCGGAATCATTGCCTCTACATTGACTTTTTCCCAAGTAGAAAGTTTTTTGTCATATTACATCAAAACACTGAAACAAAATAAAAATCTGATATGTTAAAATTACACGTTCGCAACGAAGCGAAAGATCCTGCGGTGGCAGCGGCGGCGGACGGCACACAGGCGTCCACGGAAGCCGTTCAATATTTACATGACAATGTCAACCTTATCTCGATTATGCCTGTTAAAGCACTTTAAATAACAGTAATTAAAACACCATGAGAGTGAAGGCAGGCTCTCGAACCGGATCCGAATCGGAGGGAGATCTCGTAACTGGAGCAGGCGGTCGTCTCGAATAACCCCTTATGTCGATAATAAGATTTTCTTTCGAACGCCGCAACACCGCAGTTTCTCTTTTTTGTGAATGCACCTGCGATGTAGGGCAATCTTGGCTTATTTCGAAATGAAATCGTGATTGACGCATATCGGGCAAATTATTGTGTTACTGGCTGACTTATAATAAAAATTACTCATGATTTACATACCGCCCCTTCAGAAAATAGACTAAAAGCATAAAAACAAAACATTTAGCAAATTTTTTATGCATATGCCACAGACTAGCTTCGTTTACGAATACTTAAAAATACCTTAAAAGTAAAGCTTTTGACTAACAATAGCTTAATTTGCCTAATGGTCTGAATCAGATTATCTGATGAATTTTTAATAGGACAAAGCGGTCATAATCTGATAATTCCGTCATCCAGTCAAACCTGTGCGACTGGTACACTAACCTACCACCCGGTCTGAATATCATCTACCAAATTTGTAGACATACGTATATAAAAACTAAAGTGTTGTTTTCTATGTCTACGATCTAGGTGGGTATTCCGTATCTCTTCGTAGGCCGTGACCTTATGCAACGGCACCTTTGATAGAAAAAACGTACGGCTCAGACCCGTTAAAACTTTATTCACATATCGGTCAGTAGTACCTTAGCTATGGATAAAAAAACGTCTAGATGAGGCTTTAATTTTTATTACGGTGTATCATGTCGAATATAAATATTTAGGTAGATAACTACGGTACAAAAACGTATAACTACAATATACAAAGCGAATGCACCTGATGAATAAATTATTTTTGTTCATCCCGAGCCTCGTAGGTATTGTATGATACCTTACCAATGTATTAAGTAATACAATTGAACAGGCATTAAATTTAAGCTATGTTATTTTATTTACATAGGAATTATTTGCGGGAACAATGACGGCGACAGTTTCGTGGTGTAGCCCCGTGGGAAACTCGGCTACGACAATGTTTATTGTGTCCATTACCTACGCAATGAATTTTACCAGAATTCGATGCAGTCTAGTTGTGCGCAGGCGCAAGTAATACGCGTCATTAATGTCACGACTAGATTGTGCATCCTTGCAGTATGGCCAGCTGCAGTAAATCTGCCGGCGAGCCGCAATCTGCATTGACATTTATAACGGCTACTTTGCTGCGTATCACCAGCTTTTATAAGATCATCCTCTTAATTTTATGATCTAGATTTTGTTTGTAATTTATACTCTGCGATTAAATTGCAAAGGTATATTACATTGCATATTACATTTAAACATTTACGGGAAGCTTTTAAAGCATTTTACGCGATAGCCAAGTAGCTATCGCGTTTTATGCCTACTACCTATAATTGTAAAATCAATCAGTAACGAAATAAATTGATACATTTCAAAAGTGTTTTATTATTGTAGATATATACGTAGTAGAGTATAATATAGGTAGAGCTCTTTTATTTTCGTTTAAATATGCCATTAAATAAATTAAACAGCATCCCATGGAGTATCTAAATGTGCATCCAATCAAGCGGGCAATCAAACGTCTTCGTTGATTTCCGCAAAGTTTAGTAAAATATGATTTTCTCGGAGACTCTTCCAGCCGAGCCCTTTAATTGCGCTAACCGCAATTAACCGCATGTCATTCGAGGTATCCGAGAGACGGCAGTGTAAACTATTACACGTTATTATAATTTTCACTTTTACGCTATCTAACTTATAATAATCTGGCATAAAATTGCAACAGTCAGGTGTATGAGAGAGATCAAAGGCTGAACGTAGCAAACGGTCATCTTCAGTGAAATGTCAGAGGTGAGCTCAAGGTAGCCGGCACTCGGCGCTCGCGGTCTGGTATGCGCCGAGCATGCCATTTACGGCAGCCGCGCGGATTCTCATCGATATGAAACAGATCACAAATACACTGCGTGTTTCTGGTGTGCGTTATATACATGTTGGCAAACGAGCAACGGCAATTAAGCAGGCATGTAGGCTGCCTGTCGTGCCGGGCTGCGAGTTCAAAAGTCGTATGGCTGGTGTAACTGATTTACTTGCCGTGGCTGGCGTGGCACCTGTCTGTCTCTCGCATTTAGTAAACAATGCTAGTCACAAAGCGATGCGTACAATGCTTACTACGTTTTTGCCTCGCACATAATGAAAGCTACTCGCATGAAACTTTACTCAGGTCATCATTCAATCAATCATTGTGATTATTATACTCGTTTGACGGTAAAAAGTCGTCTAACTAGGCCTTAAGAGCTTAGCCTGATAAATATTATATTGATGTCAGATTGAAAGACCTAATATATAGAATGTGAAATATTCATTTTACAAGCTTGCAATTTCTCACATTCCTGTTTTTTTACATAAACATCACAGGTAAATAGTTATTAATAATAAAAAGTTTCAAAAAGCTCTTTAATGTTTGTACAACAAGCATTGATTTACTATCATCATCATCATTATCAACCTATTTTAGTCCACTGCTGGACATAGGCCTCCCCCAATGAGCGCCATAGCGCCCTGTCTTCAGCTTGCCGCATTTACTATAAGAAAAACATAATTAAACTAATATGTGCACTGTACGAATATTATACGTTAAGATGTAACCGCCCTAGAGTATCAACATATATGGTATATCTTATTTATTTAAAGTCCCTATTTAGGTTTAGTGTAGGGTTCTCAGTATCTTATGCAAAGCCCGTTAAAGCTTTTAAAGGTAGAGTACGTTGCTTGGTGTATCGCTAAGATCAAATTAGAGCAAACTTGGGTTGCCAGTGGACTGCTCTTATCTACTTTATCGACTTAAAAGCGTTAATTGTCCATTTAATTTTGTTGTATAATAAATAAAACGCAATTTGTAGACATCACTCGATGGCTCTCAAAGATAAGCAGGGCATTGTAGTTGCAATATTGAGGCCGTTTACTTCACGTTAATTAAAGATAACGAGCTAAATCTATAATCTACCTGTGCCGTGCTGATAGACTGAGATATTTTGTACGGTAGTGCGACCACGACAACGATACGATGATAAAATCTTTAGTTGGTAAAAGTTATCTGTCGCGTTATGAGTTTGACAAATACTTGTATGATATGTTCTTTTTAGGTATTTTACTTTTTCAAAATACGTAACATTTATTTTGAACTCGGGTGTGTAGCGTTTAAAATAAAATAGAAACAGAGGATTAGATCAGAGCAAAACATAAATAGACAAGGATATTGGAAAAAATATGTAAAAAGATCCTTTACGAAGCTTTTCACGGTTTACCATGGAAAGCTGATGTTTACATCAGAAGTAAAGCATACAAAAGAGGGCAACAAAAACGACTTACTCTAAAAAGGAAATCTTTACATTAATATTTGCTCGGTGAGACAAAGTATTAGCGATCATGACACAGTCGTGATCCAATTGGTGAATCGGTACTATGTGCGGCTCGCCGGCGCATTCAGCGGCGTGGCGCAACCGCTCGTTAACCCACATGCGCCCGCGCACGACCGGCGCGGCGACGACTCCGCGATCTTCGCTCCAAGCAGAGCCTTGATTCTCTAAGATTACTTTGCTATATTCAAGACAAGAGGGAATAGGTGTCTTCCAGACTTCTAACAATATACAAAGGTACATGTGGCCTAACATCATCTGCCACTTTCATGTGAGATAGTGGTCAAATGAAGGTATATTTTCTCATGAAATAAAAACAAAATACTGTCGCTTACTTTAAAATAATTATTTTGCTACAAAAAATATTTACACTGTATTAGTCAATCGATGAAAATCATTTGTGTTCAAATCTCGAGCAGAAACTGCCATTGCATCGGAACGGAACAAAGCGATGTAAGGGTTAGACAGAGTTTCTTTTAGGTATTTATGTATGGATTCATAGAATTAGACAGCCATTTATTTTGATAAGTTATGACAAGTTTAAATACATAATTACCTATAGTTTTGATCTGGTTTAATAACTGACTTTTGTATCTTCCAACTTGGAAGTTTCTTAACTTTGTCACATACCAATTGACTCTACAATTTTACGTTGATGTATGGATATTTGCTTTGTATTAAATTTAGCTTAATATCGTGTGGTGCAATGGCAGTAAATACTGATAGAATTTACAGCTTTATGAGTAAAGTCATAGATCTAACAAGTCTCCAGATTTTCGCCTCACAGTTAGGTACTTACTGAGTTTGTCATTCAAAACTTTAAATGTAATCATTACTTATCAAATGATTTAATTCACAAACATAGAGGTATAACACTCACAGGTTGTCAAGCATTCCACATTAAAACTGCGGCTTTACACAAATATAAGTTTATATACTATTAAATGTTTGATGAAGCTTAATCCTCTTTCAGAAACGTATCAAATCTCTATTGATAGATTTGAATATAGGGAGGCAGATTACGTTTTGAATGGGTAATTTGAGGTATTATCTATTAGTGCTTATTATGTTGTGTGTATAATATTTCGTCAAATATCAACCAAGAAACATTGTATCAGCTGTCAGGTGTAGGTAACATAATACCATGTTTCGGTCCCTCGAGCTTGCTCCAATTCATCGTGTCGATTGACAGACCTTTCTCATTTTACATGTATACGTCTGGTGTATAGCCAATATCAACAGATTTATCAGGAAATCAACTTTATGTAATCATATAAATAATGTTTATAATTGTAACGAAGAAAGTGTTCGTTTAATTTACTCATTTGAGCACTAGAATTTATTAAGCGTGAGATGATGTGTTTACTTTCAAATGTTTCAGTCTGGGAGAAGTCTTAAAAAGAAACATTTGATATAAAATTTTGAGCGAGTTGCTAAAATTTAAAATATTCCTGGCCAGACGTATTTTTTTTAGAAATTTATGAATCAATTTGATACAACGATAAATTTCAAAAGAAAAAAAAACATAAGGTTATTTATCTGGTTCACAGAATACATTTTGGTTCGACGCAAGCTAGAACAGTGTGAATAATCTAGTTATTGCTTATTCATTTTGAATTCTTTTAATGAACGAGCTTAAAGCCGCGGTATGGCTGCGCAGGCGCAGGCGCGATGCCAGATAGGCACGACGCGTGACTTGCTCGCCCTGGTTCTGTACAGGATCTAAAGACACGAACGACCTGAACTTATCAATTAAACAAAGCTAGGATTATAAACACGTTGGAATAAACAAAGCAGTATTGTTTCACGCAAATTTGCCACGTTTTTGGAAAACGATAATAGTCCATATAAGTTACGTTTAAGTAGATTGTATATTAACATATTTTTCTTTTAGTTTCAGATACTGCTGACACCATAGCAGCGCCCGTGAATACAAGAAACATGGATAATATGACCCACTTCTTCGCTTGTCTTGGCAGAAGCCTCCAGAACTAAGTCTTCGGGAGCACAGTTTTGGTTCGGGGTGAATGATGGAAAAAAGACACGTACGGATCAAGTTTGCACATTCGATTGGTCCGCCATTTGAGTCCCGCACTCCACACGTGTCCAAGTAGCCCCCTACGCCCGCGCTGCACTCTCAGTTACCGACGCTCTAGCGACTGCCAATATTAGTACAAGTCATATCGGGTTATCCTTATTAGATTAATATATTTATAAACTAGTACAAACACAAACCACAAAATACGACTAGCTTTATGAAGCAACCCCGACAGCAGAGTTAACCGAGAAAACGTCTTCGGTTGAAATTGAAACGGTAGTCATGACGGCCACTGCCCCAGAACTGTCAAAGTCGGATTTCTTTGATTTCGTGACATCGAACGAGGTTACCGATGCTCAGTACAAGCAACAAATGCGTTCCGTTAATGTGTTTATGGAATCTCCTGACTCGCGATCCAATCCGTTGCTCTCGGAAGAGCCCAAAGAACAGAACAACAACAGTCTACTGAGCGTGGCCTCAGCAGCTGGCATCGGCGGAATCGGCGGCGTCAGCGGTATGGCTCCCGCTACCGCCCCTACCACGCTCGAGAGCTTCGACTCCATATGGAACGTGGACCGGGAGCGTGAACGACTCGATTCCGGCATGTTAGAAGATCTCAACAAATATTACTGGAATCAAGATAGTGAAATCAATGGCACTCACCCATGTGCAGATACAACTATTTCAAATAAACTGATCAACAACACCGACGGGCAAATATACACTCTAACCGTTCTCAATCCAGACATCAGTGAGACGAGTTCAAGCCGCTACTGGGTCAAGGAAGAAGACGTCTCTATATCTAGCGCAGCGGATATAGAGCCACAATCATTGGATCTCGAGTCTATATTGAATATGAATAGCTTCTCCAATGAATTAAAAATGGACATTATTTACGAGGACGACTCACAAAGCCAAAACCCAGATTTGAGCACAAGTAATCTAATAAAAGTAGAACCATTTGTATATGAAGACAGCGAATTTCAAACTGATAAAAAAGATGACCCCCACAGTCCACCTCTCATTACTGCACCCACATTATTAGAAAGTCAAGTAGAATTCAATAACAACAATAATGACTGGAAGATTACAGATCAAAATACTGAATCCAATGAGTCATTACTAAGAAGTGCACTACAAGGAAAAGCTTTTATTAGATATAGTACCATTCAAAAAAGTAAGACCGATTCTAATTTGGAACTAAAAAGGGTTATTATAAATAATAATAACAAAGCGGACGTGCCGTCAATGTATCAAGATGGTAAAGAAGTCAGTCAGGATTTACTGATGGCAATTTCACCACAGAGCGGTAACGTTAACATTTCTATATTACTAGACAATCCAAACGCGACCGTGATTTCGAACGGGGAAAACTCGACGTCAACTCAGAGCGTGGACGACATACTTTCAAACTACCCCGATGACTATGAGAAGCTGAAGCGAATAACATCAGAGCTAGGCGAGAGCATGCAGCCTTACTGCACGGTGGAGACGCTTGACCCGACGCGCAGCGTGTACAACATACACCACGTGAACGGCGAGCTGGTGACTATGATCCCCGCGGGAGACGTGCAGCTCAACCAGCACCTACAGATAATGACCGCGTCACCCACCGTGACGAGCACAAAAACAAGCAGCAAAAAATACAAAAGAATACCGAATAAGAATTCGCCCCCGGCGACGCAGCCACAGTCGAGCACCAACATTCAGGCGGCCACCTCGACGTCGAACGGGGTGCGCAAGGAGCGGTCGCTGCACTACTGCTCCATCTGCTCCAAGGGGTTCAAGGACAAGTACTCTGTTAACGTGCACGTGCGGACGCACACGGGCGAGAAGCCGTTCGCGTGTTCGCTCTGTGGGAAGAGCTTTCGACAGAAGGCACATCTCGCTAAGCACTACCAGACGCATATCGCTCAAAAGAGCGCCGCCGCCAACGGCGTCCCCGTCAAGCCCAACAAGAGGTAACCGCGGCCGCCGCCACTGTCACCGCGCATGCGCCACCCTCGCTATCATAGTCAATAAACTTCGTCATGGTGATAAGTTATTTCAAAATAAGGCTGAAATATCACATGAATTTGGTAAGGTGCTAATTTATAAAGTGGTAATTTTAGGCAAGTATGGATATTATAAATGAACGATGTTGATGTTCTCGGCCGTATTTTTTGTAAATTTGTCTATAATTCTACCCGTTACCGTACTTTTACTAGCGTATTAAGCTACTATGATGCTTTTGTTTTTAGTACAATACTCAATACCCCATATTCAATAGTCTAGTTTTTGTAAATATTATATAGGTACTCTAGTAATCTTTTATATTTTACATGCATTTTGTACCTAACAATATTCGGTTCGATCATCACAAGCTCTACATTTAAAAAAATCAAAATAAATAATTTGCAAACAATGTAACAGTCGTGTATATTGCCTCCGTTGAAGTATTATATAAGTATTTATATAATACTGCATCACAGGCTTTATAATAATGGGCATATGTATATGTATGTTACCAATAATCTTATATTTTAATAGTTATAGCAACCATCATAATAAATAGCCAACAATGATTAGCAGCCCTGGGACAACAGCTCGCCACCGCAGTTTCTCCCGCGACCGACTAAACTTTCTAAAAATAATAAAAAACAGAGTAAAAGAACGACCATTCAGTTACACCATCTTTCACCGCTCAACTATCGAACCTCAGTCTGCCTTCAGTTAAAGTGGTCATGTTTTATTACTAATTCCAATACTTACGTTATCTACTCTCTTTGGAGCTCAGATACAAACGTTTTAGCAAGCAAACTCAGCTGCCATTATGTTTGTTTTCTAGAAAATTCAGCGTAATAACTTGTAGCTACCGGCATCTCTATTATTTGGACATCCATATCAGACAGTGAACGGTTTCTCATTCCCAATATTACATCTTACGCCCGATTCAGGGAGAGGCCTGATTGCCCTCAGATTGCTATAAATTAGAAATACAAGTGGTGCTTCTATGGGTACAGTCTTTAAAATTGTGCTCCCTTTCTCGTCGTACAGATTGGCCTTTCTTTGTGTTTATAACGCGGGGCCTCGCCCAGTTATTAGATCTGTACTTTGATAGACACACTTAGGTATCTGAATTTAACTTGGAGCTTTCGAACTCTACCGATTTCTTTAGTTAAAAGCTGGGTTACAGGGAAAATAAAAGGACCTCCACAAGACTGCAATGAATAGAAGGTGTTTTAAAATGCTTGTATTTCTTCTATACTAGAAATGTAATGTGGACTTGCATATTGCATATTGAAATCATGCAAATGTTCGTTGGTAATTAAGTAAAAGCACTTCACTTGTCTGACCACAAAATGTAATACGATGAGCTAATAAAGTTTTAGAAAGTTTAAGGAAAAAATGTAGTAAAAGTGTTTTGAGAACAATGTTAGTACCGAATAGCATTATTGTTGTTATTTTTTATTTTATATAAACTCATTGAGTATCTAAGAACGGCGGACTGCAATTCAATTCTGCAAAAATAAAGGTGTACAGATACCTTACCTACTTCCTTCCACGTTCAAATAAGTAGATACCTACCTATTTAAACTTAGACATGATTTCCGGTCTTAAGCAAGCCACGCCGTTGGTTGCTCTAGCAACCAACATATAGATAGACTGCTTCATACTGTAGCTTAGAATTCATTTAATATATTGTTCTGACAGTCAACCTGGTGCACCAGTTTAATTGAGTTTGTGATTGAAATCAAATAGTTAACTACAGGCACTGACTGAACCAAGGTCGAGTTTTCGACCTCCGCACGTCAGCCGCGTATTGATCTCACATCTAATGCAATGTCGTTTTTGTATGACCAAGTCGAATTGATTACAATAGTTTTATTCTAAATTATACACCTAACGAACTACCTTCTGTTCTGTGTGTCTGTTTTGTGGCGCCATATACTTCATACTTCCTCGAAAATGACATATTTTTTAAAATAAAGTCCAATGAAGGGAAAGTGTATAAGATTTGCGATAAGCTCAATGATTTAATCCATTTGTTGATCTTGCTTCCCCGAAAAGATATAAATCATTTGATCAGAACACACAAATAGAAAGCAACTTGCCTGAGCTTTTTACTGTAGTAAGGTTTAATGTTCGCTAACTAAGATCATGTTGTAAAGATTTATGATATTTTGATGCTCTTTCAAATATTACCGAAGGTTTGTTCTTTAATTTATGTTGGTACAGCAACTTGATTTCATTGAACACGAATAATCTTTTCACTGCTAAGCATTATACAATCTTCAGTTGCAATAAATTTTATTCGACGGTTGAAAAGCTTTAGGTTTCTTGCAGACACATTCTCATAGAGTCAACTTTGAGATTTCTCGATTATTACTATGTAAGCAACTTTGCCGACAACATTTGTCTTGCCAGAGCTTTTAAATGAATATTTATATCAACTTTTCACTTCCCTCATCTTAAGATTAGCTATAAAATTGCATCGAATAAAAGCACCTAAATTACAACGATATTTCCGATGCTAAGCCTAACTTTGAATACTCTTTTTAAATAAAAAACACAAATTACTTTACATACTCGTAGAACAAGATGTACTCATATATTTTGTATAGATAGTTTTAAAGCCTGAAGAATTTTTATATGTTAATACTCATTAATTGTAAATATTGTGTCTATAAAACAGATTTATAAGACAAAAACAATTTGAGAAATTTTGTAGGTATTCTACCACTTGAATCTCATTAGATGATATTTTATTTAAAAGTTAGCGAATTTATAGCAAGTTAAGAATTAAATACTAAGAATAGTCTTTCGGAGATTTTACCAGTTTACTCTATAAGATGTTACGGCTACCTTGATAAGTTATTGTGAGTACATAAATGGTTGTTAATATATAACAAAGCTGAGATATAAAATAAGTTGATAATTGAGGTCAATATTTCAAAAGTTTTGTCACTCAAAAAAGTTATGTAGTATATTGAACGATTTATTAATGCATTTGTTCCTGAGTTAATTAATAGATTTTATTAATAAATGTGTCTTGTTTTTAAGGTTTTACATTTAAGGATTCTTCTTGCATGTGTAATTTAATTTTACATAGTAGATAGCATTAAGGATATAGTGGATTGGATGACACAGTATGTAAATCGCAGTATTTAATTATAAATAGAGACGGAAAATATTATTTCGAATTATTTGTGAATACAAATTTATTCCGGTTTCTCCAAATCAAAATCTATAATGAACTTAATCATATTCTAAATTATAAGAAGATGAATTCATCCACGTTATCCTTTATCTCTGAATCCGTCCTGTACACTGAGTACACATTTAATTATTTATTATGATAGAGATTTAATATTAAAATGTCTACAATAAAAAAATCTACAAATTTTATTTCGATTAACAGGAGCTGTGATTTTTGTATTCTTTGTTACTGTAATGTCACATGATTGTTTTTCATAAACACCAAGCTCCAAGCAACTGAGCTGGAATCACTTATAAAATGGTATTCTGGGAAAACAATACTGAAGCCATTTTCGATAATGTACATAAACAAAATGTTGTGTCTATGTAGCAAGTACAAGACTTTGCGGGTATTTATTATATTTATCAATAATAAAGTATCCATCTTAAAATTTAAAACTACATAAAGTTATATTTTGAAGAAAATAAGCCGTACAATATAAATTGTAAGCAGAAATGCTGTGTATTCTGATCAATTTATAAGTGACCTTCTATCCTACATAAAACTCTGTTTCAGACGATTATATATTTATATAATAAAGACTCGTGTCGTGTGTACTGCCTGAATAAAATCATGTGTCGATATATCAGTATATAACAGGAAGGTATTTCAATAATACCTTTTGGCTACCATAGTTATACGCATAGAGATTTACAGTTTTGTAATGAATTTCTTATATTTTTACTTTCCTATGTTAGTTTGCTAATAAAATGTTTTGAATATACATAGTTGGTATTTTTCTTTTAATATAATTTTCCTTTGAAATAAGCGCTTTACTTTATTGGTCATCAAATTTGAAGTCCGCAAATATGATTTTAAATTGTACCTATACTTATAATGACAGGAAGTGGGTTAACAACGAACCTAATTTATGATAGAAGAACACCAATGTTTCATCCCTTAGTGCTTTCACTGACAAGCTTTACCGAAGAGCCCCGGGGAATGGCATCACTGTCCAGAACGCGTGCCAAGAAAAGCGTGTGCGTCGGTGGTAGTCGAATTGTTAACGAAGGACATTTTCAGAATATATATGTATAGGTACGTACTCGAGACACGTGACAAATTACGCAAAAACCAAGTTCTAAATATAAAATCAGATCACTTCAGCTCAGCCATCGTCAATTTTTACCCTCCTACGGAACTGGAGGCAGGATACAGAGCGCAGTGTATGCATGTATTGCAGTGGAAATACAAATCCAAAGGTCAAGCTGTAACTTTTCTACTCAATAGCAGCGAGTAACAATGGCAGACGCCTCAGTTTGACCACGAACGATCCGTCCTCAGGGTGCCTATTGTCTTCAGATCCGGCTGGTTCTGGCTGGGAGGCTGTGGTGGTAATTAGTTCCATTGTGGACTGTTGATCCTATCGCATCAACAAATACTTCCGATGGATTTACGTACCTGCTTTCCACTCATTGTTTGCGGGTTGTATTAATCGCTACTTGATTGATCTACGTCTGCATGCAGATAATACAAATGTTCTACTTTGAGAAGCATTGGTTCGGATTGTATCTACTCTACATACATGCATGGCCCTGTATTGTGCCTGGACCAGTAGGCTAACAATGGCACAAATAACATTATGGGGACCAACATCAAGTATCAACAGATCGTCACAAATAGTGGCAAAATTCCTACATATCGTAAAGATGAACAAGAATGAGCTTCTTGAATGATGATATTTGATAACATTTATCTTTTACTTTCTAAAATAGGTACCTAATTAAAGGCTACCTGAACCTAGGTTAGTGGTAACCATTTGCCACTAGTAGATAATAATGCCTACGGGTGCCTTCGGCTACAATCTATTGACCATATAAAACCTTAATGATGTGCAATAATGCGTTTTATAGTAAGAGCTCAATTTATGGCTCTGTAAAGCCACCGACCTAGCCATACATAACTATTTGCCATTTACACATACTTGAAGCAGCAAATCAAATTCAAATCACAAGAAAGCGTTCACATTGCAAGCAGACAAACGGAAGTATACCGGTCTACCTTCCTTCATCATTGCACTCCACAATCATATTTATCTTAAAGCTAATAAAAAATGTTGATCCCATAATTTCATGATAAAATATAAACCTGATTGCTTGATACAAAAAGAAAACATGCAAGTTCTTGTAGCATGCTTAATGTAAACAGACATGTGAATATTGTGAGGCACTTTAACTTTCTCCCTGTGATGGGCCGTCAATCATCATAAATTAGAGACGATTTTCCAGTTATCACTCGGCTTCATCCAAAAGCTAATATTTCACTTATTCATTTACACCCATACCTATTTTGCCTATCATAAACTTCATAATCATGGTTTCCCATTAACATAATTCGTTGTTTTTAATCACCTGCTGGAAGGATGATTAATCACTGGAAAAACATGCAGTTTATATTTTGTTTTTTAAGAAACATTTAACAAAATGATAAATAATTTAGCTCGCGTGAAAACAACAGGCCAAGTGTGCGACGTAACCAGACATCATTAGCAGGGCTGAGCTGCAGGAAATTGTACATTATGAGTGAAATCTAGGCATTCTGCATCTCAGGCTGAATGGCGAGACTAGCTACTCTCGGCAAACATCAACACAGACTTGACACAGGCACTACATTTACCTACCTACGAGCGTACCTACACTTAATCTTCTTCCTGTCCTGTCGTCGCCGCGTCGTCTGGCTTCACTAGCACCATAGATATAGAATTAACCAGCACTATCCTAATCGCTCTTAGGGAAGAGGCCGCCTATAGTGCATCTGTATTTTTGTTTGTTTTTCTTTACTGTTTTTTTTCTCTTCATCTTGGTGTGAAATAAAGCGTATTTGTGTACTCAAAAATATTACCTCTACATATTATAAAATAAAATCACTTTCCTCTTCTATTTGTCTGTCTGTTTATGCTTGTAACACACCTGAAAAGCACCGTAGCAGCACATCACAAAAATATGCATTGAAATATTAGCTTTAACTCGTAAGATTTAGTTTTTTTTTTTATATTGACGACATACGATGACAAACAGCTCGTGGACCACTCTTTTGAAGCTTGCGGAAATCTAAGCCATTTTGTCACTGAAGTATCTAAAGTTTAAGTCTATATTTGAATGTACATACATGTCTGCACTCGGTGGTAGCGGTATTGGATAAATGTACGCGGACCTCTTTCATTTATTTTATTAAAGTATTTTCTATCTATTTGATCTTACTAAATGATCCATATTTCGTCTTGATGAGAGTTATTTTTCTTTTACTTTGTTTCTTGCAATTTACGTATATGTAATTTTATATTTTCTATGGACCTTCGTATTCGGAAAAAGAGGCTTACATTTCATTTGAAAGTAAATGTTAGAGTAGGTAGTAATTCGTCATCCATCCATACTACCTACACATGTCTTTCTGTTACCTTGTTACACCTAACGGAAGGGAACTTAATAAAATTGCCAGGCAAGTAGACTGTATACCTGGCTACTTTTTATCCCGATAAATAGCATGCGAAGCCGCAGGCAGAAGCTAGTACGGCATATCACTGGATTAAATCGATTATACATAGTTATTAACACTAAAAAACATGATAAAATCCCGATTTAAATGAATTTAGTCCTATACAATTGTTATATGTAGGTACAGTTATTCTGTGCTTCTTCTGAATAATTTCTTAAGGTATATGTAATGTTACTTATTAAAGAGTGAGTTTTACATTACGACCTTAAATGTACCTGTCAATTTGATAAGCCATTAACATGTTATGGCCAATTCATCATAATTAATAATAACAAGGATACTAACTTCAAAATTGTTAAACTATTAGCGAAAGTCCGGTGTAACTTATAGGTTATATGTTTGCCAACCTCAACTAATAATATTTTAAGTAGCTACTTAAATAGATAAACGGTAAAAGGTTTCTAGCTAAAAACCTATTTCCAATGTAGGTGCAGCTTGAGACTCAAACAACAAACACTCCAAACTTTGAGTGATGTATATTAGTTATCTGGTATCCATAACACAAGCTCTGCTTTGGGCTAGATGAGGCTGTGTGAATTGTTCAGCATTATATTATATTATATTTTTACCTACTACTTATATCTAAATAGCTGCGAATATAAATTTAATAATTATAGTTTTGAAACATTGTTGCATATGTTTCACATTCGGTAATTATATTTGAAGGTTTGTTACTAAAATTGATTTAAAAGTAGGGTTGTTTTATAAATAAAATAAGTTATATACTGTTAAATCACTGATACTGCGTGAATTGCGAGTTCTACCCATCATCATCAAGAACAGTACATGTAGGTTTGTAGCTGAAATTGATTAAAAAAATAGGTTCGTTTTAAGAAAAAAAATTATATACTGAAGTATACATAAGTATATATGTAGTACTTTTAAATAAGTTATAAACTGGTAATTCACTGATACTGCGTGAACTGCGGCTTCTAACCACGATCATGAACATTTTCGTGAAGACGCCACTGGTCTAGCCAACCGGCATTCGCTATGAAGCGATTCGATTTCTACAATCGTCTTCGCTCAAACGATGGCGAACTTCAATTGGTAAACAAAGTAACCTTCGCGTAGCGATCGCCTTGTCGATTTGTTTGATCGCTAAGGGTCGGTACATGACGGAAAATGCGTCGAGCGCATCATCGATCGCGTAAATTAGGTCAAATTAGACCTCCCACATTACGCGACTAGTCAGTTCATTCCGTGTCTTAAGTCCTAAGTACAATATTATGGAAATCACCGCCCATGCAAAATGTAAAAACACGTTTGTTCAAAACCTGATGAATTACTAAAGACCGATCTCCTATTCCCACAGCCATTTTTAATTCAGGGCAAAGCATTTTACGTAATGTGTCAAATAAAGTCTCTAATGAACGATTATTGAATGGAGGGGTGTAGAAACTAGGGAAAATACCAAATATAGGATTTATTTAGACATTTATTTCATTATTAAATAGAACGGTAAAATTACCAATAACAATGATTAATTATAGTTACATACAAATAATGATACATATAAAACCAACATCAAAATATAATGTTATATTATAATTATATTGTATAATTTAATTAATGATTGAATTAAATGATTTTGTATTTATTTACCATTATAACATTGTCCAGCAGTGGAATATTATAGGTTAATGATGATGATAATAACATTGGAAGTTATACAAGGCAAGTCATCGTTGTACAAATTAGAGCAAGAGTGAATTATATTCTGGAAAGTTAGTTAGTATCTATAAAGGATTAAGACCTGGCGTCATCACGAATGTGTTCGTGATGATTGGCAGACCAGCGGGCCTAGACAATGTAACAATAGATTAGCGAAAGCGATAGTAGAAAAGTCCAAAAATGTATGGGTTTGACATAAGCCTTAGATATGTCACGTGATCTGTTTTTAACGTATAGAATAATGGTAGACAATGTACATACTTTTCGATTCCACCAAACGAATCGACAACATCGAACGATTATTTCCATACAAATGCGTAGCCAAGTTACACTTTTGACAAGCGATTTCGCTTAATAGTCGATTCTCTTGATGGAAACGCCAGCGAACGCTAAGACCCTGTAGTTATCGAAACAAAATGGCGATTTTATAAACAGACAGCTGTAGAAAGAAATCAATAAGGATCAATTGGATGTGTTTATTGCGTTGTTTGTTTTGTGATTTTAAAATAATTTTAGTGCTAGTGTTACCAAGTGTTACATACCTAGTTCAAGATGCATACGCTGCGTTTGCTGTGGTCAGCTCAAAATGAAAATGTTTGGCTTAGACGCCACAAAAGATACCTTTCTCGACAGCAATTGGAAAGTGTTGATGAAATACCAGAAACATTATTTATAGAGCACTTTAGACTCAGCAAAGCTTTATTTAAAAAACTTTGTCGTGAGTTACGGTATTCAACGTCGTTAAGGATCTCTAGAGATATCTCTGGAAATAAAGGTAGGTGTCTATGTAATATTTTTTGTTGTGTATTAAAATAATAAAAGCTATGAAAGTCACTTTGTTAATGCAGTCTATAAAACATCATCTAATCTAACACACTTATTTTTACTGATATTCTTTAATAGTGTATTATTTTATAGGTATGTAACCACAACTTAGAAATAATTAACGTCAATTCTAAGTTTGGTGGTGCCACACATGACTCCCACATATGGTCTGCAAGTATTGTAGAGCCATACATGCGTGGGCTTCATGCAAGCGGGGAACATGTTTGGTTGCTGGGTAAGACAATAAATATTTTATTTGATTAGCAGTAAGAGAACCTGCCAAGGCATTGTACATGCAAAATTATTGTATGAATAACTATAGTAGATAATAAGTTGCTTTTATAATTAGACATTCATATTAAATTTAGTTAGGGCAGGTCATAAACAACCAATGTGAATAAGTGCTGTTTGTTTTCTTGCAGGGGATTCTGGTTATCCACTGCGACCCTGGCTGATGACCCCTGTTTTAAACGCTGCACCTGGGTCTCGAGAAGAGGTATACACATCTCGCCACGTGCAAGCCAGAAACTGCATTGAGCGTTGCTATGGTTTGCTGAAGTCTCGTTGGAGGTGTTTACTTAAAGACAGAGTTCTTCACTACCATCCTTATGTAGCTAGTAAGATAACACTTGCATGCTGTGTACTACATAACATGGCAGTAAAGGCTCGGCTTCCAACACCAAGCATAAGCCCTGGCACAAATAATGATGGTAGTGATGATTACACTTCACAAGCTAACACCTCTAATGCTGATAACCAAACTGATCTAATCCGAGGCAGAGCAATGCTCAATCATTTAATCAGCAGGTTGTGATGAGAATGAGAATTCTAAGTTGATTATAAATAAAAGTACATAGTTAAAGTTGCAACATTTTTTATTATTAAACATATTTAGGTACACATCTGCTATACTTACATTCATAAGTCTTAATATATAATATAATACAATCATAGTCTTAGCAGTATCAATCAAGCTCATTTACTAAGGGCTCATATACACAGACGGCACGTTGTCGACAAACTCACTCACTATCAAGCCGTACCGTTATATCGCTGTCCCTAGCCCTACTTAGATATTGTTGAAGTAGGGCTTCAGCAATATTTGCGAAACGGCCGAGAAGATTGTTCCGCTCATTATCCACCTCTACCCTACGGGCTTCAGTCTGTGCCCGTCTCTCCTCCAACTGAAGGCGTCTCTGCTCTATGGCCACGAACTCACTCGTTGCACGGTCAAATGGAGTTAGCGCCCGTCTTCGGCGCGCTCTCAAATGTCGACGATGGGGAGTAGCAACACTAGAGTGCGGCGATGCGGCTGTTCGGCTGTTTGACGGAGGAGGAGGTGTGGTAGGCACAGGCGGGTGCGGGTTGGTAGGCACAGGCGGGAGAGGACTGGCAACTCGCGTCGGTGAGCAACGCGCCGCCGGCCCCAGTGGCGCTGCCAGCTGCCGCCGGCGCTGACGACTGGTACACGAAAGAGTGGCAGGCGCCACTGGCTCTGGCGATGGTCGAGTCCTTGGTGGTGATGGAGTAGGCAGCGGCGGCAACACTTCATATTGATTTATTGCTGAAAAACAATTTATGTAAGTTACTAAGGAGGTACCTAGCAATTATTAATACTTAAATATGCCATTATGGTGAGTGCATACCAATATTTTCACTACCAATCTCTAAATCAGAGTATATGGTCTCTGGTAAATTTTGTGAAGATGCAGCAACTGGAATCTGAAAATATAAATATTATATACTGGTCCCAGCTTCGCACGGGTGGATAATAAATATATAGCCTATGTTACTTAGGGATAATGTAGCATACTAATGGAGAAAGAATTCTTAAAATCCATCATAAATAAGGTAATTGGTAAAAGTTTTTGAGTTTTTCGTTACAAACATACATAAAAACAAATCTTTCCTCCTTATAATATATTATATTAGTAAAGATGAAGTATGCTGATTAAATAATTGGTAGGAATTTACCTATGACCCCACATAATTGAAGTAGGCACTTCAATGATGGAGGTTCATTCTACCTTGACCATGCATAAAGGCCTATTGGTATTGTATTATAATATGTCTTGGCAACATTTTAGTACAAGTTCTAATAAAAAAGTAGAGTAAGTATTAAGAGGTAGAAGTTACCGACATTAAAACCTTGCTCTTCTATACCAGAGTGGCCTTCCACAGCTTGTGCACCAATGATCCCTATTAACCTCGTCTCTAAAGCGTTTAGGGTAACATTGGTATGAGGACCACCACCAGTGCCATGCGAATGTTGTCTTATGGACAATGATTTTTTTTTTGTTTTTGACTTCCAGTCCGCCCATACCTTAAAATTATATGAGAGTTTTAGTTAAGCGGATTGTAGGTGTTTTTTGTTAATATGATTCATTATATTAAATAAAATATGCATATTTAGGTACCTTTCTATTTAGAAATTACTTTGGTACTTAATTAATGTACTTGCTAAAATCATAATAGTACTCTAAGTACTTATAAGTATGTAGGTACCTTTTTCCACTTGTCCGTAGTCTTTTGGACACCACCACCAACAGAATTTAAGGTGTTGGCCAGCTCTTCCCACAAACAATCAGACCTCAAACGTCCCTGCGCACCAGGCTGAGGTTTAGCAAGGTCACCGTGGCTGTAACATAACATTAAATTATTTAAAATTAAATTTATTTCTGTAACAGTTTTACATCAATTGTTTACACCGTTGTGGAGACCTTCATTTAAGTATAAATACTTGTGTTAGAAGGTCTCTCTCTTCTATAACAGACATTACATAATAAGTACATTACAGACTTATTTGCTCATTTAATGTACAGAAACTAAATTAAGATTCTTCATCTAATAGTAATCTAGCTTAGAATCTAATTAAATCTAGTTTTTAACAAAGAATTTATTTTATTATGATATATATGTGTGGCATTAATAAACTAATGAGCTCTCCTTCCAAATATTTCTTTGTGAATCGCGTCATTGTTGAAAAAACACTTGAAACTTTTCAAGTGTTTTATGATAAGTGCGCTTTTGTTTATGTAGATATTTAAATCTTAGAGGTAGGTAGGTAGATTCCTAGATACACTAGCCTATTATAGTTATAACAAAGTAAGTAAATTAATATCTTACCTTTCCATATACTCCAAAAGAGTTGAAAATTGTTCACCACTAGCCCGTGCTCTTGACTCCATTATCGTTTTCTTATAAATACTTAAAATATATTATATAACACTGAGGCCTAAAAGAATATTATAACACTCAGGCCAAAAAGGTATCTTGCTCAAATAAAAATAACAATTTAAAGTCGTTTTCATTCAAGACCAAAACAAAACAAAACAAGACAACACAAACAACGAAGCAAGCAAGCACAAGTAAGTAGACGTTCTCTGACAGATGTACTGCGTTTCATTTCAACTGACTGAGATTTTTTTAATAAGTTAGTTCGAAAAATCAAATAGTGTTTATTTCCATTTCAACGTATTAAATTATGCCGTAAAATTTGAGTAACCCACTCAAATTATCAAAAAGAGTAACCCACTTAAATATAATAAACCTCCACACGTAATAAAAAATAGAAAACCGTTTCATAAATAAAATCAAAGATATATTAGTTTTGCGTAGACTGGAACGTAATCGAGACGGGCTAAATAACCGAATGACACATTTGACGTTTGATGTAGACAACCATAGACTAAGCCCGGTATTTAGCGATCGAACGAATAGAAAAGGCGATCGCCACGCGAAGGTTACTTTGTCTACCAATCGAACTTCGCCATCGCTTGAGCCATGACGATTGTAGAAAACGAATCGCTTCATAGCGAATGCCGGTTGTCTAGGCCAGCAGCACTTGCAGGGCACACAGTGTCAGTGAACTACCAATAACTCTTTTTTCTGTCCGGACTGAAGTCAAAGACTTTTTAAAGGCCTAAGGAGAATTTCAATCTACCAGGATTTCATAATTATTCATTTTATAAGTACCAATTTATTTCAAGATTATTTCATTTACTATTATAAAATTTGCATGCTTAGTTCTGATGACAATACACAAACAAAACTAAAATGATTGAAATAACCTAATGATTACCTCCTCACGAGGGATATGAATATTTTATAAAAATGTCTCTATAAACTTAGTTAACCAAATGATTGATTCTAATGGAACATTAAATTCTATGATATTTTAAAAATAAATTAAACTTTAGTCTTTCTATTCAAACTATCGTAGTTTGACGAATTCATTATAAATGTGAAGGTCAACTTCGAATGAGGAGGCCTATTTTAATTCTCCAATACGCAATTGCGTGTTCCGTAATATACGCGTATATTGCGTGTTTCGCACAAAAAAAGCGAAACACAATTGCGTATATTAGAGATATACTCGTATAATAGGCCTCCTGAAAAATAAATGATCCTCGGGGATTAAAGTTTGTTCTTTAAACACAAACAAAGTTCTTAGCTCCACTTACATTCATAACTGCAAATTTTCTGTCAACCAATCTTCAAACTAAAATTATTTGCCCCTAATTCTGCATAGTTTTCATTTTTATTTTTTAGGATCCCTATAGACGCCCATGAAGAGTATAGAGCTGGTGGGTCGCTCGTAGATGAGGTAGACGAAAGGGAAGTTGGCGATGAAGGTGGTTGGCTCTGAGGGCCGTGAGGATCGGAAGCCAAAGATAGCGGTCGAAGCTGCGGCTACGGTACCTGGAAATAAAGATAATGATTCTAACAGTTGGTTTGTCATAAATCTAGTTGGTAAAACGAAGGACTGTGCCCATTATCCTATACCGAAGGGTTGTAGCGGTTGCACAAAAATGTGCATTCAAATATGAGTTATTAAATTCGTTCTTTCTCTCTCTTTCTCATTAAGACACAATTTATAGTGACTAAATATCTTCCCATAAGCTTCAAACGTGTTGTCCGCGAGCTGTACGGACGTAGGGAACCGTTTACAGGATTTCTTCGCAGTTTAATTTAAAAATGTGAAGTCCTCATATTTAAAAGTGGAAATGTAAAGCCGGCCTATGTCCCGCCAATACTGCTCAGCGGTGCGGCTCTTAAGGTTGTTGATACTTTTAGATATCTAGGGCATATTGTGAACGAGTCTCTAAGAGATGATGCAGACGTTGAAAGGGAGCGTAGAGCGCTGGCTGTAAGGGGAAACGTGATTGCGCGTAGGTTCGCACGCTGCTCGAGAGAAGTAAAAATCACCTTATTTAAGGCCTACTGCCAGCCCTTCTACTCGAGAAGCCTCTGGCTCAACTGCACCCGACGGGCAGCCAGCGCTCTACGTGTCCAGTACAACAACATTTTCAGGATGCTAATGCGGCTGCCTCGCTTTTGCAGCGCGTCTGGTATGTTCGCGGAGGCGCGCACGGACGGCTTTCATGCGATTATTCGCAAAAAAGTCGCTTCCCTACTTCAGCGTGCGCGAGCCAGTAGCAACGGCATCCTGAAAATGATTGTTTCACGTCTGGACTGTCCCATCCAAAACAAATGGATGAAGATATTAATAGGGTCTACATCCTTCTAAATGTTAGGTTAGTAAGTTTTCAATTTGTATTTTATTATTTATTTTTTAATTTCCCTACTTTATATTATTCTAGTTTTATTTTATTTTATTATGTGATTTTGTGTTTGACATTTTTAATTTGTATGTGCATTATTATGGATTGTGAATCTGAGAATAAATGAGTTAATAATAATTAATGTCAAAGATTGCTTTTAACGATAATCGCCAGCTTTAACAAACGCATTACTGCCCTTCTAAGCCATGTCATGACTTATATATTGTTACTAGTAGCCATTTCAAGATATTACTGACAACCTCTGTTGCGTAGCGGGCGAGAGTCCGCCTGCGACGCAGGTGGGTTGGATTCTCGTCTCGCGACAAATGTGTGATGATGACTCTTATATCTTACAAAAACATAAAAAAATCACCATCACCATCATATCTGCCCATACACGTCCACTGCCAGCAGTGAAGACATAGACCTCCCCCATACAACGCCACAAATAGCGGTCCTGAGCCGCCTCCATCCATCGACTACCTGCGACTGCTACGATTTCGTCAAGCATAATACAAGCTCTGCTTAGCTTGGGGCTAGATGCTGTGTGGATTGTCCAGCATAAGTAGTTATTAGTAATGATAATAAGCCGAGTATTCATTAATTAATATTGTTAACATTCGTGTGTTTCTGGAACAATAAAGCTCTTTTTATATTATTTTTTTATTGATTATTAAAGTTAGAATACGTACCATCTTCATCCACCTGTATCTTGGCCTTGTGGATAGCATCGTCGAACAGTACGCCCTGCTGATCAGCGGTCAGCGTGCTGAAGTCCGCTGAGGAGTTGAACAGATCTCCCACATCCAATGCTTCTAGAATCTGATGACAAGATATATTATTAGGGTCAATATTACCTTTCGGAGTTCAAATAATAAAAAACCTGAGATAGTTATAATATGCGAAAGTAATCACAGAAAAAAGATCTAAGTATCAACGTTTTTAGGGGTTATAAATTTTTGGAATGAAGGCCCCGCTGCGGAATCGGATTTTTGTGCTAAACCACAGAATTGTTACCGAATTTTTAAAAAAACATTCAAATTAAGCAATAATAAATCCTGTTTTTTCACTATTTTTAGACAAGTTCTAGGCCATTGAGTAAAAAGTTTATCGATTTTTCACCTCTAACTCTACCCCAATGTGACGTTTACAATTTCATTGCCCATGACACAATACAATACAAATACGCTTTATTGCACATTAAGACATAAAAAATACAGTAAAGATCAAACAAACAAAGATAGAGATGCGCAATGGGCGGCCTTATCGCTAAGAGCGATTTCTTCCAGGTAACCTTTGGATGGACACTTAGCTATTGTATAGGTATAGACGGTGCCGTATTTCACGACGGTCAAGTAACATGCACGCCCATCCCGCCTCTTGTTCCTGCGGCGAAGATGGACAGTTGCAACTTAAAAGTGAATTGCTTACATTTCTCAATGGTAACGTCCTTTCGACTGTGAACTTGGGTATCTCGACGACCACCTCCCGCCCCATGTAGCTCTCCTCCACGGCGGCGGCCAGTCGCTCCGGAGTCAGGTTGGCGATGATGTTTGTTACTCCTAGAAATAAAACAGGGGATATATTAGGGATATTCCAGAAAATATATAAGAATAATACTGGACAATACACACAGCATCATCTAGGCACGAGCTAAGCAGAGCTTGTGTTACGGTTACAAGATGGCTGATATACTTAATAGAATAGATTCGGTACATAGATGTTTTATTATACATAGAAAAAAGTAACACCCAGACAAATATTTATAGATCGTACAAACCCAAGACGGGTTTCGAACCCGCAACCTAAACTGTGTCGCAGGCGGACCTTAACTCGCCGTGGCACAGTCGTCTATACTAATATTATAAAGAGGAAAGGTTTGATTTAGGCTCCGAAACTACTGGACCGATTTGAAAAATTCTTTCCTCGTTGGGAAGCTACACTATCCCCAGTGAACATAGGCTATATTATATTTTCAAAAAAGTTAGGGATCCGTACTAAAACCGTGCGAAGCCGGGAAGGTCCGCTAGTCATAAATATGAGGTTTTGTTTAAATTAAAATCCTATTGATCATTAAACGTATTTTTTCAGTTGTGAGTAGCCTAATGATAGTTACCTTCTTTCATGGAGTAGGGAGGCAGTAGTATGTACATCTTGATGTCATCTCCCTTGTACGGGAGCTCCAGAATCTGTGCACCGAGCTCGTCGCTGACCACTGAAGATGAGAAAAAATAATTAAGTTACAACTTTCTTACTCTTTTATTTAATTTCATTAAACATTATAGAAATTAATGTGTTTAGTTTCAATGTTACCTATTCCATACTTTATTTTATTTTAAATTTATTTATTTAGAATATTTTATTAAAAATTTATTTATATAACAAAGACAAAATATAACTAGAATACAACGCAACACTGGAAAGCGCATAAATTTAAAACGGTATCGCACCTCCCAGCGCTCAAACTCATGATAAGGTTAAGCCCGATTTCACGAAACAGAAAGCATGGTTTAATATTGCTGTAGTTATTGATTAACCAATTAACAAATACTTATGGCACTTTGTTTGGCGAAAATAATAGTAATGTGCCTACTATTCAGCAAAACTTACTGTAATGGAACTGCCCCTTTTGCTTCATAAACTGAGTTAAAGTCTGTCTTGTTTCAGATACAAAGAACGGTTCCTTCTTCGTCCTTTCAGCAGGAAACTTAGACGCCCAACTTCCTTTGAAGTAAGCTGCATTGGCCAGCACCAGCCTAGTCGCGTCCGAGACTCCGTCCTCAGGAATCAGCTGGTTTATGTTGTGCTTAGTGATCTCAGAGACCCAGTTGTTGATGTGTTGACGAGCAGCCTCGGGATTTCCCCGGTAGTTCTATAAACAAACAAACGTGATGTTTAGAGTTTATATCTATGTTGCATTGTTGTCATGTCTAAGATAGTCATGTAGGTACAACGGGATATTCATCTCGGTTTGCGTTTTGAGCCTACGTTGAGCGTTATGACTTATCAGTGTTAACAAACTTATGGCTGCTATTATGCTGCACGCTTTTTTGGAATAAAAAGTTATCTATGTGTAATCGAAACTGTGGAGGTCTCTTTTAAAATTCTTATTACGAAATTGCATGTTTATATATAAAACTTTTTCATGGTCAAGTCATTTACCACGCGATTTTTACCATGATATTAGTTTTGAACTTTCCAAAATTTTAGGCACAGTTTCATGCTTGTCGTCATCATGGAATAACTGAATGCACTGCGAGTGAGATTTTATTCCCATACCAATCTCCTGAGCCGTAATATTGGAAATCTCAAAACTAAAATCATTGTGAATATCCCACTGTCTTGTTGACTTTAGGTTATTAGGGTATTTAGGGTATATTTGTGTCAATACATCATCTAATCGTTATTAGATGTTTTTCGATGGTGTTCCCTGATATAATGCCAAATTAAGGTAAACAGCAACAAACATATTTTGTTTGTCCTATTACCTAAAAGTTTGATATTAAATCGGCTTGCTGAATGTAAGTTATACTTTACGTTCCATTTCAATTAATAAAGTAAAGGTTACACTCACCAGCGCTTCGATTTCGTTTCCGAAGATATCCAGCATGCACTGACGGGCTTCCAGATCGTAGGAGACGAACATTTTGTTGGCATTCGTGAATTCATAGCTGTCACTGTTATTGTTAGTGGCTCGAGACCGCTTGTCTACTTTGTAGGCAGTCATCAGGTTCACTTTGTCCTGAAAAAGCAAATCAAATACTCAGAATTTATTACAGGGACGTGGCTACTATGAGATTTGCAAAAAGTTTTAAATACACTAGTTAACGTTAGTGCATTTTGTGAAAGACTTTCGGAAGTCAGGTGATGCACGGGCAGTTCTCTAAGTCTTTAGATTTTAAAGGCTATGCATGTAATATGGTCGATGTAAGTTCTTACATCAAAGTAGAGTTCGCAGAAAAAAAAATTACTCTAGGTACTTTGTACTTTATATAAATGATTCCAATTTTCTAGTAAAACCTTGCTACCTAATTACGTAGGTAAGTAAGTAATCGGACATGTCCAAGAATCCTGTAAGGTCCAAAGGAAATACTCGGTTTATGTTTTGAATATAGGGAGAAACTTAATTATTATAAATTATTTTTACTTGTAGTCACTTACTGTGTTGGGTCCTATCTGAAGAGACCTCCTTAATGACTCCTCCGTCTGGCCTCCCGAAGCAAAATACGCCAGTAATAACGCATGATACACCGAGAACGGGGAAAAGAAGATATTGTCATCCGGGACCATTTTATTGATAGCATTAAAGAGGTTTAGTGTAAAGGTTAGCTGGCCCCGGTATAGGTTGGTCCGAGCCTCAGGATCAAGTTTCTTGGTTGAATCGTCTTTATAGAAGCATTGACTGCTAACAGTCGATAGCACCATCAGCGCCACGCCGAATTTCAACATTTTGATTACTGAAAAGAAAGGAACTGGTAAAGCAAATATATAGATGGATAAAATAAAATAAAAAAATATTTCAAAACAAGTTTAAATTCAAAATTAGATTACCAACGACATTTACTATCTATTTAATAATAGAAATTAATGAAAACTAGTATTAACAATGGAAAAAAAAGTAAAAGTATGTCCAGCAGTGGACTGCTATAAGCTGATGATGATGATTATGATGTTTTTTTTTTAAATAAATAAATTGTAGGCGTTTTAAATAAATATTGTGGTGAGTTGATACAATCTGCGAAACATGCTGTGAAGGAAGGTAGGCAATCACGATTGTCATAGGTAGGTATCGCTTTTGCATAAACTATGCAGCTACAAGGAAAATTATAATTCAATTCTTACCTAACAACTTAATTCAGATGAAATACTTTAAACGAATAAGGATAGTAATTTAGTCCTACGTCTCAAACTTCAGTCAATGTAATGAATAAGGTTCGTCGCAATATACCTAAACCTTCGTGATTAATCGTCGGCCAAATCGTCATTTTCCACCAGGTGAGATGTGGTCAATCGAAGGTCTAATGACACGCGCGTCGAAGGTTTCGTAATACAAATAAAATTAAACTGAACATTTTCAGTAAGTGTAATTGTGACGTTGAAATTTTAAAAGAGACCTGCAAGGTCAAGTGGGTTATCAAATGAAAGGTATGAGTTTGTGTTTCATATATTTTTTGAAATATTTTAGTAAAAGTTGAAAAAATCTCCAAAGTTTGCAAAGTAAAGTATAGAGAAGTCCTTAAAAATAACATTTTTTGAAAACTGGTCAAAAACGTCACAAAACCTTGAGTAGCATATCAAATTAAAAGTAACTGTTTGTACATCTCACAACAGATTATGAAATTTTGTTTTAAAATAAATAAAATATAGGGAAAGACAGACAGCGGGAAGCGACTTTGTATTATACTATGTAGTAAAATAAATAAAAATAAAATCTCTTTATTTCGGATATCCATGGATCCATATTTGTAAGTATTAGTAAACACACAAAAATATAATTATAGAGTATATGTAATTGTAGTAACTAAGCATATAAACGTTAGTACTATATAGTTTATTTCTCTATTCTGTAGCAAATGGTTCTGTAGAACAGATATATAAGGAGAATGTGCAATAAAATGGTCAGAGAACATCATTTCTCCGGTCCATAACTTTCTCCTCGCTGCCTGACCACTGAACTCAGTAGTACTGAGTTTATCTAATCTATTACTTTTTCTTTACTTCACTCTCAAGTTCCAGCCAGATGATTCTATAGCTGACTAGTTTCTGCCGCGGCTTCGGACGCGTTGTTTCTATGGAAACGATAAAATATGTATGATATTTTATCTCATGGGAACTATTATTTGGGATAAAAAGTTGTTTCTATGTTTGTCTGTTTGTTTCTTGGCAGCGCATCACGACGTAACTACTGGATAGATTAAATATATTAAAATGAAACTTGGCATGCCCTACAGTGTGTATCCACGTCTCAGCTCCGTAGTTCATGACGGGTAGGACGCACTCATTTAATATAGAGAGAAACTGTGGTCAAAAATGTAAATATTTAGTCTGCAGTTATAAGAATCGCGAACGATGTCGTGGGTCCAACTAGTACACACTATAGTTTCATAAGTTGATAGAAAATTGGTGTATCTAAAGTAGGTGAAATATAGAATGAATGTGGGGTATGCAATACTAAACGATGATGGGCTAAATAAGGCCAACATTATCCAACTTTCATTGCATAATCGTCACAGTTGGTTGGCATCTTTAGCATTCATTACTTCGACTGCAATAGGCAATAATACAATACCCCTAAGTTCTTTTTAAATGCTGCATGCACTGCAGTTTTAAAAAATACTTTGTACTGAGATATAAACGGCAGAGAAAAAATTATTGTAACTAGATAATTGGCTACAGGATAATTGGAAAGTAAGTATGAATGAGAGGTACCCATCTAATAGGAGAAAAATAGGTTAAGCATACAAAAGTTAATACAAACAACAATAACTATACGAGGCAATTTACTGCAATCATACATAGTCACAAATCATACCGGCAGTCATTTTATCGAGGCTGATTGCCACGGTGTAACAAGCGTGGTGGGAAAACCCATGGGTATTCCGGTATTGTTTAGTGCGGGGACACATTTGAACTCTAGGTATAAAATTGAATTGAACCTATAGAGAAAATTTAACCTAGAATTCCACAGGTAGGTAAGTACAATTAAATATTTCCTACGATCATAGGAAATCATAGCTGTGATTTATCCCAAAACTTTTAAGAAATATTTGTAATCATAAGCGTAAAGCGTTTTTATTTTGCTTCGTTATAACTTAAAACAGTCGTTGCGTCATTTGGTTCCAGAATAAATAACGGAGAATCAAAACCGGTTGATATGACCAATCAAAATGCACATATTGATGCCAATGTCCATAAGCTGCACGCAATGCTTTATTCTGCCACTTAGCAAGACGACAGATCGCGGACCTTGTGCGTCATCGGGAAAACCTGGAGCTCAAGTAGTCCGAGGTCAAATCTCCGAAGATATGTCATGTAGTCATACATATTGCTCGGGTTTCCTTGGATGGAAGGTATTGCGTGGGTACAGCGAAAGTCAGCTAGCACGTCATCCTCGGCACATTTATTACACAACAACCGGACAGCAAGCGTGTCAATAACGTTGACTCGTCACTTGAGGATTTCAAAAACAATAGCCGGGAATAAAAGTACGTGAGCCACTTTTGTTCGCCGATCGATTTTTCGCATTGGATAAAACAGATAAGAAACTGAAACGACACGTATGTTATTAAATCAGAGTCGCAGTGATGGTTTTTGGAGACTCTACCTATACTAAATTGCTAAAATAAATAAAGGATGTTTTTCAGATGATCAATGTAGGTACTAATGGCGCTATGTTTTTCTGATTAGGTTTGTATATAATCCTTTATCAAATGAGTTTTATCTAGTAGGTTAGGTACATGTTGGATAAATTATTGCTTATCATCACTATATTACATAGTATAAAACAAAGTCGCTTCGCGCTGTCTGTCTGTCCCTATGTAGGTATGCTTAGATCTTTAAAACTACGCAACGGATTTTAATGCTAATTTTTTAATAGATAGAGTGATTCAAGAGGTTGGTTTGTAAACCATTTGACACATATATTTCCACAAGGGCGAAGCCGCGGGGCACTAGCTGGTTATCAGATAAAAACCTTTATTGTGCAAAACTGTAAAAATAACATAATTAGCCTAAAACAAAGTATCGTTCTAAAGTATTTACGACCGGACCCGCAGCTTACTGTATAACGGTTTTTGTGCCAACTCTTGCATAAATTTAGCAATTTTAACAATGAAAATATACGCCGTGTTACTTACACGGTCCTACTTCTTTCGTCAAATTATTTTAAAATATGCCATATTGATTTAACCGAATTTCAATGACCCCGATATGGTACTTGGGTACCTACACTTGGTCTGTTTTGAGAATCTTCCAAGTCTTTTTATTTTCATAAAGCGTATCATAAGATACCATAAGTATAAGGTCAAACGTAGAAGAACAACATTATGATCAAACTAGAGTCTAAAACGTATTGTGACTTGAAGAAAAAAAAAACTAAACAGTTTTTATTCTAAAATTAACTGTATACCTATCTCATGTTTTTGAGGACAAAAGCAAATGAAGACGTAAGAGTTTGCATAAGAACCTCGCCATGAGGCTGTACCTTACCAGAATATTAAATTAACTACAGAACAAAGCAGTAAAAAAATACCACGGAGTGTCTCCTAACACTGTATTTCCATAATGTCATTCATATTGTTTATGTTACTGGCGTCCCTATGGTTCAGTAACTACTAATTAGGTACTTTAAAAACGGATTTGATTATTTTGAAGCTAATCTAAGTTTTATTAGAATTGACCAAGCTCTATTAAAGCGATCCCGGATCCAGTCTCAGTATGTATAGTAAAATTAAAATTTATAATATGTATGTATAGTAAAAGTAAAATTAAATTTTATTAAATCAAAAGCTAAAATTTGTGTATACCTATTTTATAGTGTATTTAGCCCATGTCAAACTGGACTCACGCGAGAGAGAACTAATTCACGTTGCATTATTGAAATTTAAATAATTTGTTTTGAGCTTTAATAATACGTACATAAAACAAACTGTAGTTTCAATTATTAATATGTAAATGTGTAGGTTAAAACGGTAATTAATATTAGAAATTGTTGTAGAATAATTAGCAAACAAAGCCTTATAGCTTTGATTAGAGTAGAGCTGCTTGGGTTTAGCCTAAACTCAGTTTAGTTCCTTAACAGTTAACTTGCGTTTGTAATTATGTTGTTGTAGTTGTAGGTCTTATATGCATATATTTCAAACTGTATCATTGATTTACTTTTTGCAGTTTTTTTAATTGGATGTGCAGGAAATTCACGATAAAATGGTATTAACCTGGCATTCGTCTGTTACGAAAATTCGTCATACTAAATTAGAAAGTGAACGCATAAAACCTACTTAGATTATGTAGGTATTGATTGTGATTCATTTATCGACACAAAAGAGCCAAAGATTAATACAAAAAAGTTTCTCATGCTCTTTGTGTGAAGACAGAAAGTAGAGTCTGTCTGAACTCTCAGGTAGAAAATATTGTCCGTAGGTACACAAGCGAAAAGATGCCTTGTTAGCGAGATCATAACGATCGACAGACCACTACAGTACCAACTTATTTAAAATAGCAAACTACAAAAAAATACTTACAATTATCAGATTATATCAATAGTCCTATTCACTCTCTCGTACGTGGATATATTTCACAATATTAAAAACAAAACACACGTGAGAGAACACAGGCGACTCTCGCGGACTGAGAGTCTGAGACTGACTAAATCATTGCGGCCGGTCGCTATCACCTTTATGTTAAGGCTGTGGTCGGACAGCTTCTACCTACATTGATGGCACGGGTAAAATAATGGATAAAAAGCGCGTTAGATTTACCCTCAGTGTACAATACTGAGGTTATAATACTAATATCTACCTTCAAGTCAGCTCAACAAGTCTATCCATTTTCAAGGTAAAGCTGAAATCTTGACTTGTTCAGAAGGCTTGCTATAAGGTGGATGTATAATGAATATGAAATGATATAGGATAATTTATTATATTAGTTGAATGTTTTAATGAAGTACTCCGTTAGTACTATATAGTTATTCTGTGTACCAACCTTTACTGTGTTGTTTGTCACCGTCATATATGTAGTTAAAACTTCCGACTTGTAAGATCGTTTACCAATAAAATTGTTTATTGTGTTCATAATGTTACTTATCTAGAAATCTATAATCTGGAAAACAGTTAAACAATGTTGGATTTGCATGCATGTTACATCGCTCTATACAAGCATAACATACCTAAGCATAGCGTTAACGAGGACTCTACTTGTATTTAGCTTTACCTAAGCTATCAATTAATTCTGTTCTGGCTTGTGGATCAAAAGCCAGGGGGTTTTCATCCACAAACCCCCATCACTGGTTGTTGGTCCTATTAAACATTGGTCATCATAACTAATAGCTAGGTACATAAAGTTTAGCGTAAACCGTGTAGTGAATCAGAGCGTTGTTTTGTTATCGTCTTGCTCTATTTCAAGTGGCAAATTAGAAACAGGTAGGTACGTAGGTACATTACATACTTCAAATAGGTACTAGCCACAGGTAGAACCATTGAAGTAGGTATAAGGTATAAATAGTTACCTACTAAAGTAACAAATAAGTACCTACATAGATATAAATAATGCTGCACAATTCACACATAATCTAGCACCAAAGTAGAGCTTGTGTTATGGGTCCGGTCAATTTAGCCCGAAAAGTGTACGAATAAAGCTGAAAATAATTATGAACGTTAGGGACACGATAATAAACATAATTTAAAAAATCCCCATCGATCCCCTAGTTTTTTGGATTTTGCAGTCAACGGTAAATTTTGTCGTCATTAAACCATAGACGAAATTATAGATCATGCGATTTCGTAAAAATATCTCCCTACACTTATAGACCTTTATTTGCAAACTTAGTTCTTAAATATATATTTTACACTGTTAGATTATTTTTTTTACATATTTACCATAATTTACATACCAATTTTCTGCTTTATGCGAACTCATTTCGGGCTAACTTGAACGGACTATTGCCCACAAACACCGGATGGGACTATTACCTAAATAATACCTAACTAATGGGCAAGTAATGTTCTGTATCTGGTGTACAATAAAGTTTTTTTTTTTTTTAAGTATTCTTAATACAACAGATATACATAACATACAGATACATTTTGTACATACCCCGACCCGGAACAGTGGTTTAGTATGTACCTATGGGATTCGTGATTTTTCTCATATCTACTTCACGGATGACCGGATTATATTTAATTAACTACCGCCATAAATTTTCAGTAGTTACCTTTTATTTAATGATTATTTATTTTATTACCCGAAAATTTCTTATACCTACTAATCTAAAGTTTTACATTAGTATATATTTTGTATTATTTCAGTTCAATAATTCCCTAATTCCTTGGCCTTTGCCCAGCAGTGGGACGAAACAGGCAAAATTAAAAAGTAAAAAATTCCCTAATCGCTAGTAGGTCGCAGCACAAACACGGGACAACACCATTTTCCAAGTTATTTTAAAAACCAGATAAATAAATAATTGGTTATTACCTCTGCTAATGTACCTACAAAAATGAACTTAGTTTAGTTAAAGTGTCCTGTATGAATCAGCAAATTAAGATTCCCCGTAAAATACATTTGACGTGCTATAGCACAAGGGTATTTTTTTAGGTTATTGATGTGCTAAGAAGCGCAAGCGAGTGTAAAAATAATCCTACGTTCTCATGCCATAAGTAGGTAATATGTCTAGTCTACAATACGCCTAATATCTCATTAATAACTCGTATTTTGCAATTTATTGACGTTTAAAAAAATTACATTGTATTTTTTAATCTCCTTTACCTCACATAAAGAAAGCTTTTGGGAGACTGGACGTTACAACCTCAGATTACAGAATATCCTGTAAGCTGTGGGTTCAGCATAGAATCCTACTAGTTTGTAAGTATGGATGGATGTTTGTTACTCTTTCACGTAAAAACTACTCAATGGATTTAAATGAAACTTTACAATAATATAGCTTATACATCAGAATAAAACATAGGCTACAATTTATAAAGATATATTGTATATTATCCAAAATATCTATCACCACGCGGGTGAAACCGCGGGGCGCAGCTAGTATTATTATAATGGTCTAGAAATATCAATCTGAGTCGCAAAGACTGAAATTTTTAATTGAGCAATATAAAGTGTAGGTAAATGTATTGTATGTAGCACCACAAGAAAGTGAATGGTGAAAGCTGAACAATAGCAATAAGAGATGCCTACTAGATAAGATGATACCTATATAACATGTACGTACCTTTATTCATTTCAGTATACAAAAAAATATGTAGTGACTATTTATTTTAGTATGGCGCGGTGGGCGAAGGTCCGCCTGCGACGCAGGAGGTTGCGGGTTCGATTCCAGCCTCGGAACAATTGTGTGTACGATCTGCAGATAGTGGTTCCGGGTGTTCTGGTTGTTTTCTATGTATAATAAAAAATATCTATCTATGTAATGTATTGTATTATGTATATCAGTTATCTAGTACCCATAACACAAGCTCTGCTTACCATGGGGCTAGATAATGCTGTGTGAATTGTCCAGCATTATTATTTATTATTATTTATTTACTATGAGAGGGTTAACTGTGAACATAGTTCGTTCGTACCTAACAGTTTGTGTTAATCTAGAACCGTACTCACCACGATGATAATAATTTAAACTTATTTATAAAAGCATGTGACAAACACCCTAGACTGTGTAGAGACCCAAATAGACTTATTATAAAAGATACCCCGCGTTCAGCCAAGTTTTCTAAAAGTTGTTTGACTCTATGCGTAAAAATATACAACAAATTACCAAATGAAATCAAATTATTAAATAATTATATATATAAAATCAAATTGCGTAGGCTGAATGACATGAATTTTTATGACATCAATGAGTTTTTAAATGTTCGATAATAAATAATAATACTTACCTAATTTAATTAGTCATCATAATTATTGCATGCTATAATATAGTGAGACATGAGTGCATTACTTAGAACTTAAGACCTTTATACCATGTTTGACGCAATAAATATATTTGAATCTTTGATATCCCTGTTGACATAATTAGGGATGCAACGTTGTTGTTTTTACCACGCAAACTAGCATAGTAGCTATCATATTAATAAACCCTTGATTTATACGCATGCTGCGGCCGCCTTTAAGTTAAAGAACACCTAAGAACCTTAACATTGTTGTTGCATTTCTTTTTGTGTGTTACTACGTGCGTTATATTATAATTAAAAAATAAGGATAACGCGTAAAAAAATTAAGCCCATAATTTGCTAATTCTACTCGAGCGACGCAGCGAGCACAGCTATTTACACTAATTTTATACCTAAATACGAAAGTTTGGATATTTAGACAGTTGTAGTAGGATGTTTGTTAGGTCTCGCCAAAACTACAGCAATTTTCATAGGTAGTTGTAGTTGAAGCTCTAAGCCTATCAAACATAAGAGTTCCAATGATAGAAATAACATTTAAACGTTTCTATAGACACAAGCGCGAAACCGCAGGCAGAAAAGAGTATATAATAAGTTTTTGACCTTGACCACCACTGTATCGCGCTACTGACCTACTGAGCCTACCTTCAAGCGTCCGACGTCCAAGATAGATTAACAACCACCAATATATATAAGACCAAGTAAGTATAGCTATCTGATTGAAAAACCATGTTCAGACTGCAACATTGATTTATTGATATAGGTTTATGATAGAAATTGTTCGGTACATGCCTGAACCCGGAGTTCGGTTTAACGAAAGTGTTGACGTCATCGTGATTTCCCATTTTTGTATGGAATTTGGAACAGCGCCTCTATCGTACGGACACGGAACTACACAAGTCCCATGACGTCACGATGATGTCTCGATACTATCCTCAAAACTGAACAAACTGAGCTTGGCGGAATCTGATTTAGCCGGCAGGAAATTATAGAGTACATACAGACTAGGGTCTGTATATGCAATTTGCTGTCTGTGCAATTTATTAATACAGGTTAATGCGCTCTATTGGACTGCACTGCAACGCATGGTGACGTTTTATATTGTGTACCTTATCTTAATAGAAACTAAGAAACAAAATAACACCGGATGGAAGAATATAAGGCTATCTGGATTTTTATTATAGGAAGAACATATAGCTCGCAGAACCAACAACCGTTGGAAGTAAAGGTTCTCAAATGGCGACCGCGATGCAATGCGAAACGGAGTGTGGGAAGATCTTCCCACTCGATGGACGAAATTATTGCAGCGGTCGCAGGGAGTCGATGGATGGAGGCGGCTCAGGACCGCTATTCATTGCAATGTTCAGAGTAGTGGTGGCAGTAGTTATGATGATGGCACTCGCAGCAGGTTAAATTAAATGCATCTTTTATTAGTACTTTCTTATAGATTTTTGAATATATACGTAAATACTAACAACATTGCAAATAATTTGTCTAGTCTACATCATTTTATTTGAAATATCATTTAATTTAATTAAATCTATATACGAGTATATCCTAGGTTCAGTCGAAATATTGAAACGATTAGATAAACATATACATTTATTAATATTTAAACCATAACAAGTAAGGCACATTATAAAGTATTATTATGATGGTATTATGCAGAAATAGTGTACTTAATAAACAAAGTAATAAAGGAATGTTCCTTTAGAACTGCGCGCGAGTAGAAAGAATGTTTGAGCACCATGAGACCAGAGACTAACTAGTGTCTTCGCTTTCATCCCACGCAGTTCTTCAGAGCTTGGACACCTCTAACATGTAAGCGGCGAACAGCTTGATCTGTAAAGAAAAAATATATTGAGATTTAGATATTATAGGGTGCATAATTTTTTCAAATTAGCCAACGACAACAAATACCGAGTTGAACCAACTATAAGTCAGAAGTGTATGTTCTTTGAGAATATAATGTATCTTTAAATAATCTTCCCGCTTGCGTGCCTTAAAGGTAAAAGTTACTATATTAAAGTATTAGCTTCTGCCCATGATTCGCGCACATTATTTCTATAGTTTTGATTAGATTTTTAGATTTATTTAGGTTATTATATGCAAATTAGGTACCTTCGTATTATATAACATGAACAACATAAGGTAACTTAATGCTTTTAAGATAATACTCAGTGATTTTTTAATTTAGAATAGAATAGAAAGAATAGAAAATCATTTATTGCCTATAAATTACTTAACCTAAACTAATATTAAATACAAAAATAAATAACTGATAACAGGCAAAGGGAGTGTATTCAGCATTGTGCTGCATGCCAAGACATGCAGCGCTGGTTTTCAATACACGTCGGGTAGGTCACCGAGGGGATGGCGTAGCGGGCTATTTAATAATTTTAGCACTCTTGTCACCTAAAACACAGGACCTAGTTCAGGCTAAATCGTAATACTTATCGTATATTTATTTATTAAGTGCACTTATGTTTTGTCTAGCTACTTATTTTCATGATTTTTTTTATTTATTTTATAGAGACGTTTTAAGGTTATGTCAGGCGTAGAGCCGATACGTTTAGTAGTTTTGGCTAGATCAACTGATCACTATCAATACCAATCGGAAGCGCCCCCTAGAGTTAAATTAATATTTTATTTAGTATTGGGTACTTAAACCATTTTACCATTTACATACCTTAATAATATTGGCAAGCATTAAGATTTTGTTTGTTAAATTGTTATGAATGAGTAAACCTACCACTGCAACTGGTCCGATTCATAAAATTATATCACTCATTGGTGACTAGACTACATATTCCTAAAAGGATAAACATAATTTTTGTGGTGACTGTATTTGGAATGTATCTAAGTACTGTCACCACAATAAATAATTCATAGATGAAGTCTCCAAAACTCATTGTGAAAAAAGAAACAAATAAAATGTATCTTAGAATGTTTTTCGTTTTTTATTTGAGTATTACGCAAGTGGTCTCAATCGCTTAGCGGACTTTTTTAGTTTGTTGGCCATTCAATGATTAACGGGAATGCAGTGCACATTTGGTATAGATCCCAGGTGGGATGACGACCTGCGAAAGACTGCAAATAGATGCTGGATGCGTCAAGCTGAAGACAGGGCGCTATGGCGCTCATTGGGGGAGGCCTATGTCCAGCAGTGGACTAATATAGGCTGATGATGATGATGATGATGTGCGCATTTTGGGTGCAAGCGTTTTATAGATCCTATAGAGATGTCAAAGAGTGTACAGGATACATTAACATACATTTCATTTAATATTTGTGTCGCAAAAACTTAAAAAATATTGTAAATATTCAGTAATAAGAAATCGGTTTTTAGTTTTTTATTATATTTGTACGGTTTTAACTTATATTTGTAACCCTTTTTGGCTGTGCCTGTATACAGTGTGAGTCGCGGGTTAAACCATGCAACTTAAAATAAATAGGTAAATCGTGATACAGAGCACGCGCACTTGTATTGGTGAGCTCATACCAATTCAGTCCACAAGATAGTTCCTCGAATGACCTACTGTTTCCAACAAAATGTTTTTAGTAGGTAACGATGATGTTACTGGGAAGTGGGCGATTTTGTGTAAAATATATTTGATTTTGTTTAAGGATAACGTAGAATGAAGACGTGACTTCATGTATGACGACCTATGTCATGCGCAGTGGGCGAAGGTCCGCCTGCGATGCAGGAGGTATGCGGTTTCGATTCCCGCCCCGAGACAAATGTTTGTACGATCAGCAGATAATTGTTCCGGGTGTCTGGTCGTTTTCTATGTAAAATAAAAAATATACATCTATGTATGTGTGTGTATCTTTCTATACTCTATTCTATAGTACCCGTCACACAAGTTCTGCTTAGCTTGGGGATAGATGATACTGTGTCGATTGTCCAGCATTTTTTTTTTTTTTTTATGAACATTAAAATAGGAAAAATCGCTTCAGAGGATACTTGCCATGTGCCCATGTCCCACCATAGCTAAAGATATGTAGATGTTTTTTAATGTCAACCAAATTCACTAGGATATTTTTAACTGGGTTTCTGTTAGTTTTTTTTTCAATAATAATAATATAATACTTTTTTATAATCATATTCTTTAGCTTCCATATTAATATGGATTCATACGCATTTGTTAGGCTACCTTAAACTGTCACTGAAATTTTAATTGAATGATGACTCTTTTTATCAATTATTAAAGACATAATAATAAAATAATAATAAATAAAAGTAAGACGTATTTAACGATTTTTCATTTTACATTATGGGGTCAAAATAATTTACAACTATTTTGTAAGTATTGGCAAATCCTATCCCTATCACTCCATAAAGGACCCTGTAGTATTGATAGTTTGTTGAATTTACGGACGTTACCTATGAACCATATTCGTCTTATTTGTAACTTGCACCCTGAAGAAGTCCCTCGTAAAGGTATGAATCGTTGATGTTCTTCCAACATAAATAAGGTTCGTAGTTAATACGCTTACATCCATAATTACGTATTATTAGGTTCAATATGGAGCCTAGAAACATAGGCAGCAGTCGAATCAATAACGTTTACTACGTACTAAGTACGGCTTATAAAAAGCTCTTGCAATAAGTAATTTTTTAAAGAAATGAATTTGTTTTCATACCTATTAAGTATGAAAACAAATTCATGTACTGTTAAACGTTCGTTCCTATACAGGTGAGTGTTGCCTAAATCAGCACAATAAAGCGATTAATTAGCAGAATTTGGCACCTTTATTTTTGCAAGGCCTAGGCTGTTTATGCTAGCTAATGATACGAGAGTCGTAAGAGATACTCACGCCATCGATATAGTTGCGGACATTGAGCTTCTCGTTCTGCGAATGCGCCATATCGTCGCCAGCGCCCATTGGCAGCAGTAGAACGTTGCGGTCGGAGGCCTCTTGCAAAGTTATGGTCACGGGGATGGAACCTCCTTCGCGAGTGAAGTCTGGGTCAGTCTGAAAGAAACATTAAAACTTTAAATCAAAGCCGATGTTAAGTTTACCGATAAATGTCCGATTACATCTATCGGCACAGTGCGTCTCAGACCAGCGCAGACTAAATATTCATTCCAGCACGGCCGGTGTCTGTCGGCGTATGCACTGTAGATATAAATACGTTTATACACTACAGTGTAATAATACCGTCGAGTATAATAATAATGATAATGATGTTAGTCTGCCAAGGCACGTGTCTGGCACGCTCATGTCTGTAGATATAAACGAACCTTAATAGTGCAGTGTATGTATGTCGACTCAGTGCCGCAGTGGACAAAGATCCGCCTGCGAAGATTAGTAGGACGGTTCGATTTCCGCCTCAAGATAATTTTTTGTACGATCTGCAGATATTTGTTCTGGGTGTTCTGGTCGTTTTCTATGTATTATAAAAATATCTATCTATGTAATGTATTATGTATATCAGTCATCTAGTACCCATAATACAAGCTCTACTTAGCTAGGGGCTAGATAATGCTGTGTGGATTGTCCAGCGTTATTTATTTTATTTTAATCATCATCATCAATGCGAGATGTCAGGTCGCGCGATGGGCATCGCGCTACCTATAAAGAAAAGACGTATGTTAGACCATCGCACGACGAAATCTCATCGTTCAGTCGTACGATGGTTAGCCAATGCTATCGACTGAAATAAGCGCTGTCCTAATTGTAGGACAACGCTTATGTGTTATTACCTGGTAGACCATCTTGATAGCTCTCGCCGCGGCCTGGTAGTGCGGATGGTCGGGGTTCTCGGTCCAGCTGCGGCCGCTTTGCGCGCTCACCTTCATCTTGTTGGGGGACCCGCGCTCTGCCCACTGGAACAATCAGACAAGTCCTTTTTAAAACCTTTCTCATCATAAGCATTCAAACGCTCTCTGCTCAACATAAACAAGGGAGGTTTTGCCTTAATCGACGACCGATGTGGCACGGCGGCGAAGGTCCGTCTGCGTCGCAGGACGTTGCGGGTTTGATTCCCGCCTTAGAATAAATATTTGTAAGATCTGCAAATATTTGTTTCGGGTATACTGGGTATTTCTATGTATAATAAAAAAAATATCTATATAATGTATTATGTATATTAGTCATCTAGTACCCATAACACAAGCTCTGCTTGGGCTAGATGATGCTGTGTGGATTGTCCAGCATTATTTATTTATTTTTATAATCACTATGCTTGGCAGACGGATTGGTGATCGCAGTGGAAGTGTTAAAAATACACGGAAGGAAGCAGCCCTCTGATTATTTATATGTCAGCTACGCCTTCGTATAATGATACCAGTTGTGAATAAACTCCTGATATAAAAAGAGATTATTTTTACCATTGGGTCGTTTCTACAAGAATATGCTCAACACAAAAATAAGCGAGTGCGGGTTTAAGATTTAGAGGCCAACAGTTGGACGCTATTTTTTTTCTAGAGCCCAGGAGCTATTTACCTACTTAACTTATATTTAGTACACATTTACTGTAAAGTTTATCTAATTTTAAGTGAACTGTAATGTTTTTATGAGAAATAAAGTTTTTTAAAGCAAAAAACAAAAACATTTGGACGCTATTTTTTTCTACATTATTACGGCGTTGGCAGTCCTAGATAGACTATCAGTAACTTGTTAATATGCAAAGAATAAATGTATAAATAATAATAATAATGTAAGACAATCCACACTACATCATTTAGCCTCACTAAGCAGAGTTTGAGTTATGGGTACGATGATTGTTATATTAACACTTTGAGTGCTGAAAACGCACGGTATGAGTTTTCTACAAGTGACTAATCTGCGAAAATCCACACTAGCGCAGCGGCTAAGAAAATACAGATCTTTGTGACTCAGCAGAGCTGTAATATTTTTCGAACGAAACGCATGTGCGGCGCAACACAACCGCTGTGTAGAGCGGCAGCACGAATTTTTTAGATAAAAAAAAAGATCGCAATCGTCGAAAAAAAACCGCAGTCAAAGTGTTAAATACAATATATCAGTTATCAATCAATATAATATTGTCTTGACATTCAATTGTTTATTTTCATTTTATGAAGAAGGGAAAAGTTGCTGTATGCACATTGCATATAATTTTTTTAAAGTCAAGCAACATTTTGAATAACAGTTTTCTGTATAACATTCAAAAGGTAGATCGCAATAATATAATTGCTTGAAAAAATACAAGCACTGATAATTTCGTATATAAGACAGAAGGTAAGTGGAATCTCTAGTTTGCAACATGATAATGAATTGCCTGAAAATTCTATTTTAAGAAAAATTATAGCTTTGTTTGACAAAGGAGTTGATATGTTGCAAATTCAGAACATAAAAATAATAATGGATAATAAATCAAACTATAAACTTATCCGAGTATATCTTTCATTAATGTTAAATTGTTGTAAGAGCCGTTTTAATTAAATAAATTTAAATAACTATAAAATATTATTGTTACCTTAAAATATTCAATTTAATCAGAACGTTTAATAACGTTTATTTCTTTAGGCTTCATTCGCACGGAAGCTTTATCAACGCCCGTTAAAGAAGCGTTCAAATAGAAGAAATTGTTTTCCAAGTATATATTAATACGACAGCGTTTTTAAAACGCGACGCTTTTTTATCGACCAGTGTTGCATTTTGAGCGCTGGGCGTTGGGCGTTAAAGGGAATAGATCATATGAAACTTCGTATTATATTTATGTTAGCAGAGCGACGACGTCACGATGTCGTTGGTTGTGGATCCCGAAGTCCTAATTATAGAGGTGGATTCTCGTCCACTTCTATATACAATAATATTGCCAGATTACTCAAATAAGATTATGAAGAACAACAACAAGTCAACAGTGTCCCAAACTGTCCTTTTAAGTATCTCAGTTCATTCAGAGGATAAACCCAGAATGCCTTTTGCTTTCTTTTTCGTCTTCTAGCAACACAAATCGCTATTGCTAGTACTTAAGAGTGTACCTTATGTAATTTTATAGTTAGAAATCGTTATTTATCTCAGAATCTGTGAAAGCTACCACCTTCATATTTAGGTAAATGATAATTCGAACTTTTATCTTGGATTCCGTCTTTTCGAAAACACGATTGGTGAAAATGTTCTCGATACTTTTATTTTTTGAAAAATACATGTTTTGCACACATTTTGCTATTTATCTCAGGAACCACCTAATTTTTTTGTTGGATTTTTGTTTCGTCGAGAAACGTAGTAGAATTTCTTCGTTTTCGTCTTTTTAATTTTTAGATTAGTTGTGTAAATAACTTGTAATTAGGCATTAGGCAGTTTTGGCGCTTACGTCGATAAAAAATACGGAGCACGTCTATCGCTCTGTGCTTCTCACTCACAAGAAAATCATATCTTGTCATTCTGCTCTGAACTGAAGCGAAATTCGAATTTTGTCTGAGGTATGGCACGCTCTTAACAGAAACCATTTCGACGCCTTACTAAAGCGAGAAACGAAACAAGAGTGATTTAAAGCGATCGTATGAACAATCACATCGAGAACGTTCTATAAGCGCCAACGCCGGGTTTTACCGCAACGTTTTTTAAAGTCTCGTGCGAATGAGGCCTTATGCTTACATAAAACCTTAGAAAACTACTATTAAACCTTCAACTGATTTTTCAATCAAGAATCATTGAAAAATCAGCAGAAAATGATTATTTTTCCACTAAAATTATTCCACTCTCTTATTTGTTTAGTTAGAGGTTCGACTGACAATCAAATAGTCTTGCCATAATGCTTTACCGATTAGATTTTTTATGACAATCGATTTTATTTATGATGCAGTTATAATGGATGATGTTATTTCTCCTCAACATTATTTTTGAAAACGGAATATTCAATTTAATAAAATAGTATTTTTTTGTTTTTTTATTTGCTTTAGCCCGGGGCATGACACGGGTTTTTCCGTGATAAAAAAATTAAAAAAGTAAGACAGACTCTCCATGGAAAAAACATCTAGATAATCTTCGTTATATAGGTACTAGGCATGTCAATAAAAATCGAATCTTTCGTATGTCCCCTTATGTTTCGAGAGAGCAGATTCGCATCTCATCTGTCAAAAGTGTCTACTAAATTGTAAAAATGTTCTATCTACAATATTTAAGATACTTTCCCTCCATGTGGCACAGCCGTGGGACGCCCTATATATATATATGTGTGTGTATAACTAATATTTGTAATTACTCCAATAGTTTGAAATGGAAAAATATTGAACCTTAAATCTTACCTTCTTGTTCAGGAAGTCAATCGTGAGTTTCTCTACTTCTTCAGGAGTTTGATTCGGAACAATACGAATCGAGAATTTTCCAATAACTTTCCCGGGTATCACAGTTTTCGCCCCAGGTTGGAAGGCAGCACCTAGAAAGTCAATATTCATTTATAGTAGTATTTATAGTAATTTTATAGATCTACAACAGCAATAGCCCAGCCTTTACAAGTTCACTTGTGGACATAGGCCTCCCCTGCTAAGCGCCTTGTCGACTCTTTCTTATCATCTTAGATTACCTAATGCCATAAACGCCACGCAGGGCATGAAATGAGAAATCAAGAACGTTTTTACTTTAGAATTACAAAATAAAGTCAAGCGACATTACAAGACGAATTTTATTATACTATTAAACTAGATGGGCCTGCGGCTCCGCCCACGTGGAAATCTATGTATAAAATGGTTTATAAAACTTCCTCTTGAATCATACAATCTATAAAAAAACCGCATCAAAATCCGTTGCAAGTTTGAAAGATCTAAGCATACATAGGGACAGACAGACGGAGTGGGAAGCGACTTTGTTCTATACTATGTAGTGATACGGGTTAGGAATTTGCTGGTGTGTTCCGCAAGGGGCGCTCTTTTCACCTGGGGGAAATCCCTTAGCATCCTCTTACGACACCGACCAATGTTTGTCATAGTAAGAAGTCGTAAATACCTTCAATGCCATGAAGAGAGAGACTGGGGAACCTCCATCGGTGCATCAGGATCTGTTCCTTATCTCCATTGTGAGCAAGCGCGGAAGCACCGATTCCATTTCTGAAAGAAACGTAATGTTTTTAAGAATCAAAAAAGAAACCCTTATAGTATAACTACATATGTAGTATCATTACCATGGGGCTAGATAATGCTGTGTGAATTGTCCAGCATTATTTATTTATTTATCTATAGTCGACTGGACTATGCTATCTTCATTTTATCGCAAGATTCCAGTTTTAATTTATTTCTGTACTCATAGAAATTTTATTCAAACTTAACAGAGGGTGACCTAACGATCAACGCTATTATACCACATACACACTCGGCTTTCGTTATCGTTCTGAGTAGCGAATACTACTTAATATTATAAAGCTGGAAGTTTGTGAAATATGGATTTTATTTTATTACATAATCCTCTAACCCTACTGAACAGATCTAGGTAAGGTTGGAGCCTAACTTTGATAATAGGCTACTTCAACATCATCATCATCAGCCTATGTTAGTCCAGTTAGGCTGGACATAAGCTTCCCCTAATGAGCGCCATAGCGCCCTGTCTTCAGCTTGACGCATCCATCTACCTGTAGTCTTTCGCAGGTCGTCATCCCACGGTCGGAGGGCGTCCTACACTACTACTATTGGCTATTTATTATACTGAAAATACGTGTGAAACCGCAGTCAGAAGCTAGTAAATCTATGTGTAGGTGTAAAAGTTATGTACTTGTATGAATGGGTGTCGAAGTCGATGGATGTGTACAAATGCTTTTCCTTCTCGGTCACTTCTGGGACAGACTTGTAGATATCAGGAATCAGGATCTTGCCATTTTTGTCCACCAACTGGTCGAGCAGGTAGATCAGATCTGACATAGCTGAAAGAATGCACTCGTCATTAGAAAATGAAACATAAATAATCTTGTTAATTTTATAAGTCGATGGAAGGAGGCGGCTCAGGACCACTAGTCGCCACGAATAGCAGTCCTGACGGCAAAACCAGACGGTCTGGGGGAGGTCTATCTTTAGTAGTGGACTTGTACGGGATATTTATGATGATTGTATTATGTATGTATGTATATTAATCCTTTAATATCCATAACACAAGGTCTGCTTAGCCTGGGGCTAGATGATGCTTTGTAAATTGTCCAACATTGGAAGACATGCTTCATGTCCGATCATTAAAATGTCACAACAAGAAATGGAAACCCAACATATTCAATGAGTTCTCTTTTGAAATAGACGGTTTTAGGGTGCCCATTGTGAATCTATGAGGACCGTAGGCGGATACCTAAATCGATGTATTTTATAGCACTAATAACTACAATATTTATTAGTGTTCACAGAGTTTAATCTTAAAACTGCTAATGTATTCATATTAAGATGTTCTCACAGTAGGTTAGCTATTTTATTTCCTTTTTCTGCTGCTGTGGGAATCAAAATACGATGATTTTCAAAATAAATAGGTAGGTACTATTTTAATCACAATTGTCACAATTGTTTCTCACAGTATGTTAGGTTTGTATGTAATTTCCTATTCTGTCGTCTGTATTGTGGGAATCAAAATACGATTATGTTCAAAACAAGTATGCATGTAAGTATAGTAGTGTAACTTTAGGTGGGTACTTACTACTAGATTATGTACCTAGTGCTTAAAGCATTGTCTTCGACACGGGCGTCATTAAATCCCGAGTGTAATACGAGGATTCTAGAATAGGTACTGTACTGAGTGTGAGATGGATTTAATCACGCCCAAGACGAAGACTTTATGCACGAGGAGAATACGCTACTTTTCACATTTTATGCGAGTAAATTAGATCTTTCACGGCGTTTTTTTTTCCCCTCCTTCTGAACAGGTTAATTCGAATTTCGAAGCAGATCTAATTGGTAAAAAATATCACACATATTTTAATATTCCAAATTGAATCTCATTATTCCCTTGCATTGGAAGTACTGTTCATTATTATTCAGATAAGTAGGTAATGGGTTTGAATTCGGAACCTCAAAATATATGGAAAAGTTGACCAAGGAGACTTGCACTAAGAGATCTCATTCGATTTGTTTGCATTTTGTGAAACCTTCACCGTTCTTAGGTTACAGTGATATAATCACTTGCTTTCGTTTAGAGTTACGTGACGATAGTGCACGGACATGGAGATTGAAATCATATCAAACAAAAATTCCAACAATGATAAAAAAAAATGACTTTGAGTTTAAGTAGTGGATAAATGCATAGATTCTCTCAAGTCATCTTAATGGTCAATTAATGTAGAAAATGATACTATTATGTATTTGCAAAAAGGATTATGTTGGTTAATTACAAATCCTAAGTTTCTATGCAATGAAAACCTTATAATAATACCACTAGAAGCATGATAAAATGAACGAACGAACGAACTATAAATACATAAGATGAATCAGAGTGTCAATACCGAAGCAGTCAAGCACTATCAGTTTGCAACAATTGAATCGATTATTATGAAAAGGGCATAAATCACGCATTTTCCACAAACCCATTTGAGTGAGTAGGTACGAAGATAGATTTGGCTACGGTTTTTACACTATTCACCAAAAATGGCGATAGTCCAATGTTTGTATACGTAAATATAGCACCTGGCTGACGGAAGTCCATGATTTGTGCCATTTTCAAATTAACGAAAAAGAAAGAATTGAAGTAAACACTAATAGACGGACTGGTGAAATATGATATTAAGTATTAGCCATTATTGGCATTAGGTCGGGAAAATACTTTACTGTCAACAAATCCGGCTTATAATAAAATAAAGTATTTATCCATATATATAAAAATGTAAAGAAAGTCATCATGAAGCATAAAATAATCCTCAAGAATTTACAGAAAAATCGTCACAGAGTGGCCTACATATAGTCTTCAGAGTCTATTGAAGAAGATGCTGACAATTTCTTTGTAGTTAATGTCAATCTACCTACACTAATATTATAGAGATGAAGATGAAAGGTTTGATTTTTTGTTTGTTTCTTGGTATTGAATAGGATCCGAAACTACTGGACCGAGGCGAGTGCGATGCCTGGAAGGGCAGGTAGTATATGTATGTTATTCTTTTAAAGCACTGGTTTTTTAAGGAATGTCCACATTAGGTTTAAAAGGGCATACATCCAGGGTGCAAAACAGGCTATATTTCCAATATCACATCACTGATGTATGGCTATCATGAATACATCAGAGTAATAGCTTTTAAAAGTAATTATCATATGGTAATAAAGTTGATGTCCTTCTGCTCCCATAAAAAAAATACACCATACAGTTTTTTGAAGCTTCAGAATAATTGTTTTAGTGTACTTAAGCCTTTTCAAAATAACCAATTCTATTGATGTTTGATGAACATAGCAATCTGCCTCATGCCTTATCTGGTACCAGGAATGTTGATATAACGCGTATTGTGTAGATAGTAGCTATGAGATAATTTTATTATATTGTGTACCTATCACATAACATTAAAGTCTCATTTAAATTACTACAGTTTTCATTATAATAGTGCTTATACCCTTGCACTTGCATCTCTAAGAAATCAAATAATATTTGAGGGTGGCTGGTCTGAGGGGGCCGGTTCGAGTCTCGCCAGTTTTTTTTGGGATATGATTAAATTACTACGATTACACAAATGAGACTTGATGCTAGGCGTCTCTTAAGTTTTTATGGAAGCCTGGCCTATCTATTGAGTTGGGTAAACTGAAAACAGCGCTGCACATGCTCTAAGCTAGTAAATGTACTATTATATTATTTTCCAGCATTTTTTTTTAAATAATTTTCATCATTGAATTGAAGTGATATAACCTTAAAATTCTAAATGCACCTTGCTTAGGAAGAGGCCCATCTCTATTGGGCTATTCTGCTAAAATAATTTAAGTCGGACAATAAATGATAATTCTTTTGTCCACTTACCTTCATGGACTGTGCCTCCATAGACACCACTATGCAGGTCCATTGTGGCACATTCAACCTCTACGAAGTAGTAGCTTATTCCTCTCAGTCCATAGGTCAGACAGGGCTTGGTGGTTCCCAGCCAGTAGTTATCGGAGATACAGACATAGTCAACATTGTTGAAGAATCCCTCAGGCTTGAGATGTTCAAGGAGCAAAGCATCAAGACCCTCCGAGCCAGATTCTTCCATACATTCAAATACAAACTTCAGATTTACTGGCAACTGTAAAAAAGTACAGGTTTACTATGGACACATTCATATTATCATCATTCTAGTCCTGATATCACCCACTGCTGGGTATAGGTCCCTTTGCTTTAGCCTTTTCTGTCCTGTGCTTCCCACATGTATACCGTGTGACCCTAGTGATATTGTCAACCCATTTATCATCATAGGAAAAATCTTCCAGTAAAGGGATTTTCAAAACAATGAAGTCATAATTAAGTTGTCTAATGAAATATGCAAAGGCTGGCAGAATTAGTAATATTCTATTGTTACATTTTATGATGTAGAAAACATCATGGAAATTATTGAAAATTACTTATTTCATTGCCTGAATGTTCATGATAGGTTTTTACTGGAGTTCCAAATTGGTGACCTGTTTAATGACAGCCTGCCTTCTATTTATAAGTCTCTCAGAATGTACCTTGTACCCTAGATAGTTTTTTTTGTCATTTTAGTATTTATATAGCTGTGAGCTTCAATCAAGTTATAATAAATAAATGTCTATTGCTTAAAAATGATTTATTGTACAACTGTTTCAGAATATAAAAATCATCTGCAATTGTACACAAAACAAATATAATGAAAAGATAAAATTCAAATGTCAAGTGAAAACCAGACCAGAAAACTAAACCAGTTTATTTATTTTTCATATTAATACTTACCTCAGCCCCAACACCTTTAAAAGCATTGATAGCATTAAGCCATCCCAGCACAGGTCCTTTGTCATCGGTAGAGCCACGGCCAAACAGCTTTCCATCTCGTTCTTGTAGCTCAAAGGGCTCTGAGACCCAACCATCTGATTTCAGTGCAGGCTGAACGTCTAAGTGGCCATAGATGCAGATTGTTTTTTTCTGGGCATCCTTAAAAACAAGCACAGAGATAATATTTAAGTATAGTCAAAAGTTTTAAAATCATCATTTTGGATAAATATATGCTTTTTTCAATATAGTAGGTAGGCATAGTAATTAAACTTATACATAAGTTTTTTAATGTCAGCAGAAAAGCACCTTGTTCTAGCTACTGCTAGATGAAAAATATCACAGTGAAGTTATAGAATATATAGGTATATAGAAAAGAAAGTAAATACTCACATTCCCCAAGACTCCAACGAGCACAGGGGGAAGTTTGACTTCATTTCCCTCAATAGTCTGGTAACCAACTTCCCTAAGCTCAGTCTTGGCTCCAATCTCCTTCAATTTCTCCTGAGTCCAAAGCACCATGCGATCGCAATCAGCGCGGTATTTTACATCACAAGATACCGAAGGAATAGCCACTGCTTCCTTTAGCAAATCCTTGTAATCCTTAGTGTGCTGGTCCACATAGTTGAAAACATCAGGTAAAGACATTTTACGTACAGGCTGTTTCTTTGGAGTAACTGAATAACTTTGAAACTGCGGATACATAAACGAAAGGTTATTTGCTGCGAACAGTGTTCTTACTGCTATGCCGGCAGGATCGCAAATACAATGAATTCCTTTGCTTGCACCGGCTAATAAGGGCAACGAACGATTCATTTTTATAGTGATGTGCTGCAGTGCAGGTTTTTTGGTGTATCGACTCGATGATTACATAATGTTGTGTCGTTCTGTTCTCTCGTCCGTCATCGTCGACGGCAACAAGCGATGTCTGACGTGATGTCTGTGTCTGTATGTCATGTGATGTGTGATAGGTAGGTTGGTTTGCTACTTATCCACATAATTATGATCAATACCTACCTATATTCGGTTTGACCTCTTTTTTTGAAAGAAATTTTTGTACGACTGCTTTAAAAAAAATATGCAATAAAATTTAAAAACAATTAATATTGAGTTATAACATGATTCCTCTTATCTAAACTTCTAATGTTTTACCAACTATGGATTAAATCAACCACTGTCTGTCGACGGGCCCGTGTTATAACTCCCTGGCATCCAGAAGATAGAAGGCGTTGACGTCGTCGGGGTCGGCCACGGACGACGACGGCCGCGGCGCGGCGGTGGCGGGACCATATTATAACTTTTGACCCGGAGTGTACGAAGTCTGCAAAAGGCCGGTATGTTTGAAAATGTGCGGGGAGGCCTTTGCCCAGTTATGGAACGAAATAGGCTAAATAAAAAACACGCCTCAACGCATCTCTAGATATTTTTATCGTACCAACTACTTCCAAAATCTGATAAAAATCTGTAGGACATCCCTATTCCCAAGAAGTTTGACAGATTGACAGAAGGAAGGTACTGCTTATAGAATAAATTAATAAATATGGCAAACATATGGCAAATGCTAAAACTAGGTGGGAGTTATTGGATATTTGTTCCGATAACGCTAGCACCAACCGGTACCCAATAACTGACTATTTCGTTTACTCGCATAAGAATCCTGGTGTTAGACAGGGATGACAAGAGGTATTAGATATTTCTAACCAAATCAGTTGGGTGGATGGTAGTTAGCGTGCCTATTATAGGTGATAGTTATTACAGATTAGTTAAGGTTATGGTGTATAATAAGTTATGGTCGGGTGACGGGTGAGTGTGGGTGGGTGAGTGGTGAGCGCGATGCTCGCTCGCTTCCACAGAACAATAATATCCCTCGCTTCGTACAGTTATTCTCTAGCGGTACGCGGATCTTTCAATAACGCTGGATATTTTTAAACCAAACCAACAGTTATTCAGTTAGATATTGTATACCGGACTCACATCTATAAAACTAGCGAGTCCAAAAAAAATACACTCTCACTTGACGGATCTAGTTTTTGAAATCCGCAATCTTAAATGGACATTTTCTATCCAATGTGATGATGATGTCTCCCAGCCGATTTCGGCTACGGTGACTGCGTTACCTGGCAAGCATTTGAACTCCAGACTAGTTGATTATCTTGTCTACCCTTTGGTGCTTGCATAAGTACCTGTACCTACCCAAGTCTATGACTAAAAGTACGGGCACACTTTGGGTATTTCAAAATGATATCGACCTACGTACGACGTAGTTGTACCTAATTAATGGTCACTGCTGGGCGGGCCTTGAGCTCGTCGCGCCTGTTATCGAGTTCTGCACTATGCCGTGCGACGACGACGACGACGACGACGACGACGACGACGACGACGACGACGGCGCAGTCGCGGCGTCTATATGTTGTTCACGGTATAATAATCGACGGTGAAGTGCGAATATCTTCTATCCAACATAAACCAAATTTTACAGGAGACGAAAAAAACGTTTAATTTTTTTAATAATAAAAATAAATTAATGTAAACTATTGTAATTCGTATAAAATAATATGACAAATTCAATTAAGTTAATTACATTGGCCTATGGTAAGCTATTTTCGAAATAATGTCAGTTAGGAGTTATTGACATCAATATTAATGATATTACAGCTAGAATTTCGTATTTAAGAAGGTCTTTATTAAAAAAAAACATACAAATAAGTGAAGAAAAACATGTTTATTAATGTATCAGTCTAGTAATTCTTTGCTATAATTATTTAACATCATCGACTGTTTTATTTTTGATGATTCTCATTTCAGATTTGCAGTTTCTTTATTTTCCTTTTCGTCGTCACTGGCGGGCAATTTACTTAAAATAAAAAAAAAATAAACAATCATAACAGATACGTTTTAATATTACCCTCGGGAAAGAGCCAATAAACTGATATTGCCTAATTTATCAGATTGACTGACTCGCATCTTACATAAGTAGGTACCTAGAGTGATGAAATGATTAATCCTACTATATCTCACTAAAATTTCGAGTTTGGGTGTTTGTTACTCAATCACTCTTCAACCACTGGATGGATTAGGATGAAACATGGGTCACAAATATTGTGTATTGTTTAACTTAGAAGATATTTGAAGTAGTAGTTAGAGTTAGTTAGCAGCAATTTTTTATGATGATAAATTTAGGAGGTATTACCAAAATCATTTTGACACGTTATTTTTATTCCGATCACTTAGGAGTTTTGACAGTACATGCAAAATTTAACTTTGAATCCAATAGCATAAATAACTAATTTTCCCAAAAAAATGTTAGATAGGAGATATTCGTACTTCATCGTCGTAATGTAGAAAACTTGGACCATAAGAATAGACATATATATTATGGTCATCATTGATGGTGATTGGTGCTTGGACCACGCTGATTTTAGTAATCCATCCATGGTACCTAACTAATTTATAGCTTCGCCATCTAATGCACCATCACCATCTTCATCTATTTACCTATTAAACTCTATGATCCTAAGTTTGTCAGACATGCACGAAAGGAGGTAATATCACGTAATATTGACATATCTTTGGCTTTATTTTGCTTGTGGGTTTGCTTTACTCTTTGGGTTGCGTAAAAAAACACAAAAAAAAATATTATCTTTGTATAAAATAATAAAATGGTCGGCAAAAAATAATGTTATTTCTATCCTATCGCAAAATATCAAGGTACCTAACATGCCTGCTTTTTAATACTATAGTTGCAGTATGTAAGTACCTACTGTCGATTATCTATCCAAAATAAAGCTCTAAATAGTGATAACCCCAGCCTATTGTGTAGCCTAGTCCCCAGCCTAGGACTAAACTACCTATTTTAATAAATAGGCAGGCACTAGGTTATTAAATATAGGTAGGTAGATAGATAAATACACAAATAATCCTGGAAACTGGCTGGCACGGCTTGCTACCGGCACCAATAATACCGGTACTATAGCGATAATTATGCTATTTTCATTTCGATACTTTGACAAAAGCACCGGTACTCAAAGCGGTTCTCGCGACGCTCTCTAGTCCTAGCTACCTACCGACCGGGGAGGGGCGTGGCGGCGGGCGTGCTTGCCAACTTTGTTGGTATCACTAAAGTCATAAAACGGGATATTTACCATGATCTGATTTTTTATTATTAAAGTTCGTAGCAAAAGACAGAAAATGAGGGTAGATCGGTATATCTGCTCATAAAAACGAACTCGCAGTGCCTTCAGTTATTCCGTGATCGTGGCGCATGAAACTGTGCCGAAATATTGGAAAACTCAAAAATCTAATCATGGTAAATATCCCGTTTTAAATAACTTTAGTGTGATAGTTAGATAGTAACCATGATAGTTTCAAAAGTTTTTATTTATTGGTATCGATATTTTACGCGCTTTATACCGGTACTTATTGAAAATGCCGATATTTTAGTACCGATACCAATGAAGTAACGGTTCTAAAAACGTATCGGTAAAATTTATATCGATACCAATGATGGTATCGATACTTTAAGGTCAGACGAACCGGTACTTGAAAATACCGGTATTCCAAGCCCTGCTGGCTGGAAAATTTACACAACATAGCCCCCAAGCTAAGCAGAGCTTGTGGTATGTCTACTAGACATCGACTACGTACCCTAGACGCCTAATACCTATTTATTCACTGTTCAAATAAGTCTGTCAACCAACTGAGGTGAGCGGGCGCGGGGAAGTGAGTGTTCATTGGTCCGTTCAAGGTTACGACAAATCATGACCATTATTAGTGATGGGGTAAGTACTATGAAAACAATCAACAAGGTATATTTACTTTGACGATTTGACGACCGATGTGGCGCGGCGGGCGAGGGCTGCCTGCGACGCAGGAGGTTGTGGGTTCGATTCCCGCCTGAGGTCAAATATTTCTACGATCTGCAAGTACCTATTTGTTTCGGGTGTTGGGTATTTTCTATGTATGTATAATAAAAAATATATATCTATGTACCTAATGTGTTGTATTGTATTAAGTTGATCATACATCTAGCAACCATAAAAAAATTCAGCAATATGGCTCTACGTAGGAGTCCCCCCACTGGGGGGGGGGGGGGGGTCTTGAGGGGGTAAATGTCAAAAAGTTGGAATTTTCCCTAGGAGATTCATACCTCCCCTATACGATTCCGTAAAAAAACATACCTCCCCATCCACCATCATGGAGAAAAATTATGTCAGTCAGTGAGTGGTAATCTAGCTATATATATATAGTATAAAAAAAATAAGTATCAATGGTAATCTAGCTTTATAATATAGTAGAATAGAATAATATTATATGAAAAATAAATAAATATTAGGGTTAACATTTAGGTACATTTTAGATAAAACCATGTAGCAATAACGTTAAATATTATTTTAATCGACTTTTACATAATTCATCATAATCTTTCCTACGGCCATCGATATCTTAATATCGATGCCTACGGCACGGCCCTATTTGCCCCCGCCCTCTCAGAGAAGAAAGGAAAGCAAATACAGAATTGGTTATGAAAGAAAGAGATGCACAGTTGACCTCGACAGTTGACCTCAACCGGCCAACCAAATTAAGTTGAGCTCTGTCAGGAGCCATTGAGTAAGCGAGCGCAGAGATTTTCACGGATCACTGGTCTGGTCGTTACTGATCGAACGTTAGTGGGCGTGGATTTTTAAAAGATCTCTTTTCCTTATGTGATGTCTAAAATCGTTCGCCCTGTATTAGGTGTCTAGGGTACGTAGTCGATACTACTAGATGACTGGCATACGAACAGAATACATGGATGCTACCCGCCGCCGCCCGTCCCGGCTACGCCCAGGTGGACATTTGTTTCATAAACATTTTGCGATAAACGTAGAGTTAATGTATCTTTAAGTTAAGTAATAAGTAAGTATTTGCAGTTCGTACAAACATTTGTCCAATGGCGAATCAAAACCGCAACCTCCTGCGTTGCAGGCGGACCTTGCACTATTTCCGGATATAAAGTAGATTTACTTTACCTACTTAGCACACATTTTTCCATAAGTACAGCAATATAAATATATTACACTTAGCCCACATTGATTTTCGAAGCAGAGCTAACAGGTGTATGCCGCCGCACCGCCCCGCCGCCGCGCCGCGCCGCCGCTGCCGCCGCGCCGTTCTGTTCAATAGTTTATCAGAGCAGAGTTGGTTCCTTAATTTAAATAATTATCATTATTATTTATATTAATAGGGAGATAAACTAATACCTTACATTACATCCACTCGAACGACCCCTTCTTCATTAAGTAGATACCTACTCAATGTTTTATTATTCTACTATTGTTTCAGCGCCTAGGTAACACAGAAGGAAATCCTGCAGTTTGTACATACTCGTTAACCGACAAAAAATTAAGCAAGCATTTAGATGAAGTCATGCAATATTCAAACCAACGGAAAATATTCAAATGGCAAGATACATAGAATCAAGAATAAAATGTCGGCTGAAAGAATAACACCCCAGGGCTTCACCCACCCATGCAGAAAGCAATGTATTAAAAATAGAAAAATAAATAAAAAGTGCCAAAGAAATTCTAAACTAAGACAAAAAATTATAACTAGCTACTCATATAACGGAACTTATTTGCATAAAATTGAACACTTATGCCAAGATGTTATAGAGGAATGTTTAACAGAGCAATCCATATTATTAGCCGAACTCATAGATGATGTTATTAAACTCTCTGAAAAAAAGTGTAAATCTATACTTGAATTCATAGAATCACTAAACAAGTCAATGCAATATGGGATAGACTATTTCAAACAGGATCATAAAACATGCGAAACTAAAATGCTGAAACTCTTAACGAAAGTTAACATGCAAAAGTTTACTATTAATGTCAATGATACGCATAACGCGTACAATATGCCTCAAGATGAACCAAAAGAAAATATACTAATGGCTCACTGCAAAACACCAATTGAAAGTCGTGTATCAGTTAAACACAGACATTTTACTATTATAATAAAGAAGAGACATTTATTTTATAACTTGTCAGTTTGTGATATCGACACATTTTCTATGTGTCTCTTTCAAAAGCTTGCGTATTTTTACATTAAATCGTATCTTATATTGAATGCAAGACAAAAAGGCCATCTGTTACCATCAAATACGATGAGTACCTGGTATATCAGAGATTTGATACAAGGATTAAGATTTTCAATAATACTGAAATTTAACAACGCATCAACACTACATTATATGAGAATCCTGTTCTTTGTAATTATTACAAGTTTTAATCTAAGACTCAAAATCGAGATTACATTTGAATGTGCGAATGGGAACAAGGAATGCGTTATGTTGCCGCCTACTCCATTGAAAAAGATACCAGATAATATTATATATTGGTACAATAAAGATCGCAATAAATTGATGAATAGTTGTTCTAGAATATTTCACACCGTGCATCTCGCACCTTTCTTTATACGGGGTGGACGAGATGCCACTCGAAAAGCAGTATCTGAAACTATATTACATAACAATAGTTTATCTGAGACTACTGCAACACACAAGAACAATTTTGAAAACTTTTCCGAGGCAGCTGTTAATGATAATCAATTGAAATTCGATATGGGACTATTAGACATCAAAAATACAATTAATTACACTAACTTCGCTATCAACGCGAGTCAAAGAAGCATGCCCTCAATCGTCAGAAATACAGATACTTGCACCAACTTTGCTTTGATGATGAGTCAAAAAACCACTTCCTTATCCGTTCAAAATACAGATATTTACACTAACTTTGCTTTGAATGAGAGTCAAAGAATCAAGCCCTTATCCGTCGGAGACATTCGCTTTCTTCACGGAGAACGATATATTAAGAAATGTAATGATTGTGGAGAAGTAGGCTTATACCCACGTAAACAAATATACCACATCAGATATTCTGCACTGCAGCAGAGAACGTGGATGAGCCAAGTGTACAAGATAAACGAGAAAAACGAAGTTCTTCATTCATATATCACCTCTGTTATTAATGAATCTGTATTTGATCAAGTAGAAATACCACTAGAAAAATATTTAATCGCATTAACTATATACTGTGCTCAATGTTTAGTGAATGCGTTAAATTATTTCTGTGAATTAAAATTCGATTCTAAATTATTTTACAAAACATTTATGAGCTACTTAGGTTATTACTTGCTGCCATAACGTTATTATAATGTAAATTGTCTTTGTTCGTATTAACTCAATAAAAAAATTAACAGCTTTTTAATAATTTATTACATTATTTAAAGCATTTTTACCTATTTACTATTATCAATTTATTAATAATTTATTATTTTATTGTATGCATTGTATATACCTACGCGATTATTTACATGAATTTCTTGTTTTGGAAGATTTGTTAAGTTTACTGGGATTGGTTATTAATATATTTATTACTATTATAGTAGGTATGGGAATGATTCGTTTCTTCACACTGTAACCAGTCTTTTCTTGATCTTATCAAAAGTCATCTTCCACTCAACAGTTGACTGTCCTCAGAATGCTAGAAAGAAAAAAAAACGGGTAAACATAGAATATAGACAACTTTTCATCATCCGAGTACGCCCACTGCTGGGTATTAGGCATCCAACTTTTGTGCTACTCCGCATCCGGTCCAAATATAGGGAACATTATTATTGGTTGATTTTTGATAGTTTTTACAGCAAAAGACTTGGAATTGCCATTATAATATTATTTCCAGCCTAGAACTACATCATTTCAAAACTTCAGGCCTAAATAAACAGAGCCCAAGTCCATTTGAAGATACTATCGAGACATCATATTTGTATGGGATTTGCGTAGTTCCCTAGAAGCACGATAGAGGCGCTGTACTAAACCTATGGAAAATTGAGACTTCACGACACGTCTCGACACTATCGTCAAATGCTCAGAACTGATCAGTAGTTTTGACGTGGAAAAGTAACAAACATTTATCCATCGATCCGGGCTCTCGCATTTATAATATAACTAGCTTTTCCTGGTTAAAAGTAGCCTTTGTAAGGGATACTATCTATCTTCACCAAACTTCATTGAGATCTGATCAGCCTTTTAGGCATAAAAAGGTTACAGACCGACGGAAAGACCGTCACTTAGTGTAATTGCGACACTATACTTATTATTATTACGACCGATGTGGCGCAGTGGGCGAAGGTCCCCCTGCGACGCTGTAGGTTGCGGGTTCGATTCCCGCCTCGGAACAATTGTGTGTACGATCTGCAGATATTTGTTCCGGGTGCTCTGGTCGTTTTCTATGTATAATAAAAATATCTATCTATATAATGTATTGTATTATGTATATCAGTTATCTAGTATCCTTAACACAAGCTCTGCTTACCATGGGGCTAGATGATGCTGTGTGAATTGTCCAGCATTATTGATTTATTTTATTTATACTACAATATATAGGTACAGACGTTACTTTATCAAAGTGCATTTGTTAACGCGAAAGTCATAATGGGTTTACCATGCTGAAAATGGAGGTAGAACGGTATGTCCGCATATAAAAACATTCTCGCAGTGATCATGGCGCGTTAAACTGTACCGAAATATAGGAAAACTCAAAAATTAAATCATGATAAATATCCTGGTATAATTGACTTTTGTATTCATCATCATCATCATTAGCCTATAGCAGTCTACTGCTAGACATAGGCCTCCCCTAATGAGCGCCATAGCGCCCTGTCTTCAGCTTGCCGCATCCTGCATCTACCTGCAGTCTTTCGCAGGTCGTCAATTCACCTGGTCGGAGGGCTTCCTACACTACGTTTACCGAGTCGTGGTCCCCACTCAAGAATACGTTTGCCCCAGCGTCCGTCGGTTCTTCGCGAAATATGCCCGGCCCACTGCCACTTCAGCTTGCTTAGCTTAGAGCTATGTCGATAACTTTGGTTCTCTGTCGGATGTATTCGTTACGAATCCTATCCTTCAGAGAAACTCCGAGCATAGCTCTTTCTATAGCTCGCTGAACGACTTTGAACTGGTGGACCAGCCCTATCGTGAGTGTCCACGTCTCAGCTCCGTAGATCATAACGGGTAGGACGCATTACTTGAAAACTTTCGTTTTCAAGCATTGCAGTATGGATGAAGCGAAGACTTGACGTAGTTTCCCAAATACTGCCCAGCCTAGCTGGATCTTCCTTTTGGCCTCCTCGAAATTGTTTTTACCCAACTCCAGAATCTGCACTCGGAAACAGTTTCGAGAAGGTGACTATGTACGACCACCGGCCTTAGATCAATGTGAACATTGATCATGCATGACTTTGGTTTTATCCAAATTCATGCCGAGACCGATACATCGGGAGGCTGAAGCTAGGCCGTCCAGCATGTGGTTCAGTTGCTCGAGCGACTATAATATTGTTCCTTCATGTCCATTGTCCAGCCCATCCTAAGGATGCCTGGAAGAGATCGCTCTCAGTGATAAGGCCGCCCTTTGTACTGTATTCTACGTATCTATTTCTGTATTGTTTTCTGTTTCGTTTTGTATAATAAAGTTCTTTCTATCTATCTATAGTTTCAAAAGTTTTATTGCATTTCTTAAACTACATACCCCGAAGTAGCCTCATCAGTAGCAGTCAACGTTCCCGTATTGACGAAGACGACGCTGCTATGTTTCTTCAGCCAAAAGGTAAGGAACGCCGCGACGGCGGTCGCCACGAAGCCGCTGACCGCCGCCGCGGTGGCGCCCGCGCCGCTCGCGGCCACGAACAAACGGGCGGTCATGCCTTGCCATACGGATTCAGTCCATGTGGAATACTGGCCGGATTTCATGTCATAGTCTGAAATTGAATGATATGATGTTTTTTTGCAAAAAAAGAATTAAATACGACAAATTCGTGAATATTTACACTGTTTTATGTTTGACGGGACAAATAGTTATACCTTGGGAACTTTATAGAACCACCTCAGGATCATACTTATGAATTCGATTACGAAAATAAGTAAGTAGTAGTAGTAAATAAAGGACAAGATTAGGCGAAGATATTAAAAAAAAAAACAAATAAAATATATAAAGACTTCCTTTTATAAATTCTGCTAAAAAAGCCTTCGTTTTTTCGAAATCGATGAACGCTGACGATTGTACTTTAAAACTTGAATGATGAAGATATCATATCATCATTACATTACATTAGAGTATAAAACCGTGTACGAAAGGCCAAACATCAAAATTGTATTCAATGTTAATTAAGTCTGCTCTTACCTTCGATAATAAAGGCGGGACTCAAAGCCAAGGTCATGTTCATAGAAGTCTGCAGGCAAACGCCGCTGTGGTTCCATCCCCGCAGCCAGTAATATGAACAGTCTCCACAGTCCTGGAATTAAAAGGTGATATCGTAACAACTGGTATACTTAAGGTTTTGTTATTCTAGTGCGCAAGACCTCGCACTCAGGGTAATCTCTAAGAAATTAAATGATATCCCAAAAAAATTCGATTTCAACGGGACTTGAACCCGCAACTTTCCCCTAAGTACAGGGATTATTTAATTTCTTAGAGATTACCCCGATTGCCACGGCTTACGCACTATAATAACAAAAACCTTAGAATGGAGCAAAGGCAACACCTCTCGTCAAACGAACTAAATGTAACATCGTTGGATAAACTTCAAAGTTTCCCTAGTATGTCGTGCTAACGGCGCTAGAATCGTCGGTTACCTGATTTCGTGGCTCAGTTGGAGAGAGCATCCTGTACTGAGGGAAAGGCAGGTTCAAGTTCCGTCGAAATCGAAAATTATTGGGACATTATTTAATTTCTTATAGAGGCATGTTGCTGATGAGGGACTTACCGGGACCATGATAGTCTTGCATTGGGTGCTGTTGGCTGGTAACTCTGTGCCGGATAATAACACCAGCATGAGACTGAGGGATATCGCTGGGTTGCTGGCGTAGTGAGCGACACTGGCGTACATAAATGGCGGCGTGTTTGGCAAATCATCATTGGATTTACGGCCGAAGTTGGCAGCTTGCATCAACGGACACGCTTGGCTTCGCGTCAAACAGTACAATATTTCGTCGACCTGAGGAAAATACCTTAACTTAGTTACTAAGTTACTAAACGGTACTTAGTAGGTACCTTAAGACTATATTGGAATATGGGATAAAAAAGTAGCCTATGTTTATTCCAGTCTTAGAATTACCCTTTCAGCCAATTTCAGCCCGATCCTTTCAGTAGTTTTGCGTGAAGAGGTAATTATTTTTGCTTCGCCTTCTTTTTTCAGTAAAAGTAGCTTACTACAAAAGCCATTTATAAATATTCGCAACACAAAACTTACTAGCAGTGCCTTTAGTTATTCCGTGATCAAGTGATCATGGCGCATGAAACCGAAAATTTTGAAAACTCATAATATCGAATCATGTTAAATATCCCATTATACACCAAGACTAACCAAACACTTATTGTGCCTGACGAGATCAGATCTACGCGTCCTAGTGGGAACACTCACAGGACACTGCCCACTAAACAAACACCTCTTCACCATCGGAGCAACAGACAGCCCTCTATGCAGAGGATGCCTGAGCGACGAAGAATCAGCTGCCCACGTAGTCCTGGAATGCGGGGGAGTAACAGCGCAGCGACTAGAAATCCTCAACCACCCGAGGTCACTCCGCGAAGCCTGTGAAGATCCCAGGAGTATTCTGCGCTTCTGGACGGAGTTAGGCTGGTTAAACTAGCAGACACACCACGCACAAAGGACCAATCGGAGTCTAAGTGCGGAAACAGGAGTACAACTACCATACCATACCATACCATATCCCATTATAAAAGACTGTGTTAATAATCCATGATAGTTTCAAAAGTTTTAGTAGCCTACTAATTTATTAAAGAATTTTGAAACTTACCAAATGTGCTGAAGCTGTAAGCTCGCCCTTATAATCATCACCTACGACCCTTGTATACAAGGTGCGCGCTAAAACAGTGACTAGGTGGGATATTTTCACTTGCATGTCGGTTTCTTTCATAACGCCACTTGATATGAGCTCATCGGTGGTTTTAACTGAAAGAATGATAAAGCTTAAGGTTTGGTAAGTTATTTGAACATCGACTTTTTACTCGAAAATGTATAAATGTTTAGCCAATTTGGCATAAATGGCCGATGCAGAAGGTCCGCCTGCGGCGCAGGAAGTTGCGGGTTCGATTCAAATTATTTATTTTAATTATTTTATTTTGCTTTATTTGGAAGACAAACAGTTTTACACACTTAACAGATAACTTAAATAAAAACTAATAACCATTTATGTGTCCTCGCATATAGTAGCTAAGGGATTGCTTACTTGCAGAGGACAAATGAAAATTAAGAAATAGCTTAGTCTTATAACTTACACATAGGTACATTGAATTAACATAAATAGAACTAACAATAGATAATAAAAATATTATGATATATGAATATGCAAGTACCTACTAACAAATATTAAAATTATACTATATATTATACAGTACAGAAACTAATATATAATAAAAAACAAAAAAGCAGAATTTACAAATTTACAGAATTTATGTTATGCTTACGAAATTAACACTTAGACAAGTCAAATTGTATACTATTAATTATTATCAAATAAGAAATAAGGTGTTTTTGATTTTCTGTTCACTTACATTTTGGCAACAAAATCGAAAAAGACCATCTCAAATCAAAGCTAGATTTACCTACAGAAGAAAATTGAAACTAAACATAGAATACCTATTTTAACTGTTGCAGGAAATCAAACAGATTTATTATCCAAAACCAAGACACCCTGTATTTTTGCACCAACAAATTCGGTTGCTGATAAGGATACATTTTTACATAAAGACACGCTGTATTATCTATGACAAAATCTAAAAACATACTTACAAGTTCCATTCGTCCCAATTGTGATATTCCTATAATCATATCCAAGTTGGTAATACTCGTCCAAAGCGGAGTTGTAATAATTATTCGTAAACGTGTCCTCGTGGTCTACTATTAAAACTTCTGGCAGGGTTGTATCCGTGTACTGCTTGAGTATTCTTCGGAAGGAGTGAAGAGACGACGGCGGTGTATTGTTAGTGGACTTTGAGAGTAGACTTTCGCTGTATAACCCGTAGTTTGTAGACATGTCGTTGGTGAATGATAGAATCTGTGGGAAAAGTTAAATAATAATTTATTTATTCCAAGGAAAACCAACAGCACATACGGCGGGGAGCGGAAGCGCGCTCTGAGAAAATTCAAAATCAAAAATACAAAATAATTTTCAACTGCTTTAGGCTTACAAAATAAGCACTTAGACAAGTCATACTTTATACTATACATTATTATCAAATAAGATTATTTTACTGTACACTTCAGTTTTTTGTCCACTAGTGGAAGAAGTGAAAAAGAAACCACTAGTATTTTCATATCTCTTTGGTGTCTAGTACATGGTTATTTGGCTATGTACATAAGTCTAAATATAATATGATTAGATACATATTAATATTTTAAGTAAAGCTATGCACAACAACAAATTACTTACATACTATTGTCGGTGCGAAACTGAGCGACATCTGGCCAAGCATTAAATCATTGAGACCAGGAGTAGAGAGTTGTTAAATCAAGTTACAATACATGCGATGTGTCCCATTATTTACGTAGTGGTTTAATATTACCGTGATTTGAGTGTATGTGCGAACCAGGTTTTTTTTCATACAAATAAAGTGTATATAGTATATCCCAGGGCCGGTCATAGGCTACTTTTTATCCCAGAAAATCAGTACTAGTAAAAATTGGTCCTGTACTTAGGGTGAGGACCTAGGATAGAACTAAGTTTACGATCATCATCATCATCATCATCAGCCTATAGCAGTTCATAGCTGGACATAGGCCTCCCTCAATGAGCGCCATAGCGGCCCTAACTTCAGCTTGCCGCATCCAGCATCTACTCGTACCTGCAGTCTTTCGCAGGTCGTCATCCCACCTGGTCGGAGGTCGTCCTACTCTACGTTTACCGAGTTGTGGTCTAAGTTTACTATGAATTATATCAATTCATGATTACTAACCTCAGGATTAGACAGTTCATTCGGCGTGAAAGCATACATAGGCCACTTAGGATTAGGAGTCTGCGTGTCTTGGTTCTGCAGGTACCCTCCAATCTGGCCGACTTCTACGTGCAACTTGATGTTTTCCGGCAATAGAGGATTGTGGTCGGGCCACGCCGTTCTGTTGAGATCGTAGGCAATGCGCTGCGACCCAATGTAGTCAAATGCTTCTCCATTGAAGAATGTGAATAGGATGTTGTTATCTGTAATAAAAACGAGTATTCATTACAAAAAAATAAAACTATATTGCAGACAATATGGATGTACAAAGTACAATGCTTGTAAACAAACCGCCCAAACTTATCACTCTCATTAAATCTCTCTCTTATCAAATTCACTCTGTTGTCGCCGCTGACGCAGTTTACGTCAGTTTTGGATTTGAGATTCATCCTACAATCTACCTACAATAAATATTGATTACAATTTTATCTGAAATTCGACGCCAAGCAAGTGAGTTTAGTAGTTTTTTGTGTCATGGATTGTTTACAAACATTTCATATCGAGTATGGCTAGTGTATTATAAATGCAAACATTGAATGATGAGATATTTGAATTAATGTTTGTTAACGAAGAGATTAAACTACTAAACGGATCGGGCTTTAAAATTGCACAAGACTTGGAATAACATACATGCTACAGACTTTTAAAGAATCGGAAAACATGCGAAGCCATTGACAGGACCTAGTTGTCATTAAAAACCGCTTTGCTGGGAGGTTTATATGTTACTTTTTCATGCCAAAACTACTGGATCGGTCTTATACTCGTATTTAGTATAAAGTATAAATTTAAACCTAGAATAATGTAATGACTAATTTGTATCTATAGGACTTGAATTTATAACATTATTAAGACCCTAAGTCTAAACGAAGATTAGTCATGGGTTGGGTTTAACCTCTACACTAGTCTTCGTTTAGACCCGCCGCTTCGTGTCAGAAATTCGACTACGCGGAGGAACATCGCTTACCATATTTTTCTCTTTCTGCAACAGGAAGCATCTTGGACAAGAGAGCAGCGGTTGAGACCAAAGCGACCGAGCCCACCACAGAGCTCGCCGCGCCAGGCGAAATACCTGCAATTATTAGTCATTTATAATTATAAGTCAACAAACATAAGTGCTTATTTGTAAGCCTAAAGAAATAAACTTTTATTTCATTTTCATGTTAGGGTCTCGAGGTAATTTGATGATACATACACTAGATGTGAAAGAACTATGTACTTACCGTCAAATAGTGATGCTGCGTCTATTCTGGCGGTGACTAGTGTGATATTTTCCTTAGAGTTGTTATTCTGAAATTTCAATAAAATATGTATATTATATAATTTCTGAGTCATCAATTAACTATTATAAGTAGTCGACTACTGGTCAAACTCGCTGTAGGTAACAGGTTTCTTTTTACTAGAGGCAGCCTCAAGACTTGCGTGTTTTGAGGCTGCCTCCTGCGTCCTGCCTCAAGTTAGGCTAGGAACAGACTCGAGCTCATGCCACGCAAATTATGCGACGAAATGTGGGATACGTCGGATGGCGTGGCGTACCATAGGATAGAATAAAATATTATTTACCACACACAAGAGACTGAAGGAAAATACAGTCAAAAAAAACAACATACATTAAAACACATTAAACTGCATAAAATAAACAAACATAATAAAACAAGTGCTATGAAACTAAATTAAAAACAAAAGAAAACTTTTAAGTGTCTGAAAAATAAAATTGGCTTTTCCCCAGTGCGCGGCTAAATAGGTCTCATCTTCATATCGCAATAATCGCCATGAGTAAGTCTACAAATTCAGGCGTACAGATCTTATAATGCTTTGCATACATGGGATCAGTCTGTTTCTAGTTTTACCCAGGCTTTTCAAATGGCGCTCGATTTTACGAAAGCATCGAAAAACATACCTTGACACGTGGAAATAAGGGGTAGTAGACATTGTAATCCCCAATAGGGTCGCATAATTTAGTTGTTGTGAAAAATGATGACTCGTGAGACCTGAAAAAAGTTTCAGAATATTTAAATAAAAGGAACCATAATCGTTATAAATAAATATACTATAGTAGAATGCATGCACCTTGAAGGTCTGTTATACGTGCTGACGCCGAATAGTAGAATCGTTTTTAGAATGGCTAGACGGCTTACAAAATGGCGTCATTCAGTTAATTAACTACACCAATTGTTGAACGACCAATGTTCTACAATATGGCTTAAGAATCCAATAACTTTAAGAATCCAATGACAATTGGTGTAGTTAATTTACTGAACTCGGCCTCTATTGTAGTCAAATGAAATTTATTCAGTCTTCCTGACGAATCAGCGTTCGTTTTGTAAACGGCAGGCCTAGCCGCGGCGTCATTCCTACCCCCGGAACCGAAACAAATGATTGCCGATCATACAAACATTTGTCTCGAACCCAAAACCAGCGTCGCAAACAAACCTTCGCCCACTTCACCAAAGAGGTCGTCAGTAAGCAACAACTCTGGTGTTAAAGCAGCCTCACCGCGAAATTATAAATTTAATTGACTTATCTATAGTATTAGGCTATTCCTGTAATTATAGTTTAAAGTTAATAATAAATACTAAATTTACCTTCTCATGCAAAGCTCAGTGCTGACCGCAGCATACATGAAGGTATTCATTTCTATGGAGCACAATGGATTACTCCTTTGGTTGTTTTTATCCTTGTTGTATCTGTAATTCCATGTTACATTTAATAACTGCTACTTGCTTGGTGTTACATTTAACACACAACATACCCCTTATGTGTCAACATAAGGGGTATGTTGTGTGTTATCTGTCAACCGAAAACAGAAGCAGTTTTATTTCTCACTATTTTATTTTATTTTCAAAATTTTGGGAAAACTTACAGCTAGGTCTTAAAAATAGTTACTTTCTTAGTTAGTTCTTTTCTTTTATGAAATTATTATATACTTATTTCTGCACGCGGTTTCTGACGCGTTTTTCCGGGATGAAAAGTAGCCTATAATATTATTTCAGGTCTAGAACTATATGTATATGTATACAAGATTTAAGCGCGGTCCGTTTAGTTTAGGTGTAGAGGTAACAAACTTCCAAACTTTTGCATTTTAATAATGTGAAAAAGTGTAAATAATGTAATAGTGTAAGGAGATTAATATTTTTTGCAAGCTACGATCTTGTGGATTATTAATAACTAGCTGCGCCCCGCGGCTTCGCTCGCGTGGAAATTTATGTGTCAAACGGTTTATTTATAAACCTTTCTCTTGAATCACTCTATCTATTAAAAAAAAACCGCATCAAAATATGTTCCGTAGTTTTAAAGATCTAAGCATACATAGGGATAGACAGACAGCGGGAAGCGACTTTGTTTTATACTATGTAGTGATATTCCAAGTTTTAAGTCTGTTTGTCCTGTAGTTAAGGCTCTTCTATCAGACACTATTTTCTCATAATTTGAATTATTTCATGTATCATATTAGATGTTATTTATAATTACCTTTCATAGCATTCTTCAATCTTATCTATGTCATCATTATGTTCAGCTGGTGAGAATATAATAGAAAAGGGTATATCCCTTCTAAGAAGACCAGACCCTTTGGGGTTCCATACTGATCCAGGCTTTCCCGGTGTGCACTGGCTTTGTGAATCAGAGGAATACTCATTTGGGCATTGTGATTCGAGTGAAAACGATTTAGCTCTGAAAATAAATTTTAATTTAGTGTGGCTGTGGATAGCACCATCTATCATTATATTATGTGTTTGGCAGTCCATGTGCCATATGGTAATGAAAGTAGTTGAACCTAAGAACAACAGCTTGGCAGCTTTTGAACCGTGAAAAGCCTCTTGGCTATTTTAAGATTTAAAAATAAAATAGTTTTTCCGAAATTTAACTATTTAGTGTGTAATATATAGTATAATAAGACAGATCTAAACATTGTGTTCAAAATGTTTTTATGTTTTAAGGAAAACCTATTGTGAAGAGGAAATCAATCAATATAATAATAATAAAAAAAATATATATATTATATTGATTTAAATACAAGGGCTAACATGCCAGGTGTAATAAAAACTATTTAAGAAATGTTATTTACTAAAAATAAAGTTACAGACTAAAAATTGCAACTTTCTTAAGTCTTATATTCAAGAGGTTTTTTAGGGTTAACAAAGCCCCAAAGCTATTGCCTACCTACCCCCAGTTACTGCTCAACACCCTATTGTATATCAATATAACCATAATAAAATTTAGAAGCCTACTAAAATTCTGATTGACTTTAAATAATTATAGTCTGTGAATAGTAAGGTCTTGAAATAAAATAATTATATTTTGTTATATCAAACAGTGTAATCTACTCTTTTCCTAAAATCTTAAAGAGAACATACATTATTGCAATTAATATGACTAGGTACATTAGTCATATTAATTCTAAAACTGACTCACCTGTTAACTCCCTCTTTTTTATCATAAATTAAAACTCCAGCAATATTCTCAGGGTTTTCCATAAATGTTTCTATAATATCATTGAAAAGTAATGTATTGACTACAGCAATGTACGGGCTAGCTTCTGCTTCCGTAACAATCCACTTAGCATCATCTAGGCTGCTTATCATCTGAACCACTCCAACTGCACCATTACGTGGAGCTGGGAATGAAGGTTATTTAAATTAAGTTTTAACCCAATATATTTGTAGATCTTACCAAGCTTCTCAAAAGATTTCTGGTGACCAAAATGCTGGCTTCTATTTTGGTCAACGAATGAGCATTTTCAATGTACATATTGGCCAGCATTCTAGGCACTCTGCTTTGGTTTTTAATAGATAATGCTGGCAAATCCAAACAACATCATCTAGCCCCAAACTAAGCAGAGCTTGTGTTATGGGTGCTAGATAACTGATAAATAATATACCTATTTAAGTACTTATACAACGCATTATATAGATTATGATCATGATAAAAACCATTATATGATTTTTATCATCATCATAGAAAATACCCTATAGTGATGTTGGTAGTTGGTACATAGGTACATACATTTCATATTAAAATAAGTCTATATAGTAAATGAAGGTTGTATCACTGGGCCACTTCATATGTATGTAGCGAAGATCCCAGCAAGATCTTTTAGTAATTGTGTTTGACTGATACTTACATGAACATCCTGCTTGATGTGTACCATTTAATCTTCTGAAACAGGCATTACTTGCACTGAGTGATAAGTAGATCTGGTCTTTGAGCCTCTCACAATGTGAGTCTGAAATTTTTGATGGTGATTTAAATTCCTTTAAGTAGTACATTATTTACCTAATTCGCTTAGCAGATAGGTACTCACATTCTACTCCGAAGAATATTAGCGTAATATAAACGAAGATTGACATAGTTGCAGCTGAAAATCTAAATTTATAACTACTTCGTCGAATATATTTATCACCTGAATCCAAAATCGAGTGATACTTGCATTGAATCTAAATCTAGTAATTATATTTTATGCTCAGTGATAGATGAATCATTTTCGCATTAATTGCATTACATTACAAACAAAACAACAACAATCCACGAACAAGCTCCGTGAAAGCGAACGACCGAGAGAGAACGACAGCGGGACAGACAATCAACTCAGTCAGAACTCACTCAACTTTGAGTTTTTCGACAACAACAAACGAGAGATCCATGAGAGATAGAGAAAGAAATCAGGGTGGCCACTTTAATTAAGTAGATTACGCCATTATTAACAGTCACTTTAATTTAATTAATCTGATAGAAGCCCAGATTTAAGGAAAAACTATTTTGAGAGTTCAAATTCACTGAGACTTCGAAAAGGTTCAAGGACGAAAACTCGAACAATCTTTCTTCTTTTTTATTTCTGGAGAAATAAGATCTAGATATGGTTTTATTATAGCTAAGCTGGTAACCTTAACCAACAAATGTCATAAAAAGTGCCTATAGTTGTCAAAGTCAAATAGGGATGTCTAACAAACCAGATCTGGATATGGATTTACTGCTTCCGAATCTTAAATTGATATTCCGAATTGGTTTTTCGAAACGGAATTCCTTCTAATGTATGTGATTAGCTGCCCGCACGAGAAGGTTCGAGACTTCAAAAACTTAAAGAGTTTTGGAAGACTCGAACCTTCTCGTTGTTATTATTATTTTATATTTGGAAACGCAAATAAATATTTTCTATTTCTCATTTAAATCGATTATTCAGACAGTTTGAAAAAAAAATGTGCTCTACACTAGCGCCCTTACGAAAATCAAATATGGCTGACAGCTATAATTCGTGACGCCATTTGTTTCTTCGCCAGCTGTGCTTTTTCTGTGCTGGCTAATCTTGTTGTGTAGATACACATAATAAACTTTGAATTTACTAATTTAGATTCAATCAAATCCGATAACTAATTCGTGATGACGGAAAAGCCTGTGGAAGCCAAGGTCTGTATCTCTTTCGTAAATAGACATTATGCTTTTCTTTTATCCATCCATTGTCCTGTCCGAGTCCTGTCCCCAGTACATGGGCATTGGGAAAACGATTATATTTATCTTCATGAAAAAATATGTTTTGTTGTACGTTTTCAGTCCAAGCCCAAAAATGGACTTGTTCCATGCTTTTTCCTTTGTAATTTCTTCCAAGAACATTTGTAGGTAGGAACCTTCGCTTAGTTTTTAGTTTGTATAGTTATTTGCAGGTATATAAATACAAACGGCTTTATTTTCAAAGCTGATAAATATCATCGGCGATTAGTATTGTTCAAAATCGAAAATAACCGATACATAGAAGAAATACTACCTACACAATTGCTGTCATCACCACATTCCAAGCATTTCCAACAGCTGATTTATTTCTAAAGAGAGTAATGAATGACACTACTAAACTCTAGCCACGTGTTATTTTACGCCCTGAAATTAACATTACCGTGTTATTCTGCAACATTCTGCATTGGAGTAGCAAAAAGCGTGCTATATTACCTAGTTGCGATAAAATAATCAACTAGGTAACTTCTAAATCTTTGCTCACAGGAGCACTTCAAAGTGGTTATTTTTTACTCCGCACTCAGCTCACTAGATCATACTAATTTAGTTGAAAACATTTGGAAGGCTTACATTTCTCCGGTGATCATGGCAGTGGCATTTAAATGTCCCATGGAATTTTATTAAAAAGTAAAATATACAGGAAAATTAAATAAATCAATCACTCAATGTCAGTTCAGATCCCAGACCCAGTCCTTCTACTACAGGAAAACAATCATGTTAATTCATTGATTACTTTTTCAAGTAGTTATCCTAAGAATATACTTAGTGTAGGCACACTGACTAAGCATTTTGTATCTAATTTGACGATGCAAAAATATGGCTAACTTAATCTTAATTGCATCAGTATCTCTCAACTACTTGTGCTATTATTATTAATTTTAATGTAACATTAAAATAACAGAATCACATCACACACATCAACAGCAGACCCGGAGCAATCTTTGCAGATTGAACAACCATGTATCCCAAGGCACAAATCACACTTGCAACAGGCGGATCTTCGCCCGCCACGCCTCATTGATTGTCAACTAGCAAAATCTAAATATCATAATAACTCTAAATTGCAGGCCGAGGCCTTACCTGACCTGGATGATTTGCTGCAATGCCCTGTCTGCTATGAGATCCCTGAGGGGCAGATATTCCAATGCAACGAGGGCCACCATGTCTGCGGTCGCTGCAAGTTACGCCTCGACGTCTGCCCAGTTTGTCGAGCATTCTTCTTTGGGACTAGGAACTATGCAATGGAAGAGCTCATTGCTAATATTAGGAAACTTCGTGCTTTTGTTAGTAATTATTTTTTTTGTTATTATATTACTCCTATCTTTTGTTAATTTAAACCCCATTTTGCCTATTAAGTATTTTAGATCTGGTAACCCCATTTTGCCTTTAAGTTTTGTTAAAATAATGTGGTTATAATTAATAATTTGTTATGTTGTTTTACTGATATACAATAACTAAAACATTTTGGTTTTGTATTGTAATATATTGCAATCTTCAAGCACAGTCGAAGTGGCTTAGGCTGCGCGTCATTTGATCAGTTACTAACACAATGATTGAGTATATTTGGATTACATAATAATTACATATAAAAACTTCCAGAAATTAGGTGGAAAGGTCACCACTGGGAACTTAGATTCACCGGAACAAAATGTCGAAGTGAAAGAATCTACTTCTGAAGATAATGAGTCTACTCACAATGAAGAAGATGGTGGCTCTAGTTCTGGCAGTACTGCTGTAAGTAACCACTTTGTAAATTACCTCAATTATACTAATAACTGTCACACAAAAAGGGCCCACCTGTGGCCAAGTTGTGGAAACCAGTCCAGAAACAAGTAAGTACTTTTATTAGTAGTGTGGTCCCACAACTTGTAATTTTCTTGTTTCTATTACCTGTAGTTTATTTGGTACTCTAAACGAAACACGTAATTTCGTGTTGCTGAACAAACACAGGTCCAAGTGCATCTACATATTTATGTCAGATAATCTGATGAAAAAATATTATATTAGACTAATTAACAAAAATTACAAAGCATCCTTCTTATTTCTTTGCTGCAGTTTATATTTAGCAACATATTAGCCATGTATAAGACATGTAAGAGATGAACATGCTAGTAGTTTCTTTTTCACTTCTTCCACTAGTGGACAAAATATTGAAGTGTAAAATAATTTTATTTGATAATAATTTAATGTATAAAATATGACTTGTCTAAGTGCTTATTTTGTAAGCCTAAAGAAATAAATGATTTTTTACTTTTACTTAACTTTTTACCTACTTACAACATTAATTAAAACTGCACAATCACACTGTTTGATAGCGTACCGTAGTGGAGCCTCCAAGACCATGCAGTGGGCTGTTCCGTTGCCTGTGCTGCAAAACCAATCCTGAGAGGCTGCCCTCTGCACGTTTGCTCAACCATCTGCGATACTTCCACTCTCCAGAGCTCATCGAGGTAAATAATCATAAGGCTTGTATCCACATACATATCATAATCTAGCTTTTTTTTTAGTTGTGGCAATGTCCGAATACAGTAGAAAATTGGAATAAGTTTCAAAAATCTATCCCCTTAAACATATTTGGTTTTTGTCCATCCTACCAAAACCTACTAAAAATAGTTTCCCATATTTTTAGTATTTTTTGGTAGGATTTTTCACATTTTCCCAACTGGATACATTGATAGTTTCAAAGAAAGTATTTAGTTTTAACCGAAAATACACTATGTATTATGGACTATTCGCGTCTTTTTGTACCTACGCAATTGATAGTACTTATTGATTTGAGATTCTTCTTTCAGTAAGTATTGTTCGTTAGGAACTTAACACCAAGCAAGTTAGTTTTAGTTTTTGTTTACAAATATTTCTAGTTTGGCTAGTGTATATATAGAATAAAAAAAATAGAGTAGATTTTCATAGATTATGGCTTGCCATCATATAGTAACTGTATTTGTACAGAATCTTACTTATTGTATTGCATTGCACAGGGTCGATCTGATGAAAATGGAGAATACCTTCAAGCCTGGCAGTTTTCCACCGATGCAGGCAGAATCGTGACTGCTGTTCGCATCGCAGAAATGGGCTTGTTCTTCCTCGTAATTGAAATTACAAGTAAGATATTAATATATGCTTCAACGTGAGCTTGTAACATAACTGCTGGGCAAAAGCCTCCCTTCCCTTTTAGTTTATAAATAATGTTTTCTTCTTGTAGATGGTTCCGTTTTCGCGTGGTTGGTAATGGCTGCTTCGCCCATGGTAGCTGAAGAATTCTCTTATACCTTCACCTTGTCTGGAAATGACCGTGAGGCTATATTTTCCGATTGCGTAAGTACAAAAATCATTATATGTATATTAGACCATCATACATATCACACTAATATTATAAATGCGAAAGTTTGGATAGATGTAAGTTACTTTTTCACGCCGAAACTACTCAACAGAGAACCACAACTTTACAATAGTGTAGCTTTAATCCTAGCATTAAAAATTAGGCCACTTTTTATCCCATAAATCCAAAAACTTCTTTTTTGTTATTATAGATATTCCATAAATTTCTGATAACCTCAACCTCTTTTATAAATTACAGTATTTTACTCATATAACATTTTAAAGTTTAGGTAAGATAGGATGTCAGTTAATTCTTCACGCCAAAACTACCGAACTCCTGGAATAACATGTTGGCTCCTTTTAACGCGGAAAATGCTTCATACATTGTTTCATTAAAGACATAACTCCTTAGTCCTATAGATAATCAAATCAACCAAAGCGATGCCTATTACTTAAGTTTCCAGAAATCGTATTTCTGTCGTGATCGCGGTGCATTTGTTGTAGTTGTTTACAAACTAAGCGGTTTCCATGTCAACAGGTTTGGTCAGTGCGTGCATGCGAAGGTTTCCTGAAGAAAAGACAGCGCTGCCTATCAGTGGCAGGTGCTGATGCGCGCGCCTTGCTCTCGCCCAACACGATGAGTGCCAAGCTGTCGCTGCGCCGCACGCCGCTCGATGTGGTGCCGTCGCAGGCGCAGCCACGTGCCGTGCTGCGCGTCGCTAACCGAAGCGCGCGTGACTCCACCACCGTCGACCGCGTCTCCCAGAATCTCGAGCCCTTTCTTCAAGACCTACAGAACGACGTTGCGCGTCTCTCTCGCGCGTTCGCTACGCTCGGACGAGAAGCCAACGCTCTCGCTCGCTCGGAGGCTGAGATGCGCGCTCGTCTCGAACGAGAGAGCCCCCCTAGAGCCGCCGTGCGCGAGCACTCCCCCCCGGAAATAGTGCCTGAGATGGCTCCGCTGCCTGAACCCGTCCAACTCGAAGCTGCGCCTCTGTCCCGCAACGCACGCAGGCGTATGCGACAGCGTTTGCGACAAGCGTTCAGAGAAATCCAAACCACTGAAAATGTTGTGGCCCCTCCAGTGCCAGCGCCCGCTGCGGCTCCTCCGGCGCAAGCTAGTACCAACCGCACAGAAAATTCGCAAAGACAGACTAACGGACAATCGAACCCCGTTTTGAACAATAATAATAGAGTTCACAATGAACAGACTAACGCGGCCGACAGGCCCACAAATTCAGCCACATATGCAGGAAACAATGCCAGAGTTGCCATCAACGATGTCAACTCAACTAGAAACTTGAATAACCGTGGCGACAGAGCCAACCACAACAACCAACTAAATGACAACGACATCGACCGGTTTCAGGCCATCATAGAAAGTATTCAGGCTGATCAAGCGCCGCCCCAGCCGATTCCTGCCGCGTCCAACGGAAACTCCGCCGCCGGGCGCAACAAAAAGAAACGCCGTCAACGTAGGTAAATAAAAAGTCCCACTAGAATAATATTTGACTTAGTTTAAAATTAGCTCGCTCTGTATGAATGAACTAAGGTAACATGACTAATATGGCTGCTGTATACCTACAGGTATTGTCTGGATTATTATGAACATGAGTGAATTATTTCGTCTTGACAAGCAGTTTGATGAAGTGCTGTGATATGATAACACATTGTATGTTTGAATACATGTAATATTGATAATGACATACCCTTTAACATTTGTGGTTGTTAAAATACAAAAACTGTTAGTAATAAATTTGTTAAGTTTTCATTATGACATGCATTTGTGAATTACAATTGAATGAAATGAATTGCATGGTGAAATTGAATTATGTTTTATGATCTTATTCTGGTAAAATCAATGTCGCTGACAAAAATATACCTAATTGAATTATGCTTGCCTTGATTCATTGTAATCGTGGATTCTGTTGTAGATGTAATTTGAATAAGGTTACTGTAATCTTTATTGATAGATATATGAATAAACCAAGAAATCTCTTTATTATTTTTTGTTAATACCTTATACATACAGTTATGCTATTGCTTCTTAAGCTTTACATATAAGTAGGTACCTACCTACTTAGGTACTTATTATAAACTAAACTGGATTGGTTTCATGGATATTTTTGATTTTATTCCATAATATCAACCGCTTAGCCGCAAGTATCGCTATTTATTTGAAATCAACGTTACAAATAAATACGTAAGTATATGATAAATCAAGTTTTACCTATCCACTGGAACGTCCAAGCCACAATTGTTGCAAATTTCTCCGGCCCTAAAGAGCTCCGGAGCTTAACGCTAACTTCTCCCTAATAGCTTGGCTCTGTGGTCATAAATTGTCACTCTAATACCTGTTCCGTTGGTAGAATGACAAATAAGCAAGGTGCCGATACAAAAGTGGCCATAGACTGAGAATTTTTTTAAAATAAAAATCAACTCTGTGCGATTTGTAATACGAGCCGTTTGTTAATCCATGGATATCTTTTGGAAAATGTCAGTATTTTAGTGTTTTACTATTGGTGTCTTATATCAAATGAATCCTTATGAATAATGCTTTCTGATTATACCCGAATATCGTAGAACCTTAGTTCGATGCGACGAATTAATGACCTCAAAGTTTGAATGTCATTTTCCCGCCAAAATGTTGTAACTTGATATTTTGTCAAGTTGTAAATTTGAAAGAAACTACGAAAACCAATCCAAAGCAGCCCTTTGTCTCCTACCTAAAAGAGGAGTTTTAACCATGCTTTTTAACGCCATTTTGCGAACCGAACACTTCCAGCAAGGCTACCACACCACGTTGATATTAATAGTAAACGGTCTTCGGGGTCTGTAGTTATAATGGGTGTACCGTACCGCAGGGCTCTATCCTCGGTTCTTTCCTATTTTTAGTTTATTTAACACTTCCTGGGCAATTTGTACAACCATATCGACAGTCTTTATTCTGCGATCTGCCTCATCTTGTAAATAATGATTGTATTGTTTGCTGATGATACTACATTAATTTTTGAAATGAAACGACAAGACTCAGATTTCGACGATGTGAATAATGCAATCTCAAAGGTAGGTAGTCAATTGGTTTAGTGTGGTGGTACCTAATAATCTTTAACGAAACCAAAATAAAACAGATTTAAACATGTAATGCAAACCCACCGTGTGTTGCATGCAGAAGAGGGCTGTTAGTGCTAGGTATCTATCTATAATATTATGGGTCCCAGAGAATCCCGACGTGATAAATTCAAAAACATAAACATACATAATGACTGTAGTCAATATATTTATTAAAACTTATTAACTGTTGTCCATAAAAATATCAAGCTGTTCCCTAAAAATTGCGATTTATACATAGGTAATTGAAATACTAGAAATAAAATAAAATGGTTGCAAACATTATCAATAAATAAACTCAAACAAATTAAGTACCTACCCATCAAACATATCCTTTGTAAAAAGGCCTGATAATAAATATCAGATTATTTAGCTAGACGATAATAAAAAATAGTTTGAAAAAACCAAAAAACATATTATAACATATTATAAATAAACCAAACTAAAAAGTAGAAAATAATTCAAATTATGGATAAGAGGGATAAAAAAAAAAATATTTTAGTGTTTCTGAAAATATTTCTTCAATGTCGCTACTCCTATCAGTAATTCAGTCTTTCCCCGCTGATTCTCAAGCCCGTTCCCTTGGCTACAGTATGTATTATATTATCTGTGCCCGTGTACATGCACCTTTATTTATCTAGGTACGTACCTACCTATAATATATCGAATCTATCTATGTTAGTTATCCTTTGTTCCAATTCCATGAGGCATGAATATTTAACTAAATAACAAAATAAAAGCCCTTAGTAATCATAATTTATGAAAAATATTCATGAAACAGTATTGAATTAAAAACTTTCCGTCTATACCTATAAATATACTCCAAGAACTGCCAAGAGGCCGCCCTCCGCGAATGTATGAATAAAATAAATGTGTGTATTACAACGCCATCTAGTGATAATTTAACAGAAACCCATTGTACTAGTGACATTTATTTCTAAATGAGAAACTTTACTTTTACTTATTATAATATTGCTACTCTCCGCTAGATGGACCTGTTGTATCAATATGTTAGAATAGAACATTCTAGAACAAATTATTAATTTGCGTCTTGTCCATATCCGGTCAGAAAATAAGTCCTTTTTATTGTTGTAATTTATGTCCTGTGTGATCAACATAAGTATAAAAAATTGACAACAAAGAAATAAAATATACACAATTTTATGAAATACTTTTATATTATTTTTTACCTATCAAGAGAAAATAATGTGTGACAAAGTACTTTTACCTACAAAGAAGTTGGTTTCCCAGGCGTCCCGCCCACCGCCCCGCCCCTCTTTGGCGGACATAATTGTTTATGGTTTAATCAACAGATGGCAGGCATATGCAAAATGCAACCAGATGTTTGTTAGTGTTTATTTTTAATCATAGATGGCATTCTATAAACTTCACTTTACAGTGTTTGGGTGCAGATTACTTCTCTATTTGAAGCGCGAGCTGTTATGCGTTATGACAACTGTGGAAACTGGTCAAAGATGCCAAGTTTGGCCAAGCACCTGCCTAGCCTGACGAACCAAACCCGTGTTCTGACTCTGTTCGCAGGTGCGGATCACCCCCGTGACGTGACCTAACCCCCTCACAATTAAGCTCAAAAACCAATAGGTAATTGAAAAAAAAATACTCATACCATAGGCTAATTGTTATCTAACAAAACAATATACCCATTGCTGCATAAAAATCGTGGTTCGCCGAGCTCGAATCAGAACGAGCGAAGCGAGCGCGATTTTGTGCCCTCTTATACTTTACCTACTGGTGTTTTCGGTTCTATTATTATTTAATGTACGCAAAAACAACGTTACCTATTTTGAGCAGTACGGTCGGTTACTATCAATCTAATCACCAATAACAAGAAATGAAACAAATTATCTGCAAATTGTTGAAAAGCAATCTTCGATCGCAAGATCTTGTCGCCGACGACGCGACGATGGCGAGAAGATCTTGAGATCCAAGTTCCGTGAAAATTTGGTTCGTTACATTTTGTTATCGGCGAGTCGGCAAGTCGCCGATAACATTAATTGTTACTATGGTCTCTTATTATGGGCCAAAGCTCGACGGGGTAAAGCCCCGTCGGTCACTTTGCCAAATTTTCTCACCGACAGCATTTTTGGCGGGCGTTGCCAAGCATTGTATAACATCTTTGAATGAAGAAATGAAGAACGATAACAAATAACACTGGCATTATTTTTTCCTGGCTGAGCCGTTGTTAGGGGTCAATATTTAAAACACTGCTAAAAATCTAACAAAATCACGTTTTCGCGGCCGCTCCGCTCCCCGCTGATATTTTTGTTTGTTTATGATGGTCAAGCGTTTGGGTACCATCTCACATGAGCAATAGTCCGGCCAACATATTGAAAAACGGGACAATTAGATACAGACAAAGCTCCTAAAACTATGAGCGATAGCTCATAGGATACGGAATGACCCTCTTCTAATTCACATTAAACACTTACAATTTCAGCTGCTTCCTTGAACCATTCATTTATAACAAGATTAACAAAAGCCTCTCAAGCATAAAAACCTGTAAAATACTTTACGGTTTTTTTTACAAAAAAAAACCTTTAGTAAAGTATTTTTTTTAATATATTTCCACATCATCATGTTAGTTTAACAAATCATTGTAAAACTAACATCTAAATGTAAACCCTGTGGCGGAGGCACCTGATAACAAGTAATACAGATTTTAAAACATATCAGCAACATGGCACCAGTCTCTTACAAACACGTATCTGTATTTACTACACTACACCTTGCTATAACAATTAAATTTACTGTAATGATGACCTTTTATCATACGATAACCAAGTATATCTCAATATTGTTAAATAATCACTGTGCAGTGCATATCAATGCCCCTGAACGAATTTTTTATACGTTGTAAGGATGTAAGGATACAGTTTGGAAATATGCAATCTTCTTTTTTACTAATTTAGTCAATTTTATTAGTATTTTTTTAGATAGTTTTTCTCTTTGCTGTAGGACATGGGTAAATTTTGTATGACCTGTGATCGTTTTCTTCCTGGGGATGCCCTTTAATAATACATTGTAGACCTAGGCCTTTATATTATGATAATCATTAAAATCCAAAATATGTTAGCTGCATTCGCCCTTGCCGTAATCCGGTCCTGTCAATATAGAAATATGGATTTCTAGTACAGACAGCGCCATCTATCATAATGCAGGCTTACTTCATTTGCATGCACAACTACAATCAGACGTGCTATTCACCAATAGATGGCGCTTTCACAAACTTCTACAAATTAAGCTACTCCCTCCCCCCCCGAGAGGAGAGAGTGAAGTGAACCTTTGGTGATATTTCAATAATTCGTCTATCTGTCTTTCCTGTTCCATTTCCATCCCCACCACATCGAATCTATTCTTCAATCAACCAAACCAATCTTTCATTTTCTATTCTATTCTACAAGTTTTTATTATGATATGAATTGATTATGATGGTGTTGTGTTGTGACACTAAGTCACGAAACTGTCCTTTGTCGCCAATTTTACAATCAAAGGTCCGCACGCTGGCGATGTTTTATTTACGCTGAATTATTTAGAAAGGTATATTTAAAACATACTATTGTCTTACGCTCCAATCCCTCAATTAATATAAAAAAATAACAACGCATGCACGCTGAACTTTAGGATTTATTTGGCGGGAACTATGTTATTAAAAGATCAACAAGGATGTATACAAGTTTGCCAGGTAAGAAAGCCTGTGTACCGATCTAGTCTCTAAAGTCTCATCATCAGCATAACAATAGGCCTCTCCTGATAATGGGCTTGTCTTTAGGTGGTTATCCCATAATCACTCAAGTGTTGTTTTATTTCAGGACTACAAGAATGAGTATGATTGAAATTGACCCTCATCTATTCATAAAATGTCGTCTCTGTCTGGAGGAATCGGGCATGTACCAGATAGTTCCTGGGGTTCGAGACCAAATTTCTTTCTGTTTTGGAATAAATGTAAGTGTCTATAGGCAATCACTTGCGTTCTACAAAGTTGATACCACAGACTACTCAGAGATACTAACATTGTTTTGAAAATACAAGTTAGACAAGACAAGTAAAAAGTGTTTGTTTGACAACAACAAGCTCAACTAGCTCTAACTAAACACACAGAGTTCAGTAATTTTATCTTGTCGTCAGTTAACTGTAGCCTATATGGAAACCATAAGAAGTCTCATTTAAAAAAAAATGTGACTAATCATTTCTAGAATTTATTTACTTTTAAACGCAATGTCTCATTCAGAAGATCTCTTTCACTCTTCAGGGTAATGTAAAAACCATATGAAGGGTTCGTTCGGTTTTACATTTTATTTTTCCTTTCAACTATTTCAATTATTGCATATGGTACTAGTATATTAATATCTGAGATGAATACAAAAAATTGTCAGTCACATTTAATGCATAATTATGACATAAACTGTAATCTGCAATTCGAATTCTGCCCCACATGTGCGGTACCTTCAGATGCTATGGGGTAGGTTCGTACAAGCTCTTAGTCCATATTGGCTGCTAGGAAACTTACGTACACATTACATGGAAAAGGAATGTATGAACCTGTTCGTTTGTCTGTTATGTATGAGGGGCCCTGATTTTTCCCCAGTATTTTTATTTTTAGCTGTTTGTGTCCCACTGGTTATCAAAAGCTTCCCTTCAGTTCTACACATCACAAGTCGAAGTCAATCAATAATTTTAATTTTTTAATTTTCAGGTAGAACCTTTTGATGGTTTGCCACAGCTTATCTGCAAAAAATGCCAATTGGTTCTCTGTGAATACTCAAAAACAAAAACTTATTTCATTCAAAAGCAGAAAGACTTGAAGAAACGGAAATCTGAAAGCAATGCAAGTACTTTTTAACAATAAAGAACTGGATAATTATTATCCTTCTTATATTATAAACATGGAAGTTTGTATGTATGGATGTTTGTTACTCTTTCATGCATAAACTACTGAATGGATCGGGTTGAAATTATGCATACAGGTAGTTTCAAGCCCGGAATAAAACAGGCTACTTTTTATTCCATAAATCAGTTCCCATGGGATTGAAATAACTTTCAAACTTTCCATAGAAACAACGCGTGCGAAGCCGACTAGTAATAAATAATGAAAACCTATGTATAAATTAAGTTTACTCTCTTTTAAGTTTTGTTCTTCTTTTGGATGGTATGAGAGTACTACTTTATCTGTTTAATGACACACATGATATTTGGAAAAATTTTGAAATCCATTTTGAATTGCAACATTATCGGGCCCATAGTTTGTGAATCCTGTTGAACAGATCTGTGAATGTTGTGTGATGAATGTGATGGAGTTAATTAATTTGTATCTATAATGTGTCTTGTTTCCAGTTGACAACAACAGATGTATCCAGAAGTAAAAACAATGGAGCCTCCAAGCGCAAACACGTAAACAATTATGAAGTTAAAACATACACAAAAATTAAGAAAAAAAGACAGCTATCCCCTTCTTTGTCAGAGAAATCAAACAGTAATCATGCTGCTGAAGACATCAGAGATACTGCCAATGAAGATGAAAATACTAACTGGAAAGCCAAGTATCAAAAAACATTTACTTGTACATTTTGTAATATAACTTGTTCTACTGGGAGGTCTATAAATTTCCACCAAGTAATCCATAAAGCACTGAAGTTTAAGCATGTCGATATTTTCAACAAATATTGTGTTGTTGAAATGCCTAGAATAGATGATAAGCCTAACTTAACAGGGACCACTGATAAAGTTGTATATAGTAAAAACAAAATTATTGCTAAAAATACTGCAGACTACTATGTTGCATATAAATATAAAGACAGTTTGTATGACGAAAACTTTAAGCGCGAGGAGAATGACAATGCAGATGAACATTCTGATTCATCCTTTAAATCAAATAAGAAAGTTCGCCGAAGGCGAGTTAGACGGTTGACTTCTAGTTCTACCGAAACAGTTGTACTAGATAACAATACTAATGGTTTAAAAACTAGTAATGACTGTATAAGTATTAATGACTCTGATAGCTCTGATGATAAAGATGAAACCAATGAAAAAAGAAAATCATCACTCACATCACACGACACTGCAAAAGCAACTAATATGATAAGCAAACTTATTAGTTTGTCTTGCATCAAGTATGCAAAGAGTCATGAGGTTCTCGATAAATCATCATTACAACAACTAAATCGCAAGATCACAAGCATTGGAAGACAGATTATCAACAAACAAGGTTTCAACACTAATCGTTTGATGAAATATATGGAACATTTAAATCTGAACATTATTTGGTTGGCAAGATCTCCACTCAGTGTAACAAACAATTCTAATTATTTAAAGATAATTCCAAGGACAAAATACACATCTGAAAAATCAAGTAATGATTTTGAGGGATACAAAAAGAAATATGAGAAACGAAATATACAAAACAGGGAACCTGAACCTACGTTAGCTCAAGAAAAATCGAAAGCAGAAAGTGCAGGAATGGCCCAACTGAACAAGGTTAACCAGGGGGGTAATGTTAGCTCTATAGAAAAATCTGAAAGTAATGTGAATGAATTAGACCCCATACTTTTGAATGAGAATCCGGTGGCCAATCCTAAACAGCTTAAAAAATTGCTTAGTGAAGCAAAAAAATCTAAAATATCATCAAATAGTATGCCTTCATTAGACGTCAATCCAGAAGAGCTTTCTTCAGAAGTGATGACAGATTATGAAAATAATATGCCAGTAATAACATTCACACGATCATTAGCAACTCCTGATACAAATGAGAATTCCAAAAATGACAATGCCGAAAGTTTTAACGTTTCTTGTAACAGTGAAAACACGATACCAGAACCACTTAAAACAGCTCCAAGAATAAAAGTGAAATCTGTATCAGAGCTTATGTCAAAAGAGACTTTGAGTAGAATGAAAATTCCTGCAGTTCTTTCCCCAAATAAAGATCTGAATGGTGCAGCTCAATATACTGCACCACAAAGTGCCACGGTCAGCAGCACTGGATCTGCGAAAAAATACGTCATACTAGATACAGTGGAATTGCCAAACACAAAGACTAATTCACCATTCAGCTACTTCAGAATGCTCTTGCAAGTGCACAATCTATCCTTACTAGACACAGACGCCATTCCGACACCAGATTTCCACGCTCTCATTCGTTTTAAAGTTCGCTATAACTATGAAAGCAAAGAAAAGGTTGAACTCTGTTTGTCGCTTTCATGTTTAAACAATATGTTCCTCATAAGAGTAAGAGATCGTTACGATGAAAACAACATAGACATGTCGAAGATATCTGCGAATTGGCAGTGGCAGATATTAAAGATTTATAAAGGTGAAGTAGTTCAAAAAGTCTTGATGAATGCTGAAAAAACGAGCCCTGAAGTGTTTACGAACACAAACCGTTTTATTTGCCTCTTAAAATCTATAAAGTACATGCCCAAGTAAGTTTAATTTACTGAATTTGTTATGTACATACAGTGACGTTCATTGATTACCCCCAATTAATTAATTTCTATTTACTAAAAAATATTATCTTTCAGTTAAATAAATAAATAATAACAGTTTGCTACATCTTTTAATCTCAAGAGGCGCAAATATGTCCAGCATTATAGCAAATATATACAGGGTAGTTTTTTGAGAAGGGTGATGGCCAATCCGAAACCACTAGAGTTGGAGAAAAGTCGTGTAAGGAAGAGTCATTCCCTCGATTTATAAGAAAACAATAACTGCATATAAAGTTTTTTTTTTACTTTTGACGGAAATCGATCCGAATATTTTTATGAATGAATGTACACATTATTGCACTAAAAAAATAACAATAAAAACCTGTATGTTATGGATTTAAAACAGAGAAGGCAAGACTTGGAACCCTTGGAGTGGTTTCCTATCTATGAACGCCACTGTACCGAAGGTAAAAAGTAATTACTTTGGCAAAAGACAAATACTGCCAAAATGTTGCTTTAAATATCTGGTAAACAAGATACTTTTAAAAACTGACTGTTGTAGGTTACAGAATATTTTCAGGTCATTAATTGTGCACTTTACTTAATTCTAGGTATATCTAGGTAATGTTTTTCACTCACGAAATTTTCTTTTTGAGTCTGGTTCAATAGCTAGGAGACAAAACGAGCTTTTTCTGTGTAGCAGGTATTTAATACTAAGTAGTTATCCTTTATTTTTAAGTTTTGTAAGCTTATTTGGTAATAGTGAGGTCATTTTATTTCGTTAATGTATGTATGTGTAATCATAGATTTATTATGTCTATCATGCACGAGTAATAGTTTTTTGAAGAAGGAAAAGCAAGAATTTCATGATATTCGTATAATAAGTCATTAATATAATAAATATATTGTTTATCCAAGTGTCCATATTGTATCAATGTCTGATAGCACTTCCTGGGTATTAGAATGCTTGTGGAACATGAAATATCCTTGTATTTGCGCAGGGCTGACATTTTTCTGTTTATCGATGACCCTGAAATAAAGAAACCACAAAATGTTTAGTTATCTAATTACCAAATAATTTATTCAAGATTAAATAAGTAGCTCATCTTCCCATACAATCGTGGAAGGTTGCTTCTACACTATTTGATGTTGACCATTCAAAACTAAGGATGATTATTATAATATTTTATCTTGTCTATGTATGTATAAATATGTAAAGTAAAAGTTTCTTAACTTTTTCATTCAACACATATTTTAGCCCATAAATTATATACGGAGAAAGAAAACTCTAGAACAAATAACGTTCTGACATAGTTTAGTTATTCAAAGGATGAAATAAATACATTTGAAAAGATACACTCCATGGTTTTTTTATAACCTTGTGATAACATTTTTTACGCGCGGTCGTTTTAGGAATAAATCATTGTGCATTTCATCCTAGCGCGCCTATCGCACATTTCTCATCCTCAGCTGCCTATATTGGTCCACTTCTGGACGCAGGCCTCCGTACGAGTACCTTTATGAAAGTACACAAGACGACGTCGACCGAGGCGGCGCGGCGCGGCGGCGGCGGCGCCGCGACTAGGCAGGTACTCTTCCACGTTTGTATGGGAAGATAAGCGACTTGTTTGACCTCTGGAGGTAAAATTTGTTTGGATTCTAAAAGCTCTACACATTATTCCTGGTGGTTTAAGCTACGTTAAATACATATATCTAGTTTCAATATGTAGGTATGTAAATAAAAGTAAATAGTCTTACTTTCTTGAAAATGTTTTGGCGTGCGCTACGGCCTCCTCTCCTTTATAAAATCTCAGGAACATTAGTTCAACTTGTTCTTGCTCACAATACCCTACATATTCTTTCATGTCTACTCGGCCTGGCCTTATCAATGCTGGGTCTAATCTGAAAAACATAAAAGGGTATTTTAATGAACAGAACATATTGGATATATACTTTTAATTAGCCGTCAGCAAACATGCACTGGTCTATCCAGACATGTTCTATATATGTGTCTAAATATTTGTAAACTAAAGTTTCTACAAAATTTTGTAAATAAAATAAAATATCAAAATCCGTATCCAAAATATAATAACGTACCTATGTACATGTTTATAAATAAATAATAATTATTATGTCGTATAGGTATAGACATTTTTATTGTTACCCATAGCTAAAGGCATTACTCATCACAGTCATCACAGTGGGTTAAATACCGATCTTATTTTGTCTTTGAAGAACACAAACGTTTTATTTCGTCTTCAGGGAGTCTTCAGTCAGACTGCGCTTCTAAGCGCGCGTGTACAATAAATCCTTCGGAACACTATACGCGCATACAATACACTCGTTGCGCACGAGTCGCGAGCACCCTCGCTTACATCTGTAAGGAATTCATCAAACTACGATAGTTTATATAGTAAAATAAAGTCGGAAGCACTTACCTTTCTAAATAATTTGTAGTCATAAACACAATTCTGGCTTCTGTAGATGCCACTCCATCTAGGCAATTCAATAATCCACTGAAAGTGACGCGATTCAGTCCTTCATATGCTGCTTTTTGTGATGGGGTGTCTTCTCTCGAGAGAAACGCTGCGTCTATATCCTCGAGCAGTATAATGGATTGTTGTGGGGCAACACTGAAAAGAAGGCAAAGGATGTGGTTTAAGTCAGATATTACAAATTATAAATCTTTATTTTATTATGAGGACTGTAAGTGTACACTGGGGTAGGTAGATACAGACAGTTCAACATCTACCGGCTATTGACGAAGCTTTCGCTACCGCGTGGAGGGCACTCTCTTGTTTCGTCCTAGCATCAGTCCTTTTTACGCTGCAACCTTGCCTGATCCTGCAAGTTTAACTCGCCCTCTTCACGGACTGCATTGTACGCAGATTGAAATAAGTAGTGTGTCAGTGAGGCTACAAGCCGCACTAGATACGCTTTTTATGTGCCTGGTTCCGAAAATAGCGCATAATATATGTGAAAACAAGGAAGTCTTTTTAAATGTTACTGGACAATTCACACAAACAGAACTTGTGTGTATAACTATACTGCAGATCATACAATCATTTGTTCTGAGGTGGGAATCGAACCCTCCCTACACTGCCTATGTCGCTGTCCTTTGCCTGTTACGCCACCAGAGATCATCAAAGTGCAGCACTTGATTTGAACAACAGAAAGAGTACACCTTTCTGTTGTTCAAATCAAGTTAATTTGGAAAACTTTAGTACCTACCTGAGAAGATGATTGAGCCTGTCATCTGTGAGCCCTCTTTCGGATAGGTTGAGGACACAAATATTGTATTCCAATTGACCAGCCAGAGCCATGATGAATGAAGATTTTCCACACCCAGGTGGACCATATAACAAATATCCTGGAATAGAAAATTTCAGCCCAATATCTGTTCAGTAGTTTTAATGTGAAGTAGTAGTATAACCAACATAGAAAATTTCCCATTTACTATATAAGTGTGACCATATTTCTGTCTGTCTTAAATGCTACATACCTCTTCTATAGGGAATGCCTCGGTCAGTATACCACTGGGGGTTGTCGATAAAATCCAGGCAATCTGTCAGAATCTTTTGTGTCAAGCCTGGTTTCAGTACCACACTGTCAATAGGCCGTCGCTTTCTTGGGTGACCAAATTGCCGCCAATCAGACCCCATTGCTGTGTACATGAGTGTCATGCCTTCGTGTTGCTTCAGTGCCATTGTCCTAGCTGTGAAAACCTTTTTTTTGTTCATGGTAGGTAAGTACAATAATTAAGTGAACAACTATCTAGATAGGGCTCTTGCTGTCCAAAGCACAAAAGGCAGTGTGTGTAGGTATGTTGCTTTTATGTATCTTGCATGAGTCTGGTTTTTGTGTATGTAAATGGGCTCATAATTCATAGACTATGTTAGTATTTATTCCTCATTGTAGGTAGTGGTTTAATAATTACCATCTTCAAGAATGTCATAATAGAGTTGCTTGTTTCGTCCAAATGCAGTTAATGTGACAGTTTCCCATGGAATGCCCATATGCAAATCTAAAGTTTGCTGCTCTCTAATGCGATCCACCTTTATCCATGATCCTGCATAACTGAAATCCATAAAACGTTAGGAAATTACTCTATTCTAACAAAATTTTGGTTGTAATAGTTTAATTATAAGTATTAATACAGCATGTATTTATCGCGTTTATTTACTTATTTTTGTATTAATACATATAATTGTCTGTTCAGATCGCGGTAATGTTTAATTTACTGGGTATAAGAAAGCTTACTTAAAGAAATGCTGACCGACACTTGGGATGAAGTCGTATTTCGTTTTTATTTGACCAGTATCCTTTTGAAGAAATGACGTTTCTACACTGAGATGTTGTGTGTGTTTGGCTCCTTTTTGGGTGATCCATTGCAAAAGCCACTGGTAGGATTTATCACGGCACGGGACTTCAAGTGTTATCATGCAATGCCGCCTGAAAAGTAACACAGAAGTTTGAACTCCTTTTCGCAGTATAGCAGCTCCAGCTCCTATACCAAATAGACCGAAACCAGCCCCGAAGTAAGGGTTCTCCGCCAAAGAAGATACATATTCTGAAATAGGCATGATTTATTTTTATGTAACAGCCAAAGACAATCTCTTTCTTTGCCCTCAAACTAAAATACAATTTAGTTGGCTGGTGGCTGTCAGTTCACGATCAGCTGTTGTTTATCTATTTGATTTGACAATGACAAAGACATTATCTGTATCATACTAGGGTATCAAATATCAGCTGATAACAAACTTGCCAGAAATGAAATTTTTGCTGCAAATCTCATGACTATGGAATTTCCATGAACCCATGAACTATGCGCTGCTGGCAAAAAATTGTGGCTAATAACAAAGAAGTCAAGTCAAATCGTTCCAATACTGTGATCCTAGCCAAGGCTACCCCAAAGAAAGGCCACGTCTGTAAGTAATTTTAATAATTGAACGATAGATGGCATTGTTGGAGCAACAAGACGGGGCTCACTTTCTTTCTAATAATCCCTAAATAACCTAAATTCACCAACCCAAGCATTCAAATTCAATAGGTAGAGTGCTCGCCACCACTGAAGTCTTACGGCAAAAGCGGGAACTAAACAACATTACAACAACAGCAACATTTAGTTCTGCGAAAGCAGCGCCGCCGCCGCCGCGTCTATCGGACTTCAGTGGTGGCGCGGACTCCTAGTTCAACATTTGCGCCCCTAATACACGCAATACCTAAGCAACAAAATGTTACAAGGTAAACTGCTTAGAATCAATAAGGTGGAACATAGCTGTTGTTCTGTTACTACTCATCTGTAACCTATAGGTACATACGTAAGCTAAGTTCGAAGCTTACCTACCTACGTTAAAAAGTAACAGGCCGTAGTAGGTATCAACCTATTGGGTTGGGATTAGAAGTTTCTATTCTATACCTTCCATAATTATATACCTACACTACATCCGTTCACTGCCACATCTACCTATGTTGATAGGTTAGCAACCTGAACAAGAATATATTGGAATTATCCTACGTACCTTACCTACTAGGTCGGCACGAGTTCAGTTGGTAGATACTAACTAGTTTTAACCATAAAATGCATTCTCCCTGCAGATCGGCTCTCATAAAAAGCTTGGATAAGAATTGCGCTGCGGGTCACGCGACCCCTATCGTTGACCCTACTTCAGTGGGTACCCGCTCCTATACGCATGCCATATATACAATTTACGAGATGGAGCAGGAACGAGTAAAACTTAAGTTTTTCTCGTCCCTGGTATAGAGTATGATATTGAAATTGCATCCTATCCTACACTTTTCTAAGTTATACGTACCTACCTAGGTACCCTTCTAGAAATCTTCATCTTTGGTCTAGTCAAGTAGGTAGATAATTTATGTATAATATAGTGTCTATAATTAGTACCTAGGCAAGTAAGTTCTGTATGTATAGTATATACCTACGTATGTACATTAGTCTATGATAAGCCACAGTCTATACTATACCTACCCATACAATAGCTACGTGTCCTATCCATCCAAAGGATGCCTGGAAGAAAGCCGCACTAGCGATAAGGTCGCCTATGCTTGTCCATCTGTATCTTTGCTTGTTTATTTTTCTCTTTCTTGATGTGCAATAAAGCGTATTTGTACTGTATTAGGGTACTTATTTGTCGATCTGAAAAAATGCTCCTTTCTTCAGGAGCATTCACATTAGAAACTCTCGGCTCAGTAATTAATTTGAAAATAATTATTAAAATAGAGATGGCGGCTTCGCTAACCCGACTCATTTAGCGACATATACACCACATAGTTTATCTTATATTTGAAAAATATATTGGGCAGTTTGTGATAGGTACGCATCAAAATTTTTGTAGGCGTTAGTTAGGGTTTATGCGAAAACAGAGTTAATTGGTAACCTACTCATTAGGTACCTATTTAAAATTGTAGGTACCTACTTTAACCACAGTCACGATGGTCATGATTTAACTTCATTTAGAGATCAATGACAGAAAATGAAAACGTCCTATTTTCTACTCGTTACCACATTAATTCTTGTTCAAGAAGTCCTGTCTGTTGATGTCAAGAAACTGTTTCACGAGAAGGATTTGTCGGAGCTTTGTAAGCGCAGGGTTATACCTTCCATCTTCCTTGGCAGGCATGTGGTAGAAGCCAGTGCCTTCATACTTCATTTTGCTAAGCTGGACCTGCCGTACAACTGCTTTATAAGTGTCAGGTAGGTAACTATACTCGAACCCTATGTAAAAACATGTATTCTGCTGGTCGGCAGGTAGATAATGCTTCAGCATTACAGCACCTTTCTCCGTGTAGAAAACACTGTATTATATTATACCTACCACACAAAACAGAAAATAATACCTACATAAATTAAAACTTAGAATAAAGGTATCAAGGGTGGCCTCGCTGAGAGCGATCTCTTCCAGGCAACCTTAGGATGGACTGGACATGAAGGAACAATATAGATGGTGGCGCTTCAATCATAACCGTTCTTAAGATCCAATGTTTGGAAACAACTAAAATCCATATTTTGTGCGTCCGTTTGTACTTACTTTACTTCCTTAACGAAAAGGTCAGAATCTGGCAGCAATTTGATCATGGTGATAAACCCCCCGATTGAAAATGGCCTGGCACAATCCTGTTCCGAGAACAGCCCCCAGTTCGTAGTTTACGAGATAGGGGAGACCTTCGGGGGGTATTGGGGTGCTATCCCGGAGGACCTGTTCAAACATGATACGACCCCACTTAAGTTTTACACGTTGAATACTACTGAGCCTCCTACTACGAAAACTAAACCAAGGCAAGCAATGAGTTCTTTAGTAATTATTAGTTTCTGCCCACGGCTTGGCGCGCGTTGTTTCTATTCTCTATCCCATGGGAGCTGAGTAATGGGATAAAAAGTTGCCTTTGTTTTATTCAAGGCCCAGAACTACAAGAATTTCACACACAAAAAATGAATTTCAGCCCCATCCGTTCAGTAGTTTTGGCGTGTGAAGAAATAACAAACATCTTACCGTCAATACTTACGCATTTTAATATTAGAGTAATGTGATAATACTTCATTGAGGGCAAGAATCAAATTTGGACAAATACGGCAGCTTACGCTCTTGCTTGTCACGCAAGTGTTGCTGGACAATCCACACAGCATCATCTAGCCCTAAAGTTATCTAGTAGGTACCTTTTATGAAATATTAATAAAAATTAAAGAGAACTAGTTCCTCAGGCTTAAATATTATAAATTAAAGAGCCTAGTCCCTCGAGCGAGCCCCTCTTGTTGGTGTAATGATGACGGATATTTTAATGAATAAAATAAATAAATAATGATCACACAACACTATCCAGCCCGAAGCTACTCAACATCCAATCCTTGATATATTTACTTATTTCTTTCCAATGCGGTCAGCGGCGGCGATGTCAAAGCCGCCTTTGAAATCGCTCGTAAACCGCCAGTGTAATAAGGCTCTTAGTATCGAGTTCAAAACCGTTACAGATCCAGACCAACTCCAAAGAAAACCACGACTGAAACCGTAGCCACTGGGTCGACTGAACACACCGAAGATATGATAGAAGTGGAGATCCCACTGCTGGAGGTGTCAGGGAAGCTGATACCAGGCGATGGATCACCAGCGAAATCTTTCGATTACGACGCGGCGTTCGACTACAAATATGATGTTACGCCGATGTTAGTTCACTTACGTTTAAAAGTAGTTTGGTTTTTATCCATTATAGGATCATCGGCTTATATGTATTAGGAAACTGGTGAATCTAAATTGTCATTGAGAACTGTCTTCCGCTTGCCGCATCCAGCTTAAAGCAAATGCTTTAAGTCTTTCGTAGAGCATCATCACTATGTACTTCAGAGGTATTCCAATTCGATGGAGATCAGGTTTCTGCGTCCAAGACTAGAATCTGACACCAAATTGCATGAAATTCAAATAATTGCATATATTTGTAATAGGTAGTTTTTTAACATTTTTTAGTAAAACAAACCTCTCATTATACTTTATATTCTATTATCTATTATTACCTATCCAGCAATTTCTTGTATATTTTCTGATATGAGTATAATATGCTTGAAATAAATACTTTTTTTAATTTATTATATCAAAGTTTAACAAGTAGATACCTATCCAGCGCCAGGAGGTCGTCATTTTTCTCACTTTTCAAATATTGGCAAATCATTGGACTATTTATTGGACTTAGAAAAAAGGAGGAGGTTCTATTTCTAAGTACATGTACTTAACTTATGTGTGTATGTTTTTATCTTCGTCGATATTTGGATGATTCTTTTGCTGTTGCAAGATAAAAAATATTTTAAAATGCGAATGAGAATTTTATTTGAAACTCAATCAATAAAAAATCATTTTTTAATAATAGAAGACAAAAGCATACTAATTTTATCAATTGAGTCATAAAACGGTCTATGTCTCAGCATGAGTCATTAATTTCTGACCTTCAAAAATAAAATAGCTTAGTCTGAGTTTAAATCCAACAAACTATTTATTATTGATTAATAGGTAATTTTGTTCACTTTAACACAAGCACAGTATTAGTACGATTTTTTGAAAAAACTAGAAAACGTCTTCGATTCCCATTATTTTTAATACACAAATCCCTGCGGAATATTGACAAATAATTTTGACAAAAAAGCCACCTTTTTAGAAGTTGGTAAAAAAACCGTAGTTTGTAAGTATTCATTGTGAATGGCTCGAATTGTCTGCAGTCCAGGTGTGAAGTACGACACTAGTATCTTGCCCCTGGTGCAGCTGGCCGTGAGGAAGCAGCCCTCCTGGAGACGAGAAGACGGCCAGGAGCCGCGGTATGATCTCGACATCATGCAGGACTACACACCAGATACCCGGTTAGAATGAAAAATTTTTTGTTAAAAGGTTAGACAAATCTTCCAAACCCAAACTCGCCGGGGTTAGTCGTTTCGTTGAGGAGTTCCTATGGAAACATACTGTCTCCATCATCAGTTCAGCTCGATGACCATGACACTGCATCGTACCATGCATCGACACCGACTTTACATAAGTTTGCCAAATTTCTGAAAATTAGTTGCAAGATTTCTCCCATAAAATCTAATAGGGTAAGTAGAATAAAAACATTGTGATCAAAATAAATACTGCTGGACGATGCAGTATCATCGTAGCCCCAAACTACTGTTTCGTTTATTTAATGCAATACCTACCTACAATATATACAAATGTTTATTTTATAATAGGTACCTCCTACATAGAAAATATCCAGAAGAAATGTCTGCAGATCGTACACGATTTTATCCTGACGCGGGAGTCGAACACGCAACATGCGTCGCAGGCGGGCCTTCGTCCGCTGCGCCTCTGAGGTCATCATAGGTCAAGTTTGATTCGTGGTTTAACCGAAGAGAACTGAGATCTCGTGTTAATTTTAACTCGTAACTTACATAATGGTTACGTATATTTACATAAGCATCCCGCGGCTTCGCACGCGTACTTTCGGTATAATAAATATATTATTATCTAAGTTGGGCTATGTTCTAAATGTAAACTAAATTTCATCTTGATCTGTTTAGTAGTTTTGGACATCAAAGGTAACAAAATAGGGTAACAATTCATAAACTTTTGGCTTTATAATTTAACATATTAGGATAACTTTCCTAAATAAAAAACAAGCAATAATGAATGTAAATAGCAATTTTGCAAAGAAATAGTTCTCGGCCTGGATTTAGCGAACATTTTATTCTGGGCCAACACATGCAAAGCCGCTGGTAGAAACTAGAAAAAGTTATAAAATCAGAAAGGTTTCAATTTCAAACAAAATGCTTTTGATATGATTTTCTAATAAGTTTAATAAGTATTTAATAATGTTACATTTGTTCTAATTTTAGATTAACACAGCCTTTGTTGACACCGGCTATATCGAATAAACATAGGCCTATCGTGAACAGACGTTTTCAGTTTAGGAAAAACCAGAATTCAAGAAACAAGTAAGTTTCAAAATTCTCCTATTCTATACTTACTCAGTTCTAGAAAGCAATATATTTTATGACAACAATGGTATTAAATGAAAGCTTCCCAAGAACTGATAACAATTACAAAACACAGCAAGTTAAGGTATAAACATAGTAAGGTAATCGCTTAAAACACACAACACACAAACTTCGACAGCGCATAAATACACAAGCGCGGCGAAAAGGTTCAAATTTTTGTTCTAAAACGGACAGACGAATGAAATGATGAATAAAAGCTTTCGAAACCAAAAATTGTTTCGAACTACTGCGATTTGCTTCGATGATACCAGTGTCGTATACATTTTTTTAACAAAATTTATTTGATTTTGATAACTATCCATTTGTTTATAAAAAAGTATCTAGGATTCTAGAACTGAATATAAGAAAGTTAGTTGACTGCAAAGATTACTTATACAAATTTAGGTAGAAAATACGAGTAAAATGTAGAGTCATTAATTCCGAAATGGCTGAACATTGTCATTTTCATAAACTACTAAAACATTTCTAAAACGCCCTTGGAATATTGACCCTGTTCAGCTACTTTAGTGACTGACTGACATTTGTACTTAATAAATCACAATTAAATATCTAATCCATTTATGTTAATGCCCTTCAGAAAGCTGATATCCAGAAAAACGACTACAAGAAGAAGCATGTTCACAAAATACGTGTTTCCCACCACGAAACCAATAATACAAACCCCTAAAGATATAAATAACTCTCTCAACCCTGTCTCTTGGGAGACTATTGACGAATTAATAGAACACCTTAATAAACACAAAGACCACGAAGTTAACGAGGAAGTAAAGTATGCAAATACATCAAGGATTTCACAAAATGTTTTGAGCAAAAAACATATTAAGAGCTGTACGTATTTAACCGTGATGTGATTATTTGAATAAGGTTAAGTAGAAAATTAATCCATAATAACGCTGCACAATCCACACAGTATAATCTAGCCTCAAGCTAAGCAGAGCTTGTGTTATGGGTAGGTACTAAATGACTGATATACATAATATAATACATAAGATACATAGATAGATATTTTTATTATGCATGAAAAAAACCCGAAAACGTACAAATATTTACTTTTTCATTTTTCGACTAACACTGAACTCATTTCATGTGGTCTACCAATTTACACAAAAAAACGCGACGAATCAATAGCGTACCTATGTATTTTGGAGGGTTAACATAGGCCTCCTGTTCGTCTGATAGTCTTGTACCCCTTTAGTCATTATGAATCATTGATTGAATATAATACGAATTATGTATGTATGTGTATTTATTCAAAGCATTACAACTATTTTCATAGGTATCACCTAATACAATAGTGTAGTCAACTTAATTAATCACAAGCATCGAATATAATAAAACTAATAATCAAATATTCAAATGTCACATTATAACAAACATACTTAATTATTTAACCTTATAGTTTAATAAATAATCTAATATAACCTTATAGTTTACTTGGATCCTGAATTTTCACTATACGATCGATTATCTCAGACCAACAACTCAAAAGCCAGTTTATCTACATTATCATCATCATCATCAACAACAAGGACGACGATTACTGATCAGCCGACGTCGACCGCAAATCCTTTCAAGTAAGTTAATCACATGTTGTAGAACAAAATATTTTTTATAACGCTTTTATTAGCTTCACCTGTATGTTTGTTTGTTTGTAACCGACTCCTTTGGACTCGATTTTGACCCACTTTGAACTGTCAGATTTAAACTTAGTAATCTTATTATTAACCGATGACAATACAATAATTTGATAAGATTGAACTAAATAATAGAAAATAAATAATAGCCATTTAATTAGTGACGCGCGAAAGAAGACCCTGTTGGTGTTGAGCTTGACTCTAGTCTGGCATTGTAAGGAGACATGAGATGTTAAACTAAAAAATAGAAAATAAATTATAGTGTTAAAAACTAAAAAAACACGCTTTTATAAATAATACGAACTAAAAAGTAGAAAATATTTTTTAAATAATTCAAATTATGGATAAGAGTGATAAATGAAAGATATTATTTTAATGTAAAAAGCGTTTATAAAAGCGTGGTTTTTTAGTTTTTTTTAAACAATTTTTTTTACCATAAAAACGCGTGTAAAATAAATAAAATTCCTATATTACAACTTTTTCTTAAACAACATCGATTGTCATAAAAAAATCAAATTGGTAAAGCATTAGGACATGACTGTCAGTCTGAATGATTGTCACTCGAGCTTTCGAAAATAAAATAAATGCGTGGACAGAGGATAGTACCTTTTTGGTGGTACCTTGAAACATCTAATCTAGGCTATGGACTTTCAATGTCACCAATTTCAGTTCTACCACACCGTCAGTATCATTGGTCGACCACGAATCTTGGGAGAACATAGTCCAAGTCGCACCAGGCATGGCCGTATTCCTTAACAAGTCACACAATGCAGATACAAGAAAAGTATATAAAGGCGACAAGTCATCCATCAACGATACATATAGGAAGACGTAAGTGTACACGAGTAATAGTAATACCGCGTATGGAGCGCAATGACGGTGCGGGAAGCGTAGTCACACATTATGAAATAGTGTCAGGGACCCATTTGTGTCTTATCAAAAAATTCAGTACACAAATTACTGTCTAAATAGCCATTTTTGACGTAAGAAAAGAGACTTTTTTACCAGCAATAGGAATGCTGTTAAAAAACCCTTTTCTTAGTCTTGTCTAGCTAGATGGCTTAATATAACGGTTCTTTTGTTATTAATACCTACGTATAAATAAATAATAGGTCCCTGCTGCAGAGAATAAAATGTACCTAGTACTTTTTACATTCGTACTAGCATCTACTACATATGTATTTAACTGTTGCATAATTTTGTTGTTTAGTTTGTTATTCATAAGTTTAGGTTATGATAAATAATGAATGAATAATGCTGGACAATTCACACAGCATTATCTAGCCCCATGGTAAGCAGAGCTTGTGTTCTAGATAACTGATAATACATAATGTATTATGTATTATCAGTTATCTAGATCACTCACACACACAATACATTACATGGATAGATATTTTTTTATCATACATAGAAAACGACCAGAACACCCGGAACAAATATCTGCAGATCGTACACACAATTGTTCCGAGGCGGGAATCGAACCCGCAACCTTGGCGGACAAACCGGTCGTCGATAGGAATTTGTATTACTTAAGAAAGTTTTTGCTGTTGGTTTTTCTTCGTCCATTATAATAATATGTTTTAAAATATCTACTTCATACCTCTATAATATCTATGGTTATGATGTGACTTTAAGTAGGTACATAAATTCGTAGGGTAATAATAACGTTGTAGAGTGAATCTATTGTTCTCTCTCTCTTCTAGTCAAGACTTAAAACCAATTGACAAACATGAAACCTGCATAAGTACTATTTTTATGCTTCGTTTAATAATTGTCTTTACAGTTTGAAACGGAAGAAGCGGGCTATCCACTCGATTTCGATAGAGAACGGGCGACCGCACCGCCTCACCACGATGGCCACAACCCCGACTACCACGAAGAAACCATTCGACCTGGTAGATATGCAGGAGTTCGCGAGGCTGGTCGAGCTTCAGGATGACGATGTAAAATTAACCAAAGAGAATACAATGACTAAACTAACCTTAACATTTTTGTTGTTACGAATAATGCTGTCTGGATATTAAATTATGTCTTATGGTACCCTTTTAGATCTAATAGTGGCAAGATCACGAGGCGAGCTATGGTAATAAAAATATTGCTGGACAATGCACACAGCATCATCTACCCCAAGCTAAGCAGAGATTGACTGTGTTATGGGTACTAGACTAGATTACTGATATATTTAATACAATACAAAAAAACTATGTAAACAAACCTTAACTTTTTTGTTGTTACAAATAATGCTGGCTGGACATTTATTTGTCTTATACCCCCCTGGTACCCTTTTAGACAAACGAATGGTGGCCTCAGGACAATTGTGTGTACGATCTGCAGATATTCGCTGCGGGTGTTCTGGTCATTATTTACGTATCATAAAAAAATATCTATCTTTGTAATGTTTTGTATTAAGTAAGTATATCAGTGATTTAGTACCCAAAACACAAGCTCTGCTTAACCTGGGGCTAGATGATGCTGTGTGGATCAGTATGATATAAACTAGGGTATATTTATACAAATAATAACTTAGTTATGGTTACAAAACGTCAGACCCAAATGGCGTAATCCACGGGGTATAACTTTAGCAGTCATGGGTGCAAGTGCGATAAAGCACTGTTGAGATTAATTTCCATTAAAATAATAAGTAAAAATACATTTTAAACTAATGAAGCACCTAGGTTATAAGATAAGGCTAGTGATTACACAGTATAAATATATATAAATATGTTAGAGCACAGCTTTGAAAGGAATGCTATTTGAAAGAATCATTATGACATCAATTTTGAATTTTGATATAAAAAAAAAAAAAAAAAAAGAGGTCGGATTTTCTCTGAAGGATGGGATTGATTTGTAACGAATATTATCTGGCAGAGAAATTAATTCTTTGAGCTTTGTCGATAAATTTATCCACATAACTCAAAGAATAAGCTAGCTAAAGTGGCAGTGCACCGGCTATATCTCATGAAAAACCGACAACCGTTAGGGTAAACGTGTTTTAAGTGGAGACCGCGACTCGGCAAACGATCCGATCCCGGGCAGACAGGATGACGATATGCGAAAGAATACAGGCAGAGCTCGATTCTCGATTTGACGTGTACTATTTTGTTACCAATAAATTGATTATTCTGGTTATTCGGCAAGCTGACGTGTGGACCTTATGGCGCTCATTAGGGGAGGCCTTTGTCCAGGTGTGGGCTAATATAGGCTGATGATGAATAAAGGTTAGAAGGTCTAAGGGTAAGCTCTGCTTACTTTGGGGCTGATGCGGTGTAAAAATGCTGCAGTATTATTAACTTATACCTATCGCACGATGATATCACCGGATGCTCGCTCGTGGAGTTGTTATTGCTAGTGAATTGAGGGACACCAGACTAAAGCAGATATGTATTTTACCGACTTTAAAAAAGGAGGAGCTTCTCAATAGGGCTCCTTTTTGGTTGTCTGATTTTGTTAATTCTTTCGCTTCTGTATATTAGTGTATGATTCCGAGGTGGTCTCGTAAAAGTTTTATTCCTGAGGTATTACTAAATATTTTTTCGGTTAAATAAAATAAAAAAGTCAAGTCATGTCTTCTTCGGTTTTGAGTAAAAAAAATTTTATTGTTTTCATCACATTGGCTTCATAGGTAGGTCATTAAGTATAAGTAAGTACGAGTATCACGCTGTTGGGTGTAAACAACAAGTGGAAGGCAGACAGAGGTTGTTTTTGGTAAAAATATATGTACTTAGGTAGGTACTAAGGTGTGTCTTACCCGTCTTACCCTACTTGTCTAGTTAATAAAATATTAAAAGTCAGTTAATCATAATTTGGCGTTTTTTAAAAAGCTTTAAACCGACTTCAAATTCCTAGAAAATGAAAATGGTTTTAAAACTTCATCATCATCATCATCAGCCTATAGCAGTCCACTGCTGGACATAGGCCTCCCCCAATGAGCGCCATAGCGCCCTGTCTTCAGCTTGCCGCATCCAGCATCTACCTGCAGTCTTTCGCAGGTCGCACCTAAAACTAAAAACTAAAAAACTTTTAAAACTTAAACTAAAAACTTTTAAAACTTAGTTTTAAATAAAAGAACAATCGAAATATGTTGGCGTGATATTGAGTTATTTGTCCATTTGTCGCGCTTATACAAATTTAGAACTTATATAGTTTTCTCATGGATGCCATTGTCAGAACTGGACCAAATGGAATGGGACCACACGGGAAACACTAGCTTTCAAATAAAAAATACATCAAAATTGGTTCACCCAGTCGAAAGTTATGAGGTAGCAAACATATTTAAAAATACAGTCGAATTGAGAACCTCCTCCTTTTTTGAAGTCGGTCAAAAACAGTTTATGACAATTTTTTTTTAAAATTAATATTCACAGATGCATGGCCGCGTAGCTCTGCGCTACCTGAAGCAGTACGTAGGGCCAGTCATATACAGCATCTGCGGCGAAACGAACCCTTACAGCAGACACGTTTACTTGTTCAACTCCTCTCGGATTGTTCTGTCGGTGAATAACTTTTCTGTGAGTACTAAGCATATGAACTAGTGTCTACGATACAATATCGAGAAGGTTTAAAGTTAACCCAATAATGCCGCTGAACCGTAATAATACATAGTATCGTCTTAGATTGACGCATTTTGGCATTTTACCTTTCATGAAAGAAACTACAGGCGACGACGCCTGTAAAAGTTTTTCCTTGCAACTCATTTCGAGTGTGTTATTTTTAATGGAAATTGGTAAAGCCGTTTATATATAATGATAGTTCACAGGTATTTTTCACTTTCTATTAAGATTGTATAATTAATTGGTATGTTGAGGATTTATTGTATTGTAAACTTGATTTTTTTTATTGCTCTGTTTATTTAGCTCTACATGTGTTACATAATGAAGGAAATTATTTTGGTTTATCTTTTGGTATATGAACTTAAAGTTACAATAATTATATCTTAATTTTTGTAACTTTATGTTTTAACACTTTGAGTGCTGAAAACGCACGGTATGAGTTTTCTACAAGTGACTAATCTGCGAAAATCCACACTAGCGCAGCGGCTAAGAAAATACAGATCTTTGTGACTCAGCAGAGCTGTAATATTTTTCGAACGAAACGCATGTGCGGTGCAACACAACCGCTGTGTAGAGCGGCAGCACGAATTTTTTAGGTAAAAAAAAAGATCGCAGTCGTCGAAAAAAAACCGCAGTCAAAGTGTTAAGAACCTACATATTGTTTATTTCCCAAATAAAATAAAAACAAATAGGGTTATCTTTGGAGTTATTCGCATTTTTCTACAATTGCCTTAAAATAGCTGTTACTTTAGAACAGGGCTATCATTTTTGAATTGTTTACAGCTGAGCCATATGTCGTTGATATTGACACGGGCAAGGACCCTTCTGAACACCGAAATGCATTGCCCCGAGTCTCAACTGGAGTGCCAAGTGTCCGGTGCTAGGGTCTGCGTAGACGCCTTGGCAGCTTGCGATGGAGTACCCAATTGTGGATCTTATGGTACACAATTTTAATTTGTTTTTTTTTAAATTTTTGTAACTTAATATTTCATTATCTTTATAGATCCTGTATGTAAGCCAAGTCACTTTATGTTCACAGTCTTTTTTATTGTATTACTAGCTGACCCGGCGAGCTCTGTTCCGCCTTAGAGGCAATAAAAAATAAGCAGATTTTGGATGTTATTAAGTTCAATTATTAATTAGGAAATATAAATTAAAAAAGAAGTATTTTAATAATTATTATTTTATTGTTCATGTTTTTTGGTGCATAAGTTGCACTCTTTCAATGTTGAAATGCAAGACTTAAAATTATTAATTATTAATTTAAATAATAATTATAATAATAACCACCAACTCGCAAGGCAGCTTGTGGCGAGCTGTAGGTGAAAACCTTCAATAAACTTTTTTTTTAGTATTTATCAATTTGTTAGTCTGTTATATATAAGGTTTTCCTTCAAATAAATATAAAGATATTGGAAAATATTTACTGTTTCACCCGATTTTTTTTCCCGCCATGGGTTAAATAGCTTAGCAGCTACTTAAAACCCTAAAAAGCTTGCTAATATAGGAACGGTACGTTTATCACAACTCTGCAGCATCGTTAGGTGGTATGGTATTCTTTTAAAAGATGATTTGGCACTTTTATTTTAATAGACGTCTTTGAGAGAAATTTTAATACTTTAAAAATAACTGACGAAGCTCCTGACTATCCGATTAATTATATTTTAGAGGACATGTCAACCTAACCTCTACTTCGTCCTAACGCGTGAATATATCCGCCGCCGCCGGGTTGATCATATCATAGATAAAAATATTTGTCAGAGATTACCCCGAGCACGAGGGCTACGCACTTTAATAACATAAACCTAGGTTGATCTCAGGGTTCGCATAAATCTCATATTTTCCGTTATTTTCAGACATCTACGACGAAGACCGATTAATGTGTGGCGCTGCTTTAGGCCTCCAACGCAACGTATGCCTAGCAGCACTGGCTGTGCTATGCCTTCTGCTTACTGTGTTCTACGCGATACACTACTGGCTGAAGCGCTGCGTGCCTAAAGTGGCAGATGCTTTCTTCGTATACACAAATGGCATTGAGAACATGTTAGTTTTCATTATTTTGAACTAGCTTTTGCCCGCCCGCGGCTTCAACGCGTTTTTTTCGGGCTAAAGTAGCGTAGACATTATTTTATATGTAGACCTAGGTACCTACCTAAAAAGATAAAGTGGTATTTACGTCGTCCAAGAAAATCTCAACCATAACCGGGTTTAGTAGTTTAGATACAATCAAGCTTTTCCAACTTTTGCTTAGATGTAGAGGTACCTATATTTCGATTTTCCCATCGTCATATCTGGTCTTTAAGTCTAGTTAATATAAATAATAAAAAACAACTCAGTATGAGTTGTTTTTTATTGTGATCATTTGCGCGCTTTGTTTTTATGAAAAAGTAACCGAACTTAAATTCTTTATGTTTGATTTCAGACTGCACTTGGAATCAGTAATGCGTTCACCAGGGGACGATGATAATAAGCCATTCTTCGTATCGGAGTATACGGAATTCAACGAAGAATATCGCAGACCACCACAAAAAGGCTTATGCTCACGATTTTGGAATAAATGCTGTTTTTGTTTTCAAAAGAAGGAAACATTAATAGAAGACGGCAGTGACCAGGAAATAGGAAATTATAGAAGAAGTTTTTCTTTTATGACAACGCAGCTTGGTCGCCTTGGGCATCCGACCGTTGACACATCCGTGCAAACTGGGGATAGCCTGGAGATGGCGCCATTGCAGTCACTGGAGAGTATTATTCAACCAAAACCCAGAGGTTTTACGGAACTGAAGAAATTAAGACAGCCACCTATAATGATCAGAGATTCTCTTTTAACATTGGACGAACCGCTTCCAGAAGACGAACTGAGCGTTTTGAAATTTTTCCGAGACAGTAGATCAAGATCTAATGATTCTTTAATAAATCACGAGGAACTGCTTCATAGCTTTGAGTTCGCTGCTTCAGATTATGGCGGCAGGGAGGTTGAAGTTTCGAACATCGAGTACGAAAGACAGACAAAGCAAAAGCCGGTGGCATCCGGACCAGAGCTGAAAAGTAGTATGCTGACGGTACCGAGTCAGATCAGAAGACGAATCAGATTCAAGGAGGGTTCAACGAAGATTCTCTCAGAAGAGTCACTTGATAACATCGAAGTTGTAGAAGAGGAAGAGCACCCCAATAGCAGCGGACAACTCAAGCCTCGACCCCATCACAAGCCTGGACGATCTACACATCTAAGCACTATCAAAGAAGACGAGGAATCTATCATAAAACCTAGACACTTCTGGGAGGGTACAGGCAAGAAGTTAAAGAAGAAAATAACGCGTTAGACAACACAAGTTGATCCAATTATCTGACACCAAATTATGAAAATTTATTTTCGTGATTGTAATCTAAATGAGACGGTCATAGCAGGTCCCCCGCACCGCGCCGCCATTTCCTAATTAAGTCCAATTGTACACCGGATAGAACACGTGCCAAAATGTGTCGTGTCTCTTACCCGCTGCCGTCATTGTGTACATTTTCAATCGGGATATATTGCTGTATTTTTGAATTATGATTATTTGTTACATTGTTCTTACACTGAATGAGTTATTGGCTAGAGCTATTTTGTTTTTTTAGTGGGCATGACCTCGTTTTCGTTACAAGCAAGTCTCGCTTGCAAATCATAACAACAAAAAACTAACTCGGTCGGAATGTATTTCCCTGTATGGAGTTGATTTTGTTACGTAATAAATTAATTTATAAATTTTCCTCTTTTTTATTAGATAGATAGTTGCTTGTATTATTACAATACATATAAATGTCTTTACATATAAATGTTCTTTAAGTCCGGAAACTGGAGTACAACTACCATACCATACCATACCAAATGTTCTTTAGACACCTCTCCATATAAATAAAAAGTACATTTGGGACATCAAAAAGACAGCTTTTTGATGTCCTAAATGTACTTTTTAGAAAAACTCTATGAAACTACAGAGTATCACAGAGTTTTTCTAAACTTCCAACTCCTGCAAGCACACTAGGTATAAACAGTAGGTAGTTTTATTACAGGCAATAAATTTTATCTTTTAATGTCAGCTCCAAAAAAGATAGATGTAAAAGTGTCAGACTAGAGCGGGAGTCAGCCCGGTGCGCGAGGTCATTTCAATTGAAGTCAATTAAAGCCAATTGCCTTCAATTGAGCGGGCGGCAGATTCTGCGTCGCTCGGCCGTCGCCAGAGAGATTTTATGTGAAGCGCCTACGCGGGTTGTCACATGACTCACTATATGTACACGTATGTATGACTACATAAGGATTATGTTCCAGTTGGAATTTTTTGAATCTGATAATGCCCCGTCGTTCAGAATAGGGTGTGGTGACCGAAAAGCGTACAAAGAAAGCGACTGCAACACTGCAAGGAAACTAAAATTGAGGCTAAGTAGTTATGAGTCCCATCAAATTACATAGCTACCTTATATGAGTTATATGTTGTATGGAATATAAGAATAAAGGTGGAATGTGACTTTAGCACAAAAAATCTGTGATTTTATGAATCTGCAAGTTATTTTAATAATAAAATTCTTGATTGCAGACTACAAATGGTCCATACATTTGTTAGTAACATAAATGTTAGTATTATAACACCACATTTAAATTTAAACAGATCAAATTAAATTAAATGCAACAAAATTCACTTGAATCATATACAAAAATAACAATAACTGAATTATGCTATGAACCCCTGCTAAACCAAACTTGAGTCAATTAGTTTTGGAGCCTTTTGACGTGATTTATTCCGAAAGTCAACATAATGTTGATGGACTCCGAAACAATTGATTTGACGTTTGTTTTAGGTTCACTACCAATGGCTGCGCAAAACTTCTTATCTACTATCTAAATAAATTACTTGTAATTACGTTCTCAAAGTCGTAGAAAATACTCAAAGTCCTATAAAGTATAGTCCCGTTTTATGCAGGATGATACTATGATACCTACCTACTACTATAAGATAACCTTAACTTTATGACAAAAGGTTTTCCAAAGACTGCTCTCTCTACATAATTTTTGATTTGGCAAAGGCGGATTTAGGTTTACCCACTCACGAGACAAAAGTCAGTATTGTGAAAATAGGATAGGAATTTCCATAATGAATGAGTGAAGTTAATTATGAGTTAATATGAGTGAGTAAAATGAAATTTGAAAATATTTCTTTTTTATAAATTTGAAAAAAATCAGTACCTTTGTTCACACTTGGAGCCCACAATTTGAAAAATAATTGTTTTGTTTTTGGAATATACCAAGGAAAAATAGCTTCACTAACCAGCTTTTGAAATATTTTATGTAGGACCAGTAATTTTCAAAACGGGTTCAAAGTAGAAAATTTTAATATATTAATTTAATTAAACAAAGTTTGAGTTTAATTTTTTTTATGAAATACCATAGAAAAAGTAATTATAATTTGAATTCAGAATGTTATACAAAATTTTGATGTCGAAAAGTTTCATTAAAAGATGCAAAGACTGCATCAGAGTTCAACGACATCAATTTGAACATACAATAGTAAAAAAATGGCTTTATTCCATTGATATGTTGGTAAAATTTAATTTTAAGTAGCTACGTAATTGTAAAGTTGTTACAACGTATCCTATGTGTTATTCTGATGTATAAGCTATATTATTGTAAAGTTTTATTAAAATCCATTCAGTAGTTTTTACGTGAAAGAGTAACAAACATCCATCCATCCATCCATACTTACAAACTTTCGCGTTTATAATATTAGTATGATTTCAACATTTTCCTTGTGAAGAACGAAATGAACCAAAATATATATTATTTTAACCTTTGTTTTGATGTAGCGAAGTCACCGTTTTAGGACAAGAATGGTGAAAAAGATATTTTATTTATGTATTGGTTCAATTGAATTTTTTAGTAGGAGTGGCCGCAGTGGCCTTTTTGACAAGAAGTAGCGATATCTCTGTTTTTTGTTTTAAACAATATCGTAGTTTTCTTATCATTTAAGAATTACCTTGAAATGGATGTTTTTTTGTGTACATGACATCTTATGTATTTAGTTTTTTTTAAACCACAGATATTCTCTTAACTTTGCATAATTAAATGCAAAAATAAAATTTTCTTCTTTAACCTGTCTTGAAAATTGCTGATCCATGAAAACTTTGTTTTCTTTTAATTATTGTGATTGGTTTTAATAGATATAACTAAGTTCTATGAATAACGAATTATGTATTTATCTAATAATCATGAATTAAATAATAATAATGAATAAATGATAGAATTCTACCATTATATTCAGAAGTTATTTCTAGCGGTTTTGAAAAAAACGAAAATATAACCATGTAATACAAATTTGCGTTGCCCCTTGAATTTGCCTGTGCAGAATAATCTTCGCATCCTGTCATGAGACTTCAGACCTTGAGGTCGATGAGTTCATTTACACCTATTGTACTTTCGGTCCATCCAGACATGGCCTTCAGGCTATTGTAAATCAATCTACGCCCATTACAATTATTTAGGTAGATTGCTTGGAAGATATACTTATAGGCTTAGAGCTTGCGACCGCCAGATCTTCGTCATTTTATAAAGTTTGTCAGCGTATGCCTTTTTGATTGTCAGACAGACACTTTGAATAGTTACTTTCCCCTGAAATAGTAGAAGTTTGTATGCGCAAGGTCTGGTGAGTACCGCGGGTGACGGAGAGCCTACGACCCCAGTTCTTATAACTTAGAGACTGTCTGTTCTGCAGGATAAGCTCGTGCGTTGTCGAGCAGGAGCAGTGGGGACGAGCGATTGATCAAAGCTGGTTGAAAATGTGCCAGCTTCTTCATCCGTGTATAGTTCTTCAGAGCACACATCTGCAGTAATGCTCATCCCGTTTGGTAAGAAGCTGTGATGAATCACAACGGCGCTAGACCACTAAACAGTGATCATCACTTTTCTAGGGGTAAGTTTTTAAGGGCGTTGTTTAGGTGCTAAACCAGGATCTAACCAACTTGCTAAGCGCTTCCGATTGTCAAGCAGCAGAGTCCATTTTTTTTGTAGGTAACATTGTGCCTGTTCAGCAGTGCGAGGCACGTTTCAACGTGTACTTCGCACTGGCGATCATCGAGTTCGTGGGTTCATTCGACCTATTTGTCAAACTATTTTACCTTTCTAATTTGACGCAAATGGACCAATATTATTTGATGTCGAAAGCCGCTGCTAATGTAACCGTAAACTGTGCAACCACGGGGTTTATTTTTCAGGTAAAAAATTTTTGATTGGAATCGGGCAAACCAATATGGTACGTTCGTCCGTAGTATACGCTCTGTAAATGCTGTTGATGTTGAGTGCCGTTTGCTGCTACGATGTTACGCCATAATAACTCGATTTTTTTTACGTATCCGTAATGAATTGATGACGAAAAAGATTCAAATGCGAAATAATAACGCTTAATCAATAAATGTATAATAATTTGAAATTTTAATCTTAACCAAACAAAAATTATTTTTATTTGAAAAAAAAAACAGCTTTTATACTATGACGAAACTTGTCCAACACCTGTGTGTAATCGGTGATCGTTCCTACCAGTATGTTCTCAGCATATGCTGGCAAACTCTCAGCTTTTATAAAATATCGAAGGTCTGGCGGTCGCAGGCTCTTAGTCTAATATTTCTACTATATATTTTACCAATTTATTTTTTGAAAGTAGCATGGCAACACTTTATTGTAGCGACACTTACATACGTTATTATAATACTCGTATCCATTACTAGCGCCGTGCGATCGAATGTTGAAATGATCGACTTGTTTATAACCTAAACCTAGATGTGCTAGATACAACTTTTAATCATTTTGAACATGTATCGCTAACAATAAATGTCACATTCAATAAAGATCTGAGTTTACAAAGTAATTTGTTTTAATATTCGTTCCATAAGTCTGTGGTCTCTCTACTGCTACGAACTTACATGTCTATGAGCACTATAGATCTACTGTTCACTGTCGCGCTGCGATCACGCGAGCTTAACCAAATGTCCACACGCACACCTACGGAAAACAACTGTCAATTTCTTAGGGACGCTATCATCACTTTGCACACAGAATTTCCACGTTTTGTTCACTACACAATCACTTAATCCGCTGTCATCCGCCGAAAGCTGCCGGCACAGGTACGGTTACGTGACCAACTCCGCAAATAAAGTGCAAATGCGACTTAAAGTGCATCAAACGAGTGCAATTCGTGCTGTCTGAAAGTCTCCAATAAGCCCAATGAAGCAGGATCCCGCTGGCGAGTGCCAGCACCAACCTAAATAGACTCTGATCATCTAAATTGACTTCAATTAAATAACAACCGAAATTGTTGAAATGCGCCATTACTCCCTCGACTAATCTAAGTGCCAATAGTCAGGGCGAATGTTTTATTATTAATCCGGGCAATAACTGTTAATTAATAATTAAGTGATCGTTGCGATCGGCCGCAGTGCGCTCGCGGCGTTCCGATGAACGCTTGCTGCCGGATTTGCATCCAGCTGCGTATCAATATCATGTCGTTGATTTCGGTGCTTTACTGTGATGTTTTTTAATAAACTTGACGCTTTAAATGAATGTAGTTAATTTTGAAACTGTGAATGTGATTCTGTGAGGTTGAATGATGTAGGGAGAGAGAAAGAGTAGGCAAGGCATCTGACTTACTGCTGTTTGGGATTTTGAGATTAAGTGTAGTGATGCATGTTTCTTCTTGCTACTGCTCGTGGAACCAAAATATTCAATCGTCATTTTTGGCAGGAGCATTCCCACGGCTATAAATCATGAACAAGACATATGAGTGGTGTTGATACGGATTTACAATAAAGCGTTATGGACTTTCACGATAATGATGTGGGCGGTGGGGCAACACAATACCATCGATACAAACAGAATATCGGGTGAGCTTGTGGGAATCCCGCATAGTTCGCGCCCGCAGAAAGTACTGCACCAGGGGGCGTGGCGGCGCCACGCTCCCATTGGCCACTCGGTGACAAGATCAAAGACGTAAGCGCCAGAATCGCTGCATCCATTTTCTCCCCTACTCCCGACGTTTACAAACCAAAATACCATACACACTCCCACTCTCGCCGCGTCCGCACACACCGCTGATTGGCTCCAAACGCGCACCGAGCATCGTATTATGGAAATATAAATTGACCAACCGCGGGGTAAATTCTGTTAGTTCGTTAAAGCTGATTAAAGCCATTTAACCGGTACGGGGACTTGGATACGTACGGCGCTCGCAGTACCAAATTATCAAGTGTAAATTGTCGCGAGGGTGTTAAGGTTGTCGAAGACGGAGGGTAGCGCGGAGGCAGCGGGTGCCCACCCGCCGGCCTTCATGTACGTTTGTGAGGCTGTCAGCCAGGCGGCGCGGTACGAGTGCTTCGAGCCGCCCATAGCCATGGACCAGCCGCCGTTCGAAGACCACATGTTTGCAGACTTCCCGAAAGACCGCCACGTGCAAGTAGTTGTCGGTTCTGTTGGCGAGCTGCAGTTTAGGGACGAACTGCCTGTCTTTGCGAACGATAAGAGGAAGGAAGAACCGATGCTGCTGCAGTCGGTGGAAGCTCAATCTTCGCATCCGCCGCCGCCGCCACCGCAGCCGAGTAAGAAGAGTGAGAAGAAGAAATCGGATAATAATGGCATTAAGAAGAAGAAGACGAGGTAAGGTTTACTTCTCTTTGTTAGTGTTTAGTTAAAAACCTAATGATTTTACGATTTTGCTTTAAGCTTTAATTTATTAAATAGCATGCGAACAAATACAACAAAAATTCCAATACGAAAAAACTTCATTATTCGAAAAAGCAAAATGTTTCATGTAGCCTACGGGAGTTCTACGAAAGTGCTACGAAGAACGTAGCAAGTTTCTTCGTAGAGCGTCTTTGTAGCGCCGTAGCAAGTCTACGGATTTCGTAGCTACCTTGCTACGAAGTTTCACATGTAGGCATGAAATTTTGTGTTTTTAATTCAAAGATAAAATATATAATAAAATAAATAATTTTACCGAACTAAAATTGTTAATACGTATCGTACCTAAGTGCTATTTATAATATTATCGCACTAATATAATAATTCCGAAAGTTTAAATATGGTATACTTTGTCACGCAAAATTAATACAGAGCGATGTGAAATTTTGTATTGATGTAGTAGAACTACATCGATTTCATCAAATGCTAGTAGATTTTTTGCAACAGTTAGCTCCATTATTTCTATTGTAAATACTAGTTCTAGTCCATTGTAATAGTTCGTAGTCTATTTTAATAGTAATATGTTTTTATGACAGATTTTTTTAATATTTAAATATAGTTTCTTTGTTAAGGGTCCGCGACCCTCGCTTGCAAAAATCGCTCCGAATATCGCTGTCCCTGTTTAACCCTTGCGCCGCGCCCCATGCGTGCGCGATAGCAATATTAGCCGTTCAAAATTTGGTTTGTTCCGTAATACCAAAATTTATGACTGAAAACTTTTTGTATTCTTCACAAATTATTGTTATTCTATAACTATAAGCTATGTTCCTTAATAAATAAAACGTAAGATATTGATGTTTTTAATACGAAACAAATAGCAAGAAAACTTGTCCATTTTCGCATAGAAATGTGCAAAATGCGATTTGCTTTCATTTAATTTTAGGTAAGTATTTTGAAAAAAAAATCTATTAAGGAACCTAGATAAATAATATTCAAATAATTCAATACTATAGTGGAAATATGCTTGAATTGGAAATCATTTTGGTATTACATTTGTTTGAAGAATTCGTCCCTCCGGAGGCCTCTTAATAGTAACTGTATAATTTTAAAATAAATTGATTAACCAAAATCCTCTTAACAAATGTTAATGCGATCCAAGCAATCCAAATGAATAAACAATTTGAAAAAAAAATTAACCCCATAGTTTCAAACAGATTTTTTAGATTTGGATAAACACTAATCTATTGGGAATACATATTTTACGGTAACACCTCGGGACTGTCCTCTATACAATTGCAAAATAATCATCCAAATCAATCCTTAAATGACGGAGAAATTGATTGACATACAAAAAAAACTTCTATCACACAGCATCATACAGCTGAACCTAAAACCTCTTCTTTTATTCGAAGAAGGTAATTAATTCAAATAATTCAATTATAATTATATCAAATCTACAAAACCCTATTATTAACCTATGAAGTCACGGCCACGAGTCTTCACTTGAATAATACCAGCACAGGTGTTGCATAGGGGCGCGCACCCTATTCATATTATACCAGCAGTATAGGAATCCACTCTTGCGCACCCCAACTTATTATTTGCATAACTAATACGATGACATTTTAAATGTTATGGCGGCATATGGAGTGGAACGATTAAGTGAGATCAGGAATTATGATACAGATAGATTTACAAAATAATGTTTTAAAGTATGTTTTTGAAAACATGCTTCATAACTATTTTGTTAACATGTTATTTTGTTTCCATTATTATGTATATATATACAGTGGCGTACAAAGATCGGTGACTTCCATGATGGGCTCTTATTAGTCTTGTAAATATGAGTTTTATACTATTAAATTTGTTGTTTTTTTTTGTAAAACAAATTGCTGATTTCATTTTACCGATAGATAATAGTTTTAATATTTGTATGTGTTTCTGTATCAATGAAAAAAAAACATACACGGATACTATACATAACTATCGGGGGTTAACGGCAGTTATCAAGTACACATAACAAAAGCTCTAATGAGTCTGTTTCTAGATAATGATGTTTGAATTGTCTAGCGTTATTTATTTAAATTAATATAAATAATGCCGGATAATTCACACAGCATTATCTAGCCCCAAGTTAAGCAGAGGGTGTGTTATGGACATTAGATAACTGATATAACTACATAATACATTATTTAGATCGATATTTTTTACTACACATAGAAAACGATCAGAATACCCTGTACAAATTTCTGCATATCGTACAAACATTTGTTCCCTGGCGGGAATCGAACCCAACCTCCTGCGTCGTAGGCAGGCCTTCGCTTACCGCGCCACATTGGCCGTTATTTCTTTGACCTTTTTATATTATGAAGCTGACATAATACTGTATCTAGTTCTATCAGTAAAAAATACTAGTTTAAATAACTAAACTAGGTAAAATTACCTATATGGTTTAATCGACCCGGTCGTTTTTTAACGGACAAAAACTAGTACAGGTAACGGTTTTAAGATTGTATAAATTTTCGCTTCAATCCTTTTTCGAAATGAAATTGCAAGACCCAATAACAAATCAACAATAAGCCGACTTGATCCTTTATGATATTTAAAAAATATAGGAACATAAAATTCTGCAATACGGGATCCTTTAAAATAAGAAGCCAGTAGGATAAAAACATCTTAAGATTCTACAATAAGAGTCAATAAACTCAGCAGGGTGCAAGCACTTGATGCAGGCGCCAATTAATAAGGCTCATTCGCTTACATTAATTACCCGTATCCATATGACTACAGGGAGTCGAGTCAATTGGTTTATCGCGATGGCATCTAATGCACTGACAGGGCACAGATATTATTATATATATATATTATAAATAATAATTAGTAAGGGCCCATGAGGGGTAGAACGATATGATCTTAGATCGTGTGAAAGAAATTGTTCGTGTGTGTTTGCGCGGAACTGAAGTTTGTTCTTTGGGTTGATAATTTTGAGATAAATTATTAAAATCATCGAACATCCTGGAACATTAAAATTTGTTTGTTCATTAGTGATGGTATATTAAATTTGCTTTATCGTTACGATTTTAACTGCGGCAAGAAAATGGTTTAGAATAAACAACGCAAAATAATAGATTTATGTAGAAAAGTACTGATAACCATGATTATATCAGAAATGCATTATATTATACTTTTGGATGGAAGAATGTTTACTACTTCTTCACGCCAAAAATACTGAACGGATCAACATGAAATTTTGCATGGAATCAAACATTTTTTTATGATATAATAGATACATAGAACAGTTCCCGTGGATTTAAATAACTTTTAAACGTTTCCATAGAAAAACCACAGAAGCAGAGCCGCGGCCTGAAACTAGTAAATGACTAAATCGGTGTGTGGTATCTGCATAGCATTATGATGACCAAGCCGAATCTTCGGCCACGGCGGCCAATCTCAAAGACTAGTTAGGTGCACAGGACATAGTATAGTGCCCAAGTGCGCAAACACCGCGAGACACACAGGTGCATTCTCAATTTCCTCTAAATGTTTCCATAGAAACAACACAAGCAGAACGGGGTAAAAAACTAGTATATGACTAAATCGGTGTGAGGTATCTGCATAGCATTATGATGACCAAGCCGAATCGTCGGCCACGGCGGCCAATCTCATCGACTAGTTAGGTGCACAGGACATATTATAGTGCCCAAGTGCGCAAACACCGCGAGACACACAGGTGCACTCTCGATTTCCTCACTCTCATAATCCGATGGGATGGGCAGAACAACACGGAAGCCAGACTAGGTTCCCTCGTGACTATGATGTATTGAGATGTAACTATAAGTGATACGAGTACGATTGGCTTTTATTCTAATCAAAATAGGGTTTGCTACGAAATTACAATAGGTACCAACATCATTTGATATTCCAAATTCAAAAGTCCATCCTTATCAGATGCGCACGCGACTACCATCTGACGCGTGCAATATGGCTGCGGGTGCACGCGCAGAAATTTATTGAGCGTGAAACTAAATTCACCCCTGTTGAGCCACCACTACTTAATTGCCTGTCAAGTTACTTCACATCTCTGGTGTGAGCTTTTTAATTGTTTTTGAACTACCATCAGAATCCTTATATTCATCCCACGATCCTATCCATCCACGGTAGTCTGGTAGAGTAAGACTGCTAAATTGTCACATTTTTTGTATTTTTTTATCTTGTTTGTTTTATTTTTAAGCAATAAAAGTACTATCTATCAGTTGTTTTTGGGTGGTCCCTTATAACTACTGCCAAATGCGCTTCAAAGCGCCGCCAGATGCGTATAGTTGCCGGCAAATATCTTGTTCTGTGACGCGCAGCGAGGATGGACAGTTCACGCAGATACACTCAAGGATATAACAAGGCAGCAGGCGAAATAGATAGGTACAGCTTCGTATAGCCCAGCTGTCTCTCTATTTTATTATTTAATACAGAAATATTCAATGAATCATCGTCGCGACTGTCCAACAGCCGCCCACCAATTTGTCCTTAGAATTGTGCTACACATCTTTGTTACTTGTTTCGCCAGAGGATAAGAAAAAATATAGCTTGGCTCCAAACGATTGTATATTTGGATTTGACACAGTCCATATCTTAGCACCTCTGGAGCCAAGGTAACCTTAATGTAAGAAGTAGGTACGTTACGTATTGGGTTCTTATGAGTATTTTTGTTGACAGGACAACGTTCACGGCATATCAGCTGGAAGAGTTGGAGCGGGCGTTCGAACGCGCGCCCTACCCCGACGTCTTTGCAAGGGAGGAGCTCGCTCTCAAGCTTAATTTGTCAGAATCACGAGTACAGGTACGTAAAAGTATATATTAGCTATACTTAGACTTGCGTACTCAAATAATTGGATGGGGATGACGTCAGATCTGATTTGAACTGAGCAGGACAGTATAAGAGATGATGTCGTTTTCAATTCTATTGTTTTTAGCACGCAGGTTATTAATATTTATTATTATTACCTTATTGCACTAATGATGTAACTCCGATCAAAGAGTTAAAGTATTAACAGAAGACTTTATGTAACTAATTCACGATCTTCTTTTGTTTAGGTGTGGTTTCAAAACAGAAGAGCAAAGTGGCGAAAGCGTGAACCCCCGCGGAAAACCGGCTACATAGGCTCTAGTTCGCCGAGCTCTACAACTTTAGCTGGTGGGTTCTCCGGTATAGCGGGGAACCTCCCCGCATTCCCCCAAAACGGCTTACCAGCGCCAGCAGATTCCTGGTCGTACCAGCATTCCTACGAGCTATCGTCCCATCATCTACTATCCTCCAGCACAGCAGGGGCTTATCCCGGGTTCAACGCTCAGCCGGGTTACTCGTACACAACCGTCCTGAACGGGCATGATGGCCAAATGTTCGCGCCGAGGCATTCCTACGAATATGGCGAGGGAAGTCCGCCACCACTTGGAGTCAGAGATTACCCGATGATGGCAGCGCATTCGCCGCAAATGGAACCTCACGCTCATGACGATAAGATCGAGTATAGATCGCACGAGCACGAAGACAAGTACCCAGCTTGCGCTCTACAGGAGGAGCCGCCACGTTACTCCGCGCCTCCCGATGACTACGATAAGTGTGGAATGGTCCCGCACGAGAAACACTACGAGATGGAAAGACACCCGGATGGATTATCCCAACCCGTCGTCGTGAAGATGGAACCGAATGCAGGGCAGGCTTACACGACCCTGCCCCCTTTTTTGAATTGAAATACTCCTTTTCGAAATTATCTCAGGGTAGCGGGTAATTTCGAAAAGGAGTATTAACATTTATTTTAAACGCACCCAGATTTTTTATATTTTATTGATTTTATCATTAAGGTTTTTAAAGATGTTAGTTTCGTGGATTTTATTCACATGCAATAAAATGTAAATACGAGTTATCTTAATTTGTTATTATTCAGAATAGAATATAATTAATTATCGATCGGTACTTTGAATACTCAGCATTTTATATTAATTAGGAATTTTTATACATAGCTAGTAATTACTTTTAATTTATATAGATTTTTAGATCTAGAGAGCTCTTGCTTCTCGTGCATTCCCTGTGCCTTATTTATGAGATACATATATTATAAGTGTGTTAAAAGTTTAATTAAACTATAAAATGTTTTATACGCAAAATATTTAATCACTAAGAAATAAGTTAGTAAGATTATTAAGTAACTATACAAGGCGTATTTTTTCACTTCTTTACGTACGAGATAGTTATGTTTAGTTTGTTCTAAAGCAAAATTCTGACCGCACACATTTTTTGGAATAATATGTAGAATTTATGAAATTCCGGGTCTTTCTATTCTATTTCTCTCTCTTTATCTTTGTGTGGAGAAATTTATACTGATCCATTCATTCGTTTTGACGTTGTCTTCAGTAAAACATCTTTACACCGCACAATATTTCGCCCTTATGATATTAGTAGGTTTTATATGAAATTGTTTAACTTTATCGTAAAACAAACGCGAATTTATGAAACATGTATGTTATTTTTAAGTTAAGATTATGAAAATCATGTACATATACAACGTGAAGCTAATGTGCCAAATATATACTACATAGTTTTAACTTTCTAAGTCTGCTTTTAAGGCATGACCAAAAATATTTCTTGTAAGTTTCTTCAGTTCTTTTAGAATTATATAAGCCGTGTAAAAGGGTCTATGAGAAAATTCTAAATACAATGATGATCAGGGCATTGTATTTATTTTGATCGTTATGTAAGTTAGCTATAATGTGTGAAGGTATCCTTAAATTATGTCATAATGTCTTTAGAAATATAGTACGGTAAGGGGCAGCTCACACGGAGAGGCGAAGCTGCGCACGCTTTGATTCAAATTTTAACTTTATTTACTACGCAAAAAGGTACAAATTTTATTGACATAATACTAAAACTAAATAAAATATAAAGTCCGCCCTTGGGGCGGACGATCCATGGAGCGTAGCATCTTGGGAGTCAAGCTGTCAGACCGCGTGCGGAACAGCATACTACGCTCCAAAACACGCATCGTTGACGTTGGTCAGACAGCCGGAAGCCTGAAGTGGAACTGGGCCGGACACGTCTGCCGTATGTCCAGCGACTTGTGGGCAAAGACCATCACAGAGTGGAGCCCACCCAACGCTAAGAGGCGACGTGGAAGGCCCAGGATGAGATGGCGCGACGAGCTCGAGGTACATCTTCCATCATGGCCTGTTGCAGCGTTGGATCGCGAGGAGTGGAAGGAGAAAAGGGAGGCCTTTGCCCAGCAGTAGGACAGTAATGGCTTAAAATAAAATAAATAATACTAAAACTGCCCGCTTCGCCGCTTGCGCCAATTTTATCTTTTTGCGTAGTAAATAAAGTAATATTTTGAATCAAAGTGCGTTCAGCGTCGCGTCGCGTCGGTTTTGAATATTTTTATACTATTTTTAATGCATGATTGTATGTTATCTTATGTTTGAGGATTCGCGTTAAGTTCGAAAGCAATAAGCTGGAAATTCATTTAAATAGATATTAGTGAATAAATTAAAACATGTGCTTAAATTTTGCATTTTCTTTTTATTTTGTATGTTCTATAAACACCACCTTCTTATTTTAGTTTATTTCAGCGTACATATATTTACAATTTACATGACTTACTTGAAGAAGAAACTTCAGAGTGCTGTACTACTGTCTACTTTCCCTTCATTACCACTCCAAATGCCGTCTCCACTAAAATGGTACCTCTTCTCTATCTCATACAAAACCAGACTTAGTATTTGGTCGTCAGTGAACGCATTGCATCTTAGATTTTGGTAGATGACGTCAAGGTCTGATTGGGATTTGTCGCGTCGCATTCGTAGGAAGATATCTGTGTAGCGTTTGATTTCTGACCTGCAAACGTTTTACTTTGTAAATAAAGAAAATTCATTTCACACAGCATTATCTAGCCCGAAGTAGCTTGTGTTATAGTACTAGATGACTGTACAATAGATAGATATATATTTTTAACAAATGAATAAAAACTGATCTCAACACATGATTAAAAGTACTAATACTCTCTAATTCGCCAAATGAGAAATCGATGCCAACAAAATCCAGACCAGTATTTTGAGATCAAAATTTCTTCAGCTGCCGTTTTAATGCTTGGACGTAGGTATTAAAAAGTTTTTGCCAACCACAAAGAAATCTGCGAAACACATGAAAAGCATAACCCACGAAGAAGGCCCACGCTGACACTCTTTTTGTATGCAATTGATGAGTCATCCAATTTATCAGGCCGACACGCGACCGGTTAAATTGGACCAGACAGAAGTTCCGCAATTTAACCAGGTTAAATAAACACCCTTCTATGTATATACATGAATATGGAAATCACATAGTCATCTCTTCGAATTAAATTAATGTGATATTCATAACAAATCAGCGTTGTTTTTGCAATCGGCCTAGCCATTCTACAAACGGGCTGACTCTACGATCCGGCAGTGACATAATTTAGGGTGGCTTTTAGAGATATCGGTTTGAATGGACAAATCCGAAAACATGAGAGTTAGATAATAAATATAATAGAAAAAATATATATTTATGTAAGTATATCAGTAATCTAGTACCCCTAACAGAAGCTCTTAGGCCGAATTACACTAAATCAATCGCTTCACCATAACAATATAACGGTGTCGTCTCCGAAGTCAGTATGACATTTTACGTTCGATAAAAGAAACTACAGATGGACAGACGCGTGTCAAAAGTGTCAAGTTGGAAACCAATCTATCTAACTCTTCGTAAAAAACAGCAACGCACGCACAATCTTGTGTTTCTTTCATCTGTGGACGATTCAGCGACGATACCATTGTCATAGTTAAGCGATTGCTTAGTAGAATCCGACCCCTGATTAGCTTGGGACGCGCTTTCTGTATTGTGGATTGTCCTGCATATTTATATTATACTAGACGCGCCCCGCGGCTTCGCCCGCGTGGAAATCTATGCGTCAAATGGTTTACAAAACGTTCTCTTGAATCACTCTATCCATTAAAAAACCGCATCAAAATCCGTTGTATAGTTTTAAAGATCTAAGCATGCATAGGGATAGACAAACAGCGGGAAGCGACTTTTTAATACTACGTAGATATTAATATGATATTTTTATATTTTGATACTTACAGAGGATACAGCAGCAGCAAAGTATGATTATAAATAGCATCATCATTGAAATACTGTTTTAACATCTGTATATTTTCGTCCACCGTGTTCAGTGAGACGTGGAGCCAATATTTATGCTTCCTCAGCTGTTTCAGTATTTCTTTATACGCTCCTTCTCTATTTACGTCCAGAGATGAGCTGATGAGTGTCCCTATGTCCCGGCCACAGGCTTTACTGCCGAAACTGCTAATGTAGCTGAAAACAAGGAGAAACAATTGCTCATACTTATGTATCTAAGATATAATGTCGCTAGAGCCATGGAAAGACCCAAAGAATTTTGTAGTAAGGTTAATGTCGGGGTATTTCTATTGAGATTGGCGATGTGCGAGCGAGTTCAAAGCTACTAACCTACAAGTAATACGAGAAAATAAACAATTTTGGACATTGAATATTTGCCGTATATGAGAGGTTTGAGCAAAGTTGGGAAGATAGGCGGTCTGAACCGGCGAGAAACCGACGCGGTAGACCAAGGCGGAAATGGCGTGTCAAATTGGACAAATTCCTGGCCATTGAACGGCACGCGGCAGCGCAAGATCGTAATGTCTGGAGGGAATATGGGGAGATCTTTTTGCCCAGATATGGGATGCCCGGGGCTACTAATAATAATAATCACGGTAAGGTGTGGAGTAACAGCGCTTGGAAACTTGTTGTTAGCTTACTTACTTGTTGAATACCTTGTTGGAAGAAATAAGATGGTTGAGACTAAAGCACTGCTTTTTCGCCATCTGTATCTTTTCGATCCGATTCGTCATCTTCTTTTTGTGAACAACTAATGTTAAGACCTGTAACAAAATAATACCTACTTATAGGAACATTCAGTTTTACTAATTTTAACGTAATTATTTTACAAAATTTGGCGTGATCATCATCTATATTCTCTATAGGTACTGGAGGCCTGCATTTGTGACGTCATCGCGTCGTCGTCAGCGTGGATAATTGTAAGAAAAACAAAAGACAACCGCACCACTGCAGAGGCTTTTAAAAATTTACCTATACTTTGTTTTGTAACTACAAATTGAAGCAATTGACATAGAATCAGTATCAATTAATTATCCAATTTAAAATGATAAAAAGTGACACAATCACGCATCACAAATTTATCAAACAACACTGAAGATTAATCATTATTTTACATTGTATGTTTAGATCGTTTCCTGACATAATGTAGTTCAGGCTAACATCCAAGCTATCACCATCACCAGCCTTTACCAGCCCACTATCTGGCAAAGATCTTCCCTGTTAAGCTGGCTGTTATCATTATGGGCTGATGCCATAATCCCTACGCCGAGGATTGCGGGTTAGGGATCGCAGTAGAGGTATTAAATATACACCTTTTTCAACATCCAATCCACGGGCCAAGTTGAAGGGGTAATTCTTACGCTGCATTGCTCAGGGTTCGATTCCCGCCTTGGGACAAATATTTGAGGATCTGCAAATATTTGTTCCAGGTGTACATGTAATAAAAAGAAGTACGTATTGTATTGTATTATGTACGTATATGTATATCAGTCATCTAGTTAGTACCTATACCTACCTACGTAGGTTAGTACGTTACCTGAAAATATATATAATAAATACTATAAAGTCCTACTAATGATATGTTAACATTCGCTTTTAGTACAATGGGATAAAATATACTATAAGACTTTGGTGGTACGCAGTACGAGTACCACCGAGACACACGGTTCGAGTCACCCTTGATAGTTAGTATAACCGGTGAAGCTTGGCAGCGAACGTGTTAACCTTACACCTGAACTTACCCTAGGGTTAGTGGATAACACTTTGTACTCCTTCATATTCCTGAGCTCATCAAGACGCTCTTTTACTGTAACGGGGCGCATGCAGTACACTCGTAGGCAGCGCAGTTGGAACTCCTCTGGTATTCTGTATTCCTGAGGCAAAACAGAGTTGTTAGAATTGTTTCTTATAGAATCTTCATCATCAATCTATAATAGTTTACTGTTGGACATAGGCTTCCCCATTTAGCACTATTGCGCTGTCTTGAGCTTGCTGAATCCAGCATCTGCCTGCAGTCTCAGTTCTGATGGAATAAAGGTTTAGAAATAGTAACAGAACTTATTAAGTTGATGGCACCATAGACCACATGGAGCATAGTCCATAAAAATATTGCCCAGCAGTGGTACATGTCAGTATTTATGTAATAATATACAGGGTACAACGAAACATGTATACTAAGTCAACTTAGGTTATAATTTTTTTTGAATTCTATTTATTTTTATTGAAAAAATTAGAGACTTTTCTCCATATTATTTGAGTAGGTTTACTATATTCTTACATTATTATTAGTGTTTTGAAATTTCAAAGGATAAAACATTTACAGGGTTTTCAGGTAGTAACAAAAATTCTTAGTTACCAACTGTTTTAGACGCAGAAGAAAAACAAATAGCAAATTTTACCTCTAACAAGCTCCTTATTTCTAACAGAGAGTTGTAATTATTCTTCAGTATTGCTGGCTCCCTTCTTATTGCTTCTCTTATATCTACCCCAGCGAGTTCTACAACATTCTCTAATATTAGTTTGGTATTCACAGGGTCTGCTGCCGTGATAAACCCATTTCTTTGAATCATGTTCATGTCGAACTTTATTTCATTCTGGGCTAAGTCTAAAGATTCTCTTATATCGGCCATCGGTTTGTGGCGTAAGGGTAGATAGTTGCGGCAGTATTTTTCAAATTCTTCTCTTGTTATTGAGAGCCTCCATATTAGATATCTTTCTAAGACACTGGTGCGGATTGACACTAGAAAAGAAATCACAATATTAAAACAATGTCTTTTACTAAGAAACTACATTTTATTTCATTTTCAACTAATCGAAAATCTCTAATCATCAATGCCTATATCCACCGCTGGGCATAAGCTTTAAAGGCACTACTAACAAAATACATATGTAGAAAAAAAAAACTCTCCTGCTCGAAAATGGAGACTATGCTGCTAAAAACAGTAGGTATGTTTAACTAAGAGCAATTTTTTTTTATCGTGCCTTTTAAGTCCCGCGCTAACCTAGCAGCCTAATTTAAAGCCACTCGCTACTCTCGTGATTCTACTCTAAACTGCTACGCGAGCTAGGGTTGTAATATTGGCCGGTTCAACAAAAAATTTTTTTGCCCACTTGTTGAACAATAGGTTTTCTGACATAGGAATTTGCATACTCTTTACTTTATTGCCAGTTTTCAAAGAGTAAAGTTATTTTATAAGGTTTTACTACTAACCGGTATTGTCAGTAGTAAAATTTATTACACCGCTATTTGTTTTAATTTGCTAACAAAAAAAAACATATCTATACCTTAAAACTTTTGAAACTATCATGGTTATCAACACTAAAGTCATTTAAAACGGGATATTTACCATGATTTGATTTTTGAGTTTTCCAATATTTCGGCACAGTTTCATGCGCCATGATCACGGAATAACTGAAGGCACTGTGACTGCGAGTAAGTTTTTATGGGCAGACATACCGATCTACCCTCATTTTTTGTCTTTTTCTACGAACGTTACCACTACCACCGAAATATTGGATAACTCAAAAATCAAATCATGTAAATATCCCGTTTTAAATGACTTTAGTATCTATACCTTACCTGTAACTTGTGCATCAAAGAATATCATTCAGCCATCCCTTTTAAGGATTTACTTAAATAGTGGGATTGGTATATGTAATATTTTTATATATTACATTATATACATAATGTTTTTTTTATACCTATGCTACCTTTGGCCAAAAGTCTTAGAAACTAAAGATTTATTAGTTTCACCTAATTTTATACTTACAAATTGTAGATTTTGGGTCAGGAAAACCAATTAGAGTTTTACTCTTAGCTGGCCATTCAGTGAAGTTATCCAGTAATGCTTTCTCTAATTGAATATCCTCTCTCATTATACCTTTCTCTTTTAAACTAGCTATTGTACTGGCTTTGGCTATAGTATGGTATCTGTAATTAAATATGATTGTGGTTAATTATGCATTATGCATTGTATACAAGTTATATAAATATAGGTAGAAAGAAAGCATTTTATAACATTATGTTTTTATAGAAACCTAGAAAACCCTGAACTATGTTTAAAGTAGGTAAAGAAGGAAGGATCTATAAGACGCGACAACATTGATTTAGAGTTAAACATGGGTGGTATTTTAACTAAAATTCTACATAGAGTTTGGTTAGTGTAGTTCTTACTTGTCTATAACTTACTTGATAATGTATTTTGGCAAGATATTGATAAAACCACATTCCTTCAGTATTTCTCCATAGTTATCAACTGTGATAGGATTCATGCTAAATACATGGAGGTTATTGCAAGCTTCAAGAGGAGAAATGCCAAATTTTTGCAGTATTTGAAGTGAACATTGCAGCCGATCACTGTCAACTTTTTCTATGTTAGGATGTTTCTTTTTCAGTGATGGTATTTCACGATCTGAGATGGGTTTACCTGGAAAAAGTTATAGTCGTTTAAGTCTGTGTTAACCCTCTGTTTAGCTTACAATTTCGTAGTTGATAACACTCATTCCCTGTCGGTCTAGTACCTATATTATAGATTACCTATAGATCTTAACTTGTATTTTTTTGTTTATTTATGTTACTTATGTGTTATCTAGTACTAAGTAGTCCTCTGTAACTAAGTTTGTTTATGTTTTGTGTCTAATAAATAATTTTCTTTCTTATGATTCCCTGTTGGTGTACCTACATAGTCTAGGTACCTATAGATAAACAAATGTATCTCATGTTAACATTATTGATTTGGGGTAATTATGGGAATGGAATTTCTTGGTCTAGTAAAGTGAATGTAATATAAGATATATTTATAAAAGTCCTAACTATACCTAACTACATATTATAAGATAGAACCCGGCGCACGGCGAAATTACCTTAGAATAGGGTTATGATTTATGATATTACCAAACAGATGGTTGATAGTGCATTACTTATTGCATAAAGTGAACACATTCGTATATCTGAAATATTAGGCTCTTTATGTTTGTAAACAAACAGTTTTTTTGTATTTTTTACCTGTAGTTTTATGGTAGAAATCGAAAATAGGTAATGTGATGTTATTACAACGGCGGCGTACCACAACAACCGGTGAGAAAAAGCTGTTATTCAGCAACAAAATAGATTTTAAATAAGGTCTCATTTTCCTAGGTTTCACATGCTATTCAGAAGTTGTTTGTGAAAGACTTGACTTCTATTTGTATAAAAATTAATGTTTATTTCATAGTGGTTTAATTTAGTCTCTGTTTATTTTGTTTACATATTTTGATGGAGTGGAGGGAGACAGGGGACAGTGGTGAACTTGTGACAAATCTCTAATTGACACGACACTGACAGTACCAATACCGAAATCGAAAGGCATAAAGTAATAAAACTGGCCAAGAAAAAAAGGCGGGAAGCATCAAACAGGACGGTCGCGTTTTTTCCCACCAAAATTTAAAATTTAATTTTTCTTGTAAATATTGATCAGTAGAGTTAGTTTATACTATTTAGTTTCTTAATTATTGTATGTAGAGTAGTGTAAATAACATATCATCTGGTAAGTGTTTTTATTTTCACTTTTATAGATGGATTTTGAGGAGCCGCCGGATCCTGGGGACACGGTCCCTCAGGTCGGTAGTAATGTAACTGTACTGTCGAATGAATCCGAAATGGATACAGATACCTCGCTTTCCAAAAGACGGAAGCTTAAGCACAAACATGCGCACAAAGTCTGCAAAAATTGTAATAGAAAAAAGAAAGGATGTCATTGTCCCAAGGCCCTGCCGCAAACTAGCGATGATAGCGACACCACAGTCGTTAGTCAAGATTTCGTCCCTACCCCTGCTGTAGCAACCCCTGTTGCTGAAGCAACCAATGTTGCGGTAGCAACCAATGTTGCGGTAGCAACCCCTGTTGCTGTAGCCCCCACACCAATTTCGCCACCAAATTTAATGACGCAGGCTCCAGCTGTGGTTACCCGAATGCAGTATGAATCCACAGACAGTGCTCCTTATATTGTACATGTGCAACGTATTACTGAATCACCGAACGATGGCTCCACGCTCCACCCTATTATCTTTGGAAAATTCCTGCAACGTAACTCAATATACAATGTCGTGAATGGTAGTGTTAAAAGAATTGGTAGGAACAGAGTATCCATTGCATTTAATAGTCACACTGCTGCCAATGCATTTGTAAACTAAAAGATAACGCCATGATTGAGTTCATTACCAAAACTGGCTTTTAATCATCTACCTTCAAATAGGTTACTTTTTATAAATCCACCCTCAATTCTCAAATACATAACATACCTTCCTTCTTTAACTTGATTCTAATTAACATAATTATAAAAAATCAAAATACCTAGCTAATTCAACATTTAAATTAGGAACACAATATAATCAAACTAATCAGAATTATATAAATCAAAATATCTAGCTAAATCACAATTCAAATTAGGAACACAAACTAATCAGAATTATTAGGTACACCGATAATGTCAGGCCACCTCTCTGAGGGTGGTACTTCAATGTCAGGCTCAGCAGTTGTATCTCCGTTTTCATTGTCAGCTAATCTAGCTTCTGCTGTAACTGTTCTCGCCAGTATCTGATCAGCATGTCTACGATGTAGCTCTCCATCTTCCGTTCTCACCCTGTATGAGCTGGGCCCCTCCACCATCTCCACAGTGGCCCTCTGCCACTTCTGCCCGGCTCCATACATGTGAATCAGCACGGGTTGGTCCACCATGAAGGCCCGTGTAGGCACCCGTTGTGCCGCCGCCTCCAGCTGTTCCTCGCCTCGGCTTGGCCTAGAGTCAGGGTGGAGAGAAGAAATAGCCGTCCTGTACTTACGACCGTTGAGCATCTCAGCTGGGGTTTTATTCGTTACGCTATTAGGCACTGTTCTCATGTGAAAAAGCACCTTGCTTATCATTTCACTCCATGGAATGTTTAAATGCTGCATTTTCTTTATTTTATTTTTAAACGTCTGAATAGCTCTCTCTATCTGTCCGTTGGTTGCTGGGTGGTAAGGTGGGGAGAGCAAGTGTCTTATTCCATTTTTCTGTAAAAATTGACTAAACTCATCCGAAGTGAATGCTCTGCCATTATCAGATACCACCACATCTGGTAAGCCTTGTGACGCAAACATTCTTCTCATCACAGTGATAACGGCCCCACTACTCATAGAGTTCACAATCTCTGCTTCCATCCATTTACTGTGACTATCAATCATGACAAAGAAAGTCTTTCCTAGAAATGGTCCAGCAAAGTCTATGTGCACCCTCTGCCATGGCTTCTCCGACATAACCCATGTCTGCGGATCCTTCGGCGGACTGTTCCTTACTAGCTGGCAGTGTTCACAGCTGGCCACCATCTGCTCAATCTGATTATCCATCTGAGGCCACCAGACATAACCTCTTGCATATGCCTTTGTTTGAACTATACCCGCATGTGGGGCATGTAATATTTTTAGCACCTGTTCATGAAACTTAGCTGGTACTATGACTCTGTTACTCCACAATAAACAGTCTTTAGTGTGTGAAAGAGCCTCCCTTCTCGTCCAAAATGGCTGCAACTCAGGATCAGTATTCTTATTTGGCCAACCATGCAGTACATGAAACCATACCTTCTGGAGCAAAGTATCCTTTCTGGTCTCCGCAGCAATACTTTCAGTGCTCATGTTCCAGCCTCTAGGTTGTTCTTCTAGCAACAGTACTTCTTTCAGGTCCTCCTCCGCCAATGTCCCTGTAGTCGGTTCCGTCCATCTACTTAATGCATCCGCATTGCCAATAGATTTCCCTGGTCTGTGCTTGATGGTGTACTCATAACATGCTAACTTTAAAGACCAACGTAGCATCCTGGGTGAAATCTGGTCAGGGATTGGTTTACCTGGATTAAACAAGCCCACCAATGGCTTGTGGTCGGTTACTATGCAAAACTTGCGACCTAACAAAAATTCATGGAACTTTAGTAATCCAAACATGATTGCTAGAGCTTCCTTGTCGATCTGCCCATACTTTCTCTCATGAGCCTGCAGGGTGCGCGACGCCATCATAATCGGTCTCTCCGATCCATCTTCCATTACATGTGCTATGATAGCGCCCACTCCGTATTCAGATGAGTCACATATGAGCAGTAATTCTTTCTTCAAGTCATATCCCACCAATGTCAGATCCGATGATAATAAGAGCTTAGCTTTATCGAACGCTCTTTGTTCGCTTTCACCCCACCTCCAAGCCGTTTTAGATTCTAGCAGCCGATACAAAGGCTCCAATAAGGTGGCTCGGTCAGGTAAAAATTTCTGGTAAAAGTTATACAAACCCAGAAAAGCTCTCAAAGTTTCTTTATTTGTCGGTGCTGGTTTTTCTTTAATTTCTTTAATTTTGGCAGGTGCTGGGTGAAGTCCTTCGCTATCAATCATGTGACCTAAAAATGTGATGCTATTCGCAGCAAATGCACATTTTTTGCTATTCAGTCGAAAGCCCACTTCATTAAGCTTCTCCATCACCTTATGCAGCCTTTGGTTGTGCTGTTCTAGCGTCGCACCCGCCACCGCCACATCGTCCAGCAAACAGGCCACGCCCTCCATGCCCGCCAGCGTAGAAGACATCACTCGCTGGAAAATACATGGCGCCGCACTTACACCAAATGCCAAGCGATTTACTTTCATCAGACCAATGGGCGTATTCAGCGTTAATAGCTTGGCCGTTTCATCATCAACCTTCATTTGTGTATAGGCATGTTTCAAGTCAAGCTTACTGAAAACTCGGCCTCCACTGAGCTTCTCAAATGCCTCCACTGACGTCGGGAGAGGATACCTGTCTACTTGAATAGACGCATTCACAGTAGATCGGTAATCACCGCAGATTCGCAACGATCCATCCTCTTTCTTGACTATTCTCAATGGAGTAGCCCACTCTGAGTATCTCACCGGGGTTAGCACACCTTTTTCAACCATCCGGTTTAGTTCCTCTTCAACTTGTTGCTTCATAGGAAATGGTACTGCGCGAGCTTTTAGAAAACGCGATACTGCATCAGGACGCAAGTGGAGTGAAACTTCTGGACCTTTGTATGTGCCTAGATCCTCCTTGAAGAGCTCAGGAAATTCCTTCTTAAATGGCACCAAATCTTCTTCAGCCCAGTACAATCCAGTTACTTGTAGTCCCAATGACTGAAACCAGTTGCGGCCCAATAGGCTAGGTCCATCCCCGGACACCACGATTAGTTCACACTGCGCCTCCTTCCCGCCCAGCACAACACGAACGTTCGCCACACCTACCACCTTCAAAGAATCTCTGGTCCATGTGACTAGTTTCACTTTAGTACTCTGTAGTCCAGGCGGTGTAGACCACAACTTCTTGAAAGTCTTTTCTGACACAATGCTGCGAGACGCACCAGAGTCTATTTCCATCACCAAACTAGCTCCATCGATGACCACATTTGCTTTAATTGGAGGTTGATAGCTGTCTGTGCACACATACACACCCATCATGTCTTCCGTTCCTGATGACTTCTGTTTATCAGATTGCTCGTTATCTTCCACTTGATGTACTTTTGTCTTCCTCTCACAGGCTCTTGCTATGTGACCATACTTTTGGCATTTAAAACACTTTGCCTTCACAAATGTACACTTCTCTCCAGCCTTGTGTATTCTTGTACAATGTTTACACTCATTGGACTTGATTTTGCCAATATCCATCGCCTCAGCCGCTGACTGAGAAGAACTAGGTTGAGCAGCCTCTGATCTCTGGCCTGGATACATGTCTTCAAAAGTAGCTTGGTGATTGAGACACATCTGTATCGCCATTTTGCAAGTCAATCCTCTGGTCTTCAGCAGTTCCCGGCGCAGACGCTCATCTCGCACTCCCAGCACGATCCTGTCCCGCAATTGACGCTCCAAGTCTGTGAAGTTGCACTTAGCCGCTAACGCACTTATTGCTGCCACAAAGTCCTGCACGCTTTCCTTGTTAAGTTGAGCACGTATATGGAACTTTCCTGCTTGTAAAATCTCATTCACTTCTGGCTCATAGAACCTGTCCAATAGTCCCAAGATCGCGCTAAACTCTGCATCACATGGACGTAACGGCACTAATAACGAAGCAATTAATGCGTAAGTGTCTTTTGCGCACTGTGACAAGAACAAAGAGCGCGATTTATCTTCATCCTGTCTCGAGTCTCGCGACAGACCCGCCGCGTCCAGTGCACACAACAATTGTTCTTTATAATCACACCACACATCAGTTCTCGGGTTAAATGGCCCCGGCAACACAATATTCGTCATATTGAATGCCATTTTAGCTTTTATTGCACTTATTTTCCGAAGTCGCCACTAAAAGATAACGCCATGATTGAGTTCATTACCAAAACTGGCTTTTAATCATCTACCTTCAAATAGGTTACTTTTTATAAATCCACCCTCAATTCTCAAATACATAACATAAACCATGCCAGCTTGGTTAAAAATAATTTAAAGGCATTTATCCCAACTTATAATGTTTCCCGTATGGGAATTATTCGTGGAGTGCCTTCTGATATCTCTCCAGAAGAGATAATAGAGTGCACTACAGTTCCTAATGGCTGTGGAAAAATATTAAAAGTTAGAAGAATAAATTTCAAAGAAATTGTTAATGGAGCTCCAGTTTGGAAGCCAACTCAGACAGTAGTTGTAACATTTGATGGGCAAGTGTTACCTAACCGTATCTTCATGTGTTATACTGCCTTACAAGTCCAACTGTACACATACCCTACCATACAATGTTACAATTGCTGTCGGTTTGGTCATACCAAACTGCAATGTCGGTCCAAGCCACGCTGCTTCAAGTGTGGCCAAGAACACTCTGGTGATTCTTGTGAAATTCGTGAAGACTGTATTTCCTGCTGTTCCTGTGGTGGTGCACATTATGCCACCAGTAAGTCTTGTCCAGAGTACACAAGACAAACAAAAATCAAACACTCAATGGCAGATAAGTGTATCTCTTATGCTGAAGCATCAAAAACACACCCACCTTTGACACATTCTTATGCTGCAATTTTGACAACACATAAAGATCAATCTATTCCATCTTCTACAATAAACCTTGCACCATCCTCTTCTAGGAAGACTGTTTTTTTAAAACCTCGCCTGCCACCAAAATCACACAAGGGTTATGACCATAAGGTCCACCGTGACCTGATTAGTCAGCCTTTGTCAACACAGTCCAATGGTTGTGCTCTGAATGAGGACAACAAGACTAAACAATTAAATATTAATGATGTTATTACCCTTCTTACTTCATTATTACAGTCCAATATAATAGAACCGTCCAACGCTGCCAAAATAATTGACACAATTAGTATTTTAAACACCCATAATGGATCACACCAGATCCGCAGTTCAGTGGAACTGCAGGAGTGTAGTTAGCAAAAAGTCTGAAATTATATATTTAATCAATAAATTTAATCCTTTTATTCTTGCCATCACAGAGACCTGGCTTAAGCCAGGCTCTGTGTTTAAATTGAGCGGTTTCTCCTGCCTCAGGGATGATAGACCTGATGGATGGGGTGGAGCCGCTCTTCTTATTAAAAATTCTTGTTCATTTTTTAAATTTGATTTACCTACCCATGACACTAATAACTTTACTGCTGTAGCTTGCATTATTAATAAAATCTGTTTTGTCTCAATTTACATGCCACATCCTTCTTCACAAATTTATGATGAAATTGAAACTCTTTTTTCCTCATTACCTAAGCCATGTGTTGTGTTGGGAGATTTTAATGCTCACCACAGAACTTGGGGTAGTTCTTTATCCAATACTCATGGTAGAGACCTACTTGATATAATTGATAGACAAAACTTGTGTATATTAAATGATGGCTCTCAAACTCGGCGAACAAAACCCTCAGAAAATATTAGTGCTGTTGACTTATCAATTACCTCTCCTAGCCTAGCCTTAGATATTATTTGGAAAACACAACCATGTACACATGGTAGTGATCATTTCCCTATTATTTTACAATTTACCAAATTTAAAGTCAATAATATTACTAGAGCTGCTCCCAGGATGAAACACAAAATTATACCAGATAAATGGTGTGATTTCAAGGTCCTTATGGAAAATAAGATAAATACTTTGCCTCCTATATCCCAGGGGGTTTCTACATGTTCTAATAGTTTTGTTAGTAATTTGATAGAAACAGCTAATACAACATTTCCTCTTAAAAATAGTGCTTCAGACAAGTTAGCATCCCCACCTTGGTGGGATTCTGAGTGTAGTCTTGCTGTTGCTCAAAGAAAACAGGCTGAGTTAATTTATAATCAAGACATGTCAGTAGAAAATTTCAATGAACTTATTGATATAATAGCTAAAACAAAAAAAACATTAAAAAACAAGAAACTTCTAGGTTGGCAAAGTTTTTGCTCAACCATGTCTCCCAAAACAAAACCATCAGCGGTCTGGGCTAACATAAGGCGTTTTAGATCAGGAGTTACTGAATCTGCTTCTGCTTCGATGCCCCTTATCCTAAGTGATAGCTTCATAGACCTTTTGGCCCCAGCGACTGTACCACCAAAGGAGTTATTTATAACCCCAACACTCCCACTAAATCCTGTGTGTCCGAATGGTCTTGATGCACCCTTTTCTATTCACGAGCTGAAAGGCATTCTATCAGTTACCCGCGATACGGCTCCTGGCAACGATGGCATTCCCTATTCTTTCTTTGCTCATCTTGGTGAAGATTCTTTGCATTATTTACTAACAATTATCAATTCCGTCATGTTGACAGGTGACATTCCTTCAGAATGGAAAATCCAAATAGTATTGCCATTTTTAAAACCGACAAAAAACCCATTAGATTCCGCATCTTATCGTCCAATAGCCCTATCTCCAGTAATTTTAAAAATTGTCGAACACCTTGTAAAAAACAGACTTGAATGGATCATTGAAAGTCGGAACCTTTTGCCTAAAAGTCAATACGGCTTTAGGAAAGGCAGAAGCTCGATGGACAGTGTTAGTGTATTCATAACTGATATTAGGGTAGCATTTTCATTAAATAGGTCTGTTGTAGCAACTTTTTTGGATATAAAATCTGCCTATGACAATGTTCTTATTGAAGTATTAATACAAAAGCTTAACTTTTTAAAAATTCCACCATTTTTGTCAAAATTTATTCAAAATATGTTAGCTGGCCGAGTGATTAAATTAAATTCTACTGAGATTTCAAGAGTAGCATGGAAGGGTCTACCACAGGGTTCTGTGTTGAGCCCTCTTCTGTACAGCATATACACTTATGACTTAGAATGTTCAATGAATGATATGGTTAATATTTTACAATATGCCGATGACTTGCTAGTATACACATCTTGCAGTTCCATTGAGACAGGTTCTTCTGATTTAACATGTGCACTTAAATTTCTTAAGCTATGGTTAGATAAGCATGGTTTGGAACTTTCTGTTACTAAAAGCAACGTAGTAACTTTTACTCGAAAGTTCAATCCAATACCTGCTAAAATATATTATGACAATGTTCTTATTCCTGTAAATAGTCACGCTAAATTCTTAGGTGTAATATTAGATTCGAAACTCACTGGCCACCCACATTGTGAATATGTTGTCACGAAATGTGAGAAATATTTAAATTTATTCAGATGCCTCTCTGGTGTTTGGTGGGGTGCTCATCCGTTTTCTTTAAAACTTTTATACAATGCACTCATAAGAAGTACGCTAGACTATGGCACTTTTTTATTAGAACCTGGTAAAACAGCTGCTTTCAAAAGATTGGACTGCATTCAGTCTAGAGCAATGCGAATCATTTTGGGGGCTATGAAATCTAGTCCCATTATTGCACTACAGGCGGAATGTGGGGAATCTCCACTGCATTTAAGACGTCGGTATCTATCCGATAGGTTCTTTTTCCGTACCTCCCAGTTATTAAATCACCAACTTCTTCCCAAAATTCGAAATCTTTCCCACCTTATAACCTCTTCTTCGTATTGGAAACATAAACGACCTCCTTATTTGATTTATAGCTTTAACAAGTATAAATCCATGTCTGCCCCAACTCACCAATCTAATCTTCTTCCCATCTTTAACTGTAGCTATAAAGCTTTAACACTTTCTCCTATTATACACTTTGACCTAAACATAGACCGTGATGATACAAACGCTAATGCACACTTTAAATCTGCTGTTGATGATCGGTGGCGTGGTTGGCATCAGATTTATACTGATGCCTCCAAGCATTCCCAGATAGGAAAAGTTGGCGTCGGTATATATCACAAAGAGTATAATATCGTACAAAAAGTTAAATTTCCTGCAGAAACATCAGTGTTTACTGGAGAATGCTATGGAATTTTGAAAGCACTGGAGTATATATTACTGATGAAACTTAAAAATACTGTAATTTTTAGTGACTCTATGAGTTCGTTACAGTCACTTACTAAATACCCATTCCGATCCAAAACTTACTATCAGATTATAATGGATTCTAGAACTAAGCTCTTGCAATGTAATGATTGCGGATATTCAGTGCAATTTGCGTGGATCCCAAGCCATTGCGGTATAGTCGGCAATGAACAGGCAGATTTCTTAGCTAATGAGGCTGTGGAGTGTGGGGACCTTTTCCCCTACAAAAACTTTTCGCAAGACCTGCTTACTCTACCCAGGATTTATCTCAGGAATGCTTGGGATGAGTCTTGGGCGGACAAAGTGGGCAACAAGGCAAAATACTATAGATTTATACAAAGCAGTGTCCCACTTAAACCTTGGTTTTTCAAAATAAAACTTAATAAACGTGCAACAACAGTTATCATAAGGATGCGGCTGGGCCATACGTGTACCCCAGCCCATCTATCCCGGATGAAAATTGTAAGGGACCCTTCTTGCGAGTGCGGTGATGAATTTGGTGACGAAAATCATATTTTTTTCTCTTGTAACAAATATGACCACAGTTCCTTCTTTAATGATCTCATCTCCCTCCGTATTCCGCTTCCTATTAATATTGCCTCCCTCCTTTCCTCCTTAGACCCTTCTATTTATCATTGCTTATCATCCTTTATTTGTACAAATAATATAAATATATAATGTATATATTATTATGTATGTTTGATAATTCCTTAATAATAATTTTCCTAACCTAACTCTCCTGATCCTTTTCCGTTTTCTCTCTCTCGTATTAGGTTATTATAAGTTTTAAATGTTTCCCAAATTTTTTAAAAAAAATCACAAATTAAATATGGCAAATGCTAAAACTAGCGAGTCCAAGAAAAAAAAAAAAAAAAAAAAAAAAAAAAAAAAAAACTGGCCAAGTGCATGTCAATTCGCACATGGAGGGTTATATAGTTATCATTTTTCGAAGCTAATGCAATTTAATCCCTTAATTACGCTTTCATATGAATACAATAAAAAGAAAAAGCCAACTTTACATGGTCACCCATCCAAGTATAAGACTGCACCTGACGGTAATCGGTATTCATCGTGGTATGGATGTAGGCACCCTTATTATGGTATTTTAGAACTATCTTAAGTTACTGGTTCCATAATAATTTTCGTAGATGCAAAAGTCTTCCAAGTAAATAAAGTGATCGTGGAGGATGGAAAATTGGGTTGAGCCGATGATGGGTGTAACATATGCAATTTATTTTATTTTTATTATTGGTTGATATAGAAAGAAAGAAAGAAGAATCTTATAGCGGCAAGAGACACTCTCATAAAAATATGAAAAACCGGCCAAGTGCGACTCACTCGCGCATGAAGGGTTCCGTTTCACTATCTATAAAATAAAACGGCACCAACAGTAGTGAAAACTGGCACTTGACAGTGACTTTTACACATACAGCTTTTATTGACGGTTAAAGTAATTTGCTTCTGCTTCTTGTTAAGAAAAAACGAAATTCCTGTTAGTTTCACTTCAATTTAATTATTCTTGTTAATATGGTCTTATCTCATGAAATGTCTTACATAGATATTGTTGAGTGAACAGTGCAATAAAATAAATACAAAGTAAGTAGACCCTATTCCTCAGATGATTACTGTACTGTCTATTTATCAGCTTACCCAGGCTGTACCTCAAAGCTCAATGTTTTTTTTACTTCTAGATGGATTGGTCGGCTGCAAGAAACCAATTCAGAGAAACTTGGCTTGCAACGCTCCTCAGTTTGGTTCTGTTAACTGGCGTTACGTATTTCATCTTATGGGCAGAGGTGTGTATGAGTCGCCGGCATTTTTTGTCTCATTGGTTTATCAGTATTAGCTAATCCCATAAAAAGTCTTAGCTACCTAGACTTTCCTTCCTTTCTTGAAAGTTTAGGTAGAATCTTAATAGGATCATATTCTTTTATTTTCCCTACTTTTACAGGAAGCATCATCTCTTAGTAGTCAGACGGATATACTAGATATTTTTTTTTATATTTTCAGGGTAAGACGATTGAAAACAATCTGATGTTAGAAGAATTAATATCAGCAGCTGAGAGCATACATGTTCACAGAACTGATGAATCTGTAAAGTATGAAGGCAAAGTAGTGCATGTTGTGGGCCCCATACAAATACTGGAGCCTATATCTGAACCAGACTACAATATCCAAGTTCTAGCCGTGAAGCTAAGGAAACGAGTGCAGATGTACCAATGGATTGAGACTACAACGTAAGATATTACTGCAAACCTATAGTACCCTATAGTAGTCCGCCCTTGGGGTCTGCCAACGATCCATGGAGCGTAGTATCTTAGGAGTCAAGCTGTCAGACCTCGTGGGGAATACTACTGCAGCATTCTACACTCCAAAACACGCATCGTTGACATTGGTTAGACAGCCGGAAGCCTGAAGTGGAACTGGGCCGGATACGTCTGCCGTATTTCCAGCGACTTGTGGGCAAAGACCATCACAGAGTGTAGCCCACCCAACGCTAAGAGGCGACGTGGAAGGCCCAGGATGAGATGGCGCGACGAGCTCGAGGTACATCTTCCATCATGGCCTGTTGCAGCTTTAGATCGACAGTGGGACAATAATGGCTTAAAATAAATAATAATAATTTAGTACCCTGCATAGCTTTTAGCATATTTGTTTCTATTCTTATAAGAAGTTTAAAAATAAAGTTACCAGACAATTAGATAGTTCAGGGCAATAGTAACAATAGTTACTTTTAGCTTAGAATAACACTTTGTTTCTTTACAGAGACACAGAAAACTTCCTCACCGAGCCGGGGGATGAATCTCAAAAGACCTACTTCTACCAGAAAGAATGGAAAGACGATGTGATAGACTCATCACTGTTCTACATTTCACCAGGACACCACAACCCTACTTCTAAGCCTATGTTCAGTGAAACACACATAGCTGAAAATGTTAAAATTGGGTGGTTGCATCTAGGTGAGCAAATAAAACTAGAGATCGATTTTTTCCTAGTTTGACGAATTCATCATGGGCTAAAATGGGCCTGCATGCGATACAGGAGGTTGCGGGTTCGATTCCCGCCTCGGAACAAATGTTTGTGCCATCTGCAGATATTTGTACCGGTCGTTCTGGTTGTTTTCTATGTGTAATAAAAAATATCTATTAATGTAATGTAATTTATTATGTATATCAGTTATCTTGTACCCATAATACAAGCTCTGCTTAGTTTGGGCTAGATAGATAATGTTGTGTGAACCAGCATTATTTATTTAACTAACTCAACTCATTTGACTGGTCTAAAAATGTTGCCATCACTTTCATAAGATCATCATCATCATCATCAGCCTATATCAGTCCACTGCTGGACATAGGCCTCCCCCAATGAGCGCCATAGCGCCCTGTCTTCAGCTTGCCGCATCCAGCATCTACCTGCAGCCTTTCATAAGATAGATAGATAGAAATAAAAAGTATGGTATCATATTTGTTTGTGTCAAATTACTGGTTTTGGTATTTCTAGACTCTGACTTTACACTAAAACTGCATGGGAATTTATTTCAGGCTTTGATTTAAAGCGGAAAGTAGATGACTACTATCATATTTGGTCAGACTCCAGGCCAGAGCAAAGTGATATAAAGCTGCACTCTGGATTCTACTATCATGGAGAAAGTGCATTGGAACATGAGATAGGAGATCTGAGAATACATTTCTCTTATGCAGGAAGGGAGGATGACATTGTAAGTAGACTGATTTGAAAGTAATTTAATTGAAATGGTTGCTTGATTCGTTAAAAGCAGTTAAGGTACTAAAAAAATTTCAAAGTCTTGCAAAAATCATGGGCTAAGATGAATTTGTAAGAACTGAAATAATATCTCGAAAATGTTCGATTTAGGCGGGACTTGAAGCTGCGACCTTGCCTCAGAATGCTCTAAGCAACTCAAGTAGTTGATTGAGTCGAAAATTTCTGGGAAACCCTACGGACTCTAGCGCTGTTAGGTCGACCTACAGGGGAAATATTGAAGTTTATCCAATCCTGCTCAATGACTAAAGTTACATTTAGTTCGTTTGACGAGAGTAGTTGCCGTCGCTCAATTCTAAGGCATAGGTTATGTTAGTATAGTGCGTGAGCAATCGCACTCTGTGTGATGTGATCTCTAAGAAATTAAATTATATCCCAAAAAATCTATTACCCTGAGTGGGTGGGAAGATGAACTAGATGTATGTTTACTATGTATATAAATTATGAATCCAAGGCATTATTGATTTCTTTCTAAAGTAGTAGTGAAGAAACTAGTTGAAATTTTCCAAAGTAATTTCTACAAACAATCTCTGCAAGGCTACTAAACTATTTAGCACATAACGTTACGCACGTTATCAACGTTATTACGCAATTTTTTGCGAGGATATCGCGTGAATAAGCATTATTTTCTGTGAACATAGCAAAATAACGCCTTTAAACGCTTTATTCACGCTAAAGATAGCAAAATAACGATGATAACGGGCGTTACGTTATGTGCTAAATAACGTAAACTTTTTATTTCTACCTCTTGTTGTTTTTTTTTCAGTACACAGCAATTGGCGTAGTCGAATCTGCAACACTCGTGAACTACAGTCCACAGTACTTTCCCTATGCTGATCCCATATCGCTGCTCCGCAAAGGATCCTACACCCTGCAGCAATTGCATGATTTAGAAAAGAGAGATGCTAATATTAACACATGGAAGTATAGGTTTATGGGTTTTGTGCAAGTGTATGCTTCAGCTATGACCTTGCATCCTGAATGGATAACCCTGTGTAAGTATTAAGTAGCTTGTCAAAAGACTGATGCACAAAATAAAAAGGGTCTGTAATCTCTTGAGTTTTTCCCGCGAGATGACATGTTTTTCGCGCGTGTGGGTGTGTTTAGCTCACCACAGAATAAATATTATAGTACTACGAACAGAAAACATATTTTTAAACTTACGCGATCAGGATACCCAATTACAAGTACTATATTAACGGGTATTTATCGGGAAAAATAGGTAAATAAACGCGATAAATACCCGTCAAAATAGTACTTGAATTCTACTTATATGAAGGTCGACTCTTCCTATCCTGCCAGCTTACAGCTTACAGCGAAGTTCAGCTCGCACTGCACTTTCAAACCACCTATATTTTTTTTGCTATCCCTTTCAAGCGCGCCGTTATACGGAGGGAAAAATACAAAGTAAAAAGTTTTCTTATACATTTTTCGTATATAACGCCATCTTTGATTCTAAGGCGGAACGGAGTTTTCCGGATCAGCTAGTTGCACTGTTCTACATATAAAAAAAAATTGCACAGTTCTACATAAAAAAATACATACCTCCGAACGTAGAACCTCATGAAGTCGGGTAAAAAGAGTTTGTATTGCTTCCTTGAGAGTGGACGTCGCACATCGTGTCGCGTTTGTGGCTTACCTCCTGTCGCTCGGAGACGTCAAGGGATTATGCAAGACACTAGATAAGGAGGGCTAATTATTGTATTTTTTTTATTGATAACAAATACTGCATACATAATACAAAAATACAATACAATACAATATTTCTTTATTGCACCATCAATACAAAAAAAATACAATAATAATGGATCTTAATACTAGTCTAGTGGCACAATCGGCGGCCTTATCGCTAACCTTTGGATGGAAAGGATCGATTTGTATTAAAGCTGACGGTGGCGTAAACATTGATATATAAAATCACAAAAAAAAACAATCACATTAACTTAAAAATAAATTTGAATTCTGACTGATTGAGACTGATTTGTATCATTTCTGTTACAGTTCTCGAATTCCCGTGGATAGCAAGCAGCCTGAGAAGATGTTCAAGACTTTGGATTACTTTAGTATTAACATTCACATACACTTTGCTGGTTATGTCAATTCCATGGTAAGAAAATAACCTAGTACAATCCTGATGAGCACGCATACATTGCAAAACGGCACAATTCAATTAATTGCCAATGCCGATTTTTTAATGATTAACGTTTAACAATACGGCTTAACGTTACTTAGCGATAAAGATTTTGAAACTATCATGGTTATTAACACAAACGTCACTTATAAAGTGATATTTACCATGAGTTATAGTGAAAGTTGTTGAGTTATTCCGTGATCATGGCGCAAGAAACTGTGCCGAAATATTGGAAAACTCAAAAATCTAATTATGTTAAATATCCCCATAAGTGACTTCTGTGTTACTTAGCGATCTCGTCGAATGAAATAAATAAGGCATTACCAACAATTAGCGTTTGTTTCGCAATCGGCCTAGCCATTCTACAACGTAGTGTAGGACGCCCTCCGACCAGATGGGATGACGACCTGCGAAAGACTGCAGGTAGATGCTGAATGCGGTAAGCTGAAGACAGGGCGCTATGGCGCTCATTGGGGAGGCCTATGTCCAGCAGAGGACTGCTATAGGCTGATGATGATGATGATTCTACAATCCTACCTACGACGACAACTCGTAAAAAACGATTATCTTCCAGGTTAGTCCACAAGCCGACATACGGTGCCTTGATGCTCGGCACCGGTTTCATACCTTTCCTGCATTACTCAACGCTCCTCACTTGTCGAGACTCCACGCCCGAACCGCCGCCCTACACCAGGTGGACCGACCAAGGACCTAACGACCGTGACCGCTGACGATAGTGTGGAAGTTCTTTACTTTAACCCTTGATCGCTGAGGTGATATTCACAAACCTACTGAATTCTTTAATATCTATATAATTTTAATATATCTAATGGTCATGAAAAATCCACTGTTGGTGATATTTCATTGGGTTAATATTATTGATGGGCGGTGTAGTAGGTATTTTGATTGAGAGCTCAATAACTTAGCATTGTTAAGGTAAACAGTTATCATAATGTTTAGGTATTTTTTTATTATAGTATTGAAAAACTTTTAATTACCCATCACACTGATTTCTATTGTGTATTTGTGTCTTCCAAGTTTTCTACTCTTTTTCTGTATTAAGCAGATAATTAGGTAGGTGTAGACATTTGCTTGGGGCTCTAGTCTAGCTTCAAGCTAATCTAAATGATGCTCGGGATTTGTCTAGCATTTATATTATTTATATTTCATTCATTTATTTAAGTAGGACAATATATGCTAATAGAAGCTTTGTTATAAGTAGCTTAATGCTTACGTTTCCCATGATCACATAGATGTGTTTGAAGATTTAGTTAGACGAAGTGTATTCTAGTCATACAATAACTTATATAAATATATTATTAGTTAATGTAGAATTAAGTACGAACTAAGTATGATAAATAGTTGATGTAGCGGATATAATAATCTGGTATCGCATCTCGTATTTAAATAATACGCTATTATTAAAACTGTAAATCTGCCAAATTAAAACTATTACAACTTTTCAATAAATATATGAAAGAAAATAAATTTATTTGAAATCATACACATAGCACGACATATTATAATAATAGGTAAGAATACATTACACACACAATAAAGAAAGTAAATAAAATATATAGATACAAATAATGTGTGACGTTACATAAAGCCAAGGATATCCCTGTCTCAGCATTATGACGCTAGTTGAAGTTAGTAGCGGCGCTGATTTTGAGACAGGTCCTGGTGTGGTGGCACAAAGCTGGATTACATTAGCATAAAAGCAGTCAAGAGTAGGTAAGTGGAAGGTTACATACAAGACAGTAAACAAGAGAGAAAAAGAAAAAAAAAAACGATATACCTATCATATTTTATCAGTGAATAAGGTTATCTACTTAATTCATATTATATCTACATAATACTTATATATACTTAATTCGTATCATGAACCATATCCATAAGTGTAGTTAAATCTTTAATACCAAAACGAACCAAATAGCATTAGTTACATCGATTTTAAATAATTTGTAGTTAGGCAATGCTTGTAGAAAAATACCTAATTTATAATAAATTTAATAAACCTTTGGTTGTGAGAGTCCTAAGTCCCGTAAGATAATAAATAATTCATAGTTTAATTAAAATATCTGTTTTCATTTAAAATTCCACGCACCAACCAAATTTTCATAACGGCAATACAAAACAAATAATTTCACACTCGGAAAATATTATAGCGTGCGAGTGAAGTTCATTGATTTTAGTTTCTCTACCAAGCGTAGGGATTTTCGCAGCATCGTCGGAGCATGCGCGTTACGTACCAGCTATCAGCTGATCGTATCTCCACCCTAGAACTATTATCTCAAAAATATTGCTTTAATATTGATACTCTTCTAACCGGTTGTGATTTTTACTTAGATCTTAAAGTATACAGTGTTCCTTGTTATATTCGTGCATCGTGATAAACTTCATAATCAATATGAGAGCGGCCGCGATGTCTGTTTGGGTTTTCATTAACCTCCTCTGCTTCGGGATGTGTGGATATCTCTACTTAATCTGGTCGCAGTACTGGATGTACATTGAAAAACAGAGACTATTCAATACCAGTCCAACGGAATCTTTACACAGGACTGCACCATTCCAAGACTCTGATAGATATTCCAGATCGCCTTACAATTCAACCCTTTTCATTCACAAAAACAGGAGGTCCGCTGTCGGTGGTATTTGGAGCGGCTCGGGACGAGACAAGCTACCACATGCCCTCAATCCATCTTCCAACGTCATTGTCAAACAGAACCAAGGCGGCCCAAGATTCCCGAACATACACAATCCTTTGCTAGAATTCGACAGCGAAAAGTATGTTTGTGATGAATATTTTTCGCCGGAATGTGAAGAGAAGAATAAAGAGTTCAGAGAGGTGCTGGTAAAAGAATTCCATAGAGTGTTAATGGGCGACAGCAAAGTGTTCCGATCGGGGTTGGATTCGCAGAATATTTATGATGTTAAATACGAAGGTGGTAGCAAGATCGACGCGGTGATAGAGGAGGTGATGTGTGCGTTGAAACAAGTGCCTCTTAAGACTGTCACGGGTCATGACGAGCCTTTCCAAAGACTGGGTTTTAAGATCCCTGGCGCGCCTTTACAGGAGCGCCGGGACTTCAATACATGTGCGGTGGTGACCAGTGCAGGGGCGCTACTCGGGTCCAGACTAGGTGATTTTATTGGTGAGTAAACAAGTTTTAATCGTAGTAATTGTTGCTATTGTAGTGTTTCAATGTCCTACCAAACGCAGTGTTAACAAAACATAACGTTTGTTATTTTCTATTTAGCGCTTTTTCATTCTCTAGTCTAATATGAACGCATAAGATTAATATTTGCTCATGGGGCATCTTAAAGAATAAATAGGTAACTTCCTTATTATTACAACAGCTGAAGTAGATTAGCCGGTCGACTTTAACAATGCAACGGTAAAGTGGTTTTTAGCTTCTAAACCGCAAATCAATCGCAGGTTTAGAACACTTGATCGGTACTTAGTGAATCACTTTGCATATGAGCTGGCAGTCAGTATTATTCTGCGAAACGGCATGCGTTACTTGTTTTACAGTTACCGTCCTAAATGTTATAAGTAACTTGCTAAGCTTTATTATTTTTGCTTCAGTTTTGTGTCATAGGCCAACAACCGCAAATGAGTGCATTGTTGACACACTTTTGAAACCTAGTCTCAAGACGTGGGAGAAAGTATTTAAAAACAATTGAAGAGTTACTATTACTGTGATATTACTAAGGCATAGACCAGCTACGCGGGATTTGTTACTGAAAGCGGAAGCGGTATTTGCTACTGAAAGTGAATTAGTTCTATTTTTTCTCGGTATCGTGTGGTCCACCTCAGAGAAAAAAAATGTATCGCTACCGATCTCCTATACTACCTACCGCGCGTACCTACCTATCGCGTAGGTTTGAAATTCTCAAAATATTTACCAGAGCAAACATTTTAAAATATTTTCAATGTAAGGCCACTTCATAATATTATTATGTTTCCAGTTATATTTTGCCTGAGATAATATTCATTCATATTATAAAGGCTGACTGACTTACAAACAAAGCACAGCCTAAACCACTGTTTCTTAGAGACTTAAAATTTTGAGTGTTTATTCCTTTTAGGGTGTAGGGGAGACGACCTAAACTGTTGTCCACACTACCCAAAGGTTAGCAGGTAGAGAATGCTATCTAGCATAATGCTCGCCTATGTACAACTTTTGTGCAATAAAGTATATTCTATCCATCTCAGTAGACCTTAAGCCTATAATATTATGTTGATTTAAAACCTATTTTATCTACATAGTATATAAGGCAAAACATTTGAAGATTATCTAGTTTGATTATTTGATTCAAAAGCAAAGCATCCAAAGATCATCTCTCTTCTTCCTCGTGTCAGAATGTATTCAAGTAAAAATAAAAACAAACGTAGGTATCAAATAAGTAGGCAGGTTCATAAATATGTTATTGAACTTATTGATTCACAAACTTGCCCTCTTTTAATTAAAAAAGGTTTCTTTTGTTTGGTCTTTGTTAAACATCGCAACGCAACTCGCGAGTTAGTAACGGTAATGCGTAGAATTATGTAGTATTAACCATATATTTACCGAAGAAAGGACAAAAAATAGTTGACTCATAGTTGACTGGAAGTCGCTACCCACTGAAGACAATAGTTAGATTAATGAATAAAGAAACTTGTCGTGAACCGCATATAGTGTCCTTTATAGAACTATATCGGATTGATACTCAATCCAATTTTTTTTCTGCAGTCCCTAATACCAATTTATTTATAAATATCTAGGTTTCGTTTCTAGTTTGTTAGACGTCGAAGCGACGCGTGACCCGAGAGCTGTAGAGTATCTGGCGCAGCGCATCAGCAATCAGCATTCAGCATTGCCATACAGCGGGGCAATGCAGCCAGCGCAGCGTCTTGGAACGCTTCCCACTAGTGTTGATTAAGATCAGTTGAGCTACCTGTAGATTGTTTGCAACAGTCTACTGTTGGCTCCATTGTAATGACTAGTTCAAATTTGTTTCTAATAATTTATGTATTTTTTTTTCAGAAAATTTTACAATTTATCCCATGTAGATGAACTTAACCTATTATATTACGGATGTTTGTACATATGTATGTCTAACATTATTATGTATATCAATTATCTAGTCCCAATAACTCAAGATTTACTTAGCTTGAGGCTAGAGTTAAGATGATGCTGTGTGTCCAGCATTATATATTATTTCCTTTTTACAGCAAAAATTATTATGTCAAAAAATATTTTCAAACTATTTGTTATTAACACAAAACTCACTTATATTATATTTACCATGATTTGATTTTTGAGTTAAGAAATATTGGAAAACTCAAAAATCAAATTATGGTAAATATACCGTTATAACTCATAACGGGATTTATACATAATAATTCAAAACTCACGTATAACTTATAATAAGTGAGTTTTGAATTATTATGTCGTAACTTACAACAATAACAAGATATGGACAGTGGGTGTGGGTGATCGACCGCATCGCGACACTATCGCATCGGATCTCTTTGTGGGCATCATTGTCATGCACAGGCTGCCGTCTTCGCCGAATCCCCAATCGTATGCGTAATCAACTATGCGAATTTAGTGGACTAGGGCCTTTACCTTACGTTAGTACTCATTCACATACCTAACACTTTATTACTGGAAATTTAAATGCGTATACATATATTATATGAGCTTTAAAATAATTTTATGACTTATATTGTGGCATACTCTATATATTACAGGATTTCCCAATGCAACAACTTTACCATATAAAGTCTTCTGCTATATATTTACCTACTCTATAAAAGAGCATATTGCGACCACATTTAACATCATTAAATCGTCATTCGTGGATAATAAATGTTTGCCTTCTGAAACTATCATGGTTATTAACACTAAAGTCATTGAAAACTGAATATTTACCATGATTTGATTTTTGAGTTTTCCAATATTTCGGCAGTTTCATGCGCCATGATCACGGAATAACTGAAGGCACTGCGAGTTCGTTTTTATGAGCAGATATACCGATTTACCCTCATTTTCTGTCTTTTACTACGAACGTTACCACTCGCAGTGCCTTCAGTTATTCCGTGATCATGGCGCATGAAACTGTGCCGAAATATTGGAAAACTCAAAAATCAAATCAACGCTGGAGGCGCCTTCTCCTGACTTCTCGATAAAACATGTGCCTGATAGGCGAGAAGTCCAAATAGTTTCTATGCAAAGTAAAAATAAACGATGCTTCTACTTTATTTCAATGTTTATAATTTTGTCGTTTGATTCTACTACTTCTAACGAAAACAATTTGCAACCATTACCAGAGGGCCATCAGCTGGTAACCAATTACTAGTAGCATAGACAAACAAATTAGTCTATGCTAGAATGTACAAAATAAAATGCAGTAAAAGTGTCCATTGTAAAGATTTTGTAATTTTTGCAAAAAAGAAATATATCAGGCGCGCGCTTGTCGAAATCTCTGCTAAGAACAGTGTTATACGACAATCCCTGACATTTTAAGTGCAGGATTTATTAAATTTAAAAAAGAGTAAAAACTATGATTCATTTTGAAAAAACATTATTTATTTCATTGCTGTTAGTCATTCTATAACCACAGGATATGTCTTTGTCCTTTCTCGAAATGCTGATAAGTTTATAGCCCAGACATGGGACAGACCAGGCGTGACACATGCTTCCGACTAAGGAGTGGAAGGACATCTTTTATTTGTCTACTTTTTCCTACACACTTATGAAAAGGTTGTTTGTGGTTTCAAAAAAAACCTTTCAGGGAAGCACTATTTATAAACCTAGTCGGTAGTAACACAACACAAACATCTAATAAAATAATAAAAAAGGTATAAAAACGGAGTCATGTATAATTTTCACATTACATAATAAAATAAATGGCAACTACCTAAAATTGTATAAAAATAGGCCCTTGTCCTCAAGCTGTCCACGTTTGTGCGTAGGCTTTTGTTCCGCTGTTTATCATAAAAAAAACGTGTCCTTACATCAGATCGCGGCTTCTTTATGTGCTAAATAAATTCGGACTAATCAAAAACAAGTTATCTCTTTTACCTAAAATCAACGGCACACGCGGAAGATAACACATTTTCGAGTAAAGATTGAACTTAAGACCACAGCGAGAAAGAATCTTTCACGCACGAGCTTGAGAAGGTAAATAGGTAAGTGAAGTGGAATGTTTGGAATAAAAATATCAACATGCATACATATTTATGCTAATTGGAAGAGGTTCTACAGGACTTAAGTATTGTTTGCCGTGCTGGCTGAGCCTGCGCAGTGTCAACAACCGGCTTCTAAGGACCATGTGCATAATTCATGGCCCATTGTGCGTATTGGTGCAGAAGGAATTGTAGTGTGTATCGTGGAGTAGTCGTACCTACTTACTCACCTTCAGAATGTGTGAGAATAACAATACCTTATTACTTTAAAAATACTGGTAGAGAAGGAAATGGTTCTGCGTCAAAATACAAAAGTTCTTAGTTTTTAGGTGTAGGTAAACGAGAATAACGAGTTTTTCATAATTAATTTGGCGTAAGGGAAACCGGGATATTTCAATTAGTTTCGTTATAATCAATATTATAACGATTATATTTGATTATCAGACAGTAATTGCTAGGAAAATACGCATAGGAGTGAAAATGCGTTTTAAAGCACATACAATGCATTATTAAACAGTTTTATATCCCCTTAAACTGAATTATTGCCTTGTAAATGTTACTTTATTTTCTTATATTTCAAAGAAGGTACTAAACGTGCACTGACTTTTAAATAACTTGCCTCTATCACTTCTATTGAATAAGTTACTATAGTGTCCCTTGTTTGGTTCAAAACTACAAGAAGAACCTACTAAGAAGTCGGAAAAGGCTTTAAATGTTTCAATATTTTCTGTCTAGTAAATTGAAACCTGAAGAGGGATTTATTACTAAAATCAACATTATGTACTCCATAATACTCCAAAACGATATTTGATTTGTAGTTTGGCGTGGATTTATAGCAAATGGCTTTAATGTGCGCAATACTTCTATTTTTAATTAGGTCATTGTAGAACCTAGAAATTAGTAAAGTTACTCCATTATCTATCTTCCATTATGATTAGCGTACTTTGATGTTTATTTGACCAAAAGTTCCGGCCAGGTGGGATGACGACCTGCCAAAGACTGTAGGCAGATGCTGGATGTGACAGGGCGCTATAGCGCTCTTTAGGAGAGGCCTATGTCCAGCAATGGACTAACACAATAAAGTTAGTTAAAGTAGCTGCTTTCAGCAGCAAAATTGATCAAACCCATGTCCGCAAAACCACGGTGTAAAAACCTAAACGTTTCCTCTACCAACAACAAGAAGAATAGGTATAATTATCGATGTTTTTATATTGCTTCGCCATTGTTCCGCTTTCTTACGCGGACGACAGATTAGCTATTAGGCACACTTATCTATAGGCCCCGACCATGAGACCATGAGACCATTTGACAAAAGAGCTGGTCATAGAAGACCTTTCTTTATATCAGGGGACGGAAAGTTCAAATTCACTTGATTCTTGTTTATTCTCAGGGACCAACATCCACGCTGTTACAAAACACCTATAGGTCGTAAAGTAAATTATATATCTTACAGATTACCTACTCTACTAGGCTATGTTTTCTTCACAATGTCTTAATTGTTGCTATAGGTAGCTATGTCGTGAATGATTCATCTCTGTAATTAAATTAACACCTGTGTATTTCCACTTTCCATGAACGTGTTTTAGATTTTTTTATTCGCGTTTCTATGTAAGAGTTATTATATACCTTTTTAGCTTAGTTATCAAGTTATTGACGCCTTAATTATAAAGTAGAAAAATTTGATTTATGTTAGGTAGGTTCTCATTCATGTTAACTCATGAAAGAATCCGACAAAATATTATGTAATTCCAGACCGAGAGAGTAATGTAACTGCTTTTTGGCCAGGAAAACTAGTTCGCATTCTGAATTTAGAAAATAATAATAAAACATGAAAAATTCATAAATGACGACCTCTGATAACGTAACCTATGTTTAATTTCGGGCACTATATGCAAAATTCAGCCCAATCCGTTCAGTAGTACCTACCTATCGGCGGTGTTTTTTTTTGCATAGGGCATGCAATAAAAACATCAGCATTTAGGAATTTCAGTACCTAAAAAATTCTTCTCTCAAAAAATATACTCTTAGAAAAGAGACCGAACTTCAAACCTTCAAACTTTGCATTTATAATATTAGTGTCGTAGTATCGTCGAAGACAGCGGCAGTGTTCGTTTAAAGGAGAGTAACTTTACGTGGAGTCACGTATTCTTGCAATACACCTAAAACTTACTACAACGATGTAGAAAAGTGAATTAAATTATTTATTTCTTAACTCATTACCGAATTAGAGCGGAAATATCTGAGGTTACGTAAGACGTCCAGGTCAAATATGGGTAATATTTTAACCGGGCAAATGTAAAATTATTTATATTATAAAGTAGGTTTTTTTTTCGCCTGTCTGTATGTTTTTTTTAACTTTTTTATGTATGTTTGTCGGTTGTTATTTTTTTATGGGCCAATTTTGATGATTCATTCGCTATTGTATGAATAGAGAATGAGCCCGAGATATTCCCAAAAAGAAATAAATAAAAACAAAAGCTTTAAGTTTCTTAATCTAAACTACAATTATACACGGGATAACCGTTTCAGTTAGCTTTTAGATTAAGATGTAATTATTGTAAAATATAAATAAAAGAAAAAAACACAAAAACTATAACCGGCAAAGCGAGTAGGTAATATAATAATATAGATAATTTAAAGTCGGGTTTATATTTTTTTCAAAACAATCCAATTATTTAAAGATAAGCTCTGCTCACTTCTGGGCTTGCTGATACTTATACCTAGATAGTAACTATGTGAAATGTTCATAATTCTAATTTGTTTCACTTACATTCAAAATTCCAATTTATTTTTTATTCTTTAAATAGAAGACCCTGCTTTTACCACTTGCTTGTCGGTTATAAAGTTCCTAATTACGACATACATTATATCTAACCGACCGTTTGTCCGCAGATTCTCACGATATGGTGCTAAGGTTCAACAACGCCCCCACTGAAAACTACACCGAGGATGTCGGATCTAAGACCACCATTCGAGTTCTCAACTCACAGGTAGACAGTTTACAAAACATTAACATTCGTTTTAAATATTGTAGTAGATTTATATTTATTGTGTGTTTATTCCGACAACTTCTACGAAATGCTCCGATGATACCGGTGTCGTTAACTATTTTCCATCAATATTTTTCCTGGTTTGGAACCCCTTTGTTGACAAAAAATATCTTCGATTCTGGATCCAAGTACCCTATCGCTTATAGTACGAAGTAAAGATGAAACCCTCATGATGCGGTCCGCCGTCAGTCTTTAAAGACAGCTTCCCGCAAATTACCAAGAATTCTTTACAAGATGAACGACTTTACCCTTTTATGTAGCAGGAAAAGCTACATAAAAGGGTTTATGCATTACATTACATATTCAAGCTGTTTTATCTGCAATTTCTAAGGATATAAGTTTTTTAATTGCAGGTTGTAACAAAGCCTGAATTCAACTTTCTGGAACACCCCCTGTACAAAAGGGTGTCTATTCTGATTTGGGATCCTTCAAACTACTCCTCCACTTTAGAAGACTGGTACGACCACCCTGATTACCCTTTGTTTCCTGTTTATAAGAAGTAAGTTTATTTTAGACCACTTATCCGTTATGTATATTAAAAAAATCTATCTATGTTAGTGTTACATATTAAGTACTAGCTGATGCAAGCGGCTTCGTACGTGTTCTTCAGTAGCCTATGTCTAGTAGCTAGCCTTTTAAGGGTGAAAAGGTAACAGACAGACAAGAGGTACTTTTGTAGTTAGAAATGAAAAGAAAACTAAGAAACATACATAGTTGTTTCCGTATAAATAATATTATTGATAGTAGGTACAATATAGGGTGTCTTTTTAATATGAGTATGGACGGACAAATCCAAAACTATGAGACTTAGATAAAAGACGTGAAAGGAGTGTCGAGAGTAGGATGTCCTCGATTTATGAGAGAAAAAAACTGAATATTTATATTTATAAAATCTACTACTTTTACCGGAAATCGAACCGATTTCTAAAATGCCGAGGCATATTTACACCCCCATCTCAAAAAGACAGTCTGTAGATACTCGTAGGTGCCAACCATATAACATTTGACCTCGCTCAAATTGGTAGGCGAAATCAAACCATACGTTTTTTTCCATAGATTGCTCGAAGAAAGACCAGAGGCTGACGTACACTTGTTGAATCCGCAAGTGCTGTGGGGTTTGTGGGCAGTTCTGCAAGATACGTCACCTTATCGACTGCGACGGAACCCACCTTCTTCAGGGTTTTTAGGTAAAGCTTATTTTGTGAAATAAATAATTTTAAGCTTCATTACTGCATCGACGCCATTCACACACACTTTCAACTTTGAAAGAAAAATAAAGAAAATATATTTATTTGAAACCATTACATTAATAGGTAATTTTACAAACAAGAAACATATTTATATGAAGAAAGTAGATACATTACATAAAGGGGCCAAAAAGGTTCTTGACCCAGCAATAATTTATAACGCTACTAGCCGAAGTTAGTAGCGGCTATGATAAGCTAGAAGCGACGCTGATGAAACGAAGCTGTCAATCATAATGAATTGTCCAACATTATTTATTTATTTACTATAGTTTAACCGAAACCGCTGTACCTCTCCCTAGGAAAGTGCGGCGAGGTGGGGGGCGAGGAAAAAAGAGCAAGAGTACGCGTTGACGGCAGACTGATGGATCGGAGCGGCCCCCCCGTCTCGTACCTCAGGCGCGGTACAGCAGTTTCGGTCAAACTATAATTTAAGTGCTTGAGCGATGGTCTTATAGTTGCTTACTATATGTTCCAAATAATGACTATTTTCAGAATACTTTTTTCTTCTTAGCTATAAGATGATCTTATAATTATGATTGAACTTTACTTTTACAGGCTTATGGTTCTCACTACACCGCTGCAAACGCGTTCGCGTCTTCGAATACGTCCCGTCGACGCGCGCCACCCGCCGTTGCCATTACTTCATCAACAAGGAAGACACGTCTTGTACCCTCGGGGCATGGCATCCCTTGGCCCAAGAGAAGGCACTCGCGGAAAGAATGAGGGACAACCCTAATGTAGACGTGTTTCAGAGGGGATTCATTGATGTGCCAGGTTTCGTGCATTACAGTTGCTGATTAGACACATAAAAAATTGTGAGGCATCAAATTATTTGCTATAAGTAGGTACAATAAGTACCCATTTTGCCAGAATGGGATGGGTCTTCACTTAAGTACTATAAAACAAAGTCGCTTCCCGCGGTCTGTCTGTCCCTATGTATGCTAAGATCTTTAAAACTACGCAACGGATTTTAAGGCGGTTTTTTAAATAGAGTGATTCAAGAGGAACGTTTTTAAACCATTTGACACATAGATTTCCAGTTCCAGCTAGTTATTTCTAAAAGATCAGTGGCTTTACCGTCATAACTATTAAAAAGTTTTTTTAATCCCTCAGTTGAATAAAACAATACACCGTAACGAATGAGGGACCACTTCAATTTGTGTGCTCGATAACCCTACCATGCAAAGTAAAGTAAAAAATCATTTATTTCTTTAGGCTTACAAAATAAGCACTTAGACAAGTCATATTTTATATATAAATTATTATCAAATAAAATTATTTTACTGTTCACTTCAATTTTTTGTCCACTAGTGGAAGACGTGAAAAAGAAACCACTAGTATGTTCATCTCTTATATGTATAATACATGGTTATTTGCCTATTTAAGTCTAAATATAATATGATTCGATACATGTCAATATTTAAGTAAAGCTATGCACAACAACAAATTACTTACATACTATTGTCGGTGCGAAACTGAGCGACATCTGGCCAAGCATTAACATCATTAAGATAACCATTTATAGAGTAGAAAGCCTTCTTGATGAGATTTACAGTTTTATTTGCAGTTTTATTTAGAAATAATCTGTTATATGCTTGTATAATGAATGCTTTAATAAACAATAGACTGCTATTTATTAAAAGGTATTTATAAACACAGTACGTAGCTACTTTAATATAGGAAGTAACTTTTGTACATAGTAAGACACCTGTATACCTATTTGTAGCGCGTAGGTACGCTGGTGAGTAATGAATTACATTACAAATATATTGTAGTTGTATTCAATAAAATTTGTACTATCTTCCAAGCGTTATAGACTAAGTAATTTTACAAATTAAAATGTCTTCCTTAAATATACGTAAGTAAAAATGTAGGTGTACGTACATAGTTATTGTTACTGAATAAAACCTGTAGAAAAATCTGTTTTATGTCTTCCATGGTCTACCTTTATTAGCATATCATATCAGCCCACAAACGCCCACAGCTCGACCCCATACGACACCAACTGAACCCGTAGGTGCCTTTTGAACCCATTATAATATTAGTCTTTGGGCTAGCTTTACTAAAAGATCGCTCAGCGCTCTGCGTATACAGTATAATAACGCCTTAACACTTTGAGTGCTGAAAACGCACGGTATGAGTTTTCTACAAGTGACTAATATGCGTAAATCCACACTAGCGCAGCGGCTGAGAAAATACAGATCTTTGTGACTCAGCAGAGCTGTAATATTTTTCGAACGAAACGCATGTGCGGCGCAACACACCCGCTATGTAGAGCGGCAGCACGAATTTTTTAGGTAAAAAAAAAGATCGCAGTCGTCGACAAAAAACCGCAGTCAAAGTGTTAAGGATGTTGTTGGGGTTGCGCCGCTTTTGCAGCGCATCCTTAATGTTTGCTGAGGCTCAGGATGGTGTTCTTGCCATCATCCGCAAGAAAACCGCCTCGCTGCTGCGCAGAATATAGAGCAGTACCAACACCATCCTACAGGTTTTAGGCAGCAAGTTTGCTTCGGCCATCATGCAGTCTTTATACAAGTCCTAGGTAACTCTTTAGACTCCTTAGACTAGGATTCTGTCATCTTAATTTAATTTAATATATTTTTGTCACTCTCTAAGACATAGGTACAGCGACACGTCAAACTTTTCAGGCAGGCCTAATAAATTACGCCTTGGCACTTTCCTCCTGCGCATCGGAAAGGAAGGAAGTAATTATTCTCAGTTAAACAAATCCACGTAAGTGTTACTACCGATGCTGTCATGACATTCCTCAAGTTTACTGGACACTCGCCAGGTTGCGATGCCATAGGCAATAGGCACCAGGCCAGCGCTTCCTCGTACCTATACTGACTGTATCAAATTACCTTCATGGTAAAGTACTGAATAGGGCGAGGTACTGTTAGAATATCGTACCTACTATTGTAAGCAGAAACAATAATATGGTCATCTACCTTAGTTCATACCTGGACATAGGCCTCCCCTAATACGTGCCTTATGTCTTATCAATGCAATGTTAGTTCACTCTACCTGGATATAGGCCTCCCCTGATTGATACGTACGAACCTAAATGTATTACCATTAGGGAGTAATGCCATGTTAGTTGACACCTTCAAGACATAGGCCTCCCTTGGTAAGTGCCTTAATTAATGCCTTATGATGAGGGAGTAAAGATCCTACTCTTTACTCTTGGTTTTCAAGATACAGAAGCGAATGAAGCGAAGAAAGCGTGGATAAGGTTGGCGAGAGATAAAGTGCAAGGGGTTAGAGGAGGCCTTTGCCAAAAGAGGGCTGATACAGACATTAGATGTAGACACCAACAGATAATATAGATGTAGTTTAAGCAATAGTATTTAAGTAAACCGATGTACATACATATTTATCTGCATAAAAGGTTCAAAATGAAATGATTAGGGAGTAATCCCATAATCTTCAGATCGCAGTACTACCTATATTTACTGTATAGAATAAAATTACCTTCATGTTTACTGAATAGTTCGAGTCGCCGCCGTAGTCATTAGTCGCCTCTTGCAATACCCGCGGGGAGAGTTTGGGTGGTGAAAATTCTAAGCCGGCAACATACTGCAATATCTGGTATTTATCTAAAAATACACAGGTACCTTTTGAAATAGTGATTGTGCCGTAAAAGCCCGTCAATTACCCGAAAGCTAATGGTGCCTATGTTCTCTGAGTAATTAAAGGCGTAGCATAGCCATTACAATAGCTATTAAGCTAAAAAATTAAGCTAAAGAAATATATAGGTAAGTTGTATGCCAGGGCTTAGAAACAAACAGAAATAGTCTCATGGATGTCATCCAAACGGTTCACGGTTACGAAACGTTTGTAAGTTCCATAATTACTACATTGGAGGACGAAGGACTACAAAATGAAGCTAAGAACCCTAAGAGAGACCAGGAAATATTGTGATACCTTATCAAAATTGCTTTAGCCGTTTTGATGCTTGAGTGTCCGATAACCAGAAAAAACATAACCCATGCTCGTAAAAAAAATTCAAATGCTTGCAAGTTAACTGTTCATGACTGTACAATCTCAGCCTGCATTTGCACGCGCGTTGCACTATTCCGCGAAATCGCAAGGGACAACGAACCCGCTCAGAGTACGAGGTACTATCAAAAACAAAGTCCAAAAGGAAAACAAGTTGTACTGCCGACATCATTCTAATTAGCAGAAGTTCCCGAAACTCTCTGATTGGTCAATGGGTTCTACAGTTCACAGCGGGTGATATGGCTCATAATATGATATAACAGAGTTTTGCGTTGCATTACCACTAGGCGCGCCTAATATGTCTATGAGATGTCTATGCATGACTCATTATGAATTGGGAATTTTGAAAGTAAAAGGGTTAAGGGGTACTTAATTGGATATGCCCTGTATTATATGACGGTGAAAACATATGGATAGAATAAAGATAAGATAAATATTTTATTTATTTATTCACATACTTACTTACTTCGGTAGTTAAGTCACAACTGAGAAAAATAATGCTACTTTGCGAAAGCAATAGGGGAAGTCACAAAATTATCGCAAATAGTCACCCCTATCACCTCCTAACGGCAATACGTCGAATTACCAATAACCCTGTATATACCTACATATTTGAGGCTTAAGCTTATAAAGTCTAGCTAGATAAAAATGTGTCACAAAGAAGACAAAACTCTAGACAAGAAATAGTAAACTACTGCAACACTAAATGTGCCAATTGGTATAAAACGTGAGAAACATACCAAATCTGCGACGATAGCCGTTAAATAGGCACCTAGTTCAGATAACTACAAAGAAGTAGGAAGTTTGGACGAAGCACGTGCGATAGATACATAAAAACGCGACCACATCGTCAGCCGGTGCATCGTGAGATGTCAATGCACTTGGTTCATCGGATGTCGCATTTTAGTATTCTGTGTGAACTGGTCATGCTATTTTATAGGAGGTCGTGGAAACTTTTCCATTTAAGATATTTAATAATAATAAAAATCATTTATTGCCTATAAATTTCTTAACCTAAACTAATTAATATTGAACACAAAAATTAATTACTTAGAACAGGTGAAGTGGATATATTCAACATTGTGCTGCATGCCAAGACATGCGGCGGCGCTGGTATTAATTTATACTACCGTCGCGTCGGGTAGGTGATGATCACCGAGGGGAGTGGATAGCGGGTAGGGTCTGGGTCGGATCGGGGTCGGATCTGGGTAGGATCTGGGTCGGATCTGGGTCGGATCTGGGTCGGATCTGGGTAGGATCTGGGTCGGATCTGGGTCGGATCTGGGTCGGATCTGGGTAGGATCTGGGTCGGATCTGGGTCGGATCTGGGTCGGATCTGGGTAGGATCTGGGTCGGATCTGGGTGGGATCGGGGTCGGATCTGGATCGGACCGGGTTCGGATCTGGGTCGGATCTGGGTCGGATCGGGGTCGGATCTGGGTCGAACCTGGGGGGGATCGGGTCGGACCAGGATCGGATTGCTGTGGATTGGGGTGGATCGGGTCGGATCGGGGTTGGATTCATATATTTAGAATATATATTTCAATCGTACAATTAAAAACTCTGTCTGCAAGGTGCATTCCGTTAATTCCATGTGTGTTCATATGCATATTTATTTAGATAAGTAGGTACATAATTTGGATTTTATAAATATTTTATTTCTTGATACAGATCATGCAATTAAAACGAGGGAAATTAAAATTTCAAGGAAATTGAGGAAGTGCAAACAGCCACGTGGTTGATATGTCTATCGTCCGTTATATTATAAACAAGCATCTTATCTCCTGTTAGTTGTGAGGTAGGCAAATAGGCTCGACTGCGCATCTCGGATGTAGCTAATTCCGTGCGCTCGCGCAGAATAACTAATCAATTGACACCGGTACAAGACACCATCAGTATTCCGAAGGCACTGCCGGTTATATGCCAGCAAAAAGCTAAAAATACAAAACAAGGGCAAATGGCTGGCATGGCCTTACCTGAATCACATAGAACGGTGTAAATCAAAGGTGTACCTACTTCCTGAAGAATCAGCTCTGTTCTTCGTATGACAATTCATAAAGATCTAAGTTTATTATGAAACGGTAGCACTGGCTATCTAGCAAACTAAAAATATTAAAAAGAAGAATACTCTTATTTCGTGTCTTTTTTCATGACTATTTGTTTTATATACAATACACCATAAGTATGTATTATATTATCTGTGACCATACTTATGCCTGTCAAGTACAGCATAAGTTTTTCTTCAAATTATTTTTATCAGAAATACACCTATCTGACTTTATGTACCCGACCTACCTATTTCTTACCTAAAATATATGGGTTTTGAGAAAAGAGCTCCGTTTCAAGTTTAAATGGGTTAGGATCCTCATTCGCTACCTAAGTTATGTTTGGGTGTATGGGATTATGGGAATTATCCCTCCATGAGATAAATGCCGATAAGGCGCTTATCAGGGAGAGGCCTGCATCCAGCAGTGGACCGATATAGGCTGTTGAGGGAAGTTAGCCTTACTTACTAAACAGCCTATATTTCTTAATAATAATAAAATATTTTATTCTCTTCACACAATGAGCTGAGGTTTAAAACTAGTATAGTACGTATATAACGATCCATCTGGTAAGAACAACATTGTGCGAGACTGGTGCCTGTTCAGTTCAGTTCAGTTATTTATTGATAAGAGTATATATATGTCAAACATAATAATACAAGTAACAAAAAAATACACAACGAATTACAAATCATACACACGGGAGTTTACAGGAGTTTCTTATAAAATAATTTTATAATTCTTTTTTTGGTAATTTTACCAATACATAATTAATTATTCATATCAAGATTTTATTATAATAAATGTTATAAATAGGTATTATAAGTGTGGATCACATTGGCGTCATCTAATTTGTTATTTAGGAATTCTTCTAAACTGTAGTATGCCTTGTCCACTAGGATTTTCTTCAGTTTGTTCATGAATATTGCAGTTGACGCGGCACTATAATAGAGTCCGGCAGGTTATTGTATATTATCACTCCTATTTAATCAATTTTGTTTTTCGGTTTGGTTAATTTAATTTTGGGTACCTTTAGTCGATGTGTTAGATTTGTAAAAAAAACCTGTGTTAGGTTTGTAAAAAAACCTGTGTTACAGGGCACCAGGCTCCCTGTGGCAGAAGTGCAGTTAATACATATTATTTGCAGAAATTTACAGTAATATTGGTCGGTATGTTACTGACCGGTGTTACGCAGCGTGATGAAACATGTTACACTGCGAGCGTTCGTACGTCGTTCAGTACGGGGAAAGAAGGCGCTTGCAACGAGCAACGAGACGGGTTTTAGAACAAGGTGCGCAGTGGTCTTCTTCTAAGGCGGTGGTGTAACGTATCATGCTCGCTGCGAATTGTATAGCTACATTACGCCAGTTCAAAGTCGCTCAGCGAGCTAAGGAAAGAGCTATGCTCGGGTTTCTTTGAAGGATTGGATTCGTAACGAATACCTACATCCGACAGAGAACCAAAGTTACACGACATAGCTCTAAGAATTAGCAAGCTGAAGTGGCAGTGGGCCGGCCATATCTCGCGAAGAACCAACGGCCACCGGGGCAAACGTGTTCTTGACCACGACTCGGTAAACATAGTGTAGGACGCCCTCCGACCAGGTGGGAAGACGACCTGCGAAAGACTGCAGGTAGATGCTGGATGCGGCAAGATGAAGACAGGGCGCTATGGTGTTCATTGTTGGAGGCCTATGTCCAGCTGTGGACTAATATAGGCTGATGATGATGATGATTACGTCCCGTAACATCGATCAGTACCCGGCTGTACATCAATCAAGTTGCATTAATGTTAGTAATTCAAGTACGAGTGTTAACTATCTACTAGACATAAGCGATGCCAGTTGAGATTGCTTGTATTTTACGTAATAAAATAGACTGAACTCTACGTTACAGTTTTATTAATCAGGTCATGTTTGTATAGTCGTGATCAGGAACCTTGATTTATAATAATTTACAGTCGCAAACAACTTTACTTGCGTTAATTATTTGGTAGTATTTTACTAAGGAAGAAGAAATTTATATAATATTTATTGAAAATCGAATAGGTAGGTACTAAAGTGTCTCTCACAGATAAAATATAGTCGCCTGTTTGCTGTTCAGACGAGTGCATGCTTTCATCGCGATTGCACGTATATTTTACAAGACTGGTGAGTAATGATGAGTATCTACCTAGTAGGTACAATTTAAAGAGAGTTAAGGAGCGCTAACGCACGGTGTGAGTCTACTTCTCTCTTTAAATTTCTTTGTATGCCGCGTGTTACATGAACCTATCGAATATAGGTCAGGGTGTGAAAATAAAGACAAAGCTTACTCAACTACTCACCAGATGGCCAACCCAGAACAACATATACCTACCTGGTGATATTTTAACAAACGCGAGCGAAAACGAGCGCTTCAGTTAGTTAATTATGATGTAAAGTACTATTTCCATGCCCTTGAAGGTTCTAAGGTAACTCAACTCAAGCTTTGTCTTGCTAAAGCATCTGATTATACAAATCGCAATCAAGTTATGGATAAAATATGAGTCATAAGGATTTCATCCAAAAATGGAGGTTTATTTAAATTTAAGCGATGCTTCACCATAACTGTATTTGGTTTTCAATTAGGATAACCAGTAGTATGTTCAATTTGGTTAGTATGGGTTTGCACAATACCAAAACGAAAAAGTTTTCCGTTTAGTTAGGTATAGTACCTATTATCGATGACCTGTCAAAGTTGTACTGCTTAAATATATTTAATACAAGCTGCGCCCCGCGGTTTCGCCCGCTTGGAAATTTCTGCTCAATTTTCTTATTTTGTGTTATGTATACCTTTTACTAGGTATGATAAAACATTTAAAAAAAGATGAAAGAAATCGGTAAAGCCATTCTCAAGTTATAACGTGACCAAGAGAAATAGGGGTTATTTTATTTCTATACGAGTAGATCACGCAACGAATCACTAAAAATTATTCGAAAACTACATTCGAAATGGCCGAATTGTGGCAAATAGTCGCAAAAGCTACAAAACAAGAAAGCAGAAGATTTCGCATGAAACTATTTGAGGGCTTGCATATTATTACGAAAATAAATTCAATTTTATATTCGGTAGGGAGATATACTCTATTCGGGGCTGCAAGGCGTTCCGGTAATGTATGCGAAAGAAATTTAATAAAAAAACTTATATTGATTTAATAAAAGTTTTCGCAAAATTTGCACCACCCATACTAAGGATTCATGTAGATTCCTATAATACACAAATATTTATAATTGTTTGTAAAACCATCGAACTCGTTGCAGAGTTTCAAAGAAATGCAGTGCCAATATTTTCTTAGGATGCAAGTTAACGTAGCTTTTCTATTTGTTGTAGGTAGGCTACCTACTCTGAATTTACCAACTGCGAACAAATTATCCGCAAGGTGACGAAATCATGCATTATTATTAACAAACGAAACAAAAAACAAAAGACTTCTCATATGTTTCTCGATTCTAGGTTCGGGTACAGTACGTTCGGGTGTATGAAGTTTTTATATACCTACATATTATGTTCTTTTGACTTCTCCGTCAATTTATCGACTGGTTTAGAACTTTCTCTATTCAGTTATGTAGAATGATACCGAGGTGGTCAATTAGTGAAAATATTTCCCAGGGATCAGTATTTGTCCCAATAAATTTACAAAACTGTGCATAAGAATTATAACTTTTGTTTTATTTACCCATACATTTCTAATACCTCATCAATACCAAAACATTGCAAGAGTTGAAAAAGGAATTTCAAGTCGGTTTTTCAGTTTTTAAAAACAAATTTAATTATAACAACACGTTGAAACAAATTACATTATAAAATATTCTATAATTTGTTTCACCGAGTTACTCGTACTTGCCACGTTTAACAACAGCTTGTGTGCAAAACCTTTGGTGTTAACCACAGACCTCTATGGTGTAGGTAAAGTAAACTTAAACAAGTACCTACATGATTCACAAGTTCAATAAAATGCAACTGATTCATATTAATGATTACTTTCGCATTGACGTACATTGATTACTGTTCATTAGTCCTCGTGGACTTATGGTGACATTTTAAATATGACATCTTTCGCCTTAAAACCGCAAACATGGTATAAAATAATAAATTTACTTATTTGTACATATTCTATAATTGCATTAATATAATTGATGCTATTTCGTAGGCATGCTTAAGTCTTCCTTAATGTATTTATGGGGTTAAAATCAATAAGGTACCTAATTTAAAAAACCCAAACGTCATACTTTAGACTATGTACGGTACGTCTAAAAACTGGTCCGTAATCATCATCAACATGAGCCCACAAAGGCCAAGCCGCAATTAAAATAAGTCAACACTGAATATCTTAAAACTCCGAAATAAAGAAACCGAAAAAAAACTCATCAATATTTGTCACTTTAAATGCTTAGATATAATTATTATGATTACGCTGCTGGTATAGGTATACAAATTACACTTCTGGAAGTTCTATATTTTTAGCTTGGTTAAAGGCTTAGTTCTAAGTAGGTATATGACGCTGACTGGCTGAATATCACATAAGTTCAGCTCAGCCAGTCTGAACCCATGTGAGGAGCATATCTGACTGAACACCTTATGATAATTTAACTTGAAATGGTAAATTAAGCATATTATTTATGATATATATGATTAGATATCTATAATATAAAAATGAATCGCTGAATGTGTTGGTAAGCGCCAATCTCGAGAGGAGCTGACACGATTAGGCTAATTATTTTTTTAGAATATTCCTTGAAGTACGAGGATGGTTCTTACGGAGAGAAAAAAGAGAAAATTTTAAAAAATTGCCTGAAACAAATGACTACCCGGGCGAAGCCGGGACGGGCCGCTAGTAGGTAATATAATTGGTTTATAATTTTAACTTGAAATGGTAGATTAAGCATATTATTAACTTTATTGTATATAGCCACCTAGCATTTAACTTTAAATTTATGTTGCAATACCCTTGCAGGGTGCATGTTGGACTTATATATTTTTTTTAAGAACTTTTGTACACATGTAAGCAATAAATCATTGAGTATTGAACACAAGTCACCTACCCACTATGCCAACGTAGTTAACATTATAATATAAGATGATTCTAGAGGTGCATAAAAATAAAATCATTTATAATGGGATATTAACCATTATTTGATTTTTGAGTTTTGAGCCATGATCACGGTATAACTGAAGGTACCGTGAGTGTCTTTTATGTTAACCATGGTAGTTTCAAAAGTTATAAATAAGAATTTTGCTGATTTGCATATTCAAAACAACAACAAGAATGACTAATCCTCAACCTGTTAGCTTTCTATACTACTACCTAATATATATATAACTATAAAGTTATCTCGGATACAATCTGTGCAATTTGGGGCCTCCCAGGAATAAAGGTCCTGTTAGAAACTGGCCGTGACTCATTGTGAGAGTTTAATCAAAGGAAGAGTTGGTTGAATCACTTCTAAATTGTACCGATTGTTCTGACCTGTGTCTATTTATGATCACAGTTATATGGAAGTAGGGGATAGTAATAGTTATTAGGTACCTATTGTTTGGTAACATGTATGTGTATGTTCTTTGGTAACATAATATCCCTAAATATTATATTTGTATGTAGTGTACCTAGTGGCTCATCAAATCAACAGACAACACTCAAGTTTTCTGTGAAGTCATTTTTTTGTGTTCGTTCGTTCGATAAAGAGCAAACAACATTGCTCTTTATCATCATCATCATTTGCAATCCCCAAGGTGATTGCTCCAGCATTATTAATCTGTACCATTTTATCGTATTAATGAGTATTTAACTTTTGTTGAAAGTATAACTATACTTTTTATAACTATACTATATATACTACACATTTTTATAACTATTTGTATATCTATACTTTATATACAGTATATAAAGTATAAATATACTTTTAATTATTATTTATATTTATTGATAAATTTTTATCATCATTATCGTAAATTACCTTTAATAATTAGGGTTAAGTATGTATGGGATTATTCTTTGTACTTTTTCACTTTAGTATTTAATTGACATGTCAAATATTATTGATAATGTTTCGTGAATAAATTGAATTAACTGAATTTACAATAATATATTTAACTAGATCAAATGTGTTGGGGATTGCAGGTATTCAGGGGATACCCTGTATAACTACTTAGCTTAATTAAACCGGGAAAATTATGAGCAAAACTTGTTAGCTGTACCATGACCTCTTCTTCGGTAAAGCTGTTCACAGGAAATCAAGCTAAAACAATAAAGATAAGCTGATGACGCTCGCCGTTGGATTGCTTTCAGGAAACTAAACTATGTCGTTCGAAATTAGGACAGACAGTACCTATGCAGCCAGTGAATCATTCTTGTAGGAATCAAGTGGGATGAATATGTGGAGGCTTTATTGAGCTTGTGGTTTCGATGATTCGTGCTAGCCGTGGTGTATTTTTTTTCATAACTAAATCGATAAAATGTTAAATAAAAGTTTCCTATTTGTATTTAGCAATTTATCGATTTTTTAAAACAAATAATTGCTTCAAAATTATGAAAAAACATCGATATAAGGTTTTGGTTATAATAGTGCGTAAGCCCTCGCACTAAGGAAATCTCAAAGAAATTAATACGTAGCCACTTAAGGAAAGGTTGCGGGTTTAAGTCCCGCCGAAATCGATTTTTTGCGATATTAATTTTAATTTCTCAATTAAATCTAGCTGGTAGATAGGTAGAGATATTCTATTCCATAATTAATTAGGTATCTCCTAGCACAATAAGGTAGACTGAAGCAAAAGTTTCTGAAGGATTATTGTACGTGACCGCGGCAAAAAGTTTCATTTCTTACTATCAGATAGAGATTGACACATTTTTCCTTGTTGTGTTCTCGGTAGAGAGCTTTTAGGGAAAATCTTGTACGGGCACATTTATGACAAAAGTTTAACAATTTGTGTCTACCTATTGTTTGTTGTTTGCACGTTCACGTTATAATTCACAAAAAGCACAGAAATAACACAACTAAAATACGGTAGAACCAAAAGCAAAATCAAGCAAAACAACTTAAAAGTCACTTAACACGGGATATTTATTTAACATGATTAGATTTTTAGTTTTCAATATTTCGGCACAGTTCATCACCGAATAACTCATAATATCCAGTTAATGACCATGATAGTGTCAAAAGTTTTACCTATAGTAAAAGTCACTTTGTTTTGTAACCAAAGCAATATTTTATATTATTTGTGTTTTAGTATTAGTCAAAAGTTCAAAGGTAAATGGAATATTCAAGTGTTGGTATTCCACGTATGTGGGGCAGACCTGGTTATGGTAATTATTAAGAGCAAGTTTTATGCTGTAGGTGTGACGTTCGTCTAGGCAGGTTTTACCGTGACGTCTTTGCCGTATCTTCGAAAGCCCGGAAGGGAGGGAAGCGATGAATCAAAGACGTTGTAAAAACAGGAAGCTTTGTGCAAGAAATATAGGGAACAATATTCAAGATTTTCCCTATATATTTTTTTTTGTTTCCCTAGCTAGTGCGTACTTAACAAATAAATAGAGGTACCTGTACAGGACAATATGTATGTTTAGTGTGACACAACTTTGATTTTTGCGTTGGTGTTTTGGGTCCGGGAGCCAGGTACAAATATGGTCAATTATTTCCTCCGGAGCAAAAATTCTGGAATATGCGAATTTTAATTTCTGATTTGAACCTTAATCCATGGGAATAATGTCGTCATCGCTGCCACTGCTCAACCACAGAGTCGCAGCTTACGGTCACGAGTATTTATAATACGAGTATTAATCCCTGATGCATATTACGAAGTTTTGCTTGGTCATGAAAATCTGTCACTGGCTCCCGGACCACTAGTCTCTGTAGTTTTTATGAGGTATTCATTTCTTGAAATCCAATTTTAGTGACGCAAGTAGATAAATTGCATTTCTTTCAATACAAACTTACCTATTACATAGTAAGTTTGTATTGAAAGAAATGCAATTTATCTACTTGCGTATCCAATTTTATAAAAATCCAATTTTAGTGACGCAAGTAGATAAATTGCATTTCTTTCAATACAAACTTACTATGTAATAGGTAAGTTAATAAAGTCTAGCGCGATCCGCTTTTGTTTTTCGTATACTGGCGGCCTGCTTTCATTACGCAATTGCGGTTTTGTTTCGTCCGACCTTCTAGTTGAATGAAAACGGAAATTTAATACGAAATTAAACTGTTTTTTTTTTTAATTTGGACTGATAACAGTATATTTTTATATTACTCGACACTGAAATATTGGTTCCAAAAATGGTAGAAATATATATGAATAGAATAAATATGTTAGAAAGTAAAGGTCATGAAATTCGCACGAAAAATGCCATTTCGTAAGTAAGCGAGTGTAGCTACATGTTGACTTTGCGGCCGCTTTAAGCAAATGCAGATGAAAAGAACTAGTGTAGACCTCCAGTATCGACAGATTTGAGACGTCATGCGTCAGTGTGAAAAATAAGAAGACAATCGCGCCAGTTTTTAAAAATTTACCTAGGCACGAAGAATTGTAGAACAACCCGTTACCGACTTTAAATAAATTACCTAGTTTAAAAATTAGAATACTAAGCCTTACAAAAAAAATGTAGCAGCCCGGAGTTGTTGGCGCTGTTACACCGATGCCGCCGTGGCCGAAATTCGGCTCACAAGGCATTATTATTTATCCATCTACATCCTTGGAAAATTTGTACCTACCATACTTCGATAGTAACAGAAATACGGCTGTTCGAAGGTACCATAGGAAATACAGATGTGATTCATCCAAATGCCTCTCCAAGTGGATAGATTGCACACGCAGTGATTGGTGTAATGCCTACTTATATTAGTTAGTATAACAACTGATTACCGGAGCTCAGTTTATTTAAAGAAGAATGAACTACGAATTCATAGAATCTCTGCCAATTGAGAGCTCTTATAAGCTAGTTATTAATTAATAGCGGACCTTCCCGGCTTCGCACGGTTTTATTATGGATCCCTAACTTTTTTGAAAATATAATATAGCCTATGTTCACCGGGGATAGTGTAGCTTCCCAACGGTGAAAGAATTTTCAAATCGGTCCAGTACTTTCGGAGCCTATTCATTACAAACAAACATACAAAAAATCAAACATTTCCTCTTTATAATATTAGTATCGATTTAAATAACTTATCACGCTAGAAAAAAATAATACGATTTTGAAATGTACGCAAGTATTTTTGTACCTTTCTTCAGAGACCCCACATGTATTATTTAATAACTAAGGCACATCTTAACATTACACAGAGAACATTAAAAGGTTTTCATGGGACAAAGTTTTATTTACTATTGCTTGTTGTAAACAATTTAAAATGTATAGCAAATAATGATTATTGTTTAGTATTTTATGCAGATTTTAAAAAATTGTGTGTGTGTTGCAGCCAAATTGCACGTAAATCGTTTCGACGGTTGGACAGTTATGCTGGAAGAGACTGATTCACCTTAGAGCTAAATCACCGAAGCTGCCACTTAGATTTCGTTCGTTTCGCTCACTCCGTTCAAAAAAATATATAAATTTAGCTTTATTCATATTTATTGTGTTTGTAACTCTGACGGACTTTGTAAGCTTTGGCGAAATCCTACATAGTTAGTCCGTGAGCTAATCTTGTGAAAACTCGTTATTCAGGATAACTTCCGGTTCTTAATTATTATGTAGACAAGCATTTAATTCGAATCTCGTTATAAAATAATAAGAAGGCGGGTAAGCAGTATTTTAATTCAATAAGATAAGCAATTAACTCTTAAAATTGCGACACAATGTTTATGTAATTATAGAGATAGGATTTATTTCTATGATCGAAGGATGTGTCAGGAAATGGCGACACGCGATTCGTCAAAAGTGTTATTATCGGCCAATTATGAGCTTAACATGTTACTTTGCACTGTTATTCTTCACTTTCAGACTTGTAAGTGGTTAGTTATTCCAATAAAAAAAAAATTAAATACTACACCCGTCTAACTCTACAGATAGTTTTTGCGATAGGAAATAGTTTTATACAACACTTATCTTCTGCTAGCTGTTACTCGCTACTTCACTAGCATGGCTACTCTACATTTACAATGACATCAATTCCATATTTTTTCTTTTACTCAAATAAATCATAAAAATATAAATACTCAAATGGGTTTCTTAGTTTAAACGAGACAACGAACAGTAATTGAATATTTTAGATACAGATTTTAGTATAGTAAAATCTGTATCTAAAATATTAAGTAGCGAAACCTTATGAAAAATTTAACTTTGAAGGGTTTTCTAATTATGTCTTGCTGGTCTTATCAATCCACTTAGGATTAATCAGGATTAATCTTTAGGATCCATAAACACCTTGAAGAATATACACGACAACTGATTACGAGACTAAAACACAAACTAAAAAAAGTGACGCAATGAATAAATTCAACACAGTATGATAATGACACATCAGCCACAGGCTGCTCGTCAGTTAACAAATAAATAAATAAATAACCACTCAAAAATATTGATTTTCTTTTGTTTACAATAAATTTACTGGTGTTAACTTTGAGTCACCGAATTTATACGATAGGTGAAATGTGTAATAGTGGGGTAAGGGGTGGTTTGAATCACCGACCTTCACCTACATGCCAAGTAAATATATTAAACTGTGGTAACCCAGGTTTCAGAGAAAAATGCTCTATCGAATCCTTATTATTTCAATGCTTTCACGGATTTCATGATTATTACTCACGTTTAATAAGTTCCTTTGAATTTGATTTCAATCGTAAAGTTGATATTAGTTCGTAGTAAACATATAAATGCTTCCAGAAAATAAAGAACTGTTGTACAGCACAAGGTCACAGCAGTGGCAGTGGCAGTTCGACTACTCTAAGTATTTTTTTTTCGATTTTTTGTCTGAACAACGCGACCCGCTGTCTACTCTTCCTCATTATAAAGTTCGGTCGTTATCATAAAATTTCAGAGGATGGAGGAAAATTATCTAAACAATACTAAGCACACCAGTGTACTTTCACCTGATACCTGTCCTCTTAGGGACATTTGCTGCATAAAATCTAGTAAAGGATTTGGTAGAGTCTACATAGAGATCTCAATCAGTCCATAATCAAGCATTTGACGACCTCTGTGCCGCGGTGGGTGAAGGCTTGCCTGCACTGCAGGAAGTTGCAAGTTGGGACAAATGTTTGTACGATCTGCAGACATTTGTTCCGGGTGTTCTGGTCGTTTTCTATGTATAATAAAAATAAACGATGTAATGTATTGTATAATGTATATTAGTCATCAAGTACCCATAACACCAAGCTCGGCTTAGCTTGGGGCTAAATGCTGCTGTGTGGATTGTCCAGCATTATTTATTATTATTATTTATTTCCTTACAAAACTATAGGAAGTACTAACTTCAAGAAGAAGTTGGCATGCCGTCAAGTTAGCACATGGTCGCTGAAGGGCAGACTACTCATAAGCATAATACGGATGACCTCGACTTCGTGGTGACCTCACCACCATCAGCTTTGCCACCACTAGCCACCCACCGAAAACCCAGTTGCCAGCTTTTGTTACCTTTTGCTAGTTTTAGTCGCATTCTAATATTTATAGATTTTATTTAATTTGTTACGACGACAATCAAGATCCCGGAAATATAATTATGTAATTTGTTTACCATATCTATTAAAGCGATTCACTTCCCTGAATTCATTTTATTGTGACCCAAATACATGTAAAACTAAAACTTTAAAAAATCTCTTATTTTTACCGTAACTTACATTATTTAGGCTCATACCTAAGTTCTGCATAATTTCCCCCTTATAGACATTCAACTCGCTGTTTTTCTATTGAAGTGTCTTTGTGAGTATCATTGACTACAGTAGTGTATGTTAACATTTGGGGACTTCGTAGTATTGAGTTGGTAACCCACTGCAGTATTCGGCGTACCAAAAAGCCACCCCAAGCCTTAGTCACCGGCAGAAGACAATACCTTTGTCATTGCTTCTACGAAGGTTGTATGGGCTGACAATGACGGTAGCGTAACCATGTCTTGTTAAACAGGAAAATTTGCGATCGATGCCTGGATATGATTATCATTACAAGGAAAGGGTGAATAATGTTTCGGGGGTTTTACTTTTGGTATTCGAAAGTATTTGATAGTTTTCCACCATATAAGTCCATTTTAAATTTATAATGGAAATTGTACATGGAAAGCGAATAAGACGCGGCGTTGAAGACAGGGTGCTATGGCGGTCATTAGGGAGGAGGCCTATATCCATCAGTGACTAATATAGGCTGATGATGATGATGATGATAAAGCAATAAGGCAAGTCCTTGATTATATCTATGTATATATTTTTTTTTACCATTTAGTTTACTTATTCGGAAAATTCCCACCAATACAGACTCTGTCACTAAATTTTTGTAAGATCTAATATAAATAAATAAATAATGCTGGACAATCCACACAGCATTATCTAGCCCCATGGTAAGCAAAGCTTGTGTTATGGGTACTAGAATAACTGATATACATAATACAATACATTACATACATAGATATTTTTTATTATACATAGAAAATGACCAGAACACCCGGAACAAATATCTGCAGATCGTACACACAATCGAACCCGCAACCTCATGCGTCGCAGGCGGTCCTTCGCCCACCGCGCCACATCGGTCGTCAATATAAAGATGTTGGATGCGGCAAGCTGAAGACAGGGCACTATGGCGCACAATACGGGAGGCCTATGGACTAATATAGGCTGATGATGATGATGAAGTAAAGAACTAACGATCTATTTAGAAGTTAATTACATGTATGTAATCTAAGTTACTGCGAAGAAGCGAATACCAGTTGCATGCACGTGATACATTAAGTAGAGTACCTATGTATCAATGTAAATAATATAACGAGTATGTACCTTTATAATATGGGTAAATAATGGGCTCGACAAGATCGATTGAGATTATGGAACGTAATAACGTTTTTCAGAAAATCATTATAGTAATTTAGACGCCCATTTGCACCTATAAGTTCCTCGTTTGTCATGGGTAGCTCGTACGTATTGAAATTCAAAGAACTTTATATGGAAATTCCTGTACAGACCAATCAAATATTTTCCTCTTGGAACTTTTTGCGTAAATTTTTGCGTCTATCACAAAAAGCTAGAAGATACTTCGAAAAGTGCTGAATTACTTCCAATTGTAAATATTTTAATATAGAAAAGCAAGCCTCTTAAATCTTACCATACTACCCTCAAAATTGTGTTATCCATCTGCCGATAAAACAAGTAAATGATAATGAACATAAGGGGGGTAATTGCATGAATTGTTGTCCACTAAGTTCATACCGTTCATATTGTACGCTCTGCAGATATTTGTTCCGGGTGTTCTGGTCGTTATCTAAGTAGAAAAATTAAAAAAATATCTATATATGTATTGTATTAAGTATATCAGTCATCTAGTACCACAAGCTCTGCTTAACTTGGAGCTAGATGATGCTGTGTGGATTCTTCAGCATTATTTATTTATTTTAAAGTAGAAAAGCAGCCCCCTAAATCCTACCATACTTCTCTATAAAATAGTGTTACCCATCTGTCGATAAAATAACTAAATTATATTGTACATAATATGGGAGGTAGTTGCAAGAAGTGTCTACTTAGTTCGTAAAAAATAAATGTACGAAAAAGTACAGAAAGTTTGGGTAAAAAAGTGCAAGCTAGGCGGGCGGAGGATCTAAGGGCCGTGTATGGGAGCGATGCCATGGGCGGTCGGAGGGGGCAAGCTCCGCGTTATAAGCCTGGGCCGGCGGCGCGGCGCACACTCATCCAAACACGCGCACTGCGATAGGTCGCGCCGCACGAGGGCGCAACGATCGCAGAACATTCCCGCGATCGCACACATTTTCTTTGAAATTCCCGAACATTGCAAAGAAAAGTGAAAACGCGGGACAAACGGTGACTGAAAGTGTCTGTGATCTACCAATCTTTTACACATTGATCTCTATATTTTGTCGAAAATTCGGTAGTTATAGAACATCTTCGTGTTCCACTAGTGAGGCGTATACGGCGTTTCAAGTAGTGAGGATTGCGTAAACTGATAACTGGAATACTTCAACAGGTAAGTGGTTTCAGCAGATCCTACAACCTATCTAATACCTACCTTGCGCTGTAAACTGATATTAACCCATTTTCCAACTCCTAGGCAAAGAATAGGAGGTAAGCTTTCCTAAAAAATCCTGAATCAACAGATCGAGTTTACGTTCTGATTTATTGAGCCAATCCTAAAATTTTACTGTACGGGTATCTATCTATGGGTTAAATTTAAATTTCTAGTATTTTTTGGAATAATTACAAATATAAACATAGATTAACATCCATCATAATGACAATAAACAATTTATAAGACATTGTTGCAAATATTTCTTTCATTGTTTTCCTATACAGGAAAATTACACGTAGTAGCGTAGTAGCCGTAATTTATATATACTTCCTACTATAATCACGTCTCAATACAATCAAACACAGGATACCTACATCCATTTTATCCCTCCACAATTTACTTACAAGATAATTTATGCACCCAATTGATATGAAAATGATAAGAAAATACCTCGTTCAAGGCACACCACAAGACTTGTTTATTCTAAAATTATGAAGTTGAGTAAACCAATAAAAATTGACCAGAATAAACATGAATTTCATTGGAAAATCTGTGCAATAATCGAAATCAGTTTCATTGCCGGTTTGGTGTCATGGTCATTGTGCTCTGACATTGTCGTAACCTGCTACGCTACACTAGGTCTGGCATTTTGGGCACACAGTAGCAAAACTAAGTTATCATTCTAATTTCCTCATACAAAAGCCTAAATTTTTTCTCGACTAATAATGATATTGAAACTTAAGCAGAAAATAAAATGAAGTTTCACATTTGAACTAAAACAAAACTATTGTATTTAGTCTAAAAGAAAAGCGATATCAACGCGTTGTAACGTTATCAGATAAAGTCGGATAAGAGCATTATCTCACTGATAGCACCTGATCTACGTGAACTCATTCTTTGTGAATTCCTTTATAATAGCGGTTTTAGCCTTTTTTGTATACCTGTGAAATTAAATCCAAAAGAGGCAAAGTTGGTACAAATCGTTAAATACTTGTAAAATTTAAAACCTAAAGCCGAAACAGGATTCAATAACGAGTTTGTGTGGTAGATGTGCCACATATAATAAAATATTATACTATTATGCGCTAACAATGTGGAATTTTGACTCCATTAAACAAGTGAAATATATTTGACTCCTACAAGTAATTCAAAAGGACTAAATGGAAAAATATCACTCATAAAATTCTGTGTCTCTCCAAGGTAGGCTTAATCTTATGTAGATCTTTAAATCCTTATTGCTTTTTCAATTTGTAATGCAAATAATGGGTTGTCATGTCAGTAACGATTTGTAAACAAACAACTGTGCTTTGACCACGGTCGTGTGAGTCATCTGTAATCTGTGCTCCGAGGCGGGCCGCGGAGCCCGAACTTGACTTTACTTTGTCTGTAACCTACCATTGTTTAGATATTACGGTTAGGCTCGTAGTGGCACACATGCATTTAATTTTTGTTGTTACTGTTAAATTTCTGACTAGCTCTACCTGCAGCTTAACTTGCGTTAGATCTTAACAAAATTTCCTGTGTACGATTTCCGAATGCGCTGGTATGGATGGTTCAAATTATAATATACGATACTGATATATGATAATATATGATAATATGATAATAGACAAAACTGACCGCATCACAGAATTCATAGAAAATTCACTATAGAATAGAGCAATCAAGATAGTAGATAATGTGATGTCGCATACCTAAGTGATCATCAATGGTCATTATGTGTGAGACAGGTCGATTAGTATTGCACTCTTGGATCCGGAAGTAGGAAGGCACCAGGGTCGCCGGCTGCGAAACAGTCTGCACACGTAACCCTCGCGAGAGCAGACATCTCATTTGGATGCGAGGCAGTGCCCACCTCGAGAATAGCATAGACAATCGACATATGATGTCAATCTTCAAGTTTAAGGGCATAGAGGTTTTATGTAATCAATTTATTATAGTTATTTGCTAGGTAATTTCTTATTAGTAACCTGAAGTGACAGTGGACCGGGCATATCTCGCGAAGAATTGACCGAAGAAAGAACCACTGGGGTAAACGTAATCTTGAATGGAGACTACGACAAGATAAACGTAGTGTAAGACGCCCTCCGGCCAGGTGGGATGACGACCGCGAAAGACTGCAGCGAAATGCGGGGTACGTCAAGCTGAAGACCGGGCGCTATGGCACTCATTGGGGGAGGACTATTTCCAGCAGTGGACTGACATAGGCTGATGAAGATGATTTTTTAGATTTAGTAGTAGTTAGAGTCCAGAAAATTTATCAATTCCTAAGCCTAAAAAAAGGAAGGAATTGTGTTAACGTCATGGTTTCTTTTTTAGCGCTGAAAATATGTGGCATCTTTACTTACCACATATTTTGGCATTGGCATGCCTATTAGGTACAATTGAAACAATTTTATCGTAGAGATAGCGACCACTTCACTTGTTAAAAATGTGGGTCACTACGCGACAAGGCAATAAAAGAAACACGTGCGAATAGAAATACATATGTAAGTGTGTAAAAGTGATCTATTGTCACTCTTTGTGCAACCGAACTATGTAATCGCAATAATGTATTGAGTAGGTACCTAACCTAACTTCTTATCACACTATCACACCAAGTTATACAAAGTTATTATAAGTGAACGTTAATATTTCGTTGTTACCTCTTCATACTGAAAGTTCGGTCTGAAATTTTGCATAGATGTAATTGTAGACCTGATAAAAAAACGTAAACATTTTTTCAATAAAACCTTTCCTAAATTACATATACATACTTATTTACTTAGGTGGTGTTAAAATAATTAAACTTATGCTGCTTTTTATCTCGAAAAAACTCAACCTTACCTTTTTTAGGTATGATTCGTATATAAAATAAAGAACAATATTCAAGATGTAACTGAATGAAGTCCAGATACATATTCAAATTAAATAGGAAGTCGGAATCCGATTCAAATTGCAGCCGATGTAATCTGGTGAATCACCAAAGATAAGTTACAAGATGACGTGTCTAGATGACCCCTCATAGTAGTGCTCTTAACGTTTCGTTCGTCATCTAATGATAAAATACTATAAATATAATCAGCTACTGGTTCGTTTTGACCCGTAAAGTGAAAAAGGTCGTTATTAATTTCCTTATTAAAGCAGCGTAGTTAAAGTACCACAAGAATTTCCCAAAATAAAAATGTGTAAACCCGTGTCCATATTTTTGTTATGCTTTACCGGTGTTGTTTTATCCTTTGGAAGGTGGTATTAAGAGCCAATACTGATGACCCCTTTTTTGTTCCAGATTCTTCATCTTCGTTGGTCAAAAATCAATGTTTATTCACCAAGACTGCATCAGACTTGGCTAAGAGAAACATTAGACTAAGCCTACAAGTAATGGTTCAAGTGACCTTACGATATTTTTTATAGAAATATTAGGATCAATGAGCTTAGTAACAGTACTATTATCAAGAAGCATGGCGTTCATTAGCTTTAGAAGTACTTTAAGGATATGGACGGCGATGGCAGCCTTGGTTCTTTTGACGAGGAGTAGCGCCGCGCCTGCCTTCAATACCGACAAAACAATGGTGAGTGTACTTTACCTATTTGTAAAACAAACACACAAACATCCAGTAGACTCATCAAGTCTATGAACTGTATTTTGGTGGTGACATTGAGATGGATTTGTCAGTCGTAGACCTATTTGTCTAGAGTCTGGTAAGAGAAGAGAGAATAACAAACTTTGCACTTAACAGAAAAGAACATAGATTAGGTAATCCTATCTCAAGAATCGGATATGACTTGTTCACGAAGATTATGAGTCAATATTTCTAAGAACGGACGTAGAACGTAACCAAATTGCATACGTACGTGTAGTAGCTCGTAAAGGTGCGACAGATATCACCCATTCATAAATCCACTTTATATCCTACCGAGATAGGTTGGACTCCTTTCGCAAGAACACTAGACAATTTTGTTTGCCTTCTTGTTTTGTTTGCGTAACACATGAATCACACACACTTCAGATGTGTTGTACAAAGTAGGTAGGTACCTCCTAAACGAGTATGGGTCATTCATATGATTTTCCAATCCGTGTTTACGTCAATGTAGTGTATTTATTGATTTTATGATAGGAAGGAAAACGATTTACTTAATTATTTGTTTGGAATATTACTAAGTTTTTTAAACCAACTATTATCTACAATAGAGCCATTACTCTACGTTTAAAATTTGTTCCAAAATAAAAAATCGAAATCCGAAAATAAAAATTTATTATTGTTGCCAACACTTGCACACGGTCGGAACACTTTTGATTTTTGTATAAAAAATATTTAAGTTTTTTAAATTAACTGATGTCATCAACAAGCAAATAACAAACACTGACACTTCACTCTAATGTCAAATGTGAATGGATATTTGTTTCTTCTTCACGCTAAAACTACTAAACAGATTGACCTAAAATTATGCAAAAATGAAGCTCTAGACTTGGTGTCAAACATAGGCTGCTTTTGTCAACAAACCAAAGTAGACATGCCAACCACCTTTAAACTGTTCCATAGAAAACAAGTGTGCCAACTCAACAACTCAGGCAGAAACTAGTGCCTAAAGAATGAAGGCGTAGGTACCTACCTACTATATACTCGACACATATGTTCAAAACTGTGAAGCCCACGCTTCCAACAAAATTCCAGAGCATCTTACTGCCGAATGAATCACCTAAAAAGACACAAGGGGGTTTGAGAGGAAGTACAAGCAATAAAAATAAGGTTTCTTGGAATCGCATGATGATTCACAAACCAGTTGGCAGTCGGTCGCTTGCCATCAAGTTCTAGGTCATAGAGCACCGCAGAAGCAAGTACCAAGTAGCTCATGCGTTAAATGTCATCATAATAAACGCTAATTGAAGAGTGAACGCTATTCATAAGTCTTGATTCACAGATTTCGTATCATGTGTTGTCTGAACCTAACTCAGTAGGTCTGACTGAATGAATCATTCTAATATAGTGGTAGAGCTGAGTTTAAATTAAATTTATAGAGTATGTGTGTCAATTCAATAAAAACAATCAGACTCACGCTATGGTACTAGTTATGTTTAAAATTACCAACGGGTACCTATATACTTTATTTTTGTCCCATATTTCAGAGCAGTTGTTATTGCTATTATAAATGACATCTCAGTTAATCTTGTTGGCCTTAAACTCGTAGCCTTTGCGGTAATCCTATTACTAGTTGGTATAAGAAGATGATATTATATGTATTAAAATATTTCCCAGTTCAAAGATTAAAATCACGTAAAAACAAAAACCGGTCGGATTGGGATTACCGCCTGTGGTGAGGACTGGTTCAAGACCTGTGATTAGGAAATGAACGGCGCGGACTAATTGACAGCGAATGACAATCAATACCTACCTACATGACAAGGAAAAACCATTGTTGTCACTTGACTGAAACGAGACAGAGAAGTCCAGCATCACTCAAGTCCACATCACATAAAGTTATGTTAGTGCTCCAGTATAGAAAGCTCAAGTGCAGAGACACAAAGGTGTTAAATATAAGGCATGATATACATATAGTCATGGCTAGTTCGGGATCCAGCGGACTCAATATATAGGTACATATCATGTAAACAAATAAATAATCTTATTGTGTCAGAAATGTTTGTATAGAGTAGCGGTGGTGCGGTTGTAAGGCGTGAAAATGATTCTTAAACTGAAGCTTATCGCCATATGGTACCGGAGTATTGAAATGCTGAAATCGTTACTAAGCTACGCTAGGGCGGAACGATTGTCGTGCGAAGCGCATTGGTTACGGTCACGAAATCATATTTCTACCTGCAGGCGCACGAAACAAGCTTGTTGATACAGATTTATTTGTGGGTCATTGTACTTACACGTGACAAACATTTGTAAGGCATTGTCACCGGCCCGGCATTTCCTGCATTTGAAACAGGCACTGTTATGTTTGAAGCCCTTAAATGATGGGGTCATTCTCCTTGCAGATATTCGAACAATAGGCGGCCAGAAAGCGCCAATAAGCTCTTTGTTTGCATCATTCCTACATGTCTTGATAATACGTTATAAAAATTCGTAGCATGTCCCATCCGTCGTGAAATCTCTCGTAAAATTTCCTCTGACTGTTTTGAACAATGAACCTGCGGTGCTAGCCCTCGGGTTGTTCAACCGAAAACACCTGCAAATAAATCAACTTAGATTATTTTATTTGTGTGGACATAAAAGATTTTGCGACATCCTAGGTTGTTAACATTCAAGTGGCATGCGTTATCTTTGAAGTGGTATTTGAGCAGTGCACATTCCTAACTGTGAACACTTGGGAAGCATTTCGTATCTCCTGATCACAACCTGTCTGAGCATGGTGGACGTGACCACGACGTGACACCATAATTCGCGAACGATAGAACGGGCTCACAGGTTTTTGACCCTAGTCGCTTTTGGTTAGTTATTGCTGAATTCAGCACCCTATTATCGCCTAAAACCAGCCTTTTGCATGTGTATTGTCTTAGCACCTATTCTGACTGGAAATTACCTACTAGAAATATTTTTCAAAAGTGCATTGCTTACGGAACGTAATGTTTATCGATATACCTTATGTGACACGACCAAATACGATATAATATGTAGCTAGATCAACTATCTCAAAGTTCCATATTAGATTTATAAAGCTTCTCTGTCCATCCTCAAATGCCTATCATTTTTCAACGACAAGAAGACAAAAATCTCCGCTGATGTGTCGGGCTTATCACTGTGATCTCGCGTCGTCGCCGATGGTCCGTCAGCTCACGATGCACGTCACGCACGCAGGAAGTGCGGGCGGCCTTCAGCACGCGCTCCACGGCCGCTGGCCGCCCGCTGGTTGGTGCTTATTGTACACCATGCTGTCATGATCACTACACATGGGTTAGGATACTCTAGCGACATATTGTGCGGACTGATTCGAGATATATAATGGGATTCGCCGCACACATAGGGACAGACAGACAGCGGGAAGCGAATTTGTTTTATACTATGTAGTAAGGAAAAGATGTAGAGAGATGCGATGTAGTCAAATTTATAGTATGATCTTTATAACATTAACACATTTATTTGTTACGTACCGCATTAAGTAGTCAGCGATTATCTCCACGATTCTCTACACGTGTAGACACTATAGATCCATAGATGATTGGCAAGCAATCAGCAGAGTCAAAGTCGATTATATCTGAAAGTTGAAACAATGTGCTGTTATCCACGTGACAAACGTGAGCGACTCACAAAGGGCCGGCTCCACCGCCCGGCAAAAAACTTTTTCTACATTCTACTGCAGAAAAGTGGTGTTTCACACGCGATAAATTCTATTTTAATCTTTTGAAAATCACAACATAATTAAAACTAATTGCGGGAGCAATTATTCTATTGGCCGCGAGTCCGTCATCCGCTGACGCCTCTTCGTTGTGGCTAATCGCGCGCTAAGATTTATTTAATCCAAAGCTGTTGAGATTCAAACGGGCAAGTGCTAGTAACACATTGCATTCAGTTGCATAATAAAAATGTTTCCTTTAGCTAGTAGATTCTACTCATACACGTACCTAGTAGGCACTTAACTAATAGGGAGATCAATGATTCAATGAATAAGATAAATTTTATTGCAGAACGTAAGAAACAATTCCAACGCACACAATTTTACATAATAAGATGGCCATAAGTATAGAAAAAAACATGTTTGTGCTTTTATATAATCGACGCCAGGGACAATTAGATATTCATTTCGAGTTTGTTGCAGTAATTTATGGGCTATGTGTATTTTCTTAAATGCATCACGGCGTCTTCGTGGCGCTGTGCTTCTTACCTATGTAAATAGCAGGCATGGCATCTTAATTGTATCTCTAGCACGAATAGAATTGATAAATAGCACTACTGTAACTATAGGTCATCAAGGTAGGTTGTTATTATTATTTTCAGTCCCCGGAGTGGTCATTCCTACTCAGAACTTTTTAGCCAACTTCAAACGTGCCTTCAACATCGATTTCGAAACAATAAATTCAATTTTTAAGAAACTAAGATAAAACTCAATCAACAAATTTGTCAATACACCTATTTGATTATTAGGTAATTGGAAGATTACATACGGTCAAGAGGTTTAAGTTATTAACGCAATACGGGGCTTTAATAAATCATGCTCCAGACGGGTATTATTAGTTAATGTTTTATATTTTAAAAACAAGCTTTTATGATCATCTATGTTTAAAATGCTTGGGAAGATAAAAACAACAAACTCTAATTTGATGTGGCTATGTTGTTTCGTTAAGGAGTTCCTATGGCCACCTTCTGTCTCTATCGTCAGACCAGCTCGATGGTACTATAACAATGCATTGACATCAAACTTACATAAGTAGGTATGCAAAATTTTAGCTCAATCGGTTGAGGGTAGCTGGTCTAAGATCAGTTGCAATATTTGTCCCACCCAAATGATCAGGGCATGGAATAAAGCAAAATACTCAAATTATCAGGGCAAGTGGAATAAAAGCAAAAATAGGGCACTTGCCATTATATAAAAGGTAAACATTCATTTATGTAATTATGTCGGCCACACGGGGCTAAAGCCCCAGGCTCTATTAAAATACTCATACATAAGTAGTTACAGAAAAAACAGCTTTACATAATTTACGTAACATATCCTCTCATCAACACATGCCTTATGGTAATTGATTGATGAGAATGGAGTTAATTAATGTAATGACACAGTGTTATACTGATAATTTATTTTGTGGTTAATCCATCAAATATTTGAAAAGTAAAATTGTACACGACTCTACATAAATAGGTTCACTCTCTTCGAAGCATGTAACCGCCTTATGCAATCATGAGCTTGAAAATCATGAAAGAAACAGAAACATTTTTCACGGAAGGTAATACCTGCGTCTAAATACAGGCGTGAAAATAACTACGGGTGAGGTAAGCAAATAATGTTTTTGTACCTATATGTATGTTTCCTTCCTTATAGAAGTGCGAATTAATAATCCAGAAGTACCTAATTAACCATACTTCGTGGTATTAAAGTAACGTAGATTGTGGTTAGGAGTAAAGGTCAATTACTATGCAGGTATTCCGTAGAACCTACGTAAACATAATTGATCCGAATATACATATAAATCACGACGTGTTTACGAAAAAGATTGCTCCCTTTATACCACCGCATCGGTATCTATGAATAGGCAATGAAGCAATTAAATTTTGATCTGCGCAGTACAAAGCACGACTCCCTTGTAGTAAACACTAGTAAATAACGACTAATGTGCTCTCATTACATTAAATAAACGCTTGTTAATCATAATTTAGTCCACGAGTTGTAAGCTGCGCAGCGAAATGTACAACTTATCACCTCTTCTCTACCGCAGATATACTTCTATAGTAGAGTCTCTACGTAGAGAATTCAACGCTAAAATGCACGCGATACCACCGTTGAGATAGAAGTAATAAAGTCGTTGTAATTCTAGATTGAAATTGCGTAAAGAAACGTGTCAATAATCTCTAGTATTCTATGCAGCTGCGTAGTATACAAATAGGTAGGTACTAGTACCAACAACAATACATGCTTTAATTCAATTATAATTCTATGTAATGTAATGACCAATCCAGATGTCAAGCCAGTGCTTCGAGAACGTGAAATAAATTATTCACATGGATACTTATTTGAGTTGGGTGTGGCTTTCATATTTTTTTAAAAGAGTTAAGGATGTTGTTATTGTTATTATCAATATATTCCGAAGGGATTGGTGTGAGCCCTTTAGAACATTTTGATGATTTAGCTTATTTTTAGACAAAGTTTATATCAACTGGCATAGTGAATAAAGCCAACCGTTCATTCACCCAATATCTTGATATATAAATAGATTGTTTTGTAACCAATTAAAACAGACTTCAAATTTTCCAATACTTTGATTGTTTTTTAAGTTTTGCGGTACAAAATCGAAATCCCTCGGGAATAAAATGTATGGACTATCTTGGGATCATTATCTATATAACAACGATATAATCATCAAAATCTGTTATATACTTACAGCCGTACATAGCACCTTCTCCTTTTTTTGAAGTCGGTTAAAGAACCTTTTTTTAGCATTTAAGCTTTTTTTAATATTCATTTATTCCCAATAAGACAAATTATATAAAGTCACTTACATGAGAACAGGGTTCTTATTTTAAGTATAGATAGATACATAGGTTTATCTGTGTATTGGTTGACCGGGTTTGTGAATAAGGCCAGTCTACGTATAAATAATACTATGGAGTTGCAACAGTCGCGTGTGGAGAGCGGTCGTTAGCATTGTACTCTTACTACGTCTACGATTGATTAGCTAAGGTTCTCAGAACTATTGATTGACTCGATAGGAAGTGAGAATTTCCTGATTAGTATATAATCCTGAGCCCTTCGACATATATTATCAATCACTACACCAATTACATACATTATCTATCGAAGCCAGCGAGCCCTAGTACCAAACATACCCGTGCCCTCTTAGCACGGGCACGGGTACGTTTGCATGTGGTCTAATCTGATGATGATCTATTTAAGAAATTCTTTCAAAACTTATCGGTTTCCTTAAATTTTAGTAAACGTCGTTCATGGTAAAAAAGTGTTTGTTAGTATTGATAAAGCCCAAAGCCCAATACAGTTTGACCAAATGGTTTTATGGTAATGGTAAAATTGCCACTCCGATTGTATATATCAAATTAATAATTCATCGAGTAGGTAGTATGGTAGGCAACGTGGAGGAAGGTAGTTTTGTAGTCGTAGATTAAGGTTACTTTTTGTACTGCAAAATAGAAACTAGATCTCAACTTAATTATTTTGGCATCTTTGAAACTCAATTATTTAGGACGTGCTATGTGCGTGTTACATTTATGTACGATTACTTTCCGCAAAGCCTTATTTTAGAGTAAGTTAGTGCAATAGATTTGTTCGCATAATTGAATTGCCTAGATATTGCCTAAGTTCTTATAAATGTAATGAAAACTGATTCCGAAGACTTCATTAAGAACTGCGTCTGACCTATTTTAAGCTTTGCTTTGAATACCTGCATGATTTTTCTTAGTATGACATATCTATCTCTTCAATCAAAACAGATGCACTTCTTAGAAGCTAGCGTGACATAGCTCCAATCATACTTTACCTATTGTCGAGACAAAGACCTCTGATATGCAAACAGATTTTTTAAAGTTCATATAATGATAAGTTTTTTAAATGTTTAATATACTCTTTATTAATATATTCTTTATTTATATTCACTGTAAATCTATGAAATAAATTAGAAACAGTAAATGGCTTTGCAATTTTAATCCCCTACGACAAAGGAGTGTTCTTAGTTTGGTGAGTGTCTCTGATTAATCTTTCTGTAGCTGATTTAAATATATATTTTTTAAAAGGTTACTTTAGATTTATTCTTATTATTAATGAATATCGGTACCGTTCCAATTAATGACTGTTAAAATTAAAATCGTCGTGTTTTGTAAAATTTTTGCTTGTTTATCTTTCTAGAACAAACGTGGGGAGTATTTTTTTAATAACCTTACAATAAAAACTTCTACATTAACCTATAAAGGAATCTAAATAAAATAATCTCACTTAACTGCCTCTGAACTTTAGAATTATTATGAGTGAAGCAAAATGTTAGGTAAATGCGAACTCATCTGTTCGTCAGCTAAATAGCCCAATGTCGACAATGGTGAACACCAGACCATTACCATCTAAGCTGTCATTACATGCGCCCGCATGGCTTGCATGTAATAGCTTAACTATTGATAATAGTACTGGGTATTACAGTACCTACATATTATGCTACACATGTGAGATTATTGCGCGTTTTTTGTTACGCGTGGAGGAATATCTAAATACATACAATATGTTGGATTGCAACCATAAAAATGAAGGTTGCTCTATACGTAATTGATCGGTGATATGCAAATCAAAGAAGGCGTGCCATTAGAATAAGATTGATGTGCAATTGTTACTATTAGCACGTTTAATATGTAATTGATATTGAATTCAATAGTCTCATAAATAAAATTTGTAATTACGTATTATAAAATCATTTATCGAAAATCTCGTTAATTTCAAAATAGTGAACCAAGTTTTCAATATATGTAGCTCTAAGAATTAGCAAGCTGAAGTTGCAGTGGGCCGACCTCGCGAAAAACTGACAACCGCTGCGGTAAACGTGTTCTTGAGAGTTGACCAGGACTCGTTAAACGTAGTGTAGGACGTCTCCGGCCAACTAGTATTATTAATTAGAGGAGGCTTGACTTACTACCTACTAAATAAAATGTCAATACAATAAATGTAGGTGTTTGTCCGTATATGAATCAAGTTTAACCCTGAAAGCCCAACGAGTGGGGTGGGTCATTGACAGGTGTTGCCGTTAGTCCAACGTGATAAGTGCAAGGTTTTGATTAGTCGACGCATTAGGAACAAAGGCTTGGCAGGAATTGTAATACCTAACTATGAGTGTTTATTGTCATTGCTGATTCATGCATAGAGTAAACTCTACCAACCCACATTTGAATTCTACTATAAGGTTTCATAAAATGCCTTCTTGCTCTTTGACTGTTGAGAATTATTGTATAAACTTAGTTTCCTTTTCACCATTTTGAATTGAATAAATAAATAATGCTGGACAGTCCACACAGCATCATCTAGCCCCAAGCTAAGCAGAGCTTGGGTTATGGGTACTAGATGACTGATATAATAATACTTAATACAATACATGACATGGTTAGATATTTTTTATGATACATATAATATTACATTACATATATATTTTTTATGATACATACTAACGACCAGAACACCCGGAACAAATATCAGCAGATCGTACAGACAGTTATCCAGTCGGGAATCGAACCCGAAACCTCTTGCATCGCAGGCGGACCTTCGTCCACCGTGCCACAGATTTCGTCAATTAGTTTACATATTGACGCATTTTGAAAATTGATGATAAAAGTATCCAATGTTTATATCAAATGTATATATCAAATGTATATATAAAATGTATATATAAAATGTATATATCAAATGTATATATCAAATGTATATATCAAATCCAATGTGACGACCGATGTGGCGCGGTGGGTGAAGGTCCGCCTGCGACGCAGGAGGTTGCGGGTTCGATTCCCGCCTCGGAACAATTGTGTGTACGATCTGCAGATACTTGTTCCGGGTGTTCTGGTCGTTTTCTATGTATAATAAAAAATATCTATCTATGTAATGTATTGTATTATGTATATCAGTTATCTAGTACCCATAACACAAGCTCTGCTTACCATGGGGCTAGATAATGGTGTGTGAATTGTCGAGTATTAAAAAAAAAAAAAAAAAAAAAATGTATATGTATATGTATATATGTATACTTTCTTTAAGTCTGGGGCCTTTAACACCATCGATGCCGTGCAAGGCTGTATTGAAAGTTCGTCATCGACTAAGCCACTGTGACTCACTGACCCCACGCTTGTTTCATTTCTATCCTTACTGTGGCAGACTTACTCATATTATTTCTCTCTTTGTGGTATGTTATTTCGTATAAATTAATTTTAAAATTACCTATTGTGAATAACTGAAACACACCACTGAAAGGTGTGATTTGTGTATATTGTGTATATTTGTGTATATTGCTTGTAGCGTCATATTTTCCCCTGTATTGTTTTGTAGCAACTTGTACAAGTATTGATAGTCGAGCTTGTATCCCTCGGTCAACCCACAGAAAAACTGTTTTTTTACGGAATCAAAAGTTAAACTTGGCTTTTTTTTACGTTGGATAGATTAACGTGGATTTGAACAAAGGCCTGGATCAAAAAAGGCTTCACAGATATAAGCTATCTCGGTACCAAATTTCATCCAAACCCATTCAGCCATTTGAGTTTGAAGCATTAACAAACGTGCACATAAACTTCCGCCTTTATAATATTAGTTTAATAGTAATTAATATATTCATATGACAATTGTATACTTTTAATATTTACCGACTGATGTATATTCTACACTAGCTGCGCCCCGCGGCTTCCTCTTGAATAATTAGATAGATAGATAGATAATTCTTTATTGCACACTAAAATGACAATGTAAAATAAAAACTTAAAAAAACTAGATACAATTGGCGATCTTATCGCTCAAGAGCGATCTCTACCAGACAACCATGGATGGATAGGATCGTGGACAGTACCAGGGGATCTGTGTGCTTGCAGGTTAATTATCTCTTACTATCTGTTAAAAAAAAACAGCAACAAAATCCGTTGCGTAGTTTTAAAGATCTAAGCATACACAGGGACAGACATACAGCGGGAAGCGACTTTGTTTTATACTACGTAGTGATGAAGTGAGAGCGAGCATCATCAATTAGCATTGTTAGATTAGCAATGATCCGTGGTAAACTGTGCCGTTGGATATCCTCCGGCGGTAACATTTGCATGAAATGTGGGTCTTTGGAGCAGCATCTCAAGTTCGACAGGCGCCCGTTACTCAGGGCACACTGACCTCGATACGCCTCTACGAATTATTACTTATCGCCCATAATTTGGCAGTTCATCTTTGCGAGACCATTTATTTTGCACTTCGACGGTACACTTAATTCGGAGATGTTCTTGAGGCTTTTGACACCACAGAGAGGCCACCTTTCGAACTCAGACGTGTCTAAGAGTCTTGTAAGGTCTAAATGTAATACGCTACACACTGGCTCTACAGCACTTGGGTTTTTTGAATTTTAAAGAAATCACAGCTATGTAGACGAGGAAAAAGGTAAACCTCACAAATACCAGATATGTTGTAAAGGCTACGAGTATTTATGAGGATATAAGGGTTAGATATAAGGTGTTATTTTGGGTACAACAAAGTGTTCATTCATTCACTCATTCATTTTGCACACTTAATGCATTATATAAATAAATAAATAATGCTGGACAATTCACACAGCATTATCTAGCCCCATGGTAAGCAGAGCTTGTGATATGGGTACTAGATAACTGATATACATAATACAATATATTACATAGATAGTTTTTTTTTTTTATTATACATAGAAAACGACCAGAACACCCGGAACAAATATCTGCAGATCGTGCACACAATTGTTCCGAGGCGGGAATCGAACCCGCAACCTCCTGCGTCGCAGGCGGACCTTCGTCCACCGCGCCACATCGGTCGTCATATATCATATATAGTATGTTAAATTAAATATTAAAGTCTTCCGGGAAACATTGTTGTGAGGTGTACCAAACAATGAGTTGGTGAAGTCAATGTCCGATTCTTGGCATATGGTATCCTCCCAGCACACCTCAAATCCGATTCTCATGCGGTTAGTCATTGAATGCTTTATATATTTGTATTCATGTAACGTTCGGCCGCTGCATACACATTCCTGGGTAATGCACTTTTTTGGGGTTTACTATTTTATTAGTATTTACAACTTGGATACGAAATACTGCAGTTTTGTTGCTTCTTTATTAACACTTTGAGTGCTGAAAACGCACCGTATGAGTTTTCTACAAGTGTTATATATATACTAACATGCGTAAATCCACACTAGCGCAGCGGCTGAGAAAATACAGATCTTTGTGACTCAGCAGAGCTGTAATATTTTTCGAACGAAACGCATGTGCGGCGCAACACAACCGCTGTGTAGAGCGGCAGCACGAATTTTTTAGGTAAAAAAAAAGGTCGCGTTCGTCGAAAAAAAACCGCAGTCAAAGTGACGTAGTTTACAGTTCCGCTGCAATCTCAATTCAACCAAATACAACATAGATACATAAATAAATGATGCTGGACAATCCACACTGCATCATGTAGCCCCAAGCTAAGCAGAGCTTGTGTTATAGGCACTAGATGACTGATATACATAATACAATACATAGATGTATATTTATTATTATAGCCACCGACCAGAACACCCGGAACAATTAATATCTGCAGATCGTAAACATTTATCCCGGGGCGGGAATCGAACCCGCAACCTCCTGCGTTGTCGCATGAATTGTTAGTTCTTTCGTTATTTCAGAATGTGTCTTGTCGTGTGATCCAAGACTAGTAGTAACAAAGCTTCCGTGTTCTGGCGTAGCGATGTATTTTAATTCCATGCACGCCACCTACCGGTGCCACCTCTCAAGGCCTGTCTTATACGTCTTTTATCAACTTTATCACAAAACATAACGGCACCTTCGCGTGCCACATACTTATTACTCCTGTGACATCTAAGGACATCGCAATTTTGCACTTTATGGTCAATACTATTATATTATTGTCCAATATTATTTATTTGTAGTAAAGTTATAGTAAAGTATCATCTGTTTTATGCACTATACGAATAAGGACAATATATTTTGAGTAGATACTGATAAAAGAATTGAGTTTTGAGTCTTGGATAACGAATTGTGATATGATTCTTGGTCACATCTTCACGATGTCCTTATCAGGCACGTTGACAATAAACAATGGGTTGGTAACCTTGTAGTCATGCGAGATAATACTTATAATGTTAGCTGCTTAAGATGAGATAAATTACAACTATACCTATGTCGAGAAGTACCTATATATTAATAATAAAAGATGTAATGATGCATTATGTAGGAAATTTAGTTACTATTTGTGCAAGTAGAAAGAAGTTGATGTCGCTTACATAAATAAATCACCTATTTACATCTTGGGGACGTTTTGCGACGATGCAACGGATTTTGATGCGGTTTTTTAAAAACATAGATTGATTCAAGAGGAAGGTTAAAAACCATTTGACACATTGATTTCTATGCGGGCGAAGCCGAGGGGCGCAGGTAGTATATATATACAATTATTGTAAATACTAGTTCTCATTTGTTTTTATTCTATAATTGTTATTTTCGTTATAAATACTACACCCTCTCTTTCTCTATTCCTTCTGCCCTACTTACATGATAAGATGGTGACAAATCCATTTCAGTGTTTACGTAAAACATTAACAACGTCAATAGGCACACAGAATACGTACTAACATAATCCTTTTATCTGTTGTATGTTGAAAGTTATTTTAGTAATGGTATATAAAATGTAATGTAAATGTAATATAAAATAGTAATGGTTATTTAGTAGCAAGCTGTACCTACTTGTGAATCAATAAATGTATTTTCTTTCTTTCTTTCTTTCTTTTCTTTAATGGCATTTTACAAAATCTTTATCACTTTTCAAAATTGCACGAATAGTTTCGTTTAAAATACTTTCCGCAAACAACAGGTACCTTACCGGAAACACCCCGTATCTACGTACAGAGTTTATTTATTTATTATTTTATTTTATTTTAACAATATTCAGGAAATTAACAGCTAACTTAAATAATAGATATCTGACTTAATACTGAAGGCTAATTAAAAAATTCCAAAAAAGGTACTGAAATTAATGCTAAACAAAGTTACAGGAAGACTACTGATGATAATGTACACAAATACATTCCTAGCATTTTTAGGTATATTACTTTAGAAAATAATCAAGAAGATGATGTACTAAAAAATCAACCACTCACTATTCTTTTAAGTTTAGTTTTGAGTTATATAGGTACACTTTATTTTAAGATTGAAACCCGAGGAATGTAACATTCGGATCAAACCCCTAAGGGTTTAAAGAGTTGTTAATATAAGTAATTATGTATATTCTTTAAAAATAAATAAATACAATACAATAGCAGTCTGAATATGACGTTTACTTTCAGATGTACTTAGCCCAATATGGATACCTGAGCCCTTCGGTACGGAACCCTTCAAGTGGACATATCATGGACGAGAGCTCGTGGCGGCGGGCAATTGCAGAGTTCCAAAGCTTTGCTGGTCTTAATGCTACAGGTAAGGTTTCTTATAAGAATCATCAGGAACGTCATTTTTTACACGAAGTGAGCCAGCCTTTAGGTTCAATCCTCGACTTAAATGTATTTTTATCACACTTTCTATGTTCTCTTTGTTCGAAACAACTTAAAGAGACAGTTATTCTCTTGTTTTAGGTGGGTGTAACTTAAATTTATCTAATTTCTTTTGTTTTTATCTTAGGTATTTCCCGTAGATATTTGTGCAACAATTTAGGAACAATGATTATAAGCTTCACTTTGTAGGCTGTTGTTTTTTTGGTTCAACATTCTCTATAGGTCACAGACTTCAATGACGTTTGACGTTTTATGATACCTACTGTTGGTGTCATAAAATGATGTGATAAGATTATTGTTGTCCTACATACAACATCAAATATAAAGTCTAAAAACTCTTGTTCTTCTAAAGCTTGGCCTATAAGAATCCGGTATCTCCTGGGCCCGAAACAAAACGGCCCCGGACGAGCCTTTATTCAATCCTATAGCAAACATTTAAATTTGTGCTGCAATGACTACATAAGATCAGGGGCCATCCGATCCCGAAAATCACCCTGAAACAACCAACCATGTAGGAATAATGCCTATGTTTACTAGAGACACGGAATGAATCCGGACTAGTCTGGTGCCGTTTTTTTAGCCCTCAGATGCTTATAGTCCGAATCTAAGAGTCGAATAGATTTCGCGGAAAATTGGTCGCGGTAAGAGAAAGCGTCGATATTAAATTAGATTATTCCGCGCTGTATGATAGTTTCGTAACCTATTGAATGTAAATTGTACCACGATTACTTTTAAAACTCATTTGAAGTGGACAAAAGAACTGATTGTAACTATAGAATTTTCACGTACCTAAAATTCAACCATTATTGACATAAAATAAATTATTGAACTTTGCTTACGAAGTCTCTTTTCGTAGTATAGGTTGGCGATATGAGTAAATAGATTCAGGTAGATAATTCATTATACTTGTAAAATAGATTCAATGCAATCATGATACATTGTCAAGAAGCCTTCGCAATGACTCGATTCAAATGATGGTGCATTTCTTGGATTACGTGGATTGACGTAATTATGTTACGAATGCCACATCCATCCGGTCGAGAGTGGCCTTGCTGGCCGCCGATCCTCTTAAAGATATTTCTAGCTTTTAGTGCTTGCATATATAATTGCACCTGTCAAGGTATTTTCCATACGATTAAGTTAATATAATAAAATGTTCACATCAAGTATTATTGTTATTATCAGAAAATTAATCAACTTCCGCTTACCTATCTATGTCCGCTTTATAATCGGAGGCCCTTAAGCCTTATCCGGATGATAAAATGTTTATACTATGTCATATTATGTGTTGTTAAAACGACCCAGTGACCAGTTGTTAGTAACACGCTCCGCAATTTAGTAACCTTGATGCGTTCTCATCACTGCCATTATGAAGCCACACATCATGGCAATTTATAGGACCCAACCGCAGCCAAGTATTCGAACAACACCGTAGAATTATGTGGGCAGAACCTGAGTCGTCTTCGCGCACGTACGTGCTTTGACACAAGAAGTAGGTAGTTTATTGGACTCCTCTATGACAGAACGCATTATTATGTAAGCAAATAAAGCGTCGTATACACAGTTATACATTATTCATTATCAGTTCGACGAGCTGGGTTCGAGACCAAGCCCGTCGCTAGGAAGGTTTGATACGATTAAGGCTCTAATGTTGTATTATCGCTAATAAAATTTTCGTCACGTTTCATGTCTGCAATTTGGCTAGAGATAAAGTGGAAAAGTTCGTCACAGCTGTTATTTGTTCCTTCACAAAGAGACAAAGGGTTTCATAATGACATGTTTCCCTCATAGTTATGAGTTTAGGTATATTGGTTTGCATATTAATGATTTCTCTGATACTCCATGCATGATAATGTGGTTTCAGTTTGTCACTGGTACTTAATAAACAGTGTGCAGACCACTAGTTTGGCTGCGGTTTGACTGTTTCTGATTGTTTGTAGTTTTCCGCGTGCGGTTTTAGTTGTGATCGTGTAATTACTTCCTCTCCCTCAGCTACAAAAACGTTGTTTGTTAAATCTACAGGGTGTTTTTTACCTTGCCAAATGAAACTGAAACTTGCTTAGGCTATTAAGATGTTCTCAAAGCAAAATCGGTTATTTTACTCGTTCGTTAATACAAGACTTGTAAGACTCTACGGTAGAGTTTTATTCGTGAGGAGCTATGAGAATAGGTCCATAACAATTTTCACATCTTTTTGCGTAATTGATTGGTGTGTACATAGCTATATTTACTATTAACTTTAAGAATATTGTTAACTGTTTGTGCCTTAATAAACGAAACCATAAAATAATATCAATAATTCTAGGCATTATATAATACTTAAGTGGAAACTAAATAAAATTACCATATTGCAGGTGAATTGGATGACGAGACGACCAAAGTGATGTCGTTGCCAAGATGCGGAGTGAAAGACAAAGTTGGCTTCGGAGAGAGCCGTGCCAAGAGATACGCTCTTCAGGGTAACCAACACCATTTATTTTGTCAACCTAGTTTTCATACTTCTTTTCGCTTTTCTTTTAAAAGCTCAACAATATGTTGGAGCATTTAGCCAGTTCGTTGAAAAATATACAGTGTTTAGCGTGCGATATGCAAATAACAGTTATTCTGAAAATCTCATGCAATGCGGCTACTCTACAATCTACATGGCTATTTTCTCGTGGACCATTTTTCTTTTGCACGCTATGATGACGCTATCATGAAATATGATAGCTAAATTAAGTTGTTTATATTAATTTTCGTTGTATTATAAAACTCATATGATTCAGAATTTAAAAAAAATATTAAAAATACGTAAAATAACAAAGTTTTTGCCTTCTAGGTTCAAGGTGGCGAGTAAAGAACCTTACATACAAGATCTCGAAGTACCCAACCAGACTGGTACAAGCTGATGTTGACAACGAGCTTGCCAAAGCATTCAACGTATGGAGTGATTACACTGACCTAACCTTCACTCAGAAGAGGTCCGGACAAGTTCATATTGAAATCAGGTTAGTAACCATTATTTTGAAGCTACGCATTGAAAAAAAGTAGAATAAAATCTAGGTTTTATTAACATTATTTATCAGGTGTTGATACCTAAGTATCAACTAAAAGATCCCCGAGTCCGATTGACGATGGTATCGAGTCGTGAGCGTCTTGTCTAATTTTTCCATAAGATTTGGTATAGCACCTCTATCGTGCGGAACGCAAATCCCAAACTAAAATTAGACGTCACGATCACGTCTCGATAGTTTCTTCAACCGGACTCAGGGCTAGCACGTTAGATATGGAGAACCGTCAACAACAAAACACGATTACTAATTACGCACGATTATTAAACTATACAATGGAGGAGCATTTTTGTTTGTATTATTCATTCATTGTATTATCTATGCATTTTGGGAGAATATAATCATAGAATAGCTTTACAAAACCCAAAGCTATTCATAATATAATTACAAAAAGTTTAGTAACTAATAATTGTAACAGTTCATAAATAAAGTCCGAACACAAAGAATTGCCGGTTTCGTAAACGAAATCAATTTTAAACTCTAAAATAAACATATTTAAATTGTAATCGTAGCAAACTGAAGCATTTGTGATTTGCAGCGACAATAGTTTTCGACACAATCCATGGGTAATCTGTGTTGCGTAACAGAGCCGTTGTCATTGAATGAAACGGTTCATGTTGTTCATGAGGCTACTTATCTGCTACCTTGATGTATTGCAGTGTAACTTTTTACTTGAAACTATTTTCAGATTCATAACAATGAATGAATGAATGAATGAATCTTTATTTTTCAGACAACATAGTCCTTAATAACAGTTACACATATTACAAAATACAAACCCGAAAGAAAATAAAACTAGATTAAAATTTCAATGATATTATAAAACTATAGGCAACTTCTTTTGCAATGTTGGTATTATTAAATACCTACATTGCAAAAGAAGTTGCCTTTTAAAATTACTAATATACTTTTCTTTATCTTCAAACAATTTAGTAACTAGCTTTTCATTAACAGACGAAATCTTGCTAATTTATTAACACAATAGGTAGGTAATAGTAAAATTATTGTTCTTCATTTGTTTCGAGGACGATTATTTCGTTATTATTGTGTGTTTAGTACCCGAATGCAAAAAATAAAGCGATTTTCAATACAGGTTACCTAGTAGATTATGATAGTAGAACTGCACCTAGGTACTCGTGTTCGATTTTGATGAATGATGGAGGTGTCAAGTCAATCGATTAGTTATTTATCTTGATAAGGTCCGCGTAGCATAGCATAGTCTATATTTTATACTAAGCAGTCTAAAAAGTGATGATATTTTATTTCCAATAAATAAATAATGCTGGACAATCCACACAGCATGATCTAGTCCCAAGCACAGCTTGTGTTATGGGTACTAGATTACTAATATACTTAATACAATACATTACATAGATAGATATTAACAAATATAACAAATATCTGCAGATCGTACACACAATTGTCCCGAGGCAATAATCTTAGTTACTCATTATCTAAGTGCCCTACCTAATAAATTGTTTATCCTTATGATTATAATTGTTTATCCTATCTTTTGTAGGTTCGAAAAAGGCGAACACGGAGATGGTGATCCTTTCGATGGACCTGGTGGTACCTTAGCCCATGCTTACTTCCCTGTAAGTATAAACATAATTATACATACACACACAACAACGTGTAGGAAGCCCTCCAACCATGTGGGATGACGACCTGCGAAAGACTGTAGGTAGATGCTGGATGCGTCAAGCAGAAGAAAGGGCGCTATGGCGCTCATTGGGTTCCTATGTCCAGCTGTGGACTGCTATAGGCTGATGATGATGATGATGACACACACACAACAATACAAAGACGCTTTATTGCACATCAAGACATTTAAAGAACATAGTAAAGAACAAACAAACAAACAAACAAAGCACATTGGGCGGCCGCTAAGAGCGATTTCTTCCAGTCAACCTTTGAATGGACACCTAGCAACATACTCGTACAACTTAATTAATACACACAACGATGAATTTGACAGTCTAAAAAGTATAACCTGTTCTACCTTGAACTAACATAGCAGGTAAATAAATTACCTAATTGAATTTGTTCAGAGAAATTTTGACAACATTAATTCCAGTTTTTGTAAATTAACTAACAAAATATTCAAATTATTTTCACACCCGCGGATGTCCCATTGTCACCTAAAGAGTGAAAGTGTGATAAAATTATAATCACATGTTACATTGTGGATGAAATGGGATAATTTCGTTCCGAGCGTTAGCTTCCGCTTCATTCACTAGCTTGTATCCGTGGCTTTACTTGCACGGTATCTTGTTAGTTACCTTTGTAAATTGTTAATAAAATCTGCGTTGATTTTATTTTACTTTATCCGTTTATTGGTGAAATCATTTTAAAAATAAATTGAGTACCTAGTTTCATACTTTTTTCGAGAAATATACAATGATATACTCATAATTTCAATTAAAAAAATCTATAAAACTTTTAAAGTTATCATGGTTATTAACACTAAAGTCATTTAAAACGGGATATTTTTACGGTGGCAGTGGTAACGTTCGTAGCAAAAGACAAAAAAATGAGGGTAGATCGGGATGTCTGTCCATAAAAACTTACTCGCAGTGCCTTCAGTTATTCTGTGATCTTAGCGCATGAAACTGTGCCGAAATATTGGAAAACTCATAGTGGTAATATCCCGTTTTAAATGACTATAGTGTTAAAAATGCGTTACAAGTAATTTCAAAAGTGGTGATAATTAATTATACGCATATTTTTACATTAAAGTAAGTAAAACAACAGTAACCATTATAGACTCAAACGTTTTAAAAGGCAATAAGCTTTGGATCATATTCTCTTAGAAGCTTCTTCATAGCCCAATATAATACAGAGTATCTTAATCTTCAGAAAGGGCATGCGATGTTGTCGTTGATAATATTTTATTGTTATTGCCAGTCGTTTATGGAATTGTTCCTATATAAGGAGCTTTCTAAGTAGACGTTATAGGAATTCAGTATTAAATATCGTAAAGCTTCAAATCTTTGTGATATAGAAACTGGAAAACGATTGCAGATAATTCGGCAGGTGATTCATTTGTCTATAAAAACCTTTAATTATAATTTTTTCATCACCAAATCTAGGCTTTTCATCACGTTATTTATTTAAATCCAAGGTTCTAAACATTGCTCAACACTTTTCAATTAATGTTACGCAAGCCGTGGATAATCCGACGCTAATACAAGGTGATCATTGGAAACTTTCAGGTGTACGGCGGTGATGCCCATTTCGATGACGCCGAGGTCTGGTCGATCAACTCTCGGAGGGGGACCAATCTCTTCCAGGTAACGATCATTAGTATTATCATCAGCGTCCATTACCAGTGGTCCATCTGTGTAGTTCAGCTTGGTCACAGATAATATAACAGTATAGGTACCTTGTTGGATAATGGGAAAATAATTCAACAGCTACCAAAATTCATTCATTTCCAGCTATCAAAAGACTCCAAAATTCATTAGGTTAATTTTTGAGCTGCGATTCTGCGAGTGAAGTTTTGAGATTATTTGACTTTGTAAATAGTCCTTATACCTTCATAACTTTCATTTGGTAAATAAGTCGATTTGATTACCTAGAAAAAACTTAAACCTTAGTAAATTTTGCATAGTATTTACACAGTGTTTTAAGCTAATCGGGATAAATACTTATCCCCGGGACTAAATTGTTTGTGGGACTACCTCGAGAACATTCTCCAATATTATAGCGAAATCGGTTCATAATTTACGAACATACATAAAAAAATACATACCAAACATCATAATCGTTCTTTGCTTTTCGTTTCGTCGGTTAAAAAAATGGGAATATTTCATGTCACTTCCTGTAAAAGGTTTAATTTATTTGATGAGTTAATTGAGTGCAAGCACACAACTCTGTGTACGATCTAATTAGAGTAAAGTTTGTTGGCTGCGATGGGTTATTAGTTAAATGACAGACACGGGTATGGATGATTCATTGTTTGCTACATTAACTTTAGGTAGGTAACAGTAGGTACAAACAAAATGTTAGTCATATTCATAGAGCACACGCACTTTTGATTTTATGAAGAAAATCACGTCCGCCAGACCACCACAAAGGGCAATTACGCACAGGAAGCACATCTTGATAAACCTATCTTACGTCAGTAGCTTCTGTGATATGATAGGCCATTTCATTTGAATAAAATGAGAAGTAAAAACGTGTTGTCAATGTGTTTCTCGGAGATTCTTCAGGTAATTTAAATTTATTATTTTAGGTGGCGGCTCATGAGTTCGGACATTCGTTAGGGCTGTCGCACAGTGATGTGAGGTCTGCTCTAATGGCTCCCTTCTACCGAGGATTCGACCCTGCCTTCCAACTGGATCAGGATGACGTTCAAGGAATTCAGGTAGGATATATAATATAGATATTAGCAAATAAAACATCAGGTGTGCCAACGCAATTCTTTTATCTATATTGTTTATCAATTTTTTAAAGCATGACACAGATTTCCATTTGTCCAGTCGTGATTGAAAACGCCTTGTGTTTTCTAAAGATAATACAGACTAAAGGTAAGGTAGAAGCAGGTCAATTCATGCTTTGATGGGTTACGTAAAGTTTGACCTAGTCACAGGAAAGAGCGATTTATTGCCTCGGTATTTTTTTTATTTTTAAGACTTTGTTTTAATCTATGTAGTGATTTTATTGACATCCCAAGTTTATTGCTAGTGAGTAATTGTATTTTTATTAATATTTTCAGGCTCTCTATGGCCACAAGACGCAGACAGACATCGGCGGCAGCGTTCCTTCAGTACCTCGTGCTACCACCCAACCACCTTCCTCTGAAGACCCTGCTCTTTGTGCTGACTCCAAGATTGACACCATCTTCAACTCTGCTGACGGCAATACTTTTATATTCAAAGGTATGAATGCACTTACAGGCGTATATTAGACCTTGTTTGGATTAGCTAATCACAAAAACAATCGCACATGACGAACTAATACAATATTTATAATATTAATATTGAACGTGTTCTTGAGTGGAGACCGCGACTCGTCAAACGTAGTGTAGGACGCACTCCGGCCAGGTGGGATGACGACCTGCGAAGGACTGCGGGCAGATGCTGGATGCGTCAAGCTGAAGACAGGGCGCTATAGCGCTCATTAGAGGAAGCCTATATCCAGCTGTGGACTAATAGGCTGATGATGATGAATATTGTAAAGGTGAAAGCAAAACAAACCATTTCATGATTTGGTTAGGTTTCCTTTCATCTTATCGAGGTACCTACACTTATGCTGACAGATTTATTCCTTTGCTACTTTAGATTTATGAAAGTGGCATCTTTCTTTTGCGCTTGTTTGTTGTTATCTGCACGCGAAAACAGGAAAACTTTGTTTTATTATTGGTTGTTATTCATTCTGTGACTTATTTATTTTCCCTATGATACCAAAAACTTGGGAGAACTTAGGCTCGTATTATAAAAGCTTGCTCAGTAATAGATCTATACTTGAGTAACGACTTTCTATTTCAGAAGCGTTACTCAAGCATATGTAGATACTACTGTGCATAGTTAAATAATATATCAGAGAAGATGTCAAAAATGCTGATTCAGAGATTCTACATATAGGTATACTAGCTGCGCCCCGCGGTTTCACCCGCGTGGTGATAGATATTTTGGATGATCTACAATATATCTTTATAAATTTTAGCCTATGTCTTATTCTGATGTATAAGCGATATTATTGTAAACTTTCATTAAAATCTTAGTAGTTTTTACGTGAAAGAGTAACAAACATACATACATCCATCCATAATTACAAACTTTCCCGTTTATAATATTAGTAGGATTAATCCTCAAACTAAATTACAGAGTGTCACCGACAATTATATCTAAGAAATTATATTTAATAATTTTCACGAACTAATCTCGGATATGTAGGTATGTATTCTCAAATGAGCAGGTGTGTATTTAGAAAACTACCTACCTTACTTATTATACAGTCTACCGCTTAGAACTCGTTTCCATACAATGCCTAGGTTACTAGCTATTTTGACAGAAGTCACAGTGCCGTTTCTTATAACGGGTACTACAGTATATCTATACAAGTAGAGTAGAGTCCGTAGTTACTCATGGTACAGTCTCTGAGATAGTCTAGGTACACCTTGATTTAGATAGGTTTGAGTTAATAGATACGAGTATACCTAGGAAAGGCAGGTAATATTCACTAGGCGGTTCACCTCTACTTTTGTCATTTGTACCGCTGTGCTTTGGTCACAAAGTAGGTATTTATCGAGACAATAGGTGTCTTCGTGATACATCGTCGACGACCTCGTCACTTAATATCAGTTCAAACGGAGGTCTATCCACTGTATAAAAACATATGACACACAGTCATTATATTAAGAAGAGTTTATATTTCTAAAGAAACACAAAAATTTAATAGTCTAATCACTTTTGCTAATAAAACTTGTGAAACTATCATGGAATAAGGATAAAAAAATTGGCAAACTCGAAAATCAAATCATAGTAAATATCTTCTCGTATTTTCCAGGCGAAAACTACTGGAAGCTGACCGAGGACGGTGTAGCGTCTGGTTACCCAAGACTGATATCTCGCGCCTGGCCGGGCCTGCCTGGCAACATCGACGCTGCCTTCACGTACAAGAACGGAAAGACTTATTTCTTCAAGGGATCCAAGTACTGGCGGTATAATGGACAGAAGATGGACGGACAGTACCCTAAGGAAATCAGTGAAGGTGAGATCTCTGCAATAGATAGATAGATAATTATTTAATTGTACACTTAAAAATAAAACAAACAAGATATGTGATGATTGACGACCGATGTGGCGCGGTGGGCGAAGGTCCGCTTGCGACGCAGGAACAATTGTGTGTACGATCTGCAGATATTTGTTTCGGGTGTTCTGGTCGTTTTCTATATATAATAAAAAATATCTATTTATGTAATGTATTGTATTATACATATATCAGTTATCTAGTACCCATAACTGCAAATGTATTGTATGCTTAATTTATTGTATTATGTATATCAGTTATCTAGTACCCATAACACAAGCTCTGCTTACCATGGGGCTAGATAATGCTGTGTGAATTGTCCAGCATTTCTTTATTTATGTGTATAAAATATGTGACAATTTGGCGGTCTTATCGCTCAAAAGAGATCTCTATCAGACCACTATGGATGGACAGGATCGTTGGATTAAACATAAACATGGGGATCTGTGTGCATTATATCAATTAGTTGATGTAGCACGATTTCTAGCTACTATCTTGATTCAGTAATTCAAAGCCAAAATTGCTAGTTTATTTTTGCCACAATTTATTTTTGTTGAATCTTATTTAAGCTAGGTATTTAATTTCGCAAGCATTTATATTTCTATGACTTTGATACGTACTTCTATTCAGAGATGTCTTCCATATCGAAACAAGTTGGGACGGGTTTAATTACTTTGACCTTTAATTTAAAACCGGCTAGTGTCTAACACCGTATCAATCGGAACCAACTTGTTCGTAAACATGAATGCTGATTCACATTGATCTTTTATTTTAAAACAGCGATATTTTCAATTTCTTAGTTGATTACAAATTACGCCAATAAATTTCTATGTATTCCTTTATGTATCAGCATAAGTTACTATGTACTTGCTGTATAGCTTGAATTAGACTGATATGGATAATCTTTTCCTTGAGTGTAATGGTAAGATAGTACTCTATAGGGTGTGCCAAATTCTTAGATAAGATGACTTAGCTTGGTAAATATGTTTCGTGTAAATAGGCGCCGATACCTGTTTTTGAAGGTAAACACAATGTTGAGTTTATTTTTATACTTGTGAGTACTTTGATGAGATTTATTTGCCTACATTGATAATGACTAAGCGAGGCAATAGTAAGTTATTTGAAAAAATATGATACATCAGATGTTACTTTTGTACCTTCTTTAAATAATTAAGTTGGCTTATTGCTATAAATCCTTAACTGTAATTTATTTATTTTAAATGTAATGCTCAACTAAAGCTTGCATATTAAGATAAAATTATTTTTTAAATTGTTCAATAACCAAAAGTATGTAATATGTACGAGTATATACGTAATTCTTCACTCCCTATTAGTATAAAAGTTGGAAAAGCTCATTGCTTATAAACGATTGTAAATTTAAGTTAATATTATCTAGGAAAAATGTACACTGGATATGTATTACTATTATATTTTGTTATGTTTATTACAAAAAAAATGATACATCAGTCATCAAAAACTGTCGTTTTGTATACGGTTGGCACCTTTGGTTTACCCTTCGTCATTAAGAAGTAAGGTGAAATGACGAAAAATTTAAACAATGAGCAAACTAGAGTACCTTAAATCACAGTTTTGGCTTAGAAGCTAGCTGCCCTTACGATATGCCACATCGTCAGCTAAGGCCTCTAAGGAGCGCCATAATTTATTTAACAAACAAAATCCACAGCTCTTAAGAACTAAAATTAACATACTTAATCATGAAACATAAGGCCAATACAGGATTTACTTTATATAAATAATAATACTAAAGTCATTTAAAACGGGATATTTACCATGACTTGATAAATATCCCGTTTTTGTGATCATGGCGCATGCAACTGTGCCGAAATATTGGATAACTCAAAAATCAAATCATGGTAAATATCCCGTTTTAAATGACTTTAGTATTAATAACCATGATAGTTTCAAAAGTTTTATAAATAATAATGTACGTGTGAAATATTACAGGTTTCACTGGTATACCCGACAACATCGACGCAGCCCTAGTCTGGTCTGGCAACGGCAAGATCTACTTCTACAAGGGCTCAAAGTTCTGGCGGTTCGACCCTGCACAGAGGCCCCCAGTCAAGGCCACATATCCTAAACCCTTGTCAAACTGGGACGGAATCCCAGACAGTATAGACGCCGCCTTACAATACACTAATGGATACACTTATTTCTTCAAAGGTGGCTCATACTGGCGGTTTAATGATAGAACGTTCAGCGTAAGTTGATTTTGTCACTATTTGCTCTAGATAAGGCGACCTTGGTCAAGGATAACCGAAATAACAATGTCAACAATGAGTAATTTGATAATTGTTCTTGGTTTTGTGAAGCAATATTTAGAAATGATAACAAAATAAATGTACTTTAGTACCTACCTAACTACATTTCCGTAAGCAAATTAGTGATCACGGAATATGTATTAAGTTGAGCTCTTAGAGAGAGAGCGATAGCGATAGCGATAGCTAGACCCTTTATTTAGCTATTTTAAGATCCCTTACAAGCTTTTGAATACATCTCTGAGCTAAGTAAAAAGATACAAATCTACTGCCAACTAAACAAACGACAAAATAATTTGAATCCCACAGCTAGTAATCTCCTCTATTAAATAATCAGAATTTTCTAGAAACCCGGCTCACTTCTACTGTCAATACATATTGCCATGCCTTGCTTGGGTACCATTGTGTTTCTTATACATTACCTAGATACAAAGACCTACAAATGTACACAATGATGCAGTAAAATAAATATGAATATGAACCGTCAGTTTCAACAACCTTGTTAATTCCTCAGGTGGACACAGACAACCCAGCGTTCCCCCGCTCGCTGGCCTACTGGTGGCTTGGCTGCAGTTCAGCCCCTCGCGGCACCGTCGGAGGTAACGCCAGGATATCCGCCTCTCCTTCCGATGATGAGGGCGATATACTTTTCGACGCAGGTATGTCCGTATGTCCGAGTGTAGGGGCATAGGGGGAGATAATGTTGCTAACGGTACATTTGTTATATCAAATTTATTCGCTGGAATATAAGAACAAAAGTTCTTAATAAAACTGTTATTTCCAATACATTCCTACCTCGTCAAGGCGTGCAAAATTAAAATGTTAGCATGCAAATGTCACAGTAGTTTAACAAGCTTATATTCAACAATTAAATTAATTGATTCAAATATAATTAAAAAATAATGATTAAGTTAATAAATGTTGTCTGTATTCGCGAGTAGCGGGGATATTTGCGATACCTTTTGTGGTTGGACGACCGATATGATACGCGGTTTTTGTACTCTGCGAGAAATGTTCTGTGCAGTAGGTATGTACAAGTGTTTCATAGGGGTAGCTTTTGGGAATAATGTTAGAAGGGAATATTCGCAATATCCTTCATGGTGGGAGGACCGATGTCCGATATGAATAGTGGATTTGTACTGAAATCTGCGAGAAACGTGCAATGACGTACTACAAAAAATTCAGTTATATTTTTCTTTTAATAAACAACTTTTATTTGGCTAACATTGAGATAGATTGAGATAGATCAAAACGTAAAAAGACATCAAGATCTTTTTACGTTTTTTAGTTTCATAATTTTACGCACTTTTTTTAAAATTCCCAACTGAGAATCCCATATATTCATCGGGTACGTGTAATTACTAGTACTTAGACAATAGAAATTTGGGACAATATTTTCAGTAACGTAGCAACATTAGTCTCCTGAACCAGAGGGTAGCTCTCAATAAAGCGACAATCAATTCCAAAAGCATTTTTATGCCAAGAACCTTCCCCGATCATTTGCTAAGATTTATAAATGGACGACATAAATCAAGTTATTAAGAGGGCTTACCCATTCCAGTTGATCACAAGGGATTCGCCACCTGTCGACGGCTCTTAAATGTTTGTTCCTTCTCTTTGTTGTTCTTATTTTTGTGTTTGTGATCTATTCGATTGTGTTCTGTTCTCCTGTTCTTTTAAACTTGTCCTTGTACCTATTAGATTAGATCTTATTTTGTTTTGTTTTGTGTTGTTTCTTATGTGTATTTTTGTGTTCTTTTATTTACATCAATAATATCGTTCACGAATACTAACTAAAATTTTCTTAAAATCTAAATTAACAAGAATAACAAACTTAATTCATATAATATGAGTAGCATCTAACCAAGCTACATTTACCTAACATTTCCAGCGATACTTAAACTGTTAACAATATACTCAACAATACTAACCAATTCCAAAAACAAACTAAATGGCTTGCTCTTAACAGAATAACTAATAAATGTATGGCTTATGGGAAACGGCGGCTTGAGGGTTTGAGCGTGGCGGCAGATGGTAAGAGGTCCCTTATTGATCGTAGCTTTTGGGCAATACGGACATACCAGCGGCAAAAATGTGGCGAGATCTAACTACCACAAATAGACTATTCGCCACGTTTTTCAGTTAATCTTAATACACCCACAATGAGACACACTGTTGATAAACGCAACTTTTTATTTAAAAAACACCCAGCACTTTGCTAATGAGTTAAAATTTACAAAGAAATTGGCTGAAACAATTTCAATACTAATCGAAACTCATTTTGAATACTTTCATCGATCGTCATTTGTTGAATCAGCCAATATTTTTGTTCTAAAATTGTACACCAGTGGTTACACTACTCAGTGTAGCATCACTTGATTGCGATGCACCGGATTGAGGTGCTAACTGTTTTGTTTGATCCACATATTTGTTCCAACACACCCAAACACTGCTATGTGACGTACCGGTGCTTGGGACATTTCGGATGTGTGTTTGTATTTTTCTAGGTGTAAAATCATCCGCTCCCAGATCATTCTTCTGGTTCAGGAAATAGCTTCGAAGAGTCCTGGACGATGTATATAGAACAATTTACAAAGACTCAAATAAGTTAGAAAATTTATGAGACCAGTGAGATTATAAAGTAAAGCGGTGATTTTAGTACCGGAAGGCTTTGTGCCTAGTACGCTGCCTGTACGTCCTATTTCATTACACTTTGCATGTGCATGGTTTACGCTACTGCTTTTAGTGGTTTGGAGGTAGCTTGGATGGCAAAGCGCTTTATATTTGCATGCATAGGTTTTGGTTAGTATAGTTACTTTAGTTAGATTTTACATTATGTACTATATGTGTCAATTTCAAGTAAGTAATTCACTGTGAACTACTTCTCCATACGTTTTGATGTGTTGTTTTTTTATTTATATCAAGAACTTTACACAGTTAGTCACTTACTTGATTTCATCTGTAATTGTTATTTATTAAAATCGTTTTGAAAGAACATTCACTCATTCATAGAAATTAGCTCCATTAACCAAACATTGTAAAAAATCAAAATAGTCGATGTTATAGACGGTATAAATTACAGGTAACCGGAAGCAAAAATTTAAGGTTTTTATGGTAAATTACAAAGCCTAAACTGCCTTCAAATAAATTGCCGAATTTCACAACAAAGTAAGAGTGAGAATGAAGCACGATTGTTGTTTTCTGGCACAACATTCTTAAATTACAATTATTAAAATTAGTTTTATAAATCGGTGGAAGTTCTAGAAGTATTACTGATTGTGGTGACAGTTAAAAAGTACCATATGAAACGATTCAAGTAGTTTACTTACGATTAACTTGTTACTAACATTTGAAATGCATGTAATAGATTTATTTGCATCTATTTTAATACTGTCTAAATTAATACATTTCGTTATTAATAAAAACACGATACAGTACGGATGAATTTTTTAATAAAAGTAGAGCAATAGATAATTGCTGCATGTGTAAATTCGCGTGTGAAAATGACTTGGTTGTACATTGTAGCTAGTTGAGCACTTGGTCTCGGTTGCGGTGACGTAAGAGTTTAAAGCTAAAGAAAGTTAATTTTTCAGTGGTCAAGATTCAGTCCAACGGAGCTCGACTATAATAACTCTTAGTTGAGGCTCCGACCCGCTTCGTACATTAGAGGGCATGGTCCTCGCCGTGACACCACTCACCCACATCTGTAGGTTTCTTTTCATTTTATATGCCAACGTGAATTTCACCGTTGCACATTAAAATTCGTGTCTTCTGAATATTCAGCTTATCACGGTGAACTTCACGGTGCTTACATTATTCAAGTCGACTTCATTTGTTTCAGTGTTGTCGTTTCATTATTCGTTTGATTTAATGCACAGTATTAAACTTTGTCTAGATTTGGACCTATGCATACGACGACTTTTTAAAGCGCCTGCGATACATAGCGAATTATAAAATCCTTGCACTTTTGCAAGGATTTGATCTATCATCAAATCTTTCATATTTTAGCAGTGCAAAGTACGCTCTTGTAATACGTACATGCGTCGATAGCTCTTATAAAACACGTCATCTGCATAGGCCTTGAGTAACCAGTACAGCACACAGTTTGCACCAGTGCTCACAATATGTTCGCAATAAGCACGCTTATGTCTGTTAACAGAAGGCCCAGAATCGGGTGGTGGGAGCAGCGGGTCGCGGTCGGTCCTGTCGTCGGCGCTGATGACGCTGGCAGTGCTGGTGGCGCTGGCGCGCGTGCGAGCCTAGCGCCGCACCCCGACCTGTCTCATCCGCCGGCGTCCACGCTGCGCTGTGATCGAGTGTTGTGTGACTGAACCTGGACGCTTCCTGTATACCAATTTGTATACTTCCTGCGCTAGTGACAATTTTTACACGAACGATAATTTAAATGAAAGTCATAGTTTTATACCTACTATAAATAGATGATGTAAGTTCGAGTGTGATATTGAAGTAAGTGAAGATTTTGTATTAAAGTATTTAATGTGACAGAGAAGTTTTTATTAACCCTCATCGAACACTCGCCTTGTGTTTATTTAAAGGAAGGAAGAGGAAAGAAATGATACTCACATTTGTATTTTTTATCGGTTTATTTAACGTCTTTTTTGTTCTCCAATAATTCTTCTTAAGTTAATTACATTGTTATAGACAATATTTTTCGTTTTTATTTCATTTTCATAAACATATTTTTAATAAACATCTCCACAATTCTTCATAACAAGGTCGTGCGACCTACATACTGTCTCAATCGTTCTAACTCTTAGGAAAATGCAAATTATATTTAACTTCAAAATCTGTCTACGAATTCGAACGTGATTATTCTTACTTCGAGTGTAGAACGAGGTCTACATTAGCGGTGCCCCCGGCGCGGCCCGCGTCGCTTGCCGCCGCCGTAACGCCACCGCTACGCCGTAGGGCGGCGTGGCGGCGCGCCCGCCCGCCCAGCACACGCCGCGCCGCAGAGCCCACATTCTAACAGTTTAATTGAGGCATAACATAAGACTTATTACACGATCACTACTCGAGAAACACCTACGACACATCCTAGATCATATCAATATATAAAAGCCTGCGTGGTGTGGCAGTGTTCGGCGCACTCGCCGTTTGTGCTTACGGTCGTACTATTATCAGATAACACTTTATACTACGCTACCTTTCCCACTAGTCATTAGGCATTTTAATGATATTTTAAATATATTATTTACCAAGCAAACCTGTCGACAGGTACAGAATTAGTTTTAATCATAAATATTTATTCGACAGTGCAATAACTATATCTCCACAACGATATTAAAATATAAATTATATTTAACTTCAGATAGTGCTTTTGGATTCTTCATTATAAATATATTTATATGATCTAGAACTTATAAGGAATAATTAAATCCACGCGACGAGTTATATGAGCCCAAATTAAAATAGTTCTACAGCACATTGTGTCCTAGTGAATCTGGTACAAATAAATGAAATTAAATGAATGTAGTAACTGTCTTCCGACATCGAGGACAATTAACCATTTGTGTCAACACAAAAGAACGCTAATAAACTTAAACATTCAACATTATAAATTTAGAATACTAATAATTACATACATTATAATATACTAACTTATCAACAGCCATAATATAAAAAAACTAATAAGTTCATTTTGTTGCGATTAAAGAAGTGGTGGCTAAAATACTGATATAATTATAAAACTTAATTGTTTTTTTTATAATACGAGCGTAGGATTCAAGTCGATATCAATTTATTTGTAAGTGCTGTTTTAAGTTGTCTTATTTATATAAGCCTACATTATTAAAATTGTTCGTATAATCGTAATGTTATATTATTTGGTATCAATATTCGAGCTCTACTTTATTAGATCGACTTAAATCACATACCTCAAAATGCCATTTGTTATTTAAATACAAAAACAGCAGGAGATATTAATGTGTACTATCTAGTTAAAAACTCGCGTTTCTTTATTTTTTTCCTTTGAACAAACGATATTAAAAATACCTACTTATGCTAAACGTAACCTATCATTTAAGAGAATTGCACTCCATAAGACGTATGTTTACCACGTTATTAAGATAATTTCGGGGTTGCAAAAAAATATGGACCTCTTAATAACTTGGCGCGTTAAACAACATACAAATTATTACAAATCTAGTAATTATACACTTTAATTTCTTCATAAGATTTTTTAATTTATCTCAATTGTAATTCTTATAATTACTAATTCCAACTTCTATAAAATGGAAAGGCCATGACGTTCAACATACAGTACGTTTCTAATCGTCTCACACAGACCATATAGAGCAAGAAAACAAATAAATAAACAAGACAGGACAGATAATACGATAGGAAAGAAAAATAATAGTGTGATTATGAAACGATTGTTTAATTTTTATCAAAACAATTATATTACCATAACTTATAATATTACTATAATTTATAATAAGTAGATATACAATGATCAAAACGTAATAAAGCAATTTGGATGTTGCATTCGTTGTTTTATTTTGTGTGAAAAGTGTGAGAAGCACACGGGTTTTGGTGAGTTACCAAAACATCCATTCCCATTTCTTTTCTAAATAAAGTACGAAACTTTTGATTTCTTATAAAAGGAAACCAAATAAAACTATCGCCCTTATTCATAATAAATAATCTGTGTAATTGAAACAGTTATATGGCAGTATAGTTCTCAGCGGACTTCGTCTATTGACATAATTTAGAATCACTACTTAGTATAAAACAAAGTCGCTTCCTGCTGTCTGTCTGTCCCTATGTATGCTTAGATCTTCAAACTACGCAACGGATTTTGATGCGGTTAGTTGGATAGAGTGATTAAAGAGGAAGGTTTATAAAGCATTTTACACAAATATTTCCACGCGGGCGAAGCCGCAGGGTGGTCTAGTAAGAAATAACGCTGCATAGAACTGTTTCAAGATAACAGTGTGTTATGAATAGGGGTTAGCTTTTAGCGTAAAACTGGACGATTATCTAAGACATGTGTAGTTATACTTTATCTTGTTAGCATTGGCTTATTGAAAGAACCTTACTGCTTCAAGGAGCAGTCTAATGTATTTTCTCATATATCTGGCGCCTACTTCACCTGATTATGCAACCACAAATACGTAATGTTATTTCCTTCAAGTTTAAGATATCAAATAATATGTTTAAAACATTTGTTTGCAGTCTTTCCTCTGTACAGGAAAGGGACAACGAATTGCGCCACGAGCTTTTTTTTGGTAGAAAGATATTATTTGATTTCTTAGAAATAACCCCGACTATGAGGGCTTACGCACAACAAAAATTATTAAAGTTTATTTAGATGTACTGTGTTATCGGTGCAGTGATTTGCAAGACCAGATGAAGTGGAATTGAGCCAAGTTTATGTGTACTCAGTCGGAAAAATCTTTATAAAAATTGAAGTACTAAAACATAAGAGATTTATATAGCTGGTTACAAAAATATCTACTATTAAATTGACTATTTGGATCAATTAAAGAAGAGGAAAAGGAGTCACACTGGTTCATATTTCATAACTTTCTCAATTCGCTTAATATTAGTTTCGTAAATCTAAACATAAGACTTCTATCGGCGATGATGAATTATATTGTTAAATAACTCTGTATTTTATAAATAGCTACAAACATATATTTTACATATAACTATTTCTTTGCTTCGTAAGTATATGTATCATGTTAGTTGTACGTATTGTAAAGGCTACAAATTGGTGTTCTGCTTACATTATTCTATTTGAAGTAGGGTCGTGATAAGAAAGAGCTTGAAATTTCCACATCAGTAGGTGTCCCCGAAAGCAACTTCTAAATTATTTGTGCTTGTGACAGGCAACTGTGTCGATGGAGATGGTTGTACAAATTTTACATATTTCATAGTTATTGCTTTAATTGAACGTGATGAGTGAATCCAACAGTCCAAAAAAGATAAATTATTAAAATACAAAGTATTGTAACAGCAAACGGACACATAAATTTATCTATCATAATCCTAATCAAATTCCAGTTAACCGCTAGTTATATAACTCCACTCAGCTTCACATAGTCAGCAATCATGTCTTTCATAATAAGGTATTTGTGCGTTAAACATTTACTTTATTTATGTACATCAAAATATACGTATATATAACAGAAATATATAATCAACACGCTATCACCGAACAAAGAAACATCAAAACATGACCAGTATTCAAATCGTAAGTTAAATACTAATCTATTGGAGCTCATAGTGCGCGAGAGTGCCGCCGGCGCCACATCGAGGCGCTCGGACTACCCTCATTGCTCTAAACGGACGACTCATGGATAATCTTGATGATTCTAACTGACTTTATCCTTACCTTTATTGCTAATTCTTGGATTCGTGATGAAATTGAATTCTTACATTTAAATGACGAGTTTTCGAAAATCGACTTTGTAACTTATCAAATGCTCTATACCATCGGACTTTAGGTAAATTTATGTAACATTTAGTAAATATTAGTGAAAACGTGAATTTGACATTGTTTACTTTGCACATGATTTTAATTCGATGAAACGTCGTTTGGTCTTCAACTATCTACTCTAGTTAGAAAAGCGAACAATTTCAGTAGAGTAGCGACATTCAAGAGGAAATACACGGTCGATGTGTAAGTTTTAACGAGTGCTCAAAATTTGTTTCAATTAATTATTATTTCAATCACTATACTCCTAAGTTTTACCTCAAAATTATTTAATTTTGCCTACGTATAGATAGTGAAAGAACTCTACCTGGTAGAGCACATGAATGATTCCTTCTGCACTAAGACACGATTCTACGCTTAACGTAAACAACTTCACAAAAAAATGTTTTATTTAGTTTAATTCAAGAAGCTTTAAATGTTGAAATAACAATAAGTTTATCCATGAGTTTCAAACATGTTTCAAGCTACAATTTTATTTTATAGAATTAAGTAGATACTAAGCTACTATTTACCAAAAATATTCAAGTCTGAGTATCCAAAATGAGAACCTAGCTCTGACGCGCAACATTAAAATATGAACAAATGTTATAAAGTTTCGGTAAATGAATATAAGGTGACGCAATCACTTGAGGAAAGTGAAGGCACTAGGGATCACGAGCGATACTCGACTGACACAATACCTCCTCTGCCGCTAGCTTGCTTCAGACTCCTTCTTATAATTGTATAGACATGAATAAAGCAATCAATTCAAACAACAATGCGCTTGTGCCACAAAATGATGGTTGCGTCGCTTATCTGCTTGGATCACAGCAAGCAGCAACACACCGGAAGGGCCAAAAAACAAAGCTGGAAGTAACATGTTATAGACCTAATCTGAAGTGCTTCAAGGAGAAGTTGAAAAGAAAACAATGTCTGTAAGGACGTTATTATATACACATTAAAAACGTAAAAAACAACTTACTTAATATTATTATCATTCGAATACAACAACTACATCCCCTAACGATGACAATATTCAACAAATGCCAATTATCAAAGTCTTCATCATTTTCATACAGAGGATTTCATCACAAAATGTTTAACGACACCCCTACACTGCTATAATATTATAAAAAAGAAAACTAATTAACTAACACATTTAATTTATTCCCTATTAAGAATTAACTGAGTTTACCCTTTATTGTGGTGTTTGTATTTATTTAGTTAACAATATTCCATACAATATTTAAATACAATAATAAATATAAGTGAATTCATATAAAAATCATTTATAACCATGTTTTAAACTGCATAATGTACCTTCATAAGACGGATATATTACATATAACTTTCGTTATATGTATTTTTCACACGTTATTTCTTATAAAACAACAACTACGTCTATCTGAATCTCTTATACATAGAAAAACGGTAGTAGACAACTATTAGGCTTCGCTTTCCGGCCTGGACATCGCTTCGACTATTGCACACCTTATTATTTACACAAATCAGAAACGCCACTTGGCTATACCTAACCCAATCTGCAGTCAATGTTGTGTTTACAAAAGGTTTGTCTGTATGCAGCCTACCTACTTAGAATATTGTTTTGAGTATTTTATGCACGGTGGCGGCGCGTCGTGGTGCCTGTCCGTTCGCACCATTTTGCAATCATATAAAAATAATTATCTAACAAACAATCCTCATTTACTCGTTATTCTATTGTCACCATGATCAAAAGAAGAAAGACTTCAGATCAAAGTTTATTAAAGTACTTATGCGGGCTCAATTTAGGCTGACATTAGTCTAGACGATATGAAGTCTTTTCTTTATCACATACCTAAAATGTAGTTTTAATTAGATGTACATAAGTTATTCGTATTATTGCATTTAATGTTGATGTAATTAAGTACATATAATATTGTAGTAGAGATCACACCTTCCCTAACTCAGTTAACACAAAGTACGCGTATTTACACGATGATAAAGTTATTAAAATTAATAAAAGATGATCTTATTTTATTAAATCGTATTTTGGTCTAAAATATTGCTTCTATTAAATCTAAACAGCAAAATCAACTGAAAATACGTGTGCCTTATAATAAACTGTAAAACACTATTTAAAATATAGATACACATAACATCTCCACTTATAAAACGTAAATATGTGTAAAAGTTTGCGTTGGGATCAGAATTACGAATCGTACGTACTATTAACATACTGGACAGAACGTCGTCGGCTAACAGCACTAATAACAATGTGAGTTGGATTCTTCAGAACATCTTGGTGTTTTTATTTGGCAGCTGCATCGAACAATCAGACACAAAATATTAACTTACAGTCTACACGCCAACGGCTCACGGCGGCGGCGCGTTCCCGGCTCCGCCGCCGCGAGCCGCGGAGGTCATCCGACTCGCAAACTCACGTATTTTATTATCATAAGTATAGTTCTAATAGAAGTTCGGACCGCAATTCGGCGGACGCGGTTCCTGGGTGTGCGGCACCCGCAAACGTAAAACTATAACCGTGAGTCGCGCACTTTCACTAGAGGCATGGACGCGGTCCAGTAGGTCCGTGAGAGTAAGGAGAAGGCGAGGGCGGAGGCGAGCAGCGCTGTGCTGGGCGGCGAGGCGCGGGCGGGCGCGGTGGCCGGCGTCTGGTACGGCACCGAGCAGGAGGGCACGCGCTCCTCTACCGCCGCGCACGCCTCCGCCTCGGGCCGCGCCGTCTCCGTCAGCCGCGCCTCGCACACGTAGCACAGCCGCCCCTCGCAGTACCAGTAGCAGCACTCGTCCCACCCATAGTTCGACTTGTTGGCTTGCCCTCCCGTCTCCGGGATGCGGGAGTCTGGAATACCACATCAACATTTTAATACCAGACCAACCCTAGAATGTAACATTTTCCGCTGGTATTATAAATATTGGAATCTCGAAGCTAAATCGAATGGTGCGAAGCAACAATTGGTTAAAGTGAAGCCTTTATTTCAATTTATGAATTAACAAGTGCTGCATGTGCGTTTTATTTCTTTACAATATGAACTACTGTTATGCTGAAATGACCACCTAAATGTAGGGTTTTTAGAACATTTCCTAGAACCCCGCATGTCTATTATAAATGTTGGAATCTCGGGTTAAATCAAAAGGTGCGAAGCAACAATTGCTCAAAGTGCAACGCCTAAAAGTAAAACAAACGCGCGTTTAGCCAGCAAAGCAGTATTTGTTTTGTTCTCTTTACGAGCTCAGGCCAAGTGGTGGCGGAAGCTAATCGTCCTTAATTCTTGCCTCTTTTTTCCATATGCGGGCAGTTTCTGCGGGCCTCCTGCCGGGCCGGGCATATGACACTATGCTCGTTCTTATTACACCCTTTATCTATATCAAAACAAATAACGACTACGCTCGGTCATTAACGATTGTTTGGTCACCTCATTTATTTACGCCTGGTGTCTGTGCCCAGTTGTCAATTATACGGGGATCGGAATAAGATAATTGAACGATTAGACAAGGTAAGAATTATTGAAACTTAATGCAAGATACTTGAAGAGCATGTTTCTCTTCAAGCATTAAATTGAGGATTAATTAAAGATTGCCTGGGTGAAATCGCTATCAGCAATAAGGCTGCGTATTGTACTTTTATAAGGTTATATAAGGTTTTTATTTTGTTATTTTTTAGTGCAATAAAGTGTACATTCGTTCGTTCATTCATTCATTCAGTGAGCTAGTTTTTGTAAGGACTTGTAGACATCGATACCAATCTCGTAATCATTTCCTTTATCAACAGAGAAATTACAATCAAATAATATAAATAAATTAGAAATAGTATTTAGAATTGAAACAATTGCGCTAACTAAAGACTGTTGCAATAAATCTACAACAATCGCTCAACTAATCCATATCAACACCAGTCGGAAATGTCCCCAAGACGCTGGATGCATTCCCGCGCTCTGTATGGCAATGCTGATACGTCAGACAGAGGCTCCCGGGTGTTACTTAGATCAGACGCTTAGATATTTTTTAAAACACGGCGAACCCCACGTGAGCTCTGTCGAGACCTGTATATTTGCGTCCTCTTGCGATTCTAGGCCAAATCTATCGCCGCACCAGCCCTCGCGGATGTCTACGGAAGATGGAAAGGCGCAAGTGTGTAAACGCATGAACATCCAACATAATGGGCCATCGTCATGGCATAGACCATGCGGTTCGAGATGATTTCTAACAGAACCTGTTGACACAGATGTCCTCCACACGCACTGAAATGTCAGACCATGGCGGGCTGTCGGCGAGCCGTCGTTGGTGTGTAGGCTCTTCAAGATAGAGTAGATGAGCAACGGTAAACTAAGGCTATACGTGGGCTCCCCATTGGGTGGAATGATATTTATAGATATTGATATCAAAAGATTTCTAAGAGAGTCTAGTATATAAGTGAGAAAAAACTACGATTAGGAACAATAGAATCTCACCGAGACATAGGAAGGTGGGCTCCCCTGCGTACTGCGTGGGGTAGGCTGGCGCGCGGTCCGCCGGTAAGAAGTAAGGGCAGTGTTGCTCGACGAGCTGGCAGACTGAGAGGCAGGGTTTGAGGCGGGCTAAGGGCCGACCGGGGCCGGCGGCGGCGGCGCGCACCCACCGGCCCACGACGCCGCCGCGCCGCCGGTCCAGGTGGCCCACGCGCTCCAGGTGCCGCGCGTGCCAGCGCGCCGCGTGCTCCGGGGGGGCGCGCCGCGACCGGCTCTCGCCTTCCTCTCCACCCTCTTCTAAACCTTCCTCCACCCACAGAGGCACCATCGTGCTGCACGCCCACCGCCGGTATGTTTCCTGGAATAGAAAATGTTCCGTCTATATTGGTTGATATGTATGTAGCTATAAATATATAAATAAAACTAGTGGACCTTCCCGGCTTCGCACGGTTTTAGTACGGATCCCTAACTTTTTTGAAAATATAATATATATAGCCTAGCCTATGTTCACCAGGGATAGTGTAGCTTCCCAACGGTGAAAGAATGTTTCAAATCGGTCCAGTAATTTCGGAGCCGATTCATTACAAACAAATATAATATTAGTATAGATAAATAAAAACATTTAATTTCAGATAACAACAGTGATCCATAATTTGTTAGTAAATAAATTAAGTACTTATTACTAGGGTTAGTTATACCTAATACTAAAAATAATTACTTAATTAAATCACTATCCCCCTATAAATAGATAGATAGAGATATATAGCACACTTATGTAGTATACGAGAACTATGTTTTAAAAAAATTAAAAAATAAGTTACCTTTGGCGGTCTTATCGCTCAAGAGAGTTTCTACCAGACTAACCATATTATAGCTACGCTAAACTAACGTGTACCTAATATTTGTACGTAGAGGTACCGAACCAAATTTTTGGGTTTTTATGATAGGGGTATTTATTTTGCGAATGACTTTTCAGTTAAGTCATTATATCTCGGAGTCATATTGAAATCCGAGTTATGTCATGGAAGTAAATTGTTTTAAGTAAAAGTAAATTGATTTTACCAATAAATAAATTGTATTTCTTTATTTTGAAGCTGGCGTCAAAACATTACTGTCTACTAAAGATGCTCCTTTAAAATCCTGTTCTCATATTTCTAGAAAAGCATCTTCAAGTCTCGTAACACCTTTCCGGCTTCAAAGAAAATACTCACCTACATACCTTAAAATTATGAACTCCTAAAGTATACTTCGGTGGTCCCTGGTCGATCGTTAAACAGGTTAATAAATCATTTGGTATTATTGTAGGTACGCTGATGTATAAGGCAGGATATTTTGTTCAAACCACAGACAACACACAGACAAACAGAGAAGACTTTATGAAATAGACGAATAAATAAAACTTTCTTAGTAAATGTATGTAACACCGACGGCCGCTGGGGCAAACGTGTTCTTGAATGGAGACCACGACTCGGTAAACGTAGTGTAGGACGCCCTCCGACCAAGAGGGATGACGAGCTGCGAAAGACTGCAGGTAGATGCTGGATGCGTCAAGCTGAAGACAGGGCGCTATGGCGCTCATTGGGGGAGGCCTATGTCCAGCCGTGGGCTAACATAGGTTGATGATGATCTTGATGTATGACACACGCGTTGAGGAAATAAAAAAGAAAGGTAAAAGCTGAAAAAGAGATAAAGCTGATGAGCAAAGATAAAGCAGCGCAGAAAGCCCTCACATAGAGCGAGGGCGTTTATGAAAAATGGCATAGATCACGCGAGCATGATTAAACGGCTGAAATCCAGGACATTACTCGATAAATGTACCTTGGAGATGTCCTGCGTGGCCTGATATTAGGAAATACTGGGTGCCTCGATTTAGCGTCAGCTGGGCTGACCCTTCTCACTTTTATCGTTATTCAGCATTTTTCACTGTGCGGAAATAACGGTGCTCTCTGAGGCAGTGATTAATTAGAGGAGACGCGGGCTCGCACCGCAGATTGCAAGGAATATGCGCTCCTACAGAAACATACCATTATAAATCTGCGGATTAAAATGAAAATAACTCCTTTGCCATCAAATATATAGATGCAATTTTTAATTTGTGATATATGTATATGATGAATGATATTAGAGGTATAGGTTGGAATCCCTTAGTCCTAAGATATTTTGAAAAAACTATTTTATTTATTTAATTAAAATTATTTTATGTATCGAATATTTTCACCGGACTGGATGGAAGCGGCGGAGGACAGAAGCCGGTGGCATCTATTGTGACGGAGGCCAAAACCCACATCGGAGTCGATGCGCCAGGATAGGAATAAGTCATAATAAGTTTAATTTAGTAAGGTTTTATATGTAGTTCGCCTTTGTATATAGTTTATCGTTCAAAAAGTATAAAATAAATAAATAAATATTATAACGATAAACTTGGAAAATTTTCGGCTTGTAATGTAAAAATGAGTAACCTCATAAAGCCATTTCTTACAAGCTGTTTTATCAGATATTATCAAATTTTCCCCTGAATCGTACTAAACGGTTTACAAACAAAATAATAGTAAACGATGTTAGCAAGTGATTACCCGCACAAATGACTCGTAAAGGACATTGTATTGGTTATTAGCCGATTGTTAGGGTGTGCTAATTGGGACACCCCTTGTATCCTTGTGTCCACTGTGCTGTAGAGTCGGGAGAGATATGATAAAGTCGGAATATAAAATGTATTAAAAACTGAAGATTCAAAATCTAAAACTTAGATGCTTCAATACAATTAAGTCGTCAACTGGTCACTCACTTTATTTATTCAAAACTAGCGGACCTTCCCGGCTTCGCACGGTTTTAGTACGGATCCCTAACATTTTTTAAAATATAATATAGCCTATGTTCACCGGGATAGTATAGCTTCCCAACGTTGAAATAATTTTTCAAATCGGTCCAGTAGTTTCGAAGCCTATTCATTACAAACAAAAAAACAAAACATCAAACCTTTCCTCTTTATAATATTAGTATAGATAATGCACTGCCAAAACAATATAATATAGATCAGAAACATCCCGGTTCTGTTTTGTTTCCGTTTTCTCATACAAAACCGGGAGCAAAAGTGACATATCACTACATAGTAGAAAACAAAGTCGCTTCCCGCTGTCTGTCTGTCCCTATGTATGTTTAGATCTTTAAAACTACGCAATGGATTTGATGCGGGTTTTTTTTAATAGATTGAGTGATTCAAGAAGACGGTTTATAAACAATTAGACACATAGATTTCCACGCTGGCGAAGCCGCAGGGTGCAGTTCTTAATCGAAAGGGAAATTGGTCGGGTTAATGATGATAAAAAAAATAGTTAGAATAAGGCTAATGTTAAGAATATTCCAGTCCCGTCCCTAAAAAGCGAGCCATGGCAAATGTTATACCCACGGATAGCATACATTGTTATGGCTTAATAACCTATTGTACATTTTGTCTAATTAAGGTCATGTCGGTCGAGTAGTTTTTAGAATTTTTAGTTGAGGAAAAAGTCCTTATTATTCTCGGAAACAAAATGTTTCCTCATTTTTCACTTATTCTATAAATTACCTACTGAAACAGTGAAAATGAAAATTTAGGATAGGCTTATAATTATTTTCAACTAGCTGCGCCCCGCAGCATCGCCCGCCTGGAAATCTATGCATCTAGATGTTTATAAATATTCCTATTAAATCACATCTTTAAAAAAACTGCATTAAAATCCGTTGCGTAGTTTTAAAGAAAGTAGATAATATTTTAGATTTACCCAACATCTGTACATTCCCGGTTAGCAGCCGCGACGAAATTATATTCATGCCTGATGCTCACAAACGTTACTAGGTGGCGCTACTGGTACATAGAACACGCAATCGATGAGTAGGACTTTACGTATATGTACCAGTTTCTAATTCAGTCAACGTTCCTACGATAAGACACATAGTTTTCCGTTGTAAATTTCAATAGGTGGCAAACAGCTTATGAAAAGAGCTATGTCGAATTGTTCATTCATTGAAGAGATACGGAATAAAGTAGCACTAAAAAAGCAAATCCCCAATAATATACCAAATCCAAGCAGTTAATCAAAATATACGCTTACTAATACGAATTAATCTCCACTCAGAAACATATACGCAACGCAACCTCTATCATACTCCTAGCAATAAACTATATGGGCACATTTATTACTTCGTCGTTATCACATAACAACTTACCAACTAATGCTTTCTAATCACGTAATGTTGGGTAGTGTTTGTCTAACAAATCAGAACAAATGAACATCATGTCAAGCAAGCTTCTCGCGGGGCCTGTGGGAGGCATGTAGCCTATACTACCAATCAATCATGAGGCGGGACTGAACGATCTTGGTACTAGTTAGAGAGTAAATATAGCTTCTACGCACAATACGATAGGTTACCTTACAACGTTTTAGTTTGATATTTACAGTTGATTCAGTCACAGTTGTTTCCAGATTAGTCTTCTTTGTGTGTAAAAAGCAAATCTGTGTTTGCTTTTTAAAACCTTTTTAAATTTTCCGATTTGGTAACAAATTAAAGATTATTTATCGGGTATTGACTGGATCACTCTAAGAGACAGCCGAGATTTAGCGACAGTCCAGAACTACCCTCACTACGTCTTCAGAATCAGGAATTTCCAAGTTCACATTACGAGACACTACACTAAGCACAGGATTCTACGAGGAAGAGAGAGGAAACGAAACCCATCTACACGATTAAAATTTGGATAAAATATAGATAGATATATATATATATATAATTATGTTATTGCACACTGAAAACAAAAACAAACAAGATAACTTCAAATCATTAATAAGGCTCCATTTCCCAATGGTGGTCCTCTCATAGCAACTCGCAAGGCCGTCGTAGCACTCAGCCATAGCAACCGAGTCGCCACACCTCGTAGCCTCGTAGCGTTCTCGTAAGGGGAATCAATCCTACACGTATCTGCCCTTTTTCATAAAACTAGCCGTTTTTCATAGCATCTCACAGAATTTTCCAACAATGAGATTTATATGCTGTGCCCCGCGGCTTCGCGATGAAATCTATGTGTCAAATGGTTTATAAACCTTCCTCTTGAATCACTCTATTAATTTTAAAAAAACGCATGAAAATCCCTTGCGAAGTTTTAAAGAGATATAAAGGTTTTTAAGGTATACATAGGGACGCGACTTCGTTTTATACTATGTAGTGATAATATCATTACTTTTAAATTAAGAAATCACTGCTTCGATTATTTTCTTGCTACGAAACTCCGAGGAAACTCAATGGTTTCTCAACTCTTTTATCGCCGAAACCGTCCAAACTTGGCCCAGTTTCCACATTACTTTTTACTTTTTCCGGCAACTATTGATTACGTTAACGTTAGCTATTTGCAAAATCATTGTTTTCAACAAAATAGCTCCCAATCAGAGCGGGCCAGACGGAATAATAGTCGTCGTTGAGCGCTCGCCTTAATAAGACGTTTCCTTGAAAATGACCGAAGTCCTGACGCCTCAGATGGATGAAGGTCGAACGTGCAAATGTCGAGTCATGCCAATCAAATTATAGGTTAGCATCTCATAGAGAAATATGTATCTATGGGGTAAATATGTATCCACTCTACCAGTGGGGACTATTTAATAGGTGATATGGGATAAAGTCTCAACTCTTTTCAAAAGAATTTCAGGAAAATATTTTGAATCTCTCGTCGCCCGTTGGTGAACTTAGGAGGTCGATTCGAACCATGATAATTTGCTTGTTCATAATAAGATACACAGCGCATTGAATCAAGAAACTGCGATCACTTGTATTTTTTTAAGGTAAGCATATATTTTCGCTTACAGCCATAAACTAGCAAGTCGAGTACCTACTTGTAAAAAAAGCAAAAATCTTTTTCTACAAATTGCGGCAACCATTAAAAAGTTAAGACTCGTCTTATAAAACAGAACTAACGACGACCGTAATGGCCTCAAAATAAAGAGCAAAATTAACAAAATAAATAGACGGCAGTAGATGACTCCGGGTAATCCCCTTATCGTTTTATCCCGCGCCGGCTGATCGCGCGGTTCCAGCTACAACTTACCACGTGTCTATTGCTCGGCAGGTGCTAAAATACACCTATTTGCTTTGTATTTAGGGTGCATTTTTTATTAAGGAAAAATACAAAGTCACTTCGCAGCCAACAAAAATCAAAAAATCTAAATTCCAATGAAAAAATAAAACTCAAAATTCAATACCATAACATGAAAATTGCATCAGGTTGTCTGAAATAATTTGATGTGTTTGAAAAAAATTTTATCCGAAAAAAATCCAACCATAAAAAAATTACGACGGTCAATTCCTCGAGGATCAATCTTTTATGAGACCGCATCAAAATTTACCATTACATGTACAAAAACTAAAGAATCATCTAAATTGGTTAATTTATTTTAGTAGGATGTGGTATGTCAAAAGATCTTTAATATTTTTTTTGTATTTAATAAGTAAGATACATATGCAGAGGTGACATCATTTCAAAACCTAAGGTACCTAAAGTTATTTCAAAAGGCCCTTATCCTAGAACCATTTTATAGATTTCTAACGAACAGTAAGAGCAGTAGATCGTATAAATGAGATAAATAAATGCAATTCCAGGTGTTCCTAATCCCCTTATCGTATTATCGCACGTCGCTTCCGGTTCCGGCGCCGACCGCGCGGATGCCGTCGCCCGATAAACTGTTTACAACTAATGCCTGCCGAGCGATTATCCGATAAATACCGGATGAGCATCTATAACTAGAAACTATTAGGTACCTATTAGGTACCTATTAGGTGTTTATTAAAATTAATGTGAAATAAATAAATAAAGTTGGACAATCCACACAGCATCATCTAGCCCCAAGCTATCCAGAGCTTGTGTTATGATTAACAACAGATTACATAGATAGATATTTTTATTAAACATAGATAACGACCAGAACACCCGAACCACATATCTGCAGATCGTCGACCAAAATATTATGTTATAAACTAAAAAGAAACAAAAAGGTTCAATTGATACATGGTAGAATAGAACCAGTACTGGAACTAACTAACATCTGAACGTTCTAAGTTCATAAATGAACTCGTATTTCAAAATCTGAACTCAGTAGCAATGACATGAAATATTGCTTAGATAAGTACTAATGTCGAACGAACTTTGAAATCTACAAATATAAATCAAGAAACTCGTCTAGACACTAGACACCGAGAATATAAATAAAACTACTCATAAAGTGTAATCGTAAATATTCTCTACATTTTGGGGATCATTTACTGTTTCTTTAATTAATTGATGAGCTTCATGTACAATTTTAGGAACCGTAAAACTTGTGTTGCAAAGAAAATGACGAGACCGTAACTTTCATTTAGACCTGTCTATTTTGATTGTTATCTGAGGTTCATAATATTTGTCAGAATAGCAAAAAAGTGCTAGTGTCTAACTAGTAAAGGTTCAAATAATAACCTCAAAACGAAGTCAATGTTTTTTCAATTTGTATATAAATACTTAATAATTAATTTAGTTTATTTGTTAAATTCATTTATTTGTATGGAGGAGCAGGACATCCTGACACAAGTACACACTAATATACTTAGAAGGATGTCCAATTAACTGTCTAGAAAGTAGCGTACGTAACATATTTTTATACAAATATAAAAATTTTCAATTTCAATTAAAAATCAATTTTTAATCTACACATAATATTATTAGAATTTATAAATTCATCATCGCGTTAGAGAGGTGCCTTGAATGAGGTGACAGCATTGTCCCGGGCCGGCCCTGGCGGCGCTTTTCCGCTATTTGTAACAATTTGTCCACGGTTATCGGTTAGCTTCTTCGACAAATGCACGAGGAAATTGACTACGCTTTTTAACCGCCCGTTTTATTTGCCTCTACGAACATTTCATTTTATGCAAGGCAACTATATATTTAATGCTTGTGTCTTGCAACTGTATGCTCTGCTTCGAATAAGAATGTACTTTCTTTGTAGATAAAGTTACTATCCATATTCAATTCCATATAAACTTGAAGTAGTCTGTGTATTTTTGTACACTCACGACAATCGTTTGATTCCACGAATAGTCTTTGAAAAGAAACACAAACAAGGAAGTGGGTGGTGATATAGGCAACATCTCAAACGGTATTCCGGTCTACTTGGAGAGGCACAGTCCCAAGTCCCAACTTGAGAACTTGAATTAATTATAAAGAAAAGCTGGAAAACTGTATCCTTTGTGAAGTAGCATGTTTATGCGATGGATACGGCGACGGCGCTACGCCGCCCGTAATGTTGAGTGTCACAACTCTGGGCTTTATTAAAATTTCTCGTCCAAGTTCTGACGACGCAGTTTAATAATGCATGAAATTATTTATCAACTCGAACTTAAACCAGTCTGAGCTATATTTCCTTCGTAAGTGCAGTCAACTTGTCGCGAAACAAGATATAAGAGGGAGTTTATAACTTTCAACAAATTATTTTATAATATAGGCTGCCGAAGTTTTTCTAATAATTAATGCATGTTAATGAGGTAAAGGCTTTGTCTAGGGTTCATTTTCTCTTACTTTTATGGTGATCCCTAATACGCACATTCAACAAAGACTTAGTATAGGTCTACCTACAACCGAGTTAAAGAAAAATATTGTAGATTCGGGTCGCGTGCCCGCCGGCGCGACTGCGACATCTCATATTAGCACAAACTTTCTTCAGCAACCCTACTCATCCATTCCGCCCAGATTCGGTCCCTTCGCTGTTTATTCACACAACTCCCGTGAGAGACCAAATTAGCTGATCGAAATTAAATGTAAACTAAACAAGCTGAATAGCTCATGTGTTCGACAGCTGGATTATCTCACACCTTGGATATTGCAAGCGAGTGGTCCCGTGGGCTGCGGCGAACAATGCGAGCACTTCATCGAAACAGCTTAATTCAGATTTAAACGGCAACATCGATCCGCAACTTAGGCGGCGAGTAGTTAAGCACTGCCTCGGGCTCTGTTAGGTAAGCTTCGGAGTAAATTGTTGATGGGCGCGCCTTGGCGGCTCACATCAAATATGCAGCAAGCTTCCCACGTACAGTGGCCAACTCCATCTCCACACCGAAATGGAATCTCGATGCTAGTTTGACAGCCCGGCACGCGAGGCACAACGAGACATGACAACCACTCCGCTAACTCACCAACTATTTTAGTAAGATCAATACTGATTTGTACGAGATCCGTATAGCATTGCTTTGACAAAGGGATGTTACAGTAGACAGCTTTATTTGGACTGGTTTCATAGAACTTGATAAACATATGTGGACTATATTTATCAAGTTCTATATAGATGGATAATCCGCACAGAATCATCTAGCCCCAAGCTAAGCAGAGCTTGTGTTGTAGGTACCAGTTAACTGATATATGTACGTCATAATCCAATACACTACATAGACAGATATGTTTTATTTTATTCATACTTAGAAAACAGAACACCCGAAACAAATATCTATAGATCGTATAATCATTTGTCCCGGACCGGGAATCGGACCCGCGACCTTCTGCGTCGAGGGACCTTCGCCCACCGCGCCACAGAAGTCGTAAGTCCACAGGGACAACAAAAACATTCAACATTTCACCCCAATTAAATTCGGTGGTAGCCGATTCATTGTATCGTGGAGTAAACAATAAAATGGAGTAAATCGATGGGGGCCACGTGCAGCCTGCACCCCGCCCGGCACGTGACTGCCGCCCACGTGACTCACTACACTATTCATCTACAAGCCATGGAATAGCCAACCAGCTCTCGACAGGCATGTGCTCTCGAACTTCCTGTATATATCATAAAGGTTTGGCCACAATTGGATATGTAGGTATACCTAATTCAGTTACTACCTAATTGTAGAAATTAGAAATAAAGGTAGGAAATATACCTATGTTTGTAAACCACAAAAAGTTTGGCTAGTGTAGATGATGGTATAGATACACTAGACAATCGTGTCGTATCAATTTAGGCTAGTGCTATATACAGTCTTTATTAACAAAGAAAATTATATTTATAAAGAATTTTATTAGGTGTTTCTTTATAAGGTTGTATACGCTATGAACTAAACGTATACTTTTTTCTTTTCTTTTTAAATATGTATAACGGAATTTGTCGACATTATATGCAACATCGTCAATTCGTCTTTAGTTTTAAGTTTTGCCTAGATCTGTGTTTCAAATGCGAGAAATGAGTTTGGTTATGTAGCTCCTGAGTGATTACCGTTTTTTGTGATTTTCTCGCTGCAAGAATGTCACTCATAGAGACAGGTCCAAACTCTAATTGAGGATAGTGATAACCTTAGAAATATGGCTACGTTTTCCTTGCGTAGAGCGCGTGCTTCAAATGTTCGCTCGAGGGTGAAGTGGGGTCCAGAGGTTGGTTTGTTCACCGTACTCACTACAGGTTTCCTTTATTCACTTTGTCAGATTCTCAAACTTTTGTCAATGTTTGAAAATTGTGAAGTACAGTATCATTTAAATAATTGTATTACGCTTTCTGAATGAACAATTATTGGCTACCGTAAACAGCCGAACGTTAATACTCGTAAACAACAAATTAAAATATCGGGAAACACAATGTCATAGGTCCAGCATAATTTATTTCATTATCTGATTAAATTGAATTTTATGAATGCACGAATATTGCTTTAAAATTTTGCATCAACATACACAATCATCATCAGTCCACTTCCACTGCAGAACATATGCCACCTCTAAATGACACAGTACATACCAAAAATCTTTCGACTACAATGCTAGCACTCACAACGACAACGGTGATAATTAATCACTGATTGAGAAATAATTACCAGCTATATGTTGCATGAGTGTATCACATGTGGCTATCTGACATGTCACTGAACAATGATTGATTGCCGCTTCGCTTATGTCCAGTCCATAGACAGAATACATTACTGATACCCAACTTATCTAGAACTTAATGATGTAGAAAATATAAAAGATTTTCTGGATTTACTTTTGAGTACCTACTTATTTCAATCCTAATCACCTAGAATGCCTAGGGGATTTTATGATAAAATAAATCAGTACTGATTAAATGGTTTTATTTTAATATAATAACTTTTTAACATATTTAGCCTATTATATGGACTGAAAGTGAACGTTACGAGTCAGAATAGACCTTCAACAAAATGCTAGCGAACAGGAAAAAGACGAACTGAATAATAATTAAATATGACTTGTTTGCTCTAAAATATGTTACCTCCAAAAAAAACAAACACTGAAAGTTTCTTAATAAAAAACAACATAACAAATGAGACATCATAAAACGAATAAAGATTCGCAGAAGCAACTGCGGAATGCGGTAGTCCCCAGCCAAGCCCAATCCGGCAAAAAGTCATCAGAATGAGGAGTTTATTTTCTGACAATAACAGCACATTTTGCTGGCTCGGTTTTGTACAGATAAGCCTGTTATAACTCCGAGTATATTTCAATATTATAACTCCCGTATAAATGGCAGCGCGCCAGCGGGTGCAAGTATGTGTTCCTGCAAATCGCCACTGACTGGGGCACGTCCTGGCCAAATTATGTGATACTTCGCTCGTAATTTTGATCGTATTCGTAGAAAACTATCTTTTTACGTTCTTTTTATGAGCTTTTTTAGATTCAATATTGCACAACAGCGCATTGATACAATATAATACATCAGAAAAATGTTAAGACAAGTATCTACGCTGCATTCACTCTACGAAAGTGCTACGCGTTGTCTAACCACTACGAAAGGTCTACGAGCTACGAAAAAGTTCATGTCTTTTAATTTTTATTTAATTCACGTGACCTTACAAACCATTAGGTAGGTATACCTGCGTATACCAGCTTAACCTGTTCAATCAGGCGATGCGGTTGCAGCATAACCACGAAACATAGTGGTTTCAACCGCCGCATCATAATGTGTGGAACCTGCTCGGTATTACGACATTTTTTATTTGGGAAGCGCAGAGCTACTCGTAAAATGTTGAAAACATAAAAAGAACCTCGCGAAAATCCAAGTTTGTAAATTGCGATGCTACATTGTAGGCGTAGAAAGTAAATTTTGGTCCGACTTTTATTTTCAGGGTAACGTTTATTGTTTTATGTGTCGTAGAATTTTATATAAGTTAAAATATTCTTATCAAAAGATGCTTAGATATCAACAAATCACTTTCCAAATAGAAACCCTACTCGTATTGTTATTAAATATTCATACTTGTCAGAAATCGCCCGATAAAAGTAACTACAGTCCATGTTTCATACACAAATCTTGACTAAAACAATTTACACCAAATTCACTCGACATACGATTGCCAATGGCTAAGAACAATTCTGCCGACTTCACTGCTGAAATTAGAGTAAGGGAAACGACGTCTATCCGTTCGGAGCTAAGGTTGATTTTGAGCGGATATTTTGGAGAATCCGTGGGATGGGGTGAGGGACGAAGGGCAGGTCAACGGCCCGTCCCCCGCATCCCTCCCGCGCCCGCGAGTGTCGCAGCCTCCAGCCCGGCCGAACACCCATGTGTCGAGACATACTTATTGAAAACTCACAGAAAACACTTTCTCACATATATAAATTACATTCTTCAAATATTTTATCATCACGAAACGGAACTGTCGATACTGCCCGAGGAATTTGTAAGACTTTACTGACAGCGGGGCACGCAAAAGGGCGCAGTAAATTCTGAATAATATTTTATGTCGGATACTGCGGCCCGTAAACTGTGTGCCGAATATACAAATTCGATTCGGTTTTGTACTGCTTACACATTGGTAAGCTTATAAATGAACGAACAAACTGGCTTAGTTACTATACTGGTAATAACTTATACAACAAACTGGCTCAGTTACTATACTTTTTTGTTTTCAAAATAATAAACTATCGCATTATACTAAAGTCATTTAAAACGGGATATTTACCATGATTAGATTTTTGAGTTATCCAATATTTCGGCACAGTTTCATGCGCCATGATCACGGAATAACTGAAGGCATTGCGACTGCGAGTAAGTTTTTATGGGCAGACATACCGATCTACCCTAATTCTTTGTCTTTTGCTACGAACATTATCACTACCACCGGTTTCATTATTATCGAACGCAGCTCGATCACGACACACAACACTGACGGTATCAGAACGCGACGCGGTTAGTACATCACTTCTTCGGTTTTTGCACATTCTCACCACAGGGTTCCAGAATCCCGATAATTGGAAGCCATCTTCTCGGTTGAAGTTCCTATGTTTCGTAATCTCAATGGCCTCCTATAATATCCCGTTTTAAATGACTTTAGTGTTAATAACCATGATAGTTTCAAAAGTTTTATCGCATTATAGGTACGTAACCTTTAATTACCTTTCTTTTTGTTGATGAAACTCTTTTCATAGTAAGTACTTGTCGAAATAAGATCATGTCTTTAATACATATTGTTTAGAATTATAATATCTGTCTATACTCGCATGTGAATTTTAGTTTTTTTTTACGGATTTATTGACATAATTTGCAGAAATCTCAACCATAGTTTTAATGAAAATTAAGAAGTGTAATGCTTTTTTATGATTTAGTTACTTGCAAAGTTTACACTTCTAATATAAAAGAGATAGTATGTAATAGAGGTCGAGATGCCGCACAGGCAATCAGGGTAGAGAATGCCCAACAGTATATTTACATAGTAACAGAGATGTATTAGTTAATTGCTGCAAGCTGGAATAATGCCAGATGTGTTCATAAGCACAGCTTTTTGAACTTTATGGTTCGGTTTATTAGCTGAAACATTATGTTTTTGAGTCTAAAAGCCCTGCATTGTATTTTATTTGAATCCGGAGATTTTATACTACTTGCTGTACATATTGTTGTACAAAAGTGCGACTTGCATGTCAGTTAACATTGTTTCTGAAAATGGACAAGATTTTTTCTGACAGAACGGAAAAAAACGAAGCTTGCCGGGCCAGCTAGTTAGACAAGCAAATCTTTATTAGATCGTGTAAGCGATATTTGATAACCAGCATATGTCCGCTCGCGGCCAGCAGTGCGCTATCGACGCGATCGTCGCGCTGCCTCTCTAGTTTGTAGGTCAAGATGCTATGGGATCTTTGTAGTCTGATCAACGATATCCCACTATTGGGACGAGCTAAAGTATTTCAGCTTGCCGCATTCAGCATCTATCAGCAGACAGGGCGCTATGGCGCTCATTGGGGGAGGCCTATGTCCAGCAGTGGACTGCTATAGGCTGATGATGATGATGATGAAAGTATTTCATATATAGTCGCTCATACTAGCTCTGCTTACCTTGGGGCTAGATAATGCTGTGTGATTTGTTCGGGATTATTTATTTATTATTTCAGTAACCCATTTATTTCCACTGTAGGTATTAAACCTCTACACTTGATGTTGTTATTTATGATTACACCAGTTATTATTACAAAAGGAACAAAAAAGAAGTTCTATTTTTTATCCTTATGTCCAAGAGATTGTACGCAGTGAATAAAAAACGGACATTGATTCCTATACAATATAATAAATATTATAAGGGTTTTCTGTCATAAAATTATAACCATGGTAGCTAATTATTACTTAATAATTTTTTATTGTTTACCTTTTTTAAAAGCCACTCTGTTTTAACCTTTGCATAAACTTAATTATTTTGTTAAATTATTGCTTTTTGTGATTGGTGGTGTACTAAGTGCTGCTTAGTATCCCAGCGCCGCCGCGCCGCTGAAAACCAACGCTGCATCGGCACCCCTGTCAATAGAGCATTTAATGCTGAGTCGGTAGCCTATTTGTGTTCTCGCTGTTAATTTCGAAGGCTTTGTACTGTTTCGTAATTAAATAGTAATTTTTAATAGCTACTTTGTATTGTTTTATATTTTGAAACACAAAACAACACACATTTGAACATTTTCTATTATTTATATTCTATTGCATTCGGTTTTTGTTATTTTTTTAATCAAATGATGTGTCATACTTCATTGGAATAAAATACCACTTCTGAATTTGTTTGGTATTTGTATTTGGTATTCGTTCGAAAGAAATTATAAAAAGCGACCCAAGATTCAAACACACTACCTATAGTCGCCCTTCCACTATGCCACCACGTGCCCCATTGTTTAGTTTCTAGGACGAACGGATTATGACCGGTGTAGCTTTCACGTATCGAACTCGTTTGCGCTAATTTATCGAATGCATAATTTGTCATCGATGTTTTACATAAGTATTCGTTTCAGTGTGTTTTACGACATAATATAAAAATTACTTGTTTTATTCTGAGATATTACATAATAAGATCTGTATTAATAACAAACTGATCATAATCAACGCATGACGATCACACGATGGTATCAAAATTACATAAAACAATGGTTTTAGGTATCTCATGGGACTTAAGCGCTATTGTAGCGCTTCAAAAATTAATACAAAATCCCGTTTTCACTCTTTCATTGCTATACAGAGTAAGAGAATAAGTCCAAAGTGAAAATGTGTAAAAACTCAATTATAAGGAGATCGTTTGATCTTGTCTGACATGTACAAAGGGGGATGGCTATTTGCCACCTAGAATATTTTATTTATAATATATATTTTTGATAATATTTTACAGTTTTTGAATTTGTAAATACCCAAGATTTAAAAAACTTCGATCATCTTGAAAAGCAAAAGGCTGAATCGGTTCGATAGGCTATTGAAAAATGTTGCGGGCGGCTCGAGCCGCGTATCAAATAAATTCAGTGAAGAGGGTGTCGGAAACGCTTCGACAGAGTCCTGCGGTTCCGTAGCAAATAGACTGAACTAATAGGAATAGGACTTAGTTTTCCAGGAAGTTTTTCAATTGACATGATAGGGTATTTCCTACGACGATGTCTGTTCGTAGAATAGTTTTAGTGTTTTTACAGCCATACAACCGGGGGAGCCGGCTTAAACTAGTAATTGCAAGAGTCGTCTTAGTTCAGAGCCACGCTGCCACACAGCAGAAAAATATGCATTCTTGTAAGGGCATATTGCTTGCATAATGCTTAGGTAGATTTTATATTGACAGCATCAGGTGACAGACAGCTCGCGAGCCACTTGTTTGCAGCTTGTCGAAAGCCGCTTTGTCACTGAAAGATAACACGCGTTAAAAAAATGCATTTAATTAACATTAAATATGGGTCTAAGCTCGCGAGCTTAAACCCATATTTGAATTATTTTGTGTTGTGTGGTAGCAGGTTTGGATTCATGTGCGCAAAGCTTGTGTGCAGAGCAAACAAGCAAATAGGAGGAAGCCATTGATGGTTTCATCAATTCCATTTCGTTAGGGATTTACCTTTAACTACATATGTAAGCAAAGTGTATTGTTTCAGTAGTAACATACTGCTAGATTATGGTAGGTATCTCTGAAACAAGCTTGGGTTGGTTAATGACGACTGACATTGTCGAAATTATTATAACGTTGAATCTACTATGTACCTCTAGAACGTTTAAAATTTCTTATTGCATCCAAATGCAACACTAATCATTACAAAAAAAACTTGCTGTCTATTTTCAAGTGATTTGTAAAATTATTTAGGCGTCGGTGTCCCACTACAGGGCAAAAGCCTCCCTTTGAAAACAATACCAACCCGCAACTTTAAGTCTGCTGATCGCATGGGTTTAAAAAGACGGTACCCTAAAAAAGTGGGTTCACGAATTTCACGTACCTTGTCAAGTTGTTTGACAAGTAATCCAGTGGCGCGCATTGTGGCGGGCTCGAGAGAACTCCACGGTTATTACGCGTCGAGAGGTCTGGTCTCTGCTTGTACCATATTTTCAAAAGTACATTGATGTTACCCACTGCCCGAGTTGCCACTCGACATTGTTGCGTTCTTTAGATATTTTTTGTCCGATTTTTTCCTGAACGCGTTGTGTATTCAAACGCGTGACGTTATTTTTAACGAGTTTTGTATTTTTATCAAATTCATTTATCACTGATACATACATCTTAAGGGCTCTTGTTCACGACATGGTTTTTTAATCGTATGGCTAGCACTACTGGTTAAGAAACCGTGTTACTAACAAGAAGCTTTGGCTATCAGGCTGTACAGTTAAGAAATCGTGCCGTGAAGCTCTGATTCAGTCTACAATACAATATGTATTGTAGACTGAATCATTATGTCACACTATGCAAGACGCGGGGTGCCGAAAGACAGACACGACGCATAGGGCAGCGGCTACGTACCGTAGCGCTGCTGCCGTATGTAACAGGAAAAGTATCCACAGTGATCCATACAACACTACCGACCGTGCCCTACACGCGGCGAACCATATATATATTAACCATATATTTTTTCTCCGAAAAACCACGTGGGAGCCCTTTTAAAAATAACACACAAAGTTCAGAATTTTGTGCATAAGAACTTTTTCATTTATAGTTCTAGACACTCACAGATTATTAAGTACGTTAAAAATCCATACATCCACAGCTTATAACTAACATCTTTTAAATACTTGATCAACCAAGCCCGTATAAGAGGTTTGTTTCGCAATAAGTTGGTTCTGAGAGGATCTAAATATATAATTGTAACCTTATTTGCATTTAAACCGATGTCTCATCCACTTCGGCGGAGATGCTCAATTTTGAGCACACCAAGCCTCCATAAATTCATTGTTCCATTGATGGTTTAATCGATTTCCTGGTTAAATTTGATTTTAGTTAACTTAAGATTCAGGATCCAAATAGCTAAGAAAAGTAATATTTTTCTTTCGAACAGGCTTTCCGTTCTAAGTTAGAAATCTTACCTGAAGTTCATTGGAAGCGTTAAAGTAGTTTTTGGCAATTTAATCATTTATGTTTAATTCGATCAGATAATCCGTTTTTGTTAATGGTTTCAATGATTATAATTGACACAAAAAAATACTCATCTTCTTTTAATCTAAAAAACCCTTACCACTAACTGCATTTAATGAGCCAGAAAACACGTTTTAAAACTAAAGTCGTAGACTGATCCGGAGAAAAACATCAATTTTAAAACTTGCTCCTTGTGATAAAAGTAAAGGGAGAAAGCCATGCTTAAAAGTTTTACGGTTAAGTGTTAGAGAGGGGTAAGTTGGTATCAGCGTAGATAGGAACTGCATGTTCCGTTATTTATAACGTAAAAACAAACAGTTCTATATATATACAAACCGTATATTATTCGTTTGTTTACTAAATACAAAACGTTAGATAAGATTTATGGGAATAAAGTGACATTAATCGGCATTTGGGATAAAATCGAAACAAAGTATACCTATATAACGTTTTGTTTCAAGATGAAATTATATTTACAAATTAATAAATAATGCTCAACATTTTCAAACAGCATAATCTTCCCGAATGTAAGCAGAGTAGGTGCTGTTGGTATCTACCAGATATCTGATAAACGTAATTCATAGAAAGCACCCAGTCATTGGAATTAATATCTGCAGCGCGTGGGAATCGAATCTGCAATATTCTACGTCAATGGTCGACCTACGCCTACTGCGCCCCTAAGGTCGTCCATTATATGATCATATTCTATAAAAATAAATAAAAACATTGTACGTGTTTTTCGTAGAAAGTGCTACGTCAGTGCTACGGCGTAGCTTAGTCTACGAAAGCGTGCCGGTGCAGAAATTCCGCTATTGACTAAATTTAGTGTGTTTTTTATCTATTTTTCACCTCTCTTGCTCGAAACGAAAACGGTGACTATAATTGTTGCTCAAAAACAGTGAAAAAACTCGATTTTGACTCTCATGAAAATGTGTATCAGATATGAGCAAATATTGTGTGTTTCGTGTTTTTTAATAAACCTATATATGTAGCACACAAATATTTCTTTCTTTCCTTATTTATTTACTTTCAAGGTCAATATTTATGTCCTTTTCGAGGTCAAGGATTATCAGATTTGTTACCGAAATGAGCCACAATCATAACCTATCTATTTATCGATTTATTAAGTTTCTCGCTTCGCTCGCGACTTTATTCTGGACTAGTTCGAAAGTACGGGATTTAATATCGATATGTTCAACAAAAATCGAATTGTTCTCGGGTTGTAAAAATAATTAATTAATTGTATAAATTGCTAACTAAAAAAGGGTTGCTTTAAAAAAACAAAATACACTACTTACAGCAATGTTCCGTAATCGTAGTTGAGATGGCGCAATACCTTAAAATAGTTTGTAAAGCTGATTATGATTTAAGGAAAATGTTTCGGGTTCACATTACATACTACCTATAAAGTCCCAAAACTTTTCAAGTTGCTGCCTGTAAACCTGTCTATAAATACACCTACTTATGATGTTTTGAAAGTGTATAATTACTTGAGCCGGCTCGCTCGGCTTGCGACAAACAAGGATTACTCACGCTCGACTGGTCCAGTCAATAAAGTTAACAGGTTACGGCATTAAGTCCTGTGCCACTTGCGGTTCATAACAGTCTTGAATGAGCTCTAAGTTTAGATTCTATTTTTATTAACTCTAGTTCCGGTCTTACATGGTATATTTTCTTTAAAAAGTTAAAGAAATCACTTTCAGTTTCCACGGAAATAGTGATGTGTACAAATATTTTCATAAGAAAGCCTTCTATGCTGTACCACCGGACACAATAACATTACTGTATAAGTAATCGAGAACCACTGATGTCTTATACACGAAATAGGCATAATGATAGTAGGCACAAACGAGGTGCAGCCGAAAATACCATAATTACGTCTCTTTTCCTATTCGTATTTCAGGGCTCGTATACATAAGGCACTGGTGTTATAGTTATGCTTATCAACTGACACATAGATTCGTTTTTACCTTCGAAATCGAGAGAATTATTGAGCGACGAAAAAGAAAAAGAAATTAAATCCCCGCACCGAAGGTCGAAATCGGAATTTTTGGGATTTTATTTAATTTCTTATTTTAATTCTTCCCGAGTGCGAGGACACTATAAAAACAAAAAACCTTTCAAAGTACTGACCAATTCTAAGAACAAACGTTACAAAACTTACCACTAACCTTTGATATACGCGTCATAAACAAAACAGAAGCTTATTTGTAGCACTCAATGTCCGATCACAATGTAACAGAACATAAGAGTAGCAAACACTGTGTTATAGTCGGTAGGTATATGAAAGGGGCAACTTTCATAAAAGGACGCGCCGAGGTTTACGATGCACGCCAGCCGCCGGCGAGTTTTAATTAACCTCACTTTTATAAACCAACGTAATCGCCTTACGGTTCAACGTTCATTCATAAAGAGCTACCAATGTAGCCTTCAATGGACAAGACAAATACAAAATGCTGCTCATGCAAAAAAAACTGTTCTTATAACGTACATAAGAACGGTGGAAGTGAATAGGAGGATGTCGGATTTCTTTGCTTTTTGATAACTCTTCTCAAGTAATAGCCGAATCATTACTTAAAGAAAATGTACCTAAATGCGATAGTAAATTTAATTTCACCCATGTTAATGAAAACGATATAAAAAAAACCTTTAAACTTTTAAATATAAAAAAAACTGCAGATCTGTGGGGCATTTCCGTTAGAATTATTAAACCTTTAATTGATACCATTGCACCAGATCTAGCTTTTATATTTAATGAATCCATTGATTGTGGTGTATTTCCTGATCTAATGAAACATAGTAAAATAATCCCATTGTTTAAATCGGGTAGTAAGTCTGACCCCACTAACTTTAGACCAATATCAGTACTGCCTACATTCAGTAAAGTTTTTGAAAAACTTATTTTACACCAATTGCTTAGACATTTCAATAGCAATGACCTGCTACATTGTAAGCAATTTGGGTTTACTCGTGGCAGGTCAACTACTGATGCCGGTGTAGAGTTGGTATCGCATATTTTTGATGCTTGGGAGAAGTCGCAAGATGCTTTAGGCGTTTTTTGCGACTTGTCAAAAGCATTCGATTGCGTTCATCACGAAACATTAATCAGGAAACTACATCATTATGGAATTAGGGACAGCTCTTTGGATCTTCTTACATCTTACTTGAGTGATAGGATACAAAGAGTTGACATTAATGGGAAACGATCTAAAGGGTCTGTTGTTACAATGGGTGTACCGCAGGGCTCTATCTTGGGTCCTTTCCTATTTTTAGTTTATATTAATGACCTGCCTCATCTTGTAAAGAATGATCATGAGATTGTATTGTTTGCTGATGATACTTCATTAATTTTTAAAATGAAACGACAAAATACAAATTTCGACGATGTAAATACTGCAATCTCAAAGGTAGTCCATTGGTTTAGTATTAATAATCTTTTGCTTAATGAAACCAAAACAAAATGTATAAGATTTATTCTACCTAATGTAAAACAAGTTAAGGCTGATATAAACGTAAAAGGAGAAACGTTAGAAATTGTAGACAATACCGTATTTTTAGGAATAACCTTAGATAGTAAACTTCAATGGGGCCCACACATAGATAAGCTATCGAAGAGACTTAGTTCTGCAGCATATGCAGTTAAAAAAATCCGTCATCTTACAGACGTTGATACTTCTAGACTAGTCTATTTCAGCTACTTCCACAGTATTATGTCTTATGGCATACTACTGTGGGGGAACGCTGCAGATATAAACACAGTATTTGTGTTGCAGAAGAGGGCTGTTCGTGCGATCTATAATATGGGTCCCAGAGAATCCCTACGTGAAATATTCAAAGAAATAAACATAATGACAGTACCGTGTCAATATATTTATGAAAACTTGTTGTACACTCATAAAAATATCAATCGGTTCACTAAAAAAAGTGATATACATAATGTAAATACTAGAAATAAGAATAAACTCGCTGTGCCCACAACTAGGCTACACAAGATAAATGTATCTTTTAAAGGGCAATGTATACGCTTCTACAACAAAACTCCAAGTGAGTTGCAAAAATTATCAATAAATAAATTTAAAAAAATTGTGAAACATATTCTTTGTAAAAAAGCTTATTACAAAATATCAGATTACTTAGAAGATAAAAAAGCTTGGAACGAGTTTTGCTCCAACTCAAAATCTACCAACTTACAAATAAGCAAATCAAATGTACTAGACACATAAGTTATGAACATACTAGTGGTTTCTTCTCACTTCTTCCACTGGTGGACAAAAAATTGAAGTGAACTATAAAATAATTTAATAGTATAAAATATGACCTGTCTAAGTGCTTATTTGTAAGCTTAAAGAAATAAAAACTTTTCATTTTCATTTCATTTTCATTTTCAAACGTGTGTGTAACTTTTTATGATTATTTCTTTACGAAATACTGACATCCTTAGATAAGTAAAATTTTAACCAATTAAAGGACAAAACCAAAGTATTATTTATTTTTTACGTATTGTGGCGTACGATGGTATAATTATACCCATAGGTACTCGTAACTAGTTTTCGAGTTTGAGTATTCAAAGGGATTTAAAAGTTTCTTTAAAGATTTCACAAAATTCCTCGTTACTTATACAGATTAAATTGCACCCCAGTATTTGACAAGAATATTTTAAATTTTCTCATTGATACACGATCTTAATTTTATTTCTTGTAAAAGATAAAATGCAAAACATTTAAAACTTCGAAATATACAGTTTTGTTTTCTCATAAATTGAAGTCATGATTCCTTTCAAGACTTTTCTCTAACTTCCATGGAGCCGGATTTGGTCAAGCCACCCTGTATATCATAAAAGTTCAAGGTATGGCTATTAAAACCACCAGCTTTTGCCCGCGACTTTACACGCCTCAGTTTCAGGTATGATACCAGCCTTCGTCCTTCCAGATATTAAGAGTCTTCCGGCAAATTTTGTTAAGATCCGTTCAGTCATTTTATCGTGATTTTTTCGTCGATCGTTACTTTCATATTTATAATATTAGTACTGGGTACGATTACGTAATTGATTTATTGATTGACGGATATGAATATGATTAGTTTTCAGTTTATAGTCACTGCCAATCATGATGATGATGTTTATAAGGTGGGTAGGATTCCTTCAAGAGAAAAATCCGTAAGAATGCTATTCCTTAGTACGCTGAACTTTAACCAACTTTGGCGTGGGGGTATCGCCGAGCGCAGGCCGCGCATACAAGAAGAGTAAATCCAAAGAAGAACAGGGCTTTACGATTTTCATTCATACTCTCAGTTTATTGTGTAGGTTTATTAATAGGATACAGTAAGTATGATAGGTAGATGAGAAAGTGAAAACACATTATAACACACAAAACAGAAAACAGTAATAAAGATATAAAGTGCGGCCTCAGAACGATCTCTTCCAGGCGACCTGATGATGAGTTATATGTTTTTTTCTTATGAATTTTTCGATTGCTTTCACTTAGAACAGTCTTTACGATTTTCATTCATAGTCACAGTTCATTATTGGTTTATTAACGAGACAGTAAGTATGATTTTTTTTGGGTTAGAAGCTTTAAGACTACATCTTGATTTGACTAAATAGCAGTAGACCACATCGCGTTTGGACTACATAGCGTTTGGACTGATAGCGTAACGAGATATTCTCTTTTGTTTTATAAAAAATATAGTTTTTTACTTATGAATTTTCCGATTGCTTTTACTTTTGGATCGATACATTTTCACACAATCATCTGGCCCCAATGTAAGCAGAGCTTGAGCGTTATGGGTACCAGATAACATGAAACATAAACAGACATCTGGATGTTTGTTTACATGACGTGTTTATTCATGAAATCTACGAAATAAATCAAAAATAACTTACGTTACGACTAAAAAGATAACAAATAAATAAAATAAATAACAAAATAAAATAAATAATTAAATAATGCTGGACAATTCACACAGCATTATCTAGCCCAATGGTAAGTAGAGCATGTGTTATGGGTACTAGATAACTGATATACATAATACAATACATTACATAGATAGATATAACAGGAAGTATTTAATCTTTTATTTACTTAATCTTTATGGCACAAGATAATGCATGTAACTAAAATAGGTAAAAAACCATTTATTGATTATAATAATTTTAATAATCTTTCAGCAAAATATTATATCTCTAATATTTAAGATAGTTTCCCTCCACGTGCCAAAGCCATGGGACGCCTTGTTTGAATTAGAAACTTAAACGGCAATCTATATAGAATAAATAATTAAAGAAGCTAAGACGATACAAAAAGGTGCGATTATCGCGACGCCGATGAAAAACTACCCCGTATTTTTGTAATTAACTGAACGGTCCACCACTTCAGTTAACGAGAATGGTTGGGATTAATAGTTTGATAAAACGATGGGCGTTTTGATAAAATATTATACCAGACAAATCCAGTACTTCATTCAATTTTCATGCTGCGTTTTTACCAAAAAAATTAGGTTGGTAGAGTGGTTGTTTGTAATTATTTTACAGAAAAGTTGAAGCTACTTATTTAAAGCCTGAAGATGAAGGTGTGAGTTGGAGGAAGACAATATTTTTTCACGAAGTCACCGACAGTGTGGGATATAGGAAAGATAAAATTAATATACTAAAAAACAATTAAATATTATTACGTTCTGTACAACAAAAATAAATAAAACTTTTGAAACTATAATGGTTATTACACTAAAGAAAATACTCAGAATTCAAATCATGGTAAATATCCCGTTTTAAATGACTTTAGTGAACAAAAATAAACTCCTGTAAAAAAATTACCCCATAAATCCCAAAAGAAGAAAATTTGATCACTCAGCAGTGAAAAAAAGATTATCACCGCTGTAATCAGCGAAGGGAGTTGGAGATCGTCATGAGAAAACTTGGTAGAGCGCGCGTCAAGTTTGCGGGTGTAGGGCGGCGGGGGTGTTGTGCGGGCCGCGCGGGGAGGGGAGGTCACGGATCAGCTGGGCGGCGGCCATATTGATTCCCGGCCTGTTTGATCGGCGCCGCGCCCGCGACCCCCGCACACCCCGCGCCTTGGATTAATACACGAGAACAACTTTTATGATTTCAACTCAAACAGAACGATGCCCGAATGTAGTTATGTTACCGGTGGAGTGAGAGGTATACAATCAACTATTTGTATTGGAAATTTTGGTGGCTGAATTATGTCTGGATTATTTTAAACAGTGTTGTTTAAATAAAAACTTTAACAAAACAAAAAACATCGAAACGCTTTTCAATTATTTTATTGTAAATTTTATGTATTTTTTTATTATTCAAAAATATATATTTGATGAAAAATTTTGTTTTTTTTTCGAATTACATATACCGCTGCCTTGGTAAAACAACAACATTATTTTTAAATCATTAATTTTCAGTAGTTAATAATAAATTAAACGTAATAAAATTCACAAAAAAGCCTATGCTCCAGCCTTTCTGACCGTCACTGTAATTCCATACAAAAATCCTACTTAGGAAAATGATTATACCCAAGATTTCACAGATTCAGAGCGTGCGTTGAAATCTTTTGTACGGACACAATACTAGTGTATTAGAGAGCTAGCTAATACAGAGGCTGTTCGATACGTGACTAGCCAAGTCCACTTGGCGCTAAATTGAACGAGGCCTAAAGTAAAGTAGGCAAGACGAGCGAGCGGCGTAGACGAATTTCAAGAGTTTCTTTTACGGTTAAGAAGGGGCGCGTGCATGAGTAGGGCCCCGTGGCCATACTTACCCCACTCAGTTCTATACCTACAATAATACCCTTTATGTACAACTAAGTTCCTTTACATTATACAGTTCCATTTGTAACAAACTCAAGAAAATGTAAACGAAGTTTTGTTAGGGCTTTTTTGTGGACACAGAAACTTTGTAAATAAATATTTGTGAAACTTATAAAATTCTCAAACAATATAAAACCGTAGAAAATTCGTTTCCCAATGGTGGTATGGCGTTATTTGAAATTGGGAAAATGTAAACAAAATATTTCGTATAATATTTTTAATAACGTCCGTATAGTATCATGCATACTTATCTATCTAGGTACGTGAGTTTGATACTAGACATATGCGGCACTGCTATTCTGCAATTTTTTTTACTTTACTGTGATAATGGTATCATCCAAGAATGGCACATTTTGGAATTATACCTTAGGTGAAAGAAACTACTGATGGAAGGACGCTCGTCAAATGTATCTAAGTTGTACCATTATATCAATCTCTCCCGTACGTACATAGCATCGCACACACTATCTAGTGTTTCTCCCATTTAAGGATTCTACATGACGATTCTGCGAAAATACATTGTCATATCGTCATTGACGAACTCTGTGGCGTATGTTGCGAAGGTCCGCCTCCGACACAGGAGGTTGCGGGATCGATTCCCGCCTCGCGACAAATGTTTGTACGATCTGCTGATATTTGTTCAGGGTTTTCTACGTGTTTTCTATGTACTAACCATAACACAAGTTATGCTTAGTTTGGGGCTAGATGATGCTATAAGGATTGTCCAACATTATTTATTTATATAGACAAGCGATCGGTTAGCGGGATTGGGAACCGGAAAAGCATCAACGTAACAAAATTGCTTGTTATTTAACAGCCACCAATATCATGATAAATGCCTAATCATTAATTCATATACGTCGAAAAAGCGACATCCAGAAGTGAAATGTCAAATGTAGAACGAGCATAATAACATCAAAGAGTTATAAATGTACAGAATGGAAATGAAATGAGATGGAATGAGATGGAATGAGATGGAATGAGATGGAATGAGATGGAATGAGATGGAATGAGATGGAATGAGATGGAATGAGATGGAATGAAATGGAATAAGATGGAATGAAATTGAATTAAATGAAAGTTTATTTCTTTAGGCTTACAAATTATCAATTATTGGATAATCGAATAATGGTGTTTTGCTAGTTATTGCAGTAATCTGATTAAATGTTTGATATCTATAGTGACATTTAGAAGGTAGTCGCGTGTCACGAAATTATACGGGGTGTATTTTTATATTAAAATCGAGCTTAACCTTAAAATTGTTTTCTAGCAGCATATTCTTTTAGAATTCATTAGTATACATAATCTTAGTGTGATATGAAATATGATAAGATAAGACACTACCTCACGCCACACGTGGCATAAATTACTTTATACCTACGTACCTATATAAAATGTAGCCCATGGCATCCATTACCTTTTAAATATAATTTTCATTGAGCTTTTACTCATTGCCCACACTGAAGGTCAAAGGGATAATGGAGCATCAACAGTTGTGGTTACTGTGGTATTTCATAATTTTACGGCTACCCTCTGACATGCTTTTACGAACAAAATATACAAACTTATATAGGTATGGTTATGCATAGGAAGGGTTTTGATATTATATAAATTTTCTATGTAGTGAACAAAAAACCAAGAGATCACTTTATTTCCTAGTATTACGTAATTTAATTTTTTTGACGTCTTGAAAATCTAAAAAAGCTTTATTTTGTTAAAACTTTACAGGAAAAAAAGCACTTTGGTATTTGTATATATTAAAATGTTGCATATTTTTATATAAGTACATTTTTTATTTTTGAGTAACTTTAGTCCGATCACTCTGTAGGTAAAGCATGAACTTTCTATGTAGGTCAAAGTACCTTTTACAGTAAGCTGTAAAAAAGACAGTTTGCAGGTCTACGTGATGATGACACGAGGGGAAGGAAGGCCTATTTGGACGTAAATAGGGCCCACGTCTATTCAACACCTATTACAACATTAACAACATAAAACAAATGTTTTGAAACGTCTAAGCAATAAGATTATCTATCGTATTTAATGTTAAGGTAACTACTACTAGACCAAAGCAGGTTTGGTTACTCCGTTGGAATCCTTTTCCGTTTGAGGCTGTAGTAAAGCTCATATAAATAAAAAACAAGAATCTACAAAAAAAAGCAACGTCCGAATCTGGTTTTTTTCAATAGAAAAAAAGACGGGTCCATCGGATTGGAGTAGGAACGTACAGTCGTACACGGCGTCGATATTTACTATTTACGTGGCATCACATCATAGATTTCATTAAAAGGCAACAAATTCTTACACTGCGTATGCTCCGATTCCGATCCAATTGACTAACAGATTCAGGCCTACTTAATGTAGCTGAGAACTATATACGAGTAAGCGGTCCCGACATAATTTGTGCTTTCCTAAGGGTGGTAAATTCGTTTTTTCATTTATCAAAATCGATTTTACAGTTTTGTTACTTGGAGATATAAAAATAATAAAAATTAATTTCAGACCACAGAAAAGTAGAAGATCTTATTTAACATATTCTGCGACCCTTACTAATATAGACCTTAAAACTAGCATATATAAATAGACTTAATTAATAACACGGTATTTTGTGATTACGGCGACAGCGTTATAAAGAATGTCCGTCGACCAGGTTTTTTTAGAGTGTTTCTATGTATATTACCCTCGAAAAACACGGATCCTTGTAGGTTAAAAATGCAACGTCTTGATACTATCCAGTAATCGAACTCAGGCCTCTTAACAGTTTATAAATGGGTAGAAGGGTACTTTAATCCCGCAGTGCACTCGGTCCCGAACCGAGCTGGAAACTTCGCACAACGCAAACGTCGAAACTTTGCTTTGGTGTGGAGCTTGCGCCACAGCTGGTCATTTTCACAGAACGCATACACTGTGCATATATGTAGAATAGTGAGAATACCTATCATCCAATTGCCTACATTTTCGGACAGCGGTTTACACAAGCATGCTTTGCCCAATTTGCAGTTGGTGCAAGCTACGCCTGGGTTATTTTATCTACTGAAGCGTAGAATAGGATAGAAAATTCTTTATTGCACTTTAACTATAAACTATGTACTGTAAAAACTTAAAATAAAGTACAATTGGCGGTCTTATCGCTCAAGAGCGATCTCTACAGCAGCTCTCAGAAGCTTATTTCATAATGAATTGATCATGATCAATAAGAAGTTTTATCATCTGTTCTACGCACCTACATTTAAAAAAACATATTGATGAATAGTAAGGTGTTTAATTTTAGTAGTTTCTTTATTATTTTTCGTTGATTTTGAAGACCGAAAATGATTCAAAACTTTACTACATTTTTCTTTCTTAAATTCTACATGAATTAGATGATTTCATGAGAAAGAAAAAAGTAGTAAAGTAGGCCGAATTCTGCTAACTACGAGTAATTACTTTTCTATGACAGTGTCAAAATCACGAAAGAAACACGAGATAATGCATGCAAATGCATGAAAAAAATTATAGATTGATTGCAACCCACATTGCACTTTTGACATGCCATCTGATTTTTTTTTATCAAAAGTAAAATGTCAACATCTGTAATTCTGAGATCATATCATTGTGACAGTGAAGCGACTAATTTAGTGGAATTAGGGTGAACTACGAAATTTTTGACAAGTATCGTCGTTCATCCTTATCATCACTACGATAGTTTTTTTAGTTCTTTAACTAAAATCGATGTTATAGATACTGAGATGTTTCGGTTAAAATCAGGAGCTATTGGACAAAGTGGCGTAGTATAAACGTGGATCCGCGCATGTTTTCGTTACCAACATTAATTGGAGTTCATAATTTTCTGGCTCGCGCCGCTCGCAGATATGAATCACTCCAATTTGAAACAATGATTAGCTTAAACAGCACTAGAAATAAACAACCGCCAGAGGCTGGAAGAAAATTACCGTGATTGGTGGATTTTAATAGTTTGGAAGAATCGTAGCTAGATAATTAGGTACTTAGCTACGATTCTTACTACTACCGTATTGCCAGTTTATTAACTGGCAATAAGGTAGCAGTAAGAAGTCAAAAGACTAGAACTAGATATTTCTAGTTCTAGTTATTTGACTAGAACTAGATATGAACTGGTAATACGGAATGTTCGGGATATTTGATATTGCTGGACAATATCAAACAATGCAGTTCATTAGTAAATAAAAATCAAATAATGAAAAAGTTTTTTAGCCGTACTAGTTTGTAACTGTAGGTTTCAAAATCTTGAAAAACTTCTCAATCTTTGTAGATATAATAGCCAAGCAAGATATTGCTTATGGAACACAAAAGCACAAAATAATGGCCGCAAATATAAAACCAAGGACCATTAGATACATCCCATTAGCAGCAGACTGTAACAAAAGATTTGTATACAGGGTCCATAAAACGAATTACGGAGACAGCCGATTCTTGGTGTTCGGTCAATCGTATATTATCCGATACAGTTCATGAGGCCTTTATCCCCCCGCTCCATTGCCCCCTCCTCGGCCTGCATCCGTGTGCACTTGGCGTGAAGCCAGCACAAACACTAATTCGTTGACGTCGTTACATAATTGCTTCGTTTTTGCCGTAACCGGAGGCTCCCTGGGCTCTCATCTCAACTGAGTAACAATGATATTGCCCGTGATAGCATGAAACGGATTCTTGGCAAATTTTCCGATAGCTTTTGTTTTGATTGTATGGTACTTTTCATTTTTTTCCTGTCTGTAGTGAAGACAGGAAATCCATCGTGGAAATCTTCGGTTTCCATAGTGATCATTCTGTCATCTTTTAGTGGGTGAATGGATCTCTCACAGATGACAGAATTATCACTATGGAAACCGTATAGAATAAGTACCCTTTTTTAAGTCAGGAAATATGAATGAAATTAGATAAAGGTTATATGGCAACACAAATTGACAATTGACCGTAAATAAAAATTGTTTCATACAGATTTTAAATAACCACGTATACGTTTCATTTACAAGCGAAATATATCATTTTGTCAAATTAAAACATACAAACTGTAGCCTCAAAAATAACAGATCTTAATGAGTTCATGGTATATGCGTGGAAATATTGTTGAAAATAAAACAGAGACTAAAGTCAAGTCATTACTGAGCATGCGAGCGTTACGGGCTCGGCCCGAAAGAGGTATTAATTTCCAAGCTTCTAATTATAACGAACAACTTTCGGTACAGCTCTTGTTACATACAGCCGTTAGCTTTTATTTCAGGTATAAGTTTATTTAAACTGAGTCCTTGTGTTTCAGCGTTCGGCAAGCTGATGCTTTGATAAAGTTGCTTTGCTTTATTTCATTTTTGTCACCGAAAAAAAAACACGGGAACTACGCCACTTTGTCGGATAGCACCTGATTTTAACCGAAAATTCTCAGTATCTCAAACATTGGTTTCAGTTATTTAACTAAAAAATTTATCGTAGCTTGATGCTTGACGGTTTGACAAGTTTGACAAGAATTGTATTATTTATGTCACCTAAATAACAGTAAATGGAAAGTGTTCTTGTTGTTTTATTTACTACACGGTTAAGCAGAACATAATGTGCAGAAGCAGAAGGCTATTATTTAGGTTTTCACGTACCTATTTAAAACTAATAATATATATAAGGTGGGTTTGCTTTTTGCGTAAAAATACCTATTAGAAATGGCACATTTTGTAACACTAGAAAATTTCTGTGCGTAACGAAATACTAACAAATGTTAGTATTTCGTTTGTGTTTCTTTGAGATAGCCGCGCTGCAGAGCGAGACCCTCTAGCACAGGTATTACATTACTAAAAGAGGGTCCCATACCACTGTAATATATTAATTAATTTAAGTTAAAACAATAAACTATTTTGATTTGAATTTTTTGATTTGAGATGTGTTAACATAATTGAGATATACCTATATTATTATAAAAACTATCGTAATTTCATGAATTCATTACGGATCTATGTATAAGGGTTAACTACGAACCTTTACTATGTTAGAAGAACACCAACGTTTCATCATAACGAGCGAGTTTTTCAGGGTACGCGCGGTAGTGATCATCCAACACAAATATGGTTCATCGTTCACCCGCTTACATCCGTAATTAATAATTGAATTACTTCAGCTTGTCTTCTCTCTACGCGCGTATCCATGGTTGTCTGGTAGAGATCGCTCTTGAGCCAATTGTAACTTAGTTTTTAACATTTTATTGTACTAAATAATATATTAAGTGTACAATAAAAGTATTTTCTATTTATCTAGATACACTCAGACTATATAATCACACACCCGGGTCATTGACCTAGTTCAATATGTAAACACTACTGCGGGGCTCCATGGTAAACATCGATTTCCCGACAACCTCAATATACCTTTGTCACTGGAACTGAACTTGAAGTATTTGGCAATAATGCGAAACAATAAGTAGGGGCAACGATACCTCTACGCTAGACAACATCCAAACAGTATACTGAAATTTTCAGAAGACTGCTTAAAGTGTTATACTGCTTTACATTATTAGAACAACTGACGACCTCTGTGGCATGGTGGGCAAAGGTCCACCTGTGACGCTGAAGGTTGCGGGTTCTATTCCCGCCTTGGGACAATTGTGTGTACGCTCTGCAGATATTTGTTCCGGATGTTCTAGTCGTTATCTATGTTTAATTTAAAAAATATCGATGTAATGTTATGTATTGTATTAAGTATATCAGTCATCTACTACCTAGTACCGCTACCACAAGCTCTGCTTAGCTTGAGGCTAGATGATGCTGAGTGAATGGCCCATGTTTATTCCATCAATTTAAAGTGAAAATTACTGTCTCGTGGAGTCTTTCCGAGATAAGAACTTTAAATTTCACACATAACGTCAATGCTCTGCCTACCTACACTTCAAGGAAATCTGTATTACAATATGTCTCACTAGAGAGCGAGAGAGCGAGGAATTTTCAGAAAACCATTCATACACAATACAACTGCCGTATAATGCACTACAAAAGGAAGCTATCCTCAACATTTCAATTTACAACATCCGTATGTTGATAAGTGACCTAACACGTCATTTGATAATATTCTTGCAGAAAACTTTCCTTTCATTGAATTATTCTAAACTCAACATTTCCACTGGCTTTCAAAACAAATATACTAATAAATTATCTAAACATGTGTGCTGCAGTGAATCCTTAGTTTTAAATTACCAATCAAAGCGCGCGGTGGGTTCGTTCGCTCGACTCGTCTCTTCTCAATATGGAAGCCCTGCAACGTATTCCAGTTTTGTACGAGGAAAATAACCACGCATAGGGCTATGCGTGGTTATTTTCCTGGTACAAAAGAAACGTTGCACACAGTAATTTATGCGGCATATAAATAAAACATGAGTGTACGCGTTGATGTAGAGTGTCCAATAAACGGACAGCGGATCATGCTGCCGAGAAAATACACATCCATTTTACATAATTTTAAAATAATAATGATATTTTTAAAGCGGAATTGAAAACCCCTGAGTAACTGAAGTCTGTAGCTTAAAAACCATTTCAGTGACAGTGTATGATGAATCAGTCTGCTATCAGGTCAACTGACTCAATTGTACATACTATTAGGTTCTAATTTTTGTTAGTTTCTATACTTTAAGGTTATTTTAAGAAGCTACATAATCCAAATATGTATATTGCCGGAATAAATCCAATATGGATACTTCATGATTTTACATGTCATTAAAATGAAAAATGTTCCTCAAGGTACAAAAAAACAAAGCAAAAAAGCCTTCATAGTCCATTGTCAGACCAATTGGCTACTTACTACCTACTATAGCTGTGATAAAAACAGTAATTCCAGTTCGATATTTTTCGAAATCATGTAAACGAAAACTTTCGTAACCTCCTTGTTTTTCCAAACCGAGTTTGACTTGACAACACAGATGATAAACTGAAATTCTATGAATGATAATGCTCAAAACCTGCTAGCAAAAACAAGACCCAGTTTTAATTACTTATTAAAATAGGAATGAGATAAAAAAAAATATTCTGTGCAAAACATTAGCCCGACAGAACTCGCATTTTAAAACTTGCGGCAACGTTACACGGCGACCCGATTCTACCGTCGTCAGCATTTTGCACGGTTTTTTCGTGTTAAAAACTTTTGTTCTTTAGAAACAAAATACAGCACTGTTTGTTTGACATTGATTACCGTCAAATCCGAATAGAAAAGTGAGGGCGGAATATCACAACGCAAAAACCTTGTAACTTTTCATTTTGGTAGAGGTGAAAAATAGGGGTAAAAGCTTGATTAATTGAATATAAAATATTCCTTACTCATGAAATGCGCTAAATCAAAAATTATTAATGTTATCACCATCATAAACCTATAATAGTTCACTGTTGGACATAGACCTCCCTTAATGATCGTCATAGCTCTCTGTATTCAGCTTCCCGCAACCAGCATCTGCCTGCAGTCTTTCGCAGGTCATCATCCCACCTGGCCGGAGGGCGTCGCATGACACAACCACTAGATGCTTCATCATCAGCCTATAGCAGTCCACTGCTGGACATAGGCCTCCCGCAATGAGCGCCATAGCGCCCTGTCTTCAGCTTGCCGCATCCAGCATCTACCTGCAGTCTTTCGCAGGTCGTCATCCCACCTGGTCGGAGGGCGTCCTACACTACGTTTACCGAGTCGTGGTCTCCACTCAAGAACACGTTTGCCCCATCGGCCGTCGGTTCTTCGCGAGATATGGCCGGCCCACTGCCACTTCAGCTTGCTAATTCTTTGAGCTATGTCGATAACCTTGGTTCTCTGTCGGATGTATTCGTTACGAATCCTATCCTTCAGAGAAACTCCGAGCGTAGCTCTTTCCATAGCTCGCTGAGCGACTTTGAACTGGTGGACCAGCCCTATCGTGAGTGTCCACGTCTCAGCTCCGTAGGTCATAACGGGTAGGACGCACTAATTGAAAACTTTCGTTTTCAAGCATTGCGGTATGGATGACGTGAAGACTTGACGTAGTTTCCCAAATGCTGCCCAGCCCAGCTGGATCCTCCTTTTGGCCTCCTTCTCGAAACTGTTTTTACCCAACTGCAGAATCTGCCCAAGGTAAGTGTACTCGGAAACAGTTTCGAGAAGGTGACCATGTACGACCACCGGCCTTGGATCAATGTGACCATTGATCATGACTTTGGTTTTATCCAAATTCATGCCAAGACCAATACATCGGGAGGCTGAAGCTAGGCCGTCCAGCATCTGGTTCAGTTCCTCAAGCGACTCCGCCATTAAGACTATGTCATCAGCGAATCGCAGGTGTGAGATGTACTCGCCGTTTATATTAATGCCCTTTCCTTTCCAGTCCAGCAACCTAAACATATCTTCCAATGCGCACGTGAACAGTTTCGGGGATATGACATCCCCCTGCCTCACTCCTCTGCGCAATTGGATGGGTTTAGACTGCTGACCCTGTACTTGGACACTCATGGTGGCGGCCTCGTAGAGACATCTCAGCACCTGGATATAACGATAGTCTACTTGGCATCGCTGTAAGGAATCCAGAACAGCCCAGGTTTCGACGGAGTCAAATGCCTTCTCATAGTCCACAAAAGCCAGACACAGGGGCTGATTATACTCTTCGGACTTCTGTATAATCTGCCTCACTGTGTGTATGTGGTCTATGGTGCTATATCCTCCGCGGAACCCAGCCTGTTCCGGTGGCTAGATGCTTACCTGTATCTTTTTCTGGGTCAAATTTGCTTTGGGCAAGATTTGGCCGGTTCTCCTGAATTCAACCATTGTGATGCAGTGAACGGATTTGTGATGAGCGTTTCCGATTATCTTACAAGATCCATTTTTCATCACGATACATTCAAAACCCCCTCGTTATTGTGACGGTTGAATAATGTAACGCAGCACTCAACGCGTTGTTGGTGTGCTTCACTCAATTCATGTGTTACCCATTTTTCAGGCTTTTTTACGATTCCAATTTGTTTCTAGTGAATTCAAATTGTTTTATCACTCACACCGAAGCCTGTCAATAACTCTGACGTGGTTTGCGATGGATCCGCTCACGCTCACTTTTAATTCTTTGTTGTCAATTAGGGTCTCTGGACGACCACAGGGTTTGTTCTGTAGGATAACCTTGCCAGAATGAAAATGTTGGAACATAAACGTACCATATTTTCCTTGACAGTATATAAATTTTCCGTACACATCATTAATCCTTCGAGCTATTTCTGCAGTGCTGGTGCCACGATGGAACTCGTAATCGTTAATAACGTGGTATTTCAAGTTTTCTATATTATGAACAGAACCATCATAAAAATTCAAAGGGCGCAAAAACAAATGAATCACTAAATTCAAAACACAAATACACAAGTCTAAATTTGAAATATATTTGAATTTGGAATTCCTAACCAAACGCCAGATATCCGAGATCAAAGTGGCCAGTTCGAAAAAACAATAATTTCATGTCTAGGGACCTAATAACTATAAGGTTTAATGATCAGTTTTTTTTATTAAAACCTTTTCTGGTGTGTATGAAAAGACAGATGAAAGTTGCAAGCTGCTGCTTTTCTGAAAATTGGACATACCTATGAGAACACGTTCCAGTCAAAACAAAATATCTTCATTGGTCATAAAATAGTTCCTATACCTTCGTTAACTAGGTCGAAACCTCTTTTCTGTTCAAATCAAACCACCCCAACCACCACCATTATCTTTCCATTAGCTGTAGCAGCAACTATCGTGTTCCTACAAGACAACTAATTTGCGAAGTAGTCTTGTGCTCGTATGCAAACAAGCCCCAAGTGACTCTTCACTTTATCAAGCCGTAACTATACTCAGTGACGTGCATAATGTAAGTCTTGCTACAATCTTAATAAATATGCAACGGAGGTGTGAACATTAGCATCTATAGACTACCAACCAAAGTGCAGTAGCCAAATAGCAGCCAGCGACGGTAGATGATTATCAAACAACATTGACATCTACGTAATCTTCATAGTTTATGTGTAGAGACGAATATGCCGGGTACGGGGCGTAGGTAATATCATTCGTAGCGAGATTGAAACGTCAAAACTCCCTCTAGTTGCGAGCGCCTTCTTCCGAGGTACAGACTCCACGAATGCTCGCTGTGTGACACGTGTAACCTGTTGTTACATTACGCCCCGTAACATCGGTCAGTACCCGGCATAAGGAAATCGAGATTATGATACGGTAATAATATTTGGCCAAAAGTGAGGCACAAGATTCAAGTATTTCACCACACAAGACGGAAACCCAAACATAACATAAAAAAAGCTATTTATTTGTCAGGTTGTAAGTGTCTAGACTCGGATTGAATATTACTTATGGCGCATTGGCCATCACGGAAAGGACTATGGGAAAAGGACATTGGGCAAGCCTCCGGGCGTGGAATTCCCTCTGCGGTTATGGAGGTACGGAATGAAATGTGAAAAGGACGGCTATAACGAACTATTTATTTATTTTGGGATAGCACTGAGTTGATAAAATAATAAAAACGTAGGCTATTTTGACCTAATAAGAATTGTTTAGTAGTTTTTTCTCTCAGATACGTGAAACCGAACTATATTTTTTTTCCAAAGGAATCTTACCTAAAATAATTTAAGCAATTAGGTGCGTTATGGATAATAATGTGTGATGTAGTATAATACTTTACTTGTCTGTGTTAGTGCTCATTTTGTATGCCTAAATAAATAAAGTTTTTGAAATCAGATATCAAAAACTTAAATGAATCGACCTCTTGTGTACAATGTACATTTATTGTATATACTTACTATAGGATGTAAAGTATTTCTTAATATTTATAAACATCAACAAATGCAGATAGATATAAATTGCCAATAAACAACATCCTGATTCCACCCTACGTGACACCTAATCAGAAACTATTAGCACTGTGGAAATTACCCGCTCCTTTCAGACGCAAGCCACGGAAGTTGTCAATCTAATACAAAGATGATCCTTGGTTTACCGCCTTAGCTAAAGATAAGATAATTAATTATTACTGAGAGGTGTTACATTTGCCATCGTAAAACCATGTTTATTAATTGAGTGCTAGATTCCATTTTGCAAGCATGGGAAAATTATATTATAAGCCTTCTTATACGAGGTTGTTAGTCGTCCATCTCTTGGGCTCCTCTGGCTGGGTTCCAATCATGACCGCGCCTCTGATATCATAAACCCATCGGCCTGCTAATCACGCTATAGTTCACTAAGCTACCTATTGAATATGCCATGAATATTAAAGTAATGTTATAAAGGTTTTTAGGAGAGCTTTTTTACATGATTTTACTACCAAATTTTACGTAAATAGATGTGATAAAACTCCAAAGCAAAACTCCGAATCATTCCAATTGCAGTAAAATACTTTACAAACAGTACAAAACAAAGAAACGGGATTATAAACTGCAAATACTCGGTAAAAGAGCATATTTACCAAACAATTTGGTAGCTCAGCAAGTAAAGAAACAAATGTTCACACAGGAACAGGCAAAACATATTTGTTAAGAAAACGGACCTTATATTATGCGTCATCTCTTTCGCTTGAAAGCTACAAAGTTTGTAGTGAATATATTCCAGAAATCGTACTACGTAACGGAGCTTTCCCGTTCTACGGAGTAGAAAATACTTATTAGGAGTGCAAGGTGAGCAAACTTAGGGCGCGTTTTGCTGTTTTACAATGCGTGACTTTGTATGGCATGGGTGTTGTAATTTCTTGTACTTTTGAAAAAAAGCTTGAGGAACTCTGAAGAAAAAAGTAATGTGGAAGTCATTGACTCCGAATTCCTACATGTATAGACTTTCGTGCCCATATGGTTACGTAAGCTAGCTCTGGAGCTAAGTTCCAAGTATGCCACTGAAGCCACTGAAAACTCAGCTTTCCGTGCCGAACGCTCCGAGGGAGCCAAATGAATTGAATTTTAGAGTTCGTTTTTCTATGAAATTGTAACCGCACTCGCACACTGTCCGTAAGGCAAATAGTCACAATTAATTTGATTCAATTCGATTCCCTCAGTAGCGTATCCACAATCTATCTACTCCACGGCCAGCCCATTTGACTGGGGCCAAAGGCTGACCTACTTGTATTACGACCCACATACACACATTTGGGAATTTTAATATTACATTCAAATTCCTCCAATAAAAGGTAAATGTAAGAACTGGATTACACCTGATATCTCTGCGATTTGTTCAAAAAAATGTTTCACAACTGAACAAAAAGGGATGAAAAATGATAGAAAGTGTAGCTAATTACCCCAGCGTAGATTCTAATGAAGGATCGGCAAGAACTCGTGGCCTGAAAGGCTTGAGACCGTAATTCCCCTGCCTATTGTTCCCTTTGTCTCGCCCCACTTGGATCGGTACCGGTACCTACGTTCCACTAATATTTTGGGATCTCTTTTATCCACGAACTCGTCATCTTCAGCTATCGGTTTTTTAAAAAGCCTATTGACTACGTCCAATGCCCATTATTTACTTTTTGAGGTCGCTTTCTGGACATGGATTGACCTAAAGAGGAAAAAATTACCGAAAAAATGCTGACTACTTGATATTGTTATAAATTAGTGGCCAGGGATTTCGATCCTTTTGACTGCGTCCTTTCAGGAAGCGCCGACATTAGTGTAGAAAACATTTTCACGTAGATAACATAGAGTTCAAATTGGCTATAGGTGGATGAAATCATTGCGGGGCAGGACGTTGGCGCAGGCGCGCGGTACACGCCTGCGCACCGCCACTTAACCTCAATCCGAGGCGTGTTTTTGAATGAAACTTCATTCCGAACCGGCCTCGACTTCACAACCGTACTTTGCTTTTAGCCGATTCCCACTCTCGAACTGACTTATCTAACCTATTCGAGCTGATTTATATTACGTTAAAAACATCAGAATGCCATCTGATAATCAAATAAGAAGTAAACTGTACTAAGGGATCATGCTAACACTGTAGAGACATAAACATAGTTTGTGAGAAAAAATCGCTTGATAATACGAGTGGATAATATGTATCTCAGCATTAGGAGATATTGATGCCTACTTTCAGTGTTTCATTCAACGGGCATTGAACATTTTGAGAATGATCGGGAGGGGGGAGAGCGAGGCGGTTCGATGTAATGATCCATTTTATCACTTTCTTTTCATCAACGCTAGGCTTTTTACTCAAATGTAAGTAAGTTGTTAGGTAACCTTGAATACTACATAAAAAGTTGTCAAGCAATGCAATATTCGAAATTAAAAACTAGGAGCGCTCCGCGGTGTTGCCCGTGGTAAACTTGTAGTTTGTCAGAAAGTTTGTACACATAAAAATAATGAAGGGAACACTTATTTTTTTTTTTAATATCTGTTATTGCATTAATGAACACCGTCGGCCCTTATACAGGTTGATTCATATTATAAAAGAAGTTCCTGTCGCCCCACTTCGTTTGAACTGCGCTGAATACATCACCCATATAACATTAAATTAATCCAAGAATCACACCTGCTTTCGCACATTCATGGTGATTTTTCACGGGGATAAATCTGATGGATACTTTATACAATTTGGCGAAGTAAAAAGCACCTGGATTTGAGTGTTATCTATGATTTTGAGTGGTCGGTAGTAGAGGTTGAAATTGAGGCAAAATAAGTTCGATCATGGACTGTATAATGAACATCGAATAGGTAGTAGAATAAAAGTCAAAACTGCTTCAAAGAAGCTAATGCCGCTATATCAAAAAGTATCTTATAGAAAGAAGAGTACCTATGCGAAAGAATTCCAAAAGCAAGGAAAAAAGGTTGATAAAATTATAAAAATAAAAAGCAAAATGAGTGAATGAATCTTGGAATGAAATGACATCTTGTATTAGAAAGGTGGCGAGGGATGTATTTGAAGAAACGGAAGGAAGAAGAGATGGTGATGGAGTCAAGAGGTGCGAAACATTTAGAAAGAATAGGTGAATGTATTTAAGGAATGGAACGTGGATGACCATGATATAACTATTTAAGAAAAGTATTTTTTTTTATTTGTTTATGCTTACAAAATAAGCACTTAGACAAGCCAAACGTTATACTAAAATTATTATCAAATAAGATTATTTAGATCTGTAATACAACCGTGTAAAAACAAATATACAACAGACCGTGATTGGACCTGCCGTACTGTGTCGTACTTTTGACAAATACGCAAATACGACGCATTATCTGGAGTTTCTTTCATCTATGGACTCTACGACGCGATTCAGCGACGATACCATAGTCAAGTCATAGTGAAGCAATTGGTTGGCAGAATAGAGACCGCTAGAGGCGATTGCAGTAGCAAGAGATTAGTCTTGCTACTGCGATCGCCTCTAGCTCGCCCAATTTTAATTCCATTTTTTTCGAAATAATGATTAAATAGACGGCAAAACACAGTACACGAATGCAGGGTACCTACTAAATAAATCACATCCTCATAAAAAAAAAGTAAGCAAGGAGGTAAACAATTTTTGACAGGGAGGGGAATTCTTTAGTTCCTCGCAATCGAGCACAGATATCGTAGAATCTGTAGAATATCAGAAGCACAATAATACGATGCAATTACTTAACTAAGAAAACGTTTAGCTCCACAATAGATTGGCGCAAACAATGGCCTTGACTTGATTGCAGGGGCTGGAGCGAATACTTCTCATTAAATAAATCCAGAGATCACACCTGCTTCGCTCTACTTATCTCATAGGAGCTTGATAGAGCATTTCGAATATTTGATTGTGTAAGAAATCAGGAGCTGTAGTCTGCTAAACTAATCACTTCACTATGACACTGGTATCATCACGTTGATATGTTTGGTATTCTACTTAAGACGGAATAAACTACGGATGGCCAGAAACCCGTCTGAAGTGTCAAGTTTCGGTTTAAAGTATATTTATTTTCTCAAAATAAATGACATTTCACATATCTGAGAGAACATCTGAAGCTAAGTATTTTAAATAAACTTCGAGCAACCAAACAATTTTTGGAACCTACCTGCTTTAAGTAATAGAATATTATGCAGAATTATAGCGACGACCGATGTGGCGCGGTGGGCGAAGGTCCGCCTGCGACGCAGGAGGTTGCGGGTTCGATTCCCGCCTCGGAACAAATGTGTGTACGATCTGCAGATATTTGTTTCGGGTGTTCTGGTCGTTTTCTATGTATAATAAAAAATATCTATCTATGTAATTTATTGTATTATGTATATCAGTTATCTAGTACCCATAACACAAGCTCTGCTTACCATGGGGCTAGATAATGCTGTGTGAATTGTCCAGCATTATTTATTTATTATTATTATAGCTAATTAACAATCTAATAAGTTGAAAACCATTCTTTAAATAATTCCGCACTTCACGCACTATCCGAAGTTTCATTAATCTAAGGATGATAATAATATCATTGTCATAGTGAAGCAATTGCTAAGCAGAATTGGTGTCTTGGTGAATGAATGGGTAGTGTAATTCGATCAAATAAAACTGCCGTCACGGTTTTATCATCATCATCATCAGCCTATAGGAGTCCACTGCTGGACATAGCTGGGCCTCCCCCAATGAGCGCCATAGCGCCCTGTCTTCAGTTTGATCCAGCATCTACCTGCAGACTTTCGCAGATCGTCATCCCACCTGATCGGAGGGCATCCTACACTACGTTAACCGAGTCGTGGTCTCCACTCAAGAACACGTTTGCCCCAGCGGTCGTCGTTCTTCACAGTTTTATAGTTTTTTATTTTCTAAAATGCGACAAGAATGTGCAGATGCTAGAAACATATACAACGTGAACTTGAGAATTTTCACAATACGAGCTGACTTGCTCTCGATTTAATTCACGTGAACTAAAGGGTAAATGGCTATAATAAGCTTCGATATCTGCTGAAACCCAATCTTGTAAGAGTCGAAATTGATGTTTGTATGCAAGATGACCCTGAAACTTTTATAAAAAACCGCATCGCACGTTTATAGACGTACCTACCTACTTATATAGAGTTTTTTTGTAAGTTTTAAGCAAATTGACCCACTGCACTGGTTAGAGTTACAAAAAACACCATTAAAACGATATTTTTAACTTATATTTTAGTGGTTTTCATTTCCCTAGGGGTGGAATTTTCAAATATACGTAGTAAAAGTTACCCTCCATTTTTAGCTTTCTAAATTCTGCGGCTGGGCATTTTCTCCAAAAAATTGCTTGCTCCTTTATATGTACATAAAATTCACTAGCACTTTATTACGTATTGTTATACTAGGGTGCCCTAAAACGTATTTGTCATAGGCTGTTTGTATTTTCCTAACTCTGATAAATCGATCATGTTTTGTCATGGTTTCTTCAAATGTTCCTTTGTATAGATAATAAGTATCCTACTTCCTACTAATATTATAAACGCAAATGTCTGTGAGGATGTAATTATGTAAGTATGTTTATTGCTCTTTCACGCAAAAACTACCGAACGGATTTTGATGAAACTTCACAATTATATAGCTTACATATCAGAATAACACATAGGCTACAATTCATAAAGATATGTATGTTTACATATATTATCCAAAATATCTATCACCACGCGGGTGAAACCGCGGGGCGCAGCTAGTGTATAATAATACCCACTCAAAATTTAACAATAATACTATTATGGTAATATCGTAATAAGGACAGCTCAAAATCATCCAATCATCTTCCAAGAACACCACTCTTTAGTCTTAGAAACAAAAATGGCAAAATCCCCCCTATGTTCTCAAGGAAGGTCAGGTTCAGCTGTATGCTGATAATGAGGAAGAGCAGGAAGAACTAAGAACTTTGTTCTTCATTAATTTATCATGTGTAAGGTACATCATCATCATCAGCCTATGTTAATCCACAGCTGGAGGGCCTCCCCAAAGAACGCCACAGCGCCCTGTCGTAGTAGTCTTTCGCAGGTCGTCATCCCACCTGGTCGGACAGCGGACGTCAAAGGTACATCAGCCGGTAAATATAATAGTGACATTGAACCAAGGTAAACAGATAACTTAACAAAGCAATGTCGTCACGCCTATTTAATACAGTTGGAGTTAATGTTGTGGATAACGGTCGAAAGCTTTCAGTTCAAGTTAGATGAGCTTCAAGGACGGGAAGTGCCTGCAGTCACGCTATGCACTGAGCTGCAATCGGTACACGACAACTGAGTCCTTAGAATGGATTGTGCATAGTTTTTGGCCTTGACAATCCGTCATTTCTTGGTTAAACTAGTCGCTCATCTTTCCGTACAAACGTGGAATGGTAACTACTACTGCAACACTGTTTGATGTTTGTTTCGTATTTAGTATCTGTCAACGTAATAAATCGGTCGAAGGTTTCATTATGATTGGTCGCGAGTACATCCCTATTCCTAGACCTCTCTTCCCCCACCCCTTTCACTCCCCGCACCTCTCAAAAAGTTTTCATAAAACGACTCAGCCGCAATATTGGAAATAATTAAAAACCATCCAGAAATCAACAATTGGTGTGTGTCCAGATATTCCAGCCCATCCACATAAGTACCTGTGCATAATACAGTGTTGACCATCCAAAACGAAGGATAATATCAATTTATCTCGTTATAATCTATGAGTGTAATACACACAAAATCGTGAAAAAGGTGTACATTTGTTGTTGTCCGAGAAAGTTTAATTATTCAAAACTTGAAATCAATTCATTTTGAAACAAATAATTTTTATAGTTTTTTTTTTTTTTTTCAATAGTTTTTCTACAATAGCCATTGTACTAAAGATCTGTTCACATTTTTTTACGCGTTCGTTTAAGAAATGAATCATTCTTCATACTCATTTTCAGTCAGGAGATATTTTTATTAAGAAACTAGCTTCTGCCACCGGCTTTGCATGCGCTTTTCCGAGATGAAAAGTAGCTTACGTTTATTATGTATATCCGTGGTATCTACCTCCCTGCAGTGAAAACGTTACATACAGACACAGAGAAAGATTAACTTTCGCTTATAATATTAGTACGGATTTAGCGATGAGTATAGTGGATGAAATCAACACTTCTACACTATGTTTACAAAGAAGTAAAATTTCTTTGTTTATGAATTTGAGAGAGTTACTAGTCGGATATGGACAATTCTTTTACTAACAGAAAGTTACAATATCCCTGGGTAACATTTACGTTACTACGGCGTGAGTGAAACCGCGAACAGAAGCTAGTCTTTAATAGAAACAGGATGCTTAGTATGAGTGTGCAAAATACGAATAGGAAAAAGTGTTCGTGAGCTTGACGGACTATTAGGTACTTCTATCTCACTCACACGTACAAAAAAATTACATACAGATCCGTAAAATTAGCTTAAATCTCTCAAACTATTCGAAAACCATAACTGAGTTCGAATTCAATAGCTGTCGAACTACTTTGTGCTTTCGCGCTTCTACAGGGTGCTGCAAGGCACCAAATGTATTGAAGGAATCAAAAGCTATTTTGTTGGTATCGTAAAACATTTTTGATGACCGATGTGGCGCGGTGGGCGAAGGTCCGCCTGCGACGCAGGAGGTTGCGGGTTCGATTCCCGCCTCGGGCCGTACGATCTGCAGATATTTGTTCCGGGTGTTCTGGTCGTTTTCTATGTATAATAAAAAATATCTATCTATGTAATACATTGTATTATGTATATTAGTTTATAGGTATGCGGCTTGTAGTTCAGGTGTTCCTAAACCCATACCTTTGTTATAAATCCTTGGCACTCCGGAGAGGTTGGAATGTTTGATGGTGGTGGATAGATAGCGATAGATGAACGAAATGAAGAGTTATTATTATGATAGAATGAGTGAATTTAATGGAAGAAATAACTAGATAGATAAACAGACAGAAATAAAGTACGAATGGAATATAAAGCAAGTAAACAATGGTCGCGTCAAGCTAGCTCCTCTGACAGGCGCGGAATGTGCGAGCGAATGAATGCCTGCGCGCGAGTGACGCGTCGAGACCGGTTCGAAGTATGCGTTCACTTGGGGTATGGCCCAAGCTCGAAGAATTGAGCGTAAGTGAAAACGCTATAAGTTTTTAATTAAAATTTGATTAAATTTGAAACGCATATTTCGGATCGGTGTCGAGTGGCGCGTAGGTACGCCACATATTCCCCCCGACCAGACCGTGACTACGGTCGATAAAAATCGGGGAACTGGACTCTTCTGCCGCTGCGGGTCCTCTTCTCTCTGACAGGTGGCTGTTCAGCGGGAACGGGTTCAGCGGGAACGGGTTCAGCAGGAGTGTTGACATATGTTGGTGTAGTTTCATCAGCGTTTTTGAAGGAAGGATACGCTGGTTCTCGGGCGTCTCTCGTCGTGTATGCTGGTTTCAGTCGGTCGACACTGACGTTTGTCTTTTTTCCTTTAACGTCGATAGTGAAGAACTTCGGCTGCCTCTCGATGACAAGATAGGGACCAGCGTAAGGAGGTTCAAGGGAACGGCGCACGTGATCTTGACGTAGAAAAACGTGTGAAGAAGATTGCAGGTCACGTGGAAAGTAGAATGGCGAAGTAGTATGCCATGAAGTGGGACGAGGCGCGAGCTTCTGGACATGAGCTCGGAGACGGGTTGAGTATTGCGTGATGTCATCTGAACTGAAGGTATCTGATGGAGAAAGGAACTGTCCAGGTAAACGTAGGGGTTCACCGTAGACCAGTTCAGCTGCTGAAGTTTGAAGGTCATCCTTCCAGGCGCTGCGCATACCAAGTAGCACGAGCGGGAGGGCTTCTGTCCACTGCGAGGTAGTATGGCACATGATTGCCGCCTTGAGTTGCCTGTGTAGACGTTCGACGATGCCATTCGCTGCAGGATGGTAAGCAGTGGTGCGGAAGTGGCGCGCACCAACCAACTCGGCAAGGGATTTGAAGAGCTGGCTCTCGAACTGGCGACCACGGTCTGTAGTCACGCGTGCAGGGCAACCAAATCTGGAGATCCAGGTTGATACCAGGGCAGCTGCGCACGTCTCGGCAGTGATGTCTTTGAGAGGAACCGCCTCAGGCCATCGAGTAAATCGATCGATGACGGTAAGGCAGTATCTGTAATCAGAAGACAAAGGAAGAGGGCCCACGAGGTCCAAGTGGATGTGGGAAAACCTCGCGGACGGGGTAAGGAAAGAGGAAAGAGGAGATTTAGTGTGACGGGTAACTTTTGATTGTTGGCATTGCAAGCATTGCCTAGACCACTCTCTACAATCACTACGAATCCCTGGCCACACAAATCTTTGCGTAACCAGTCGCATTGTAGCTGCGTTTCCGGGATGATGAAGTTCGTGTATCATAGCAAATACCGATTTTCGTAGCTGTGGAGTGATGTACGGTCGTGGTTGTCCACAAGAAATATCACAGAAGATAGGTTCGACGCAGTGTGCAGATTTTACCTTCTGGAGTCTTAAGCTGGAGCCATTCTTGATCAAGTCCTGCAGTTCTGGATCTGATTCCTGATATCGTGCAAGAGCTTGATAGTCGAGACTTGTAATTTCGTCTACCCGAGAGAGGGCGTCAGCAACAACATTCTCTTTGCCAGGTATGTATCTGATGTCCGTAGTGAATTGGGCTATGAAGTCGAGATGTCGAAACTGACGTGGAGAACATTTGTCTTTGCAGCGTGAGAAGGCGAAGACCAGAGGCTTGTGATCGGTGAAGATGGCAAACGTCCTCGCTTCGATCATATGCCGGAAGTATTTGATGGCTTCGTACACGGCGAGTAGCTCTCGATCGTAAGGGCTATATTTGACCTGGGAGCTGGAAAGTTTGTGAGAGAAGAATCCAAGAGGTTCCCAGTCAGAGGTATTCTTCTTACGTTGTTGCAGTACAGCGCCAATGGAAGAATCAGATGCGTCTGTGACAACTGCGAGATCTGCTGTAGCCTCAGGGTGAGCTAAAAGGGTAGCCTGAGAAAGTGAGGTTTTGCAATCTTCGAATGCACGCGTCAGCTCTGCAGTCATCTCCACTGGGTGTGAACTTTTCACCTTAGGGCCAGCTAGTAAAGCATTTAACGGCGCATGAAGCTTAGCAGCATGAGGAATAAAGCGTCGATAGAAGTTGAGCATTCCTAGAAAGCGTCGGAGATCCTTAACGGTCTTGGGAGCAGAAAAGTGTTGGATAGCCTCGACCTTAACGTCTAAGGGACGAGTTCCTTTAGCTGAAACGTGATATCCCAAGAAGGTTACTTCCGACACGCCAAGAACGCACTTCGAAGTGTTGATCAGCACACCGTATTGTTTTAGGCGATCAAAAAGCTGACGGAGGTGCGATTTGTGCTCTGAAGTACTATTTGAGAAGATCAAAATGTCGTCGATGTAGCCATAGCAGAAATCCAGACCTAGGAGAACTTCGTCTATGAATCTCTGAAAGGTTTGTGCGGCGTTTCGAAGACCAAAAGCCATATAGTCAAATTCGAATAGGCCGAATGGAGTAGTCAGGGCTGTCTTCTGGACGTCATCAGGGTTCACCTTGATCTGGTTGTAAGCTTTCACGAGGTCCACTGTTGAAAAAATGGTACATCCTGAAAGTTGCTGAGCAAAATCTTGTATGTGACGTATAGGGTATCTATCCGGTATAGTTCTGGCGTTGAGTGAACGGTAGTCACCGCAGGGTCTCCATCCATCATCCTTCTTCCTCACCAGGTGTAAGGCAGAAGACCATGGACTCTCAGAACGTCGAACTACTCCACTGGCTACCAAGTTCTCGAATTCCTTCTTCGCAGCTTGAAGTCGGACAGGATCGAGACGTCGAGGCTTGCAGGCGACAGGTGGACCAGGTGTAGTCCTGATATGATGTAGAGTGTTGTGCTTAGGAGACGACGGTATACCTGCAGGTCTGGTAATCTCTGGAAACTCTCGTAACAGCATGTGGAAATCCGATTCACCTGTCACAGCCTTGATCGATGCTGTGTCGTCAGGTAATCTGGAGGAAAGGGCACTTACTGAGAGTGAAGTGATACCATCGATGAGACGCTGGTTCTTGCAGTCTACCAGTAATCCGTAGAACTTCAGGAAGTCGATTCCTATGATCGGTTTAGAGATGTCAGCGATCGTGAAGCTCCAGGTGAAAGCACGGCGAAGACCTAAATCCAGCTGCATCTGCTTAAGACCGTAAGTATGGATGTCAGTGTTGTTTGCAGCTGTTAAGGTAAATTTAGACTTAGTACAGGGCGTTTTGACAGCCAACCGCGGAAAAACACACAAGTCGGAACCAGTGTCCACAAGGAACTGCATTTTGGAAGCGCGATCGGTGACGAAGATACGGCCTGTTGAAGAAGAAGGGCAGTCGTTAGCCGCTACTTGCGACCGCCCTGACAGTTTTCCGCTGATTTGAAAGTGCAGGGCTCCTTGCACCTCTTGGCCTGTGCTCCGTAGTTGAAGTGGTAGAAACAGTGAGGACAGTCTGCAGGTGGTTGCTGGAAGCGTGGGCGAGAGCGAGAGCGTGAGCGTGAGTTGTAGTCGTTACGCCTATTCTGCTGCTGCGATCGCGATCGTCCACTGCCGGAAACTTGCTGGGCCAGCATCGCGACTTGCTTGGTTAGTTCGCAAACTTGCCTGGCCAGATCATCGTGAGTTGATGCAGGTTCCGCCTTAGAAGTAGTAGCCACCTGGGGAGTAGTAGGAGCAATCTCGTGTACCTTGTCTGCTAAATCTGCCAGTTTCTCTAGAGGTAAGTCTACCTGAGTTGCGATCACCGTCTGGATATTAGCAGGCAATCGGCTGGACCAAATCGTCGTCAGAAAATCAGTTGGAACTGCTGGACCGGCGAGACCTTGCAGGTGGCGAAGGAACTGAGAAGGAGTCCTATCACCAAGCTCTTCGTGTATCAATAGCTGCTTGACACGCTTCTCCTTCGACGCTGACAGGCGTTTAATGAGTTCATGCTTTAGCTTCTGGTACTTGTCTGAAGCAGGTGGGTTGGTGATAATATCCTTGACCTCAGCAGCGTACCGGTTGTCGAGCTGGGACACGAGGTAGCAGAATTTAGTCTCGTCCGTAGTAATTTTGCTTAGCGTGAACTGACTTTCTACCTGCGCAAACCATACTGCCGGCTCTTCTGGCCAAAATGGCGGGACTCTCACACCAACGCGGAGACATTCAGCACCAACAGCAGGTAGTGAATGGGCATCAACAAACTCGTCTGTCGCCATGTTCCGATATTACAGGAAAAAAAAAAAATTATCGCTCACCGCTTTTGACTTGCACCACACACCAAAATCAACTTGGTCGGCGAAATGTTCCGGAATGACGTTCAAGGTTGTCCAACACAATTGAAAGACTCACCAATGTATTTTAGCACGTCAACAATATATGCTGGCACGTCGGGGGTCACCAATATAGGTATGCGGCTTGTAGTTCAGGTGTTCCTAAACCCATACCTTTGTTATAAATCCTTGGCACTCCGGAGAGGTTGGAATGTTTGATGGTGGTGGATAGATAGCGATAGATGAACGAAATGAAGAGTTATTATTATGATAGAATGAGTGAATTTAATGGAAGAAATAACTAGATAGATAAACAGACAGAAATAAAGTACGAATGGAATATAAAGCAAGTAAACAATGGTCGCGTCAAGCTAGCTCCTCTGACAGGCGCGGAATGTGCGAGCGAATGAATGCCTGCGCGCGAGTGACGCGTCGAGACCGGTTCGAAGTATGCGTTCACTTGGGGTATGGCCCAAGCTCGAAGAATTGAGCGTAAGTGAAAACGCTATAAGTTTTTAATTAAAATTTGATTAAATTTGAAACGCATATTTCGGATCGGTGTCGAGTGGCGCGTAGGTACGCCACAAGTTATCTAGTACCCATAACACAAGCTCTGCTTACCATGGGGCTAGATAATGCTGTGTGAATTGTCCAGCATTATTTATTTATTTATTTATAAACATTGCACAAACCATACTTAGGATTCGGAAAGCCACTGTATTCACATCACACTAATATTATAAATACGAAAGTTTGGATGGGTGAATGTTTGTTACATCCTCACGCCAAAACTATTAAACGGATCGGGCTAAAAATTTTGCAGGTATTAATTTTCCAGTCCTCGAATAAAACATACACTTCTTTTTATCCCATAAATCAGTTCTGATGGGATAGATATAGAAACAACGCGTGCGAAGCCGCGGGCAGAATCTAGTTTTATTCATAAGAACTAAAAGAAAATGTACTTCAGCAAAACTCCATATTAATCGTTAACACAAGAACATACATACGTATATATGTAGATACCTATGGTATTTACTATCGTTACCTACTGTGTTGGTAACGATAGTAAATGCCATTGAAGGCTCTGACGATAGTAACTGAAATAATACTGACGCCATGCACATGCCCGCCCATTCATGAGGCATGAGTCACCCACAGCACAGACTAGAAATGACTCATCGCTTATTGTTTCACGGTAACTATTTAGTGATAAGGTTGATATATGATCCTGAAAGGGTTCTTGATTACAACAGGGAGGGTGTGGAACGTGCAGTTTGAGTAAATAACAACATTGTAGACGAAATATGAATGATTGCTTTTAGACCGAAGACGTGGGCGATGATGGTTCAATCTCGTGTCTATAAAGGTTTATCATGGAATTTTATAATTAACATATATTTTGCACTCTATTAATATAAGAAGGAGAAAGTACTTCTTTTTATTGAACCAAAACCATAAATTATTCCACGAGTAGTATTTTTCCTAAATGATTAGCCATTACGGTATGGTGGTCCAGAGACGCTCAAAGACAAAGAGATTGACCACAAGCTCGATGGGAAGATGACATCGTTAATATAGCCAGGATAGAGTGGATTAGAGTGGCACAGGATAGGATAGAGTGTAGTGTAAAAGAGAGGAGGTCCATAGCCAGCGGTTGCTCACGCCTGAATAATAGTAAATAGGAGCACGAACGACAGTGGCCAGTTAACTGACATTTACAACAACGAAGCCTTTACGTCCTAGATTTTTGCATTCTGAAGATTGAACTGGAAATTAAGGAAATATCACAGAGTCAAAGAGGTCGATATGACAAACTAAAATTATAATTAACTGTATTCTGCCCGTGCCTTCGTTTGTTCGTAGTTATTAAGAATCCTGTATGTATTCATTTCATCTTCATCTACATTGGATAGATATCCATTCATCTACCTGAACAACTTACCTTTACATTTTGTGTGTGTGTGTGTGTGTTCTTGCAATACTATGTATTTTATTTACTTTTTCGAGTGTTTCTGTGGTTGGCGGACCCTCTTTCTTAACTCGAAGCATCAAAACGGCTGAAGCGATTTTGATAAATGAGAAACGAGTAAATATATATAAAATAATCGTCTGGTCTTCTTTGTTGTTCTTAGCTATATTCTAGACAGGCCATTGCCCTCCCACATGTAAAAAAAAACTAAGTCTTATTCGTGTTTTTATTATACATATCTTTCATTTATTGATTATAATCAGTTGAGCTATCTCTAGATTAAAACTTTTGAGACTTTCATGGTTATTAACACTTAAGCCATTTAAAACGGGATATTTACCATGATTTGATTTTTGAGTTATTCAATATTTCGGCACAGTTTCATGCGTCACGGAATAACGAATAACAAATTTTTTGTATCTCTAGATTGTTTGCAACAGTCAGCAGATAACTCAATTGTTTTGTTTTATGTCTTTATTTTATAAATATAATCTATTATTTGGATAGTGAAGAAGACATCGAAAGTCTTAAATTTCCGTAGCCTCTAGAAATAAAAGACGCAATTTATTTACTTACTATTTTTAAAAATTGTTTTGTTTTTGACTTTGTTATTTTAGAAAAAATTTGCTAATCTATTGCATGTTTTGATAATCTTATCAAAACATGCATTAGATCTATATTCGAGCTCATTACATGATATTCTGAAATCCGTAGACCCTCTACGAGCGTGTACTACGGTTGGTTACGCGCGGTCTGGCAGTTTGTCTGCCGTGAAATGTAACAAAATGAACCGAGGTGCTTTGAAACGCCTTATTTAAGTAAACGTCTAAAGTGGACGTGAAATATAGGTTAAGCATAGAAACATTACTCTGCCCACGTATTACTCTTCAATAAATATAAATAACTCTGTGATGTTATCTCCCATTCACTCCTATTCACATCATGCCAAACGCAGTAATTTATTTGTATTGTTGCTAACCGAGACGGCTACGTAAAGTATGCAATAGCGTGGCTGTCACGCGCACTCCGCTCTGACAAATAGTGGGGCGGCAGATTTGCGCGGATCCATCTCCCACACAGCCTCGGCAGGGTTAAGAAACGTGTCTCACCCGCGACTCGATCGATACACGCATATAATATTATCGCAATCCAGTGCGGGCTACGCGGCGTCTCTGGAAATCTACGGTTGTACGGTCTAGTAATCAAATCGGTATAACTGCGCTACTCATAGAAGATTAAATTTATATTGCATCCGTATTTCCTGAATAGAGATTCGAGGGCAGTATTCCAAAAGTCTTCTGTCCGGAAGCACTTGAATATCAGTTCGTTATCTCGGTTTAACTTTTTGGCACTTGGAGTTTAATTATACGTTTGCCAAACTATAGACGTAACATGATCACTAGGTATGAACTGGTGTGTTAGTGCATGCGATATGCGGTTATCACTGTGTCGCACTCACCTGGCACTCGTCACAGGTGTGTATAGAGTAGGGCTGGTCGCAGTCGTAGCGAGTGAGGATGTCGACGAAGTCGCAGTGCACGCGCGCCACCATGTTGTCCAGATGGAGCAGGTCCCGCAGCGTGGCCTGGCAGCGCGGGCCGCCGGCCTGCACGTCGGCGCGCGCGCTGCGATCGAGCGCGGAGGCGGGCGAGCGCTCGCAGCAGGCGCGCAGCCGCAGCTCGGCGAGCCGGCGGGCGCGTGCACCGGCCCCCAGCGCGCACAGATGCGGCACGTCGCGCCCTCTCAGCACATCGTGGTGGCCGCCGCCGCCGCTGCACGCCGCGCCCCCGCACTCTCGCTCGCCGCCACCACCCTCCTCTTCCAGGTCGCACGCGCTCAGCCAGGGGTTGAGGCGCGCGAGCGGACTCACGGCCAGGCCCGCGGCCGCCATCAGCAGCAGCAGCAGCAGCGGCGGCGCTCGCATGGCGGGGGCGGCGCCGCTAGCGGGGGCCGGCCCGCCGGGCGCGGCGCTGCCTCATACCGCATCGCGCATGGCGACCTACTCTCGCGGCCAGGGCCGCGGGGCCGCCGCGCGGTTTGGGCGCGCCGCCATGTCGCTCTCTCGCCGCTCGACTGACTCCCCCCGGGTGCGCATCGATCGCCCCGCGCCCCGCACACCAATGCGCGCGCCACAGCCCTATGCTGCCGTTATGTAACGAGACGCGCGCATACACTGTTTTTCCGATGCCCGCCCTCTCGTGACCGAACTGAATTACCGTTCTTCTGGCTCCCGACCGGCTCACATCCAACACAGCCAGCGTGAACCATTCGAAACTTATTAACTTTCGGGTTAACCGACCAGATGGCGTTTTAATCGCAGCATCACGCAAAAACCTTAGTAGGTACCACAGATATAATTGAACTATACTAGGGACGACTGTTCTTGGTTGAAACACTTAGACTTTATGTGACGGAGTTCCTTTTCAATTAAGAGTAATATTGTGTCACCCTAAGGGATTTTTTGTTTATCTACAATAACCACATATAGACTAAAAGAAAAAGTTGTTCAACTGACCCCATAATGTGGACAATTGAAACGATTGAGGATCATTGAAACATGATTGAAAATTCAAAAAAATTACCACTAGCAAACATTAGTTAGCATTGCGTTAGTGTATTTAGCTTACTTAACGAATGTTTTCAGATGTATAAAAACTAGATTCTATGACACAAACAACTATAAACATTTTCTTTACTATGCGTCTTTGATGGATCTTAAATTTGTTCTCATGCAAAAGTAGCTATTACAATCATGACAATGTTTCAGTTATGATACATACATAATTCATGATCATATCAGCTGTAAGACGTCCAGTGCTAAACAAAGGCCCCCAAACATCCTCCTCCATACATCTCCCCACAGGTAGGTACATTTTCTAAGTGATCTAAACCGTGCATCAACCACTTAAATGCATAGGTACGTGATAGGTAAATAAATAAATAATATACATAAATATTGCTGAACTATTCACACAGCATCATCTAGCCCCAAACTAAGCAGAGCTTGTGTTATGGGTACTAGATGACTGATCATACATAATAAATAATACAATACGTTACATTGGATACATTGTTAAAAGACCAGAACACTCGGATCAAATATCTGCAGATCGTACAAACGTAAGTTCCGAGGCGGGAATCGATCGAACCCGGAACCTCCTGCGTCGCAGGCGGACCTTCGCCCACAGCGCCACAGAGGTCGTCGTAATACGGTAAGAGTCTAAATATTCGATGCCACACAGTTCCCAAGGGATATAAATTACTTCTAAATATTTCCATAGAAATAACGCGGACGAAGCTGCGGGCAGAAACTAGTTTTTACTTAAATTATATCGAAATTTAAAAAAACTTGTCAAGTGTCGTTAATTTTACATATTAGAGTATACTATAAGTTGCAGATTTATAGCTGCTATTCTCTGAAGTAGGTAGTAACAACTTGTGTGGTCGAGAATCAATGGTATCCACCTAACCCATATAAGTTTTACGAGCCATTTGGCGGCGAATACTTCGGGCTATACACATTACCTGCCTGTGCAGTTGCATGCCAAGTTTCAATCCTTACGTGCGCATGTTATACCTACGCTAGGCTTCATTCAAGTTATATCTCGTATGTTATACGTAGTTATGATATAGTTATGAGATGGAATGTAAACAACGCTTAGTTGGAGAGATAATGTAGTATTTTTAAATTTTATCAACTGAAAGTTATTGGGTATAAATTAATTGACCAAGAAAGAAGGTAGTATCCGAATTGGGTCATCGGTCAGAGATTTATGTAGGAATTTGACACGAAATTAACAAAAACATATGAAATTTACATCAGCATTCTCGATAAACGGCTGGATCGACTTTCATGGTATTTTGTTTGTTGTATTTGTCTCTGGCCGGAATAACAGAATAACTATTAAAAACATTGGAAAATTTAAGAAAAAAATTTTTTTTTATATATATGTACAAAATGTTTATAGATTTCGTAACTGTGAAATATTGACTGTTAGGCGGTACGAAGTTCGCCGGGTCAGCTAGTACAATATAAAGGACTTCAGAATGTCATGAATAGGCATTTCTCTAACACTAAAAAAACTAGGTCCGCTAGTATGCCATCTTCACCAACGACGGTGCTTCTTTCTGCTTCCGGAAACACTAGGTGTCATTTTTGTAATTAGTCATTGAGTCGACCTATAAATTTATCTAGTTAGACAACCTATACCAACCGATGATGATAGGTTAAAGACGTAGGATCAATAGTGAAAGGTGACCAAAATGAAAAACATCAAGTAAAGTTGGTTCAACGGACTCGGCTCTCAGCCTAGAACTACAAGATGCGTGACGTAGAACGTTTCTTTGTCTTTATCGCTCACTGCGACTTGAGCAACTTGAGAGAGGTCTCGCTCGCGCAAGCCGTGAATCGTGTCGGTCGTGACGCAATGCGCCCGCGCACCAAGAGTGCATTCACTCTCCGTAAACACCGAAAGAGAACGTAAAGTGTGAACTAAGAACTAAAAATATCCGCGGTTTTAATAAAAAAATCTAGAGACTCAAATTAACAGTGTCCGTGCATTAGTGCTTGAGAAATCAGTTCGAAGGTTGAATTTCGTCATACGAAATGGACGCAACAAGTAAGTAAACTGGTTTTACGTTTTATAAAGTACGTCACGATTTTCCACGATTGGTGATTATGATCGATCAGCGTCTTATGTCTTATGCCGAAATAGGATTATTTTTAGTTTTTTCCCCCTTGTTTTTTGGAAAGAGAGATATCTCAAAGGATGCTGGATAAATTGGTTACATTAAAATAACAAGCCGATAAATATAATACCTATCTAGAAAACCTACCAAACGCCATACTAGCTCATAATTAAAATGCAATATCTCTTCAATTAATTTACTCACCTTACGCATTCCTCGCATAAAATTACTAAGAAAATTGAAATTGAAGGAGATTACATGTTTACATGCTGATTCAACGCCTATATTTACTACAATTCAGGTTTTTCCTTATACGTACCAATTCTGATGTTATATTAACCTTTGGACACCACACTTAACAAGTTAAAGCAAATTCATACGATCTCTTTTAGACAGCTTGTCCAATCCAAATAACTAGCTTTAAGCTATTTAAGCAGCACACGAACGGATAAAACTTATGGTTTTATCATTAAACCATACAAGTTATTTATAGCTGGATATTTACCATGATTAGATTTTTGACAAGTAAATCCAATTCATAACACCTCTTTTAGACAGCTTGTCCTATCCAAAAAACTTGACGTGTCCAATGTGAATCAAAATGTTTAAAAAATTTAAACGAACGCGTAATGATGCTGCAATTACAAACAAAGATAAGTGGCTTTAGATAAGCAATTCAGTCATTACGACTCTTCTCTTAAAAACCTTGTTCCATGCCCTGAATAATCACTAGCTAAATTACAACATACATTCACGAACACAATTTTCTTACTATCATTACGACTCTCCTTGTTTTAAATAGATACTTTCAATTGATATGTTGTTAATAACTTATAAGGCGCGGTGGGCGAAGGTCCGCCTGCGATGCAGGAGTTGACAGGTTCGATTCCCGCCTCGGGATAAATATTTGTACGGTCTGCAGATATTTATTCCAGATGTTCTGTTCATTCCTGTGTATAATTAAAAAAACTATCGAATCATCCCATAACACAAGCTCTGCTTAGCTTAGGGCTAGATGATGCTGTGTGGATTGTTCAGAATATTTATTTATATTTTATTAGGTATCATAATAGTCTCCAGGACAACATACTGACCCAAGTATGAAAATTATTTCTAAGAAGCTATTTGATGAGTGCTTTGTGCTTTATGCTCGTATTAATATACCCAGAAAAAACCTAGAAGTAGAATAAATACCTGTATAGTACGTGCAAAGCAAACATAGTGTAATATCTTTATTCTAGCAAATCCGCACTGTTCTGCGTCGGTTATAATTATTACACCCAATGCGCCACGAAGGTCAACTTTTTCTCAGACCAGTCTCTTTCAACATGCCAAACAATCCTCAAGTTTGTTTATCTTCTTCGGTACTGGATTCCTGTCTCATGTGCTAGCTCTCTTTGTTGTTAATACCTACTAAGTTACACAAACAATGTCATTTATATAAACTAGTAGCTGCGTCCCGCGGCTGCGTCCTGGTGGAAATCTGTTTCAAATTGTTTATAAACCTTCCTCTTGAATCATTCTATCTATTAAAAAAACCGCATCAAAATCTGTTGCGTAGTTTTAAAGATATAAGCATACATAGGGACAGACAGACAGCGGGAAGCGAATGTGTTTTATACCATGTAGTGATCTTATATCATTTACTGAGGTAATAAAAATACCTTACTTACTACTACATAGAGGTACATCTTCCATCATGGCCTGTTGCAGCGTTGGATCGCGAGGAGTGGAAGGAGAAAAGGGAGGCCTTTGCCCAGCAGTGGGACAATAATGGCTTAAAATAAATAATATTACTACGTACATCAAATCATCGGTTATCGGTGATCAACCGACGAAAGATCAATCACATGCGTATAACTTTTTTTTTTTACCGTAAACTGCTATCTTCTTAAATAAATAGCAAAATGATTTTATACACCACCTGCGATAAAATGTAATCCCAAACCTAGAATACAGGGTGGGTTTCTATGACGGGGAAGTGGGACTTTAAAGAAATAAAATAAAGAAACAATATAATAACATTTTAAACTTCATACGCATATAAAACTTTTGAAACTATCATGGTTATCAACACTAAAGTCATTTAAAACGGGATATTTACCATAAAAACTTACTCGCAGTCGCAGTGCCTTCAGTTATTCCGTGATCATGGCGCATGAAACTGTGCCGAAATATTGGATAACTCAAAAATCAAATCATGGTAAATACCCCGTTATAAATGACTTCATACGCACAGTTTTTTGGCAGAACTGCTGGCAAATAAAGATATAATTTTTTTTATTCCAAATTTTCATCAGCATTCTATCTTTTAAATAAATTTAAATTTGGCAAAAAAAATGGCATTTTATATGAATCATTTTTGATGCCATTCGACCCTGTTTTTAATACATAATGTATGAAGGGGCATAGATTTGTAATAACTTAACTGATAACATCACAAACTGTTTATCAAGATTTAAATTTAAGAAAAATTTAAAAAACATATATGTATATGACAAAATTTATTAATTATACGGAACACAATATCATTAACAGTAAAATAACTTAAACTACCTATGTATAACTGTAATACTAACATAATGTAATTAGTTAAGATATGTATTAAGCTTAAGTATATATTGTACTGCGCCCCGCGGCTTCGCCCTCGTGGAAATCTATGTGTCAAATTGTTTAAATGATAAAAAGTATTCTATGTCTCGCCGTAAAAACCATCCTTGAACTTCAACGAACATTTTAAAAAAAGATTTGGCCAAATTGGTCCAGGCGTTGTTGAGTTATGCGCTTACCAACACATTTTGCGATTCATTTTTATATTATAAGATATACATTCTCTTTTAAGTGAACTCTGATCTTTTGAGTAATAAATTCTTTAAACTGAAACTGAACTGAATACTGATCAAATCCTTCTATCGGACCAACTGAGGTTTTTTAACTTTTCCCATCGTGTTCTCGTAAGACAATTTTCTGGTAGCTACGCTTACTGCCCCCTCCTTAAAACCACCTTGATGATCTCTGCTGCATCAACGTGCAGAAACTGAATTATTATCCAATTAAAAATTAATACGATTTAGATTTTTTATTTATTCAATTCATTCGGCATAATGTGCTGGTTCGATATCTGCCTCGTTACAAATATTTGTACGATCTGCAGATATTTCTTCCGGATGTTTTGGGTGATTTTTATGTGTTATGAAAAATACACAATAGCTATTGTATTAGGTATATCAGTTATCTAATACCCATAACACAAGTTGTGCTTTGTTTGGAGCTAGAGGAAAATTTGTGTTTTATTATTATTTAAATATTAAATAATCAATGGAACCAAAACCAACTGAATCACCAACCAACTCATATGCCTATAATCTTTATCATATTAAATACCAACACTAAGATGTTTTGTTTATACATAATGCATGAGGCAAAGTTTCTACTTCCTAGGAAATGAATAATAAATTAAGTTACCTAGTGAATTCCCCGATGTTTTAAAGAAATAATCTCGATTTGATTCTCGGTTGGCTTTAGGTGAGTCAATAGCTGAGGAATAGAAGCCACATCTTGTACTATAGGTGCCTATATTATTATATCTGCTGTACCGAGATACAAGCTGATAAAATTATATAAATAGGGTATTCTACTTTTCCTAAATACAAAACAAAGCTGAATTTGTGCACAAGTGATAGATACTAGCGCAACGCGAAACTAGGGTACTTGTACTATGTACCATAACAAAGCAATCATTGACCATTCTCATAACCAGTAAACCAATACCTTGCGAAATACTTTGTACCTCCGTGCAAAAAGTACAACATTTTTCAACGCTATTTTTGTGGTATTTGTGTGTTTCGGTAAACGTAGTGTAGGACGCCCTCCGACCAGGTGGGATGACGACCTGCGAAAGACTGCAGGTAGATGCTGGATGCGGCAAGCTGATGACATGACGCTATGGCGCTCATTGGGGGAGGCCTATGTCCAACAGTGGACTGCTATAGGCTGATGATGATGATGATGATGATTTTTGTGGCGCGGGACAATACAGAATTTTTCTAAATCGCGTTTTTTGAGGCGGCTTTTTATCAACGCCATTTATGTGGTACGGGACAGCCTTGGGTTTTTTATTCGGTTATTTTTAAGGCGTCTATAATTAGGAGGTTAAGCTGTTGGAGCTCAAGTCACACTTGGATACGTCAATTTACATATCACATAAAAAATCACATTAAAATACATTGATCATACGATTACTGGTACGTAATGTAATATTCAAAGCCATAAAACAGATAAGATAGGCAACATTTAACAAAGAAGTTTTAATTAAAAGCACATTAATCAATAAATAGATATATCTAAATGGGCATCCTATATAGTTATCCCGTAGCATGTCATACGGATATTCTGAATCAATACATTTTATCACAGATGGGCTAGATAATTAATAAATAAATAATGCTGGACAATTCACACAGCATTATCTAGCCTAGCCCCATGGTAAGCAGAGCTTGTTTTATGGGTACTAGATAACTGATATACATAATACAATATATTACATATATATATTTTTTATTATACATAGAAAACGACCTGAACACCCGGAACAAATATCTGCAGATCGTACACACAGTTGTTCCGAGGCGGGAATCGAACCCGCAACCTCCTGCGCCGCAGGCAGACCTTCGCCCACCGCGCCACATCGGTCGTCAAAAATAATTATATGTAGTTATACTAACTACTCACCTTAGAATATGCTGCATACATTGCATAAGAACAGGTAAATAACAAAAGTCATTTATTACGGGATATTGACCAGAATTACATTTTTGAGATTTCAAATATTTCGGCACGGTTTCATGCGCCATGATCACGGCATAACTAATAGTGTCTTCACTTCGTGTTAGCTTTTAGAATAGAAGCTTTATTTAGCACACACACAAAAAAAAACTATATTAAAACACATAATAAAAGGAAATTAAAAACATTCTGAAATAATATAAGCCCTATTAAGCCTTTTTATTGCTAGGCATACCAATCTATTAATTTTTTGCCTATTGCTATGAACGTTACTACGAACTGGTTAAAACCATTTACATACTTTATTTGTAGTAAGTTATTCAAGTGTTTTCTCTTCGCCACACCTACCCAAGCTACGAGCTACCTAAATATATATAGCTGCTATCAGTTTCATAATGATTTTATGGAGATAAATAAATTGTGCGCATTGTGAACCCAGATGAGCGGTCCCGCGGGCGTAAGGGCCGCCGGAACCGCCGCCACCGCCGCCACCACCGCTCACAGTCTCCCACCACGCCACCATCACCGCCTGAACGTTCTGTATCCTTACCAACGCGTTTCTGTGAATTCGGTAATCTCTTTATTGAGTTTTAAATTTTTTGTACGGACGGAGGCCCCAATTTTCAATTTGTTTTGTAATCGCAGTGCACAATTAAAGTTATTTTATAAAATAAAATGTCGTATAATATAATTGGGTACCTAAAGCGTCAGTTTTCTGAGACATTCACACACACCTTCCTGACGTTTTAATAAATTACGTTATAGTTCTTCGTAGGTTATAGGACATATTTATTTGTGTAAGTGTCCTCTACCCAAATACATATATAAATTTCATTGTACACCGCGATATTTCTTCAAACCCTTTTATCTTCCTTCACCGTTCTGTGTTTTTCTTTTTGATGTCGGTAAATTCTTTTAAAAAAAATAGTTTGTTTTTGTTTTTATTAAATACTAGCTGCTCCCCGCGGCTTCGCCCCCGTGGAAATCTATGTGTCAAATTGTTTAAATGATAAAAAGTATCCTATGTTAGACTCCTGGTTCTAAGCTACCTCTCCACCAATTTTCAGCTAAATCGGTCCAGCCGTTCTCGAGTTATAAGTGTTGTAACAAACACGACTTTCTTTTATATATATAGATTATTGGTTACCTCGGTCAATATAACTTAACCATGGTTGTCCCTATTTTATTTTTCCACAAACCAGTGATTTGGAATTTTCGTATAATACTTTTTTTTTTTACATAATACACTTCATGTAGCTATACTAATCGTTCTATTTTAATTTTGTTTGCTCTTGAGTCATTTTTGGTTGTGGTTATCCTTAATTCGTTGGTGACTTCAATGAGCAAGCCGGCCTCATAAAGTTTTCGCTTACATCTCTATCGGTAGTGTTATCTTACCTACTAATAAAGTGGTATAGAGAGATGTTTAACCAAGTGTACCTATAAATTCATTTTGTTAAAGTCACGTTAGCTTCGTCAATTTATTTGAGCCAACGAATGCTTGTGCTTCGAACAACGCGCGTTCACGTTTCTGGAGTAATTCTCCGCTAGTAGGTATTTAGTTGCCTGCATTTCGCAGGTTTTACTGAATTATTTTGCAATGAGTAAATTCAGTAAATTTATGTTTGGCGTGTCAACATTAATTTAAATTGATTATCAACTTATTTTGTGTCATTTTTAAAATGGGTTTCTCAGCAGAAACGTAAAAGGCTATCGGTGAATGATCCATACATGGATGATCTTTCACTTCCTCTTTCCTTGGTAATGAATGAAAAAATAAATAAATATAAATATAATGGTTTCTTTATGCATTTTATGCACGTTGGCACAAATGTTCTCTGGATACATACATATTTTGACCCTTTCGAATACATTTATGTTAAAAAATGTGGTTGTGGCGTGGCTTAAATTCTTATTGATTGTAGCTCCAAACAATCACGCAATTCATAATTTATCAATTTAATTACCTAATCGAGTTTTATGCCCACAACGAATGGAGCATAGAGCTACAGATCCCCTATACTTTACGCCCTCTCTATCCCCGTAGATTTCATATAATGGCCAATATCGCATGTACCTACTAACGGCGTTATATTTCCAGTGGAAAACAAAATGGGCCTGCCGCCACCTTACGAGCAGGCACATCCGAACCCCGCTCCCCCACCGTCTTACTTCGGAGACCACCCTCCACCAGCAGCCGGGTTCGTGGTCCCAGAGGCTGCCCCACGCACAACAGTCATCACTACTGGAGGTGGTGGTACTACGGGTTCAACTGGCGCGGTCAAACTCGGCCCAGGCCGGACCGGAACGACTTGCACAAACTGCAATAAGGCGATCGTGACTAGAGTTGACTTCGTGCCGAACAATAGGACACATATTGTCTCCGCTGCACTTTGTGTACTTGCTGGGTAAGTTGGAATCAGGTTTCTGTTGACTCACTAATGCTATAAAAGAATTATAGAGCTAATTATGTACGATTCTCGGTATTTAACTTATGCGGTGCACCTGTGAATAGTAAGTACTTATGATTCTTGTACGATTATGTATCATGCTTGTTGAAATTCCATTTCTATTAAAGAGCCCAATATAATTAATTTACACATCTAAATGTCTTTTTGTAGAGACGACTTTAAACGCTTCGTATTCCAAGGTAGCAAATATATCTTGTGTGTGGATTGTCTTCAATTATATATTATTATTTTATTGCTTTTTACTTTTGATTGCGGTCGAATTGTAGGATATTTATACAATATCATGGACATTGAATAAAAGGATTTTGCCTGAAAATGTTTGCTTTCACTTTACAGTTTATAACTCCGGCCACATAAATGAAACTTAATTTTTCAAGTAGGTATATAATCAAAATATTTGACAGATTACGACACCCTTGATTTTGTATCTTGTAGAGTTTAGTAGGCTCTCGGGACTAAAATTTTCCTAACTAATAATAATATAATATAAATAAATATAAATAATGCTGGACAATCCACACATCATTATCTAGCCCCATGGTAAGCAAAGCTTGTGTTATGGGTACTAGATAACTGATATACATAATACAATACATTACATAGATAGATATTTTTTATTATACATAGAAAACGACCAGAACACCCGGAACAAATATCTGCAGATCGTACACACAATTGTTCCGAGGCGGGAATCGAACCCGCAACCTCCTGCGTCGCAGGCGGACCTTCGCCCACCGCGGCACATCGGTCGTCAAAACTAACTCCATGAATGCCTCCTATAGCTTGCCAGTTCTGATGTTTTCGTGTAGCATACTACTTTTGTCGCTTATTAGTCGCATTTAAATACGAATAAAAACGGTAATCATATGAGTGATATACTCACAAATACATCTGAATCTACCAATGGTTAGACTCTAGGTTTTCCTACTACTACGCAAATGAAATATCCACATTGCTTACAGAAGATTCTATTTGGTTCCAGATGTTGCTGTGGCTGCATCATCCCGTACTGCATGAAATCCTGCAAGACAGCTAACCACTACTGCCCCTCGTGCAGAAGTTTTATAGGATCTTATACGCCTTCGTGATTTCCAGTGTTTTTTAAGGTTCTACGGAGACATGTTTACCGCACTCTAAAACGGGGTTCTAGGCTGTCGTTGGATTTGATTCGGTAATGGCAAAATTGAATTCGATAAAAAGTGTTGCCCTCTCATCTTTACGATCAACAAAATAAAAAGGCCTGTGACATTTTTAGAGCTGTCAAATCAGATACCTACAGTAAATATGATATATTTGTTTTTGCAACAATTAAATCAACACTATTGTTTGCTTTATCATCTTTTATCATCAACGGAGCAAGAGTTTTGCTTTCATCTCCGAAATTCCGTGTTAGAATGTGACCATACAAGGTAATCAGCAAAGTTAGTAGTTGTTTTCTTATCCAAATGTGAATACCTTCTCCGACCATGAATCTTCTTCATTTTTTTTTTAACCTTTTCAACTGTATATTTAATTCCAATTAGTGAAGCATACGAGCTACATGTAAATTTCTCATCACACTTACTCGTATAATAAAAATGCGAAAGTTGCGAGCTGAATTTTTTCATAGAGTAGGTGTAGACCTAAAATAAAAGAATGTAGACATACTTTGTAACGCGTGCGAAGCCACGGGCAGAAACTAGTATTTTTTTTTGTCCTTTATCGTAATATTTGTTTGCCCTTACCAATAAATGAATAGGTTCTTAATTCATTATTTAGAATGGGTCAGGCACCCTATGCAAGTATGCTTAGATGCAAAATATTTGTAACTTTAAACTGTTAGATTTAAAATCCTTGTTGCATTCAAATGTAACAAAATAATAAGATATTGCTTATAAATGATTTAATATGAATGGATATAAAGAGTGGCTTCTGCATACAATGATGTCAATGACTTTTACCTAATTTTTATCTTGTCGTTTTAATTAAAATAATAGGTTTTTAGACTACAAGTCACGGGGAAATGGTGCACCGTAAATAATATTGCCAATTATTGTTATTTTTATATAGGTACTTATACTCATTTAAATTGTCTCGATATATTTCATGATAATTTTATTTCGTACCATAGTAATATTAGTTAAACTAAGGTAATTACTTAAGTGTGATGAATTTTATACAAAATACATAAAAATAAATATTATTAAGGTTAACTTCTATGTATAGGTAAATAATTACCTTTTTATATTAAATTCTGTGATAGATTTGTATGCATAAAAATATACCTTTACACCTTATTTATAGTTTTACTCGTAAAATAAAGAGTTGGAAAGAATTTGTTCTTTTTAAAATAGTAATATGGTATAATCGAAGACCGATGTGGCGCGGTGGGCGAAGGTCCGCCTGCGACGCTGAAGGTTGCGGGTTCGATTCCCGTCTCGGAACAATTGTGTGTACGATCTGCAGATATTTGTTCCGGGTGCTCTGGTCGTTTTCTATGTATAATAAAATATATATATCTATCTATGTAATGTATTGTATTATGTATATCAGTTATCTAGTACCCATAACACAAGCTCTGCTTACCATGTGGCTAGATAATGCTGTGTGAATTGTCCAGCATTATTTATTATTATTTATAATTTGGTCTCAGCAACCTTGAATGAATCCAAATAGGTAGGTACGTACTTAATATAAATATATATTTAATATAATATAGTAATGCGTAGTTTAACATATGTAGGTACCCTAATCTACTTCATCCTTAAGTTAAAAATACTCATTCTTAATTAATAAAACTATTATAATTCTAAGAATAACTGGCAACTTTGGTATCTATTTACTAGAACTTGTAAAGCATGATTTTCTTGCATATATTCCCAAAAATCGGTGACAATTAGGACAGTAATGCTCCACGTTCTTCCATCTTTTCACAAAATAAGGAATGATGCAGCAACAAATCCACCTGGAAGAACGGAAATACAAATAAAGAAAATATTTATGATATTTAGTACGTACATAAGTAAACATGTAAAAAGTTCATTTAATTAATTCGTTTTTGAACCGTTGCTGTTACAACCATATTTTATAAAGTTTAATAATAGGGTATAAAAAGACAAAAATAAGCCCACACCCTAAAGCTATACTTTGCTACATCAATCAGCTACGCCAACGTAGCACCAACGCAACGCTACGAAAACTGCTACGAGTATTCTATGCCATACAAATGACATAAACGCGCTCTACAAGTGTTTGCTTCGAGTATCTCTATCTACGAAAATATCTTTAGTTGTTTTAGATACAGGAATTTTTCTTTAGTTGTGTTTCGTAAGTTGTGCGATTGTGTGAGGCGTCTTGGTATATTGCTAAATCAAAGTTGCCATAGTCGCCCTTTCATTAAATTCACGAATGAAGTCACCCGTTTGGGAATTATTATCACGGGTAGTGGTTTAGTACCTGAGTATAATATATATACATACAATACAATACAAACATACTTTATTGTACACCTGATGGCTGATACAGATCATAACAAAAAAGACATTACATTCGACAAGTAAAATGGGCGGCCTACATGCCTAGTATGTACTGAAATGCCTGTTATAAACTTACCAGAACAGAACCCCGAGTACTATCGCCAATGCGTGGGTTAGCGTGGTGTTGGAGTAAGTGGCCCGCGTCATGATGTCTTCGGAGCAGTAGGGACATCGCATCCCAACCGGCTCCGAGCCCACGTTCAGGAGATCCATCTCGATGTGCACCGAGTTGTCTGTACTTTGGTTTATTTGGCGGTACGCGTTTGATTCCACTGAGATACATTAAAAAGAGAGCTGTTTTATATAAACATTATTTTATGACATATAATTTAATATAATAATAAGAACATACACATTTATATTCCATTCTCTAAAGGGCTAACAAAAATTTGCGTACATAATATTTACTATGATCTATAGACATTATTAGTTACTTAATTATTGACCTGTTTATTGAGGGGCTGTTTAATAAAACCTGTACTACAAGTCACCAGTGCTCCCACTCCGTGTGTGTAATAATGATAATACGAAAACAATGAGTAATTATTAAGAAGTTAAGAAGGTATAATCCGTGCTCTATCGTGCTCGACACTGTGGCGCACGGCACACAACGGTTTCAGCAGGAGGAACGAATTAGAAAAAAAAACTATATTTCAGAGAAGTTAGTAAGTACGTGTAAAGTCTAGGATAAGTACTCTTTTTTTTGACATTTGAATTAAAGAAGAAAGAGAAGCAGCAAAACTCCGCTATTGGTTCACTAAGAAGTCAGAACAATGAAATTAAAACGATCGCGACGATATTGTTAAGGGCTACCTACTAGTAATAGTTAGGCTCTAACAATAAACAACAGAACCCTGAGTCTGAATAATAAGCAGAAACCAATTAGCTCATTAGGGAAGCCTATGTCCAGCAGTGGACTACTATAGGCTTGTAATATTGATGAATTGGTGGTGGTTCTAGTTGGTTGACAAGTTATGTTAGTTAGGTACCTACGTATAATTATCACCAGCCTTACCTATCTACCTACATTACGAAAGATTAAAAATTGTTAATTACCTAACCAGCCAATGCCATGAATGGAAAACACGTTTGTTCTAGTGAGCATAGTATTTCTTTACGTAGGAACCGTTTCATCATTATTTCTTCGTAGGTTTCATCCCAGTGTTTGTAAACGTCAGGACTATACGGTAATGTAACTACATAACTCCAAGAATGTAACAAAACAAATAAAATATTTACTCACTTGTTTTTGTTTCAACTTAGATCGAAGGTGACGAGTTTATCACTGACGCTAACCACTCAATATATTAATAGGTACTTACTACCTACCTAGATAGTAGATACACCGTAATATTGATAGTATGTAGATAGAAAAATAACTTCTATCTCATGTTGTTTTGTAAAATAAACAAAGATTTTATAACTCAGTAAGAAACTGTTATCAATAATTCGCTTAAAAACATTGCTAATATGGCACCTAGGTAAACACTTTATTAATTTTACATGTGGCTTTTGTTATTGACTGAAACACAAATGCTACTAAGAAGCGTGATAAGTGGTGATAACACGGCTGGTTTAGCCAATGGTTAAGTACCTATAGCGTTGGTTATTGATTATCGAGTAGATAAGACACTAGGGCTCTCATGGGTGTGCTAGATTTAGGTAGCGTCAGCATATCCACTAAACATTTCATAGCAACCTAATACCTTACCAATGTACATATCGTACGAGTTTACCACCTATCTACTTTTTGATCTTTTTTGAATACGTAGCTACTGAAAGCACCTATCCAAAAACGGTCCATACATACAGTACCGGACTGCCAGCAAATCTCAGCTCAATACAGGCTCAAACAGTGAAGCGATAAAAAGATAAGAGAAATAGTAACAAAAATTATGCGATAAATTGCCCGATTAATGTATGATCGAATCGTGAATAAGGTATTGAAAAGTTCTAATATATAGACGAGTAGCTGCGCCCCGCGACTTCGCCTGCGTGGAAATCTATGTGTCAATTGGTATATAAATCTTCCTCTTTAATCACTCTATCTATTAAAACAAAACCGCACTAAAATCCTTTGCTAAGCATTAGGTACGTGGGGACAGGTGTTTTATACTATGCACCTAGTGAAAAAATAAATCGCACCATCTCAATAATCTTTAATTAGGTACCTACCTGTGTATGATCAATCGCGAAAGGTTAAAAAGCTTTGACGACCGATGTGGCGCGGTTGGCGAAGGTCCGCTTGCGACGCAGTAGGTTGCGGGTTCGATTCCCGCCTCAGAACAATTGTGTGTACGATCTGCAGATATTTGTTCCGGGTGTTCTGGTCGTTTTCTATATATAATAAAAAAATATCTATCTATGTTATGTATTGTATTATATATATCAGTTATCTAGTACCCATAACACAAGCTCTGCTTACCATGGGGCTTGATAATGCTGTGTGAATTGTCCAGCATTATTTATTTATTTATTTAGTGTTATTAGGTATTTTATAGTAGTATTTTATTGTTTGATAGATACTGCAAGAAAAATTATGATGTTTAATTGCGCTGTGTACAAACAGTACAGGCTTGGCTTGTACTCCCGTAACGAGGATAACTAGGCGATATGTGTGGGTCATACTCATGCATGACCACGGAAGGATCCATTTGTGCGGAGGAGCAGTACCTCATGACTTGAGTTAAATTTATTAATCTCGATATGCCTGAAAAAAATTGTTCGATTAAATTTGACTGTGATTGTTACATTGAATTAAATGACAATGACAACTGTCGAAAATTGACATTTGTTGACTGACATTTTGTTTGTTTGCTTTTCTTCTTGTGCTGTGCTGTGCGTGCTGTGTTGGTTTGTGGTTTCCGTTTGATTGACGATTACTTACTTACTAATTTATTTTTGTTCTATTTTAGTGAAATATGCTGATATTTCAGTGAATTTTTTAAATCCTGAAGGTAACTTGTAACAGTCTTGCATCGCTTTTTACATATTTTTCGGCTATAAACATTATTTTAGCTACAAATGGATGTGGATTTACTGCGACCGGGCACTGTCCCGATATCTCCAGATACGATATTCTGGTTTGAATTTCTTCTAGACCCAGAACTTCTCAAAAAGCATCTGGCTAAGGAGAACCCGGGTAAGTTTCCACTCCCTAACTCCTACTATATATTGTATCTGCCAGTCCACTCAATAATATGGTCGGCACAACATATCTTTTCTACGCCTTTCCACTAACAGCCTACATCACGCCTTTCTTACCCATGTCATCTTTTTCACAACCCATACAACATTTATTTTATGTGTCTTCCTTTCCCTATAAATCCCTCCTACAATTAATATGCTGACCCATGATTTCTTTTCTCAGAGCCAACAGCATGTGAGCTGATAGAAGAGTTCTTGTCTGTGGACTTAAAGAATGGCAACTCCAAACCAACAAGTGAAAGAGTTGTGGATATAGATGCTCCACCTACACCACCCTCCTCAGGAACGCCTGTTTCTTTGCATTATACGAAGAAACAACTTGCATTGAAAATTCTTGCACTCAAAGTGGCTGCCTACTTGCACTGGAACTTAGGTAAATAATAATAGCCCAACCTTGGAATAGTATGAAGCCACCCCTGGCTTTTATATGATGGCCGTTCCTATTCAATAGATGGGTTAAATCACATTACTTACATCATAGTTCTATTAAATGATTGAAACTTTTGTAGATTTATTAGAAGAAAAGCTTGCTCCTCAAATACAACAGCAGCTGATGCAAGATCTTGTGTACATGGCTACAGATACTGCTTTTGCAGTACCACCACAGGTAATTATAATCTTTTACATTAACAAATACAATTGTAAAGAATCAGCTTACTGCTCTTAACTGTTCTTTGACAGAATCAAAATGCAAAACAATGTTTTTTCCATAAAACCATTGCAGACACATCAAAATTACTATTTAATGTTGAATAAAGATTAAAAAAATAAACAGAATAAAATTTCTTGAATTAGGTTAACTTCCATCTTATCATTACCCTATTAAGTAATCCCTATTCAATTCAACACTGTGTGATATAGACACATCAGCCACATCACATGCTGCTTGTCTATTAACAATAAATAAATAATCCAATCTTTCATCAAAAGAATAAGAGTCCAATTTTCACTCTCTAGTTTAATTTTTCAGCCTTTTATTCTTTCTTTGTATTTCTTCCAGGATGCACTTCCTGATGAACTACTGAAACAGCCACAGGTGGAGTTTGCTCTCGTTATGTACCACAGATGGGTTATCAGATTTGCTGTCAAAACAGCTCTGTATGCGAAATCACCTAAAATGTCATTCATGCATATGTAAGTACTTTGTTTACTCTTTTAGGCTAGAATATTTTAATAATGCTGGATATTATATACCATCATCTAGCTGCAAACTAAATAGAGCTTTTGTTAGAGGCTGTATTTCTTTTTTTTTTAATGTCTTAGACATTTAATTACATTGCAGGCCTGGTATGCCAGGGGAAACCACTTACACTCCAATCAATCAAAACTTTGAGAAAATATTGCGCCTGAGTGAAACCAATCGAATGCAGAGCCTAAAGTTCCTAGAAGACATTTTTTCCTTGTATGAGCCAAGCAATGATCGAAAAGAGGCAAGAAAAATCAAAATACCTGTAATGGACTCTTTTGTCCATCTATCAGAAGACTCAGATGACATGAACCATAATTGGAACATCGGTGACACAACAATCAATCAATATGAACTTGCAATGCAGATTCATTTTGACCTTTGTTACAATTACTTTTTTTATGGACAACATGAACAAGCTAAGAAAAATATTCTTGGCTGCAGGGAAAATTCCAACCTACTAGAAAGAGAAATATCAGTTTATGGCTATGGGTCTAAGAAACATATGCCTTGGGGTGAATTTTACTATGCCAGCATGACAAATGATGACATTCTAGGATACATCAGAGCATTGAACCTGGGTTATGAACTATTGAACGAGGAGCCGTCATTATTACAGAAGCTGCAGGAATCAATAGCTAACCACTATGCTGGTATTATAGCTGTTTTACAAGCAGATAACCTGAAACGGGAAATACCTATGATCCATAGACAAGTTGCAGAGTTAGACATTCAAGGATCTGCCTCGAGTGGCGCTTTTACTGTCGCAAGAGATCTACTCAATAGAGTGTCTGCCCTAAACGCTGTCAGGTATGCACTAGATGGGGGTATACCTTCAACTCAACCAGACTTTCTCAATAAATTCAAGACAGTAGGAATAAAATTCTTTGATCTTCTCTTTTGGGCGTTAGCTCCTGTTCTGACATCAAATTTGTCTGAAACCGATTGGGACAACCTAAGGATGTTCTTCCTCCATCTAGCAACATCACAATCTCGACTTCCTATTGAAAGAATAGATGAGTATCTAAGGAAACATGTGGGAGAATCAGCTCTCTGTATACGGAAAAAGTTGATTACTGATGAACAGCAAAACACCTTGATGAATGATCCAATCAACATGGATGATGAAAAAATGGACATACCTCGCGATCTTCTAACCGATGATTGGGAAATGACAGAGTTTGAGTACAAAACTGTACCTGATCTAGAAATAGGAAGGCTAAAAAAGCGACTAATCGAGGCGTCAACCGCGGATGACATAAGAATGTGTTTAGTGAAGCTAGCTAGTACTGCGCCAGCATTACCGCTGTGGAAGCTAAGCCCGTCTTGGAAGCCAGTAGGTGGTTTAGCGAATGCTTTCATGTCTCTTCCTAGAGGTTTCTTGCAAGACTTTGGGTTCATAGTGTCTGGAGCGGCAAGAGCAAGGGCTGAAGCCGGATGCGCGCGCGCTGCTTTATCCCTCCTTTCAGTATTGGAAGGCGAAGCTCGAAATCAACTGGCAGGAGGGAATGATCCTAACCTATTCCGCTTATGCAGACTTCTTTCCTGGGAAGTATTGCTGTTGCAAGTAAACGTAATGCTGAGTGAATGGCCTCATCATAGATTAAATTTGAAGGCTTTGGCAACTAAATGCAGAGCCTGTATTGCGGCGGTCTCAGCGGGAGATGGTATCATTCCTCGGCCACAGGTAAATATGATAATAATAGCATTCATTTTAAGGTAACGTAGATCCATAATTGGGTTTATCTATATCTAAGTCTTTAGTATATGTAAGTTAAGTATTATGTATTGTATGTATGTGTTGTGTGCAAGTTTATTTAGAAAGTACAACAATGCAGTGCCTGAATAGCGGGCCATTATTCATGTCCGCTATCATTCTCAGGATGTAGTTGGTGCTCCCACTGACTCTGCTCAGCAGTCAGGCTGACTTTTTCCTCATGCATGCGTCTCAGTGAATATGCCGGACGCTTCTACCTTACCTATCTATCTACCTCGAATTAAATTAAGACAATCTTCACCAAAATTAAATATGCCTTACGTACTTGCAGGTGGTTGAAGCTTGTTGGTGCTGCCTTATAAATGCCTGTGAGTGGGAAGGAACTGTAACTGTTGTAAATGGTCCCGGAGAACTGGCATCTGCTTTGTGCATCGCTTGCTACGACCTACAGAGGGGAAAGGGCGTGAGGAAGTTTCCTAGGCCGTTGTGGGATTATGGTATGTATTGTCATCTCATTTTGACGATATGCGTGCATATGTAATCTATTATATTAAGTATGTCAGTCATCTAGTACCCATAACAAAAGCTCTGCTTAGCTTTGGGCTAGATGATGCTGTGTGCATTATTCAGTAGTCCAGCATTATTTATTTGTTTATTATTTTTATTGAGATTTGATTGGAATGTAAATGTAAGGATCCTTTTGCTTACACATAATCAAGTTGAGTACATTTCTAATGTATAATTTGTTTCAGCCCTATCAGTGTACGTCACGATGCCAGTGCAAGGCACAAAACGCAACGCGGGTGGCATGCCCCATGCCCGTGATCGAGACGCCCAGCACAGCTCTGAAGCAAGAAACTCTTTCAACGCTTTCTTAGCAACACTTCGCGAGCCAGTTGCAATCGGAGTGATGCTTTCACTGTTAGCTAGAATACACAACGTATTAACAGACGACACGTCGCTGGAGCTAGTTGTCGAGTACACGGGGCTCTGGCCTGTTACAATATCGAATATGAATAACTATGGAGTAAAGCATGTGCTGGAATCTTTGACTGATCTTTTGGAGAGGAGTTTGAAGCTGTTCCCGTATAATACTTCTTGGTGAGTCTATTAACAATATCAATATAATCCTGCGTTGTCCCTTCGATATTTTTAAAACATTTGAAAATATTGCTGCTCCTCTAGTATAGTTTAAAAGGGGGATAGAGCATAGATTTATTGTGAAGTAATTTCATATTTATGACATAACACATAATAAGCAGTAGTTTTATAAGAAGTGTTTAAAGGCACACAAGAAATACTTCGTTTACGGAATCCCTCAAGGATGAATATCAAAAAAGGTGTTTTATTTCAAATTTACAAGCTTTAAAGTTAATTATAGGTATTAATACCACTAAATAAATTGACTTCAGAGTTAACTTAGTAAAAACACATTATATAGGTATACATATGTACATAGTTATGGGCTGTAAAACTTAGTACATGCTAAGAGTCTACCTTAGCTCCCGTAATTTACACAGTGCACCTCTAACAACGACTGCTATGTAATCTTTTTCAGGCTACGACTTTACGGTGACATAGAGATGGTGGAAAGCCGCTGGGGTGGCGCCCTGCGTAGATACCTGTGTGCATTAGCCGCCGGGTCGTGGCACTTCAGCAAACGAGCGCCGGACGAAGCAAGCATCGCGAAGCGTGCGGCGCGGTGTTGCCTCGCTCTCAACTCACCAACGCAAGCGGCTGCTTTGTGCCAACTGCCTGAGGATGCGGATTATTCTACTGCCTTCAAATGCCTCGCTGAGAAGGTATGTGGGATGTGAATATTATATTGTGTCTCATGGCTTTAATATTACCCGCTGCTTATCAGGGGTCTATTTCAAATGTCTTCATGTCCCAACACTGCATGAAGCCAGACACGTCGCACTAATATACTAAATAAAAATTAGAATGTACATACCAAAACCTACCTCACCACAGAAATTGTACGTAATTGTTCAATTGTACGCCCTTGTTCATTCACATTAATCTGTTAGTTACTCTTTAAGTAACATACTCGTATGTCTAGCTAGAGTGATGAATAACACTTTTATTTAGCAACCGTTTTAGTTAACAGACTTTTGAATAAGGGGACTTAGAATATAGGCAAGTTTTTATCCCTTAAATCTCGATTGAATCCACGGACAAAGCTCATCCACCATAATTTCATTATCCATATAAACTCTGGCCTACATAATAAAGTAGAGACGGTAACTTTACAGACAAGCAATGCAGCAGACGCTATGGACGGGTACTATGGCTGTATATGGGACGGTACTCTCCTAGAAGTGGCAGTCGCGATGCACGCGAGGCGAGGCGAGGGCGGGCGCAGGGCTCGCGCGGTCAAAGCCGCTGGAGCCCTAGAGCTAAACGCTAACAACAGTGAAGACATACAGAGAGAAGCGGCCGCGACTAGAAGATCACGACTTCTGAGAGCGCTTACGAATCAATACGTCGCTTGAGTGATACAGGTAGAGCTTTCTTTTGTCTCGTATATTAGTTAGCTGCAGTCCCTGTGTCTCTCGAGACTGCCGCAGTCAAAGCCGTTGGAGCCCTAGAGTTGAACGGTAACATTAGTATGGGTTTTACAAAGAAGCGGTCTCACTTAAAAGAATCTTACACTGAGACCGCTTACGATCCAGTAAATCGCGTGAAAGATAAAGATTTTCTTTTGTTTATAAAACAAATGATAGTAATTTTGTAAGTGGGGTTTATAGGGGAGTTTATAATGGGTTTTAATCGATGTTACATTGTTTTGAGTAAAGACGTTTGTCTACTAAGTATTCCTATTCAGATAATGGACAGAAATTATTATAAAGACTTACGCTGCGAACGTGTAAGTTAAAGCAGATTTAATAATGTTAACAAAACAAGAAGCATACTTTTATCAACGTACGGCAGCGTTGAAGCTAATACACATATGTATAAGCCTCAATGTAGTGTAATATGGTATATATTACACTACATTCAGGCTTATACATATGTGTGTATGATAATTAAACTTTTATGTGAGCAAATTTTTTAAAATATGTTGTACAAAGTGTGTTTTATAATTAGGTTAGATATCTTGTAAAAATAAATAAATCTAAATTTATAATCTATTTTAATATCCTACCTCTAGTCTAGTACTTGTCTTCATTTTAAAATCAAAAGCATACCTTATAAATCGCATTTGAAATACATGCTTTAAGTAATGGGTATGTATTAAAAAAGTAAGAAGAATGAAAGTATTATCGCTCGGAACAAAGTTTGAAATAATTTGGTCGATATAATTTGTTCACACAATATTTTCTACCTGGATTTTTTACATTTTGTGTGCAATTGTGCAATGCGTTGTTTATTTTAGATTTTGTTTATGTTCTTAGTGGTTACCTGGTATTTATTTTTCTTATTAGTTTTCGTTAGGTTTTCATACATAAATGTTTTTGTTTACGAGAAATATCTTGGACTCTAGAATAGATTATTTAGAAATCAAAATCAAACCGAGAGTCTATCCGACTTTTGGTATGTACCCAAGTATTTTTGACAATTCGAGCAGTACCTAGTGGTCTGAGGTTTTTGAAGACACAAAGCTACTGCTTTGTGCTGCGTTCCATACTTGGAACGCAGCACATGAAGATGAAAAATAATACGTTTATCTAGGTATAACATAAACTTTGATGACTATTCTACCTAAGTCCTATAGTCGGGCGGGTGTATCAGCTGAATTTCAATTCTAATGTTTTTTAAAATTGCTATCTTGTTCTTGGGCTGCGTAGTGCGCCCACCAACAAGATTGCACATGAGTGAATGCCCTGTGGGCCTGCCTACTCAGAAAACAAAAACCGAAATTTCTGATCATAGGTTAAGTCTTATAGGTTTTTATGGTCGTCCATTGAAACTTAGGACAAACGGAAGCTGCTGATAAAGGATCTTGTTTTTATTTGACAAAGATTACCAATTGCTCACTCATACAAATGTCTTCTGCTGTAGAACCTTGCAAACACTACCTTAACCTTACCTACCAGTTAGAACTCTGTTTAGCTGCTGCTTGATGATGGTTTATTTGATCCTCTAGGCAAGCTAGCCGGCTTGAAGATGTGACGTGATCCTGACAGAGTTTATTACAGTAATCGATTTGATATTGTAATTTATGATATTTATTTATTATTATTTATTTAGTATTTATGAACTTAGATATAAATGATAGTTATTTCTCGTGCTCGTCGAATACCGATTATGCTAGTGCTCATAGCGATGTCAGTAGTGATGACTCGTTGGTGGGGTCTCCTCACCTTCCAGCCATTATAGAAAGTAAGTTCCACGGTTGTTCCAAAAATCTGAACATTATTCACATTAACGCGCAGAGCATTCCAGGCCACTACTCGGATTTGTTAGCTTCATTTGACTATAAAGTAGTTGATGCTGTTCTTGTATCGGAGTCATTTCTAAAGCCTTCTTTACCGTCTACCCAATATCCCCTTCCAGGATTCATTTTGATAAGAAATGATCGAGTTGGCAAGGGTGGTGGTGGGGTCGCAATATATCTACGTGCAGGTATTCCCTACAAAATTATCGACCAATCCCCAAGTCAATACTCCAAGTCCGCAGAACATCTGTTTATAGAAATAATTGTTAATCAATCTAAAATCTTACTTGGTGTCTATTATCCTCCTTCAAGTAGTATAGACTATTTCTCCTCTCTTGAATTAAAACTTGAGTCCTTATCTACTATTTATGATCATACAATCATACTCGGCGACTTCAACACTTGCCTTTTAAAAAATGATACACGAGCTGTCAAGCTACAATCTCGTCTCTCTTCCGTGAATTTGCACATTCTGCCTCTTTCTGCCACACATTACGCTCCTCACTGCTCTCCATCTCTCCTGGATCTTATCATTGTTTCTGATGTCGACCGCGTGGCTACACATGGACAAACTACCGCTCCTTTTTCTTACCATGATCTCCTCTATCTCTCCTACAAAGTGCGTTCCCCTAGAAAAAAAGTTAAGTATCTCCAGTTGCGTAGCTTTAAAGATATCAATATTGAAAACTTGAAGGCTGACGCTTCTAACATAGATTGGTCACCCATAATTGATGCTGCTAGTGTGGACGTTAAAGTTGCTTCCTTTAATAAGCTAATATTAAACTTGTTTGATATTCACGCTCCGATTAAAATGGTCAAAGTGAAGCATCCTCCGGCCCCATGGCTAAGTCAGGCTATTAGGAAGCTGATGTCAAGGCGAGATCGGGCTAAACGGTGCTACAAGAAACACCCGTCTGAATCAAACACAGTCAACACAGTGCCTACAAAAAGCTTCGTAACCGCTGCAGTAGGATGTGTAGAGATGCTAGAAAACGTCACATTCATAGTTCTGTTCAAAATTCTACTCCTTCACAAATGTGGAAATTTCTCAAATCCATTGGACTTGGCGGTGGCTCTCATATTTCGCATATCCCTTTTGACTTTAACATTATTAACCAAAATTTTTCTAAATCTCCTCTTTGTCTGGATAATAGTGTTCGAATCTCAACTATTGCCGAAATCGAAACGAAATTTCGAAGCTATCGCTGAGGATGACATAAAAAAGATTATTAGCTCCATATCCACGAAAGCCATTGGAACTGATGATATTAACATTCAGATGCTCCAGCTTCTTTCCCTTGAACTTTGTCCTGCAATATCCCACATCATAAATCATTCTCTTGAGTCTGGTTTGCTTCTGGTGGCTTTCCCACTTTGTGGAAATCAGCTAATGTCATCCCTTTGCCTAAAGTCTCCAATCCCTCTTCAGTTTCAGAACTAAGACCTATCTCGATACTTCCAGTCCTTTCTAAAATCCTCGAAAATGTAGTCCAAAAACAACTTTCACGGTACATCAATCGTAATAACCTTTTGAGTCCCTACCAATCTGGCTTTCGTCCTGGTCACAGCACTGTGGGTGCTCTGGCTAAAATCTCCGATGACATACGTTTAGCTATTACCAATAAGCAAGTTACTGCACTTGTGTTATTAGATTTTAGCAGTGCTTTCAATTCTGTCGATCACGATATCCTTGTTGCAGTTCTTTCCTCTCTCAATGTCTCTCCCTCAGCAGTCACTTGGTTTCGTTCTTATCTCTCAGGTCGCTCGCAGCGTGTGCGCCTTGATGACTCATACTCGGATTGGTGTAACGTTTCTGCGGGTGTTCCTCAAGGCGGTGTCCTTTCTCCTCTCCTTTTCTCAATCTTTATTAACTCTATCACTAAAGTCATTTCTTCTAGCTATCATCTCTACGCGGACGATCTGCAAATTTACCATCATTTTAAAGTTGATGAGATCAATGAATCAGATTAACCTGGATTTATACAACATACATTCATGGGCGAAGACCTATGGTCTCCTAATTAATCCCTCGAAATCACAAGCTATGATCTGTGGTAGTCCTTTTATGTTGAAATCCTTAGCTCTTTCTACAATTCCGTCTATTACTTTGGCCAACAACATCATCCCACTCTCTGCAAAGGCTAAGAACTTGGGCGTCATTTTTGAAAATAATTTATCTTGGACTAGCCACGTCAATAACATAAGCAAAAAGGTTAATTACACTTTTCATTCCCTTAGACGTCTACAAAACTACCTTCCTTTTGAGACTAAAATCATCCTTGCCAAGAGTCTTCTACTCCCTCTACTCGATTACGCTGATGTTTGTTTCCTGGACGCGACGGAGGAACTATGGAATAAACTCGAGCGCCTTCAGAATTTGGGCATCCGAATCATATACGGTTTACGTAAATTCGACCATGTGTCTGTTTTTAGATCCAAACTGAAATGGCTGCCCATACGACGGCGACGTGATCTTCACATTCTATCCTATCTCTACTTTGTTCTCTATAATCCCCTTTCTCCGACATACCTTCGTGAACGATTTGAGTTCCTTGTCCCCCGCGGTGTACCGTGTAGAACGGCAGTCTCACTCCGTCTCTCAAGTACACCTGGAGGTTCTTTTGCCGGGCAAGCGGCTAGATTGTGGAACTCTATCCCTCATGATATCCGAGCCAGTCCATCGCTTAACATATTTAAAACCAAACTAAAAGAGCACTTCTTATTATCATAAAACTATCTATCTAGGTATATTTATATATATATATATTTTTTTTTTTTTATTTATATTAAAACTGAAGTTATTTATTAGGTTTATTGAGCTATTGTTATTTTAATTTATGTATGTATATTTTAATCTCATACCATATGTATTATACTCTACGTCTAATTTGTTTCTTTGTACACTTCCTCTATCTGTTCTATCGCTTCTCCTTTAAACCTAAGGTTTTGCTGTAAGAAAACTCTTTGTTAAGGTTAAGCTCGCCTATGTACATATCTTTTTTTAGTTAAGTGTTTTGTGTACAATAAAGAATTACAAGAATTATGATGAAAATAATTTTCTTCATCGGATTCCGTGGTTTTACATACATTATACCTATACCGGGAAAATACCTTTATATTAAATACATGTGTGTTGTGTTTAATTGCCCTTATTCAATATAATGTATCAAATTAATATAATTCAACATCATGGTATTAATGTTTTTATAAGCAAAGGTCAGTGTTTTAAAATTATCAAATTTACTATGGTTTTTAAAACCAACTTCCAAAATATAATAGACGTACTATTAAACTCGATAATAAAACTAAATTTTAAAATTATGGCACTTTAATTCAAAATTCAAAAAGTCGTAAAAATTACATAAAATTTAAATGTAATAATAAATATACTTATGTTCAGATAAATACATAAGTCATTTCTAACGGGATATTTACCGTGATTTGTTTACAATTTGATTTGCCAATAAAACTTACTCGCAGTGCCTTTAGTAATTCCGTGATGGCGCATGAAACTGTGCCGAAATAATGGAAAAATTAAAATCAAATCATGGCTTACATGGTAAATATCCCGTTATACTCTTGTATTAATAACCATGAGAGTTTAAAAAGTTGAGATAATTAACCGTAGAAGTAACTTTTTTGGTTATTGGTACATTGTTTTAATTAATTTAGTGCTGAACTCATTCAGAAGTTCTAGTGCATAACTATTTGTTGCGTTAAAATCTAGTAAAAACAGTCATAGTTAAGACATCCAAACGTGCACGCGGCGAGGTTATCTTAATATATTCTATAAACTTAATAAGCTCATAGATAAGTTGCTACGTCATATAGAAAAACTAATTGGTCATAATTTTTTAAAACCATGAACTTCAATTTATACATCGAAATTCGTATTTGAATAAAAAAATAATAAACTGAAAATAAATGCACTTCGTTATTGGTGACTGAAATCTAACCGCTCTTACTTCTCATATGTACCCAAGTATCTTTGACAGTTGGGGCAGTAGTGGTCTGAATTCTTTGAAGAGTCCGATGCATAAGGAACGCAGCACAGGCAACTGAAAAACAAGATTTACACCATTTGAGTACCTTTGATAAGATTAACACGCACACACTTATGCCTATCGTCACGAGCAAACCGCTATCAATATTTGTCATCTCGGTTCCTGCGCAATTGTCCTTAATCATTGAGTTCCCCTGCATACATGTGATCTGTACCTACATGACATATGAATGTCGGGCTACAGATCACATCGGTATCATTTATTTCACCAATTCAAGGCAATTATAATAACTGACTTCCATTCCATTTCAATCGTTCGATTACCGCTAACCCGACTAAGATCGGCTAGGGTAGAGATGACATACTTATCAAATTGGTAATTATCAAACCTATCAAATTGTAGAGAAGAGAAAATCCATAAACAGTTCATCGTCGAATCGAAAAATATGAGTACCTACAGGCACTTCTCGCAGCAAGTACGCCCTATTATTATGACGTCAATAAACCTAGACTAGACAGATTGACTCTAAATATACTTATATATACTGTAAATATACTTATACTTACCAAGCAATACACCATAGCGCCCCAGCGATGTGCGTGCGAGTAGTATTGGTGTACTTGACCGCTGTCTTGATGGAAGCGTGGCAGAATATGCACGTAGTGATTGTATTCTCTGGTCCCAGAAGAAGTTGGTGCTAAAAATGTATAAGTAACTTAGTTTTGCACTTCATCATCAGACTTAGCGCCCTGTCTTCAGCTAAACAGCATCCAGCATCTGACTGCAAACTTTCACAGATCGCCATCCCACCTTGCCGAAGGGCGTCCTACACTACCTTTGCCGGGTCTCGGTAAACGTTTTCTTGAGTTTCTTCGCGAGATATTGCCGACCCACTGCCACTTCAGTTTGCAAATTCTTAAAAATTCGTTAAAATTCCATAACGACAACCACGAGCTAACACTTAATAAAATCAAACCGTCAGAAGTATAAATAGATACTGTGTATTTTTCACTGGAATTAATTCAGAATAGGTGCGTCCCGTGTTTTGTGGTCACGTCACGACCGATCATTGGCATGGCAACATAATGAAATTCCACTCCTATCTGAGTCCTAGATATGCTGGTTAAACTTGCCTGGTTCGGTGGCGGTACCAAGATGGATGTCTGTCCAGCGTATCCTGGCGCCTCCATAGCTGCGGCCTCCTTCTGCATGATCTGGGGTGAGGGGTATACTTTCGGGTACACAGGCGGGTCACGGTCCATTGTTCTGAAAAAGAATCGTCCATATACGTATGTATGTTACGACTGTAGAATCTTGTAGTCTTGTCTTTGTTTAAAATATTAAATAATATCCCAAAAAATACGATTTCGGCGGGACTTGAATCGGGGACCTTCCCTCAGTACGGGAATGCTAACCAACAGAGCTACGAATTCAAGTAACCGCCAAGTAGAAAATTTCTGGGACACCGTACCGACTCTAGCGCCAGTGTGTGGTGCAGAGTGTTTATCTACGTTTGACTCTCATGTCACTACTCATCATAAGTTAACTACTTAACACTAACGAACTAAAAAGCTAGGACATTGCACAAAAAGCTAAATTAATCGGTCCTTGAGGAACCTCGAAATTTTACTGAATGATAGGTATTGTCAAATTCTAAGAAATAACATCACTTGTAATATATGTACTTTAAAACATTCTAATGTAGTAGTCTGTATTCCTAATATTATGCGTAACAGTAGGTTATTTCTATCCCATGGAAACTGTTTTATGGCATAAAAAATAGCCCATGTTTTATTCCAGGTTTATATATAACTACTACAGTCCGTTTAATTGTTATGTCGTGAAGAAGTAAACATCCAGCCATCAATCCAGCTAAACTTTCTCATTTATAATACTAGTATCATCTTTTGTCCGTGGCTATGCGTCGTTATTTCTATTCTATGTGAACTGATTCTTGGAATAAAAGTTATCCTATGTTTTATTCCAAGCCTAGAACTACCTGTATGGAATTTCTTCCATATCCATTCAGTAGTTTTGGCGTAAAAAGTAACAAATTCATCCATACATCTAAACATAAAAATTTTCGCATTTCTTATATTAGTGTTATTGTTATAAATTAAGTATACATTTTATTGAAAATGTAGATCCTAATGACCCCTTACCTACTGATTCCCGAAAACGTGTGGTTCTTAGTTCTTTTTACAGTTTTATCAATTATTTTGTTAGTAACTCGTGAGGTCGTAATGCGGTCTCAAACTATTAATCTTTGTGGTACACCAGCATAAAGACCATTAACTAAAATAGAGTTAACAAATGCTATCGATCGATGTTCTCTACATATGTAGACTCTTTTGTTTTATATTTGTAAACGAATAACACACCGGTCGGTCGTGTTTGGTAACCAAGGTCAAATCTGCTAAGGTTCGTTTAGATTTGACTAAAAATTTTATAAAACAAGCGATATAATGTAGAGACCCTACTGACCTAGTCCTATAGTCTATCTAAGCCAAAAATTTAGTAAACAACATACCAAAGTTGATACGAATTCCTCAGCAAAGTTTAACAGACACTACTATCTCGCTTGGAAGATCGCCGAGCTCTAGTTTATTTGCCAAAAGCGATTGGCGTTTGGATCATCGCGGGGCAAGTGCGGGTGTGGCGGCGCCGCCGCGTCGTCGTCGTGACGTGCTTGTTTATTAATTACTAGTTTCTGCCTGCGGTTTCACACGCGTTGTTTCTTTGGAAATGTTTTAAGGTTATACCTATCCCATGGCTTAGAAATAACCTTACAAAAATGCTTTATTGTACACCAGTTGCAGATCATTACAAAAAAGGCATTACATGCTACAAGTACAATGGGCAGCCTTATGGCTTAGATAGAAGGCCTTACCTGATTTATGGGAAAATTAGTAAGTAGCCTATAAAGGTATTATTCCAGGCCTAGAGCTACTTGTACGAAAAATTTCGGATCGATCCGTTCAGTAGGTTTGGTTTGGCGTAACTAACATCCATCCATTCATCTAAACATCCAAACTTCCGCTTTTTAATATTGATGTGATTACAGAATCGATTGAAGATGGTCGTAAAGGCTTGCGCTTACCATACGCTGTTATGTTATTTTAATTGAAGTAAATTTGACCTCCAAAAATACACATTCATCTGCTCTGGCGTAAGGAATCTAATCCCGCAAACGTGGGATCCAACATCATTTTTGCGGGATTGGAAAATCGGGATTTGCGGGACTGAAAAAAAATTAAATTGAAAAAAATGTACGCAGACGTCTTAATAACCAGTTAGTAGTCGCGGCCCCAATAGCAATCGACTAAACCACTTTCTTTCCTTGTGTTTTCTTAGAACTTATGATTTTGACGCGCAATTGGTATTTAAAACAATAACTTCTTAAAATAGTTATTTTTTTTAAATTCTGTCTTGAGTTTTGTTTTAATTTTGTTAGTTTTAATGAATACGGAATCCAAACTAAACTGAAATATTCGATTTTCACATTTGAGTTATTGAAGGCCCACAAGCGTGTGCCTAGCTTGGGGCTAGATGATGCTGTGTGGATTGTCAAACATATATTTTAGATTTTTTATTTATATTATTATGTACAAGTTTCTACCCGCGGCTTTGCACGCTTTGTTTATATTGAAACGTTTAAAGTACCTATATTGCTATCCCAATGTAGCCTTTGTTTGATTCCAGGATTACTCGTATCGCATAGCTACATCTATGCGAAATTTCAACCCGATCCGTTCAGTAGTTTTGACGTGTAAAAGCAGCAAACATCCGTGCATCCATCCATCTAAACTTTCGCGTTTATTATCCCCATGTGTCGACGCTTTTGCACGTAGGAATGAAAGTAAAGAAAACAAGCTGTGTTTTGATGCGGGATTGGATTCCCTACTCTGGCGCATTATGCTGCGGTGTGATGGGCGCTTGTCCCTTATTTATTGGGTACGTTTTGATTTTATGCCTCCGTCTTATGAATTATTTTTACTATTGATTACGTTTTGTTTTGGAGGAACGACGTAGAGTCGCAACTTGTCGTTCCTCCACTCAAGATAAAAACTGCATTCACACTCCGAGAGGAATATACTCGTAAATATCGCTTCAAAATTCTTACAAACCACTTTATTCTCCTTATTCATACCCAATACCTATTTGAGTTTTTGCGAACATTAGACTATCGTCCGCCCGTCGTAATTCGAGACGCATCTGCATTAGTTATAAAGGACTTACCGCAAATTGTATGCAAATTCAAATAAAGTTGTATATTTTTTTCAACTATCTTTATTCAACAATTATATCATCTTATACATTATAAGTAGTTGTTCAAGACTCCATACTCGTACATAAAATGATCAAAATACTGCAATGCCACTGGCCCTAATTCTCCCAATAACTGTGTGAAATTCTCGATCTGCTTTTGCAAGCTCTTACTAGTACAATTACATCGCTCAGTAAAAATATAATCTACCTACTTTTAAATGACCACAGACTAATATTTAATCACATAATTAGTATTCAGTGTCAGGGTTTATATTAAAGCGTCCATATGAGGCCTTGATGATTCTATATTTATACTTAAATGCGTCAAAATAATGCTGGTTTTATTTATGACTAGTTTCTCACCGTTGGTTGCTTCCAACGCGTTGTGTCTATGGAACTTTTCAAAGGTTAGGTATTTCTATCCCATTGGAACTGTTTTAGCTAAACTTACATCTGTGCAAAGTTCCAACCTGATCTGTTGTTTTGGTGTAAAGAAGTAACAAATTTCCATCCATCATAAACCCAAACTTTCGTATTTTTAATATTAGTGTGAGAATTATACGGTTCTATCAGAGTTTTTGTCTTGCTTTATTAAATATGAACTTATATGATGTACCTAATCAATCACAGCTACCTTCAAACATACAAAGATCATTCTGGAATCGTCCATCATAGAAACTTTATTGGCAAAACATTGACACGATTAACAAACTATGCATTAATCTTAGTCAGATCAGAGTAGAGTAGGGTCAATAGAGATATTACTAAGGTAATATTAGGATCAAGTAGAAGACACTACCGAAAATTGTGTAGATCGCAGTCAGAAAAATCGATTCACTACCATCGAGTTAGGCTTCTTACTCAATGTTCACTACAGACAGGTTATGCGGAAATGCTACAAAAACATTTTGTACACTAACGAGCAATGGTCGTAGTTTTTTCATCTTTCCTTATATTAGTAATTGAGATCAGACGACAAACGCCTCTAAGGCCAACATCGAGAGAGCGGCGATCGCTGCCACCGCCGGAACAGTCACCACCCACGCGAAAATTATGTTCCTGCAACAACGAAAAATGTTAAATATATATATTTATAAATGACACCTAATATAGACCAATTTACAATAATAATAATACTTGATACAAATAATCGAAAACCTGTCTAAAAAATAAATAAATAAACCTGGTCATCTGATGCCGTCAATACGAAATGCATCTCAATTAATATCTCATTTCACTTGTTAGAGCCTATATCCAAATACACATTTTTGAGCTGTGCGGTAGCAGTGCGCCTCTAATCTGCGAAAACCTTTATCGGTTGGGGTACGGTATATAGTCTATAAAAAACACAGATTCAACTATTAAAATAACATTCTTCTCTTAGCATCGGTGCATAAAAAGCTAGAGTACAATGACCGTACCGAAATAAGCTCCAATCTACGGCTTTCTCGGAGAAATATCCAACGCAGACCACGGAACCAACTTTGCAGTGAGTAGTGGACACCGGCAGGCCAGCCTTGCTAGCAACCAGGACGGTGAGGGCTGCGCCGAGCTCGATCGTGAAGCCGCTGCAACAAATCAACTGGGTAAGAAACACATTTTTGTTGACACTTAATGCATGAGGGAAGTATGTCATATCATAAATCGTAATTTAGATCAAACCCGTTTAAAGCCATCCCATTCATGGACGGGATAGATAGATATATAGAATAGACACCCAAGAGGTTCCATAAAAAATGTATTCCCGATGGTTTAGTATAAGTCCCGCATAACTTGAAAAACATTGTAAGTAGTAGAGGTATTTGAAGACAACTTTTAGTTTATCAAACTAATGTCATGTGACTTAAGTTCCGGTTGTGCGTTTGAATCAGTAGCGTACAAACCTAGCAAAAATAATATACACTACATGGAAGGTCTTGGAGAACTTCCGGGAATCACCACTGGAAACCCAAAACACGTATTGTCTAAGTTGACCTTGCTTCGTCCAAAAAGCGACCCACAGTGTGACCTGACTTCACTTGACTTAACACATCGCTTACTGAGAAGTAAGTGCCTAAGTACGAAAGAGTGATTGTACAGTTATAACTTACGTGTCAGGAGTAATGCTGGTAAGGTCTTCTCCAACTGTCTGTATGACCCGTCGCCCCCACAGCCACAAACCAAGCGCAATGCCCACTCCGCCGAACACGAGGATAGCAAGTGGAGTCTCAGCTCGAGCGTGAGCACCGCCCTCGGAGTACAGCAGCCAGAGAGCAACTAGGGGTCCGATGGCGTTGCTTTAAATAGAAAAGAAATAAACTTGTTAAAGGGATGCTTAAATCCACGAACTAAAAAAAACAAAAATTCTCCGCGGTTTTTCTGTAAAATACCATTAATTAGGTGCACAGCTCCACAGATTTTTCTATCTAGATGCTAGCGAAGGTCTCATCTTTCAAACACAAAAAAATCGCATCATCAGATCAGGGTTAAAAAGATAACAAAGTAATTTATAAGTTCTTTCTTTAAAGACTAGGTAATACATTTATTTACCTTACATCGTTGCCCCCATGAGCAAAAGCGCCGAAGGTCGCAGTGAGGACTTGCAGAAACGAGAATAGCTTGTACGTATCAGGCGGCGGAGCTGGCTGCGGCACGGCCGGAGGCGACGGTGCTCGAAGCAACGGTGCTGCGCTCGAGTTAGGTGTCATGCCGACAAGACGCGTGCTCGAGTCGCGTTCTGTGTTCCATGCTGGATGTTCTATAGCCTAGAACGAATAAATAAATAATACTAGACAGTTCATACAACATCATTTAGCCCAAAAGTAAAATGAAAAAACAAATTGGGATTTTGCGATAAGATTTGCACTTTGCTGTCGAGGTCAACTGTATTTTAAACAGCATCATCAGACCTTCCGAAGTTTGTGTAATCCACCACAGTCATGTGATATCGTGTAGTCACATCCAATGGTGGAACAAAGCGAACAATAGTTGTTGACATAAGTGGGCAATACAAGCCGCGAGCACCCAGTTGCGAGGTGGGTCGACGACTTAAATACATTAAATATCTGTGTGTGTTCGTCACCTAAATACAATATTTACCTATACACTTTCGAACTTAATATTTACCTTCTCGATTCTTGGTGTTGGCGTTTCAAAATCCACAACAGGCCCTACCCTAGTCGCTGCAAACCTATCGAAATCGCTTTTTGCTATCGTATCGCAGGAACCCCCAAAAAACCCGTTCTTCGAATCGTAGCTTTCTCCCATGCCCATCAGCTGAGTTGAGTCCAAACTTTTACAACAACTCAACGTCTCATCAATGTACTTCAAGGTGTTAATTTGAGGGTCCGCGTCTATGAGTTGTAGTCTTGATTTGTTTGGGGGGCTGAGACTTCGCGATAGTATGCTGCAGTCATCCATAGTCGCCAGTAGAACTCGGTTCCTAACGTTCATGATTTCGACGGAGGATTTATCGGCTTCGCTGAGAGTCACCATTTCAGCGCACTCTTCGATAGCTTCGAGGACTTTGCCATCTTCAGACAGGAGGGATGTCGGTCGTTGTGGGACGCTACTCTTGTTTGAGTGGGTCGGAGTATTGGCCGGAGTTGTTTCTGAAAAATAAAAATCAGTTGTTATTTTAATTATGTTTAAACTTCGATCCGAACACATAATTATACATACATATCACCTATTTATCGCTTTTATTTACGTATTTTTCCCAACGTTTCAATAGGTAGGTACACACGTTGATGATCGTTGTATTATTGTTCTCTTCGCTTTTGTAAAAAAAAAAAATAATACGAGTAAGGTATATTATATTATATTAGGTATAAGGTATTTGACGACCTATGTGGCGCGGTGGGCGAAGGTCCGCTTGCGACGCAGGAGGTTGCGGGTTCGATTCCCGCCTCGGAACAATTGTGTGTACGATCTGCAGATATTTGTTCCGGGTGTTCTGGTCGTTTTCTATGTATAATAAAAAATATCTATCTATGTAATGTATTGTATTATGTATATCAGTTATCTAGTACCCATAACACAAGCTCTGCTTACCATGGGGCTAGATAATGTTGTGTGAATTGTCCAGCATTAAAAAAAAAAAAATAAAAAAAAAAAAAAAAAAAAAAATAAATATATATAAAAATTATAACTGTTAATCGCTCACCGTTGGATACTCCTAAAGAAAAGTTCACTTGTGGCGGTTTGTTGAGCTTCTTCCGGTAATGTGGCACCAGGAACAGACGAACGATGCCCGCCACTAATGCGCCCAACGCCACAGATCCAGATAACGCTACCCAAAGTGGTATTTTATCCATTGCTAGCACTAGAATTTAACACAAAAACATCGATATAAATACTTGCCAAAGAAAGTCAAAGGTTCCAAGCTCGTGAAAATAAACTTGAGAATCTTGCAGCCCTAAATAAAATCGCTAAGTAGCCTTAGCGCCATAAATGTATAACTACCTATATCCGGAAACCTTTTTGATGGGAATTCTTAATTATACTTCAAAATCGTCTAATATGAGCATTCGATCTAAACTGAAGTTATGAGCCAACTCACAGAACCTAACGAGTCAACTTACATTTTGGTCCATCGTGTACAACGCTCAGCACATTCACCGCCAGTGTGGCTCCGTAGAAGAATGGTAGCGCTTTCAAGCCTGACTTCAGCGGATCCTTCGCTCTCAGGATGAGCCGACGCACGAGCCAGTAGATCAACGCTGATGCAGTGCCGCTCAACACCGGAGAAATGAACCAGGAAGCCACTGGAACCAACAATAAACAATATGTAAATAAATAAATAATGCTGGACAATCCACACTGCAGCATCATCTAGCGCTGGCAGAGCTTGTGTTATGGGTACAAGATGACGGATATAATATTTAATACAATCCATCGCACGGATATATACTTTTATTATACATATAACGACCAGAACAACTGGAACAATTATCTGCAGATAGTACACACAATTTTCCCGAGGCAATCGAACCCGCAACCTCCTGCGTAGCAGGCGGAATTAATTCGTCCACCGCGCCACAGAGGTCGTCAACAATCGTTGAAGTATCTTGCTACAAGATTTATCATCGCCATCATCAGCTAATAGACGTCAACTGCTAGGCCTACAATTAGAAATAAGTCCCGTGCTGCCAGCATCCAGCGCATAAAGCTCAAGCTGGGGTCAAAGGTAATTAATTAGCGATTTACACCACACTATTTGGCCGCGTGATATTTACGATTCGTTTATTTTACAACGGGGCTGGGCCTTGGGAACAGTAAGGGCGGCTCCATATAAGGAAGGTAATGCCGCCGTAAAGCTCTGTCCTAATTTTGGTTTCAGACTTTACCTTGGTTTGTACCTATTATTACTAGGCAACATCATCGTTATGTAAGTATACTCGTAGATGCATTTATTCAGGTTCACAAGAACAGCACAGACATTTAACTGATATGATAACATACCTACTCGTTCACCATTTGAATGGAAGGAATACTGTTACCTACTTTATTAGCACGAAATCTAGTTACCTACTTTATTAGCACGCGCAATAAATCGGCATAGGAATAAACGTCAGTTAAACAAATGAAAATTGGTATTGAGCATGATATCAACAAATTTCTCAGCAAACATTTCCCCAAAGTACCGACCGGCCGCTTTATTTTAATAGATTTGCGTGCAATCGTCTCAATAAACTCCGATCATAACGGAACCCAAATTTTATTAGATTTTTCCTGGCTGTTAGAAATAGGTATAAATCAATTTCTAAATGCTGCCGCGAATTTTGTTTCTCATATACTGAAGATTTATGACGTCAGCGTGGATACTTTAGTCAAAAACTGAAGCGTCGCGCCAGCTTATAAAAAAATATCATAAATGTAGTTCTTTAACAACTTGTCTCACAAATCAATAGATTTCTTTCCGGCCCTGGTGGGGGCCTCGAGGCTTGGCCTCATTACCCCGGCGTCAACTCGAGGGGTGACGACCCCTCGGTCCTTGGGTTTTGTGGGATTATCTTTTTTTTTCCCTTATTCTCAATGTTTTTTTTTGTAATCAAATGTGTGTCTGATATGGTAGAGGCTTACCTATAGCGCCAAGCGTCGACCAACGCACTCCGACCGGTCCTTTAGCCGTCAACGTGAAGCCCACAGTCGCACCGACCACTGAATGAGTTCCAGAAACCGGCAAGCGCAAAGCAGTGGCCACCATCAGCCACGTCGCTCCAGCTATCAATGCGGCCAGGCATCCCGCAGCCAGCAGCTTCTCCCCACCATCAGCGTACAAAGACACATCTAGGATGCCTTTGCGCATTGTATCCGAGACCTTGTAACCTTAAATATAAGCGAGCGAGTTTCTTATTGGGAACCGTTGAACCGGGAAATTACGTTGAGGGAGGGTATAAATAGACGGATTGAAAGTACTATGAAGTGAAATAAGTATATGGAAATCTATAACGTTTTTTCATATTTCAATGAAGAACTCACCGATGAGGACAGCGCCGGCAATCTCGAAGATTGTCGCGAGGATACACGCCTGGGTCAGAGTGAGCACCTTTGAGCCGACGCTGGTGCCGAAGGAGTTGGCCACATCGTTGGCGCCGATCCCGAAAGCCAGTACAAAAGCCACGATAAACCCGCATACTACCAGCCAAAATAATTCGTCAGAATATGGTTCCATTTCTAAGCCGGATTTAACTTTCCTTTATAACATCTCTGTTTTCAATTATTATAGCACCGATTCCAGATTAATATAACATTCAACAACAAGCTTTGCTCACATATTTTTCTAAATAATTTATCACTCTTAAACTAATTTGTAAGGACTTGGTAGACACACATACAAAAATAAACCGAAGGGTTAATATATTATCTATCAAATTAACTCATGTAATAAACCGCAATTCCAAAATTTAGGAAAGTAGGTATAGTGTAACTATCAGGCGTTCAAAAATAAAACCTAAGAAAATAATGAACTTATCGTGTCTTTGCTTATGTGCGTCACAAGACAGAGTCTCTTAATGATGTTTCGTAAAGGAAACGAAGTCTTGCTAGCTTCGGCTTCATCATTCCTGCAAGATAAAAGTTCATTAATATATCTACCTACTTACATAAATAATTATTACCACACTATCTAGCACTGAGTTCCCTAGTGCGACGATTCTACTGCTCTACATAATAAAATATGAATGTATTGACCCAATCAAATCAGCGCATAAATCTTAACAACAGTTAGGTCTGTGTTGTGCCTACATCCAATTGATCCAGAACCAATAGGTATCTTGTAGAAGGATAAAATTTGGTTCAAGCTCAAGCTCCACATGTTATTGATTTACAGATTCACCGAATCTCCGCCATTTGATGTTGATGATGAATTTCGCGGGAAATCCCATCAGGAAAAATCTCTACATTTATTGATATCTAAACAAACATTTACATATACTATAACATTGTTAATCTTCATGGAGTTATAATTTTTACTGCATCATCAGCTCAAAATATGTCATTAATTTTAGACTTTTCTAATTAGAGCACGTGTCGGTGTAGACGGTCCTTGACATCGCTATCCGACTAATTATGCTAGATAATCACTTGGATCCTTAATTTAATTTTCACAAAATGTATATGGGTACTCACTTTGATTAGATATAGGATTTTAAAGTCCTAAATTTCGCAGTGGTGTAAAGCACGGTAGCTTTGAGCTTCTCGGCCGAACACTGAAGTTGACAAGGGTCACGCTTGCCCCGTGTTTGCCCCAGACTGAATGGAGCATGCGCAATCCAAGGCCGAGCCACCCCACCTCAGCACAGCAACCCTCGATTGTCAATAAAATTGTTTGGTCTTATGAAAAGCGCCCTTCCTTTATTGTTCCGTCCGGTGTAGGTTAACGGCGGCGGTCTTAAATAGTAGTTCTAACAAAAGAAGGCACAAAATAGAACAAAATACGCATGATAGACAGATACTTAGCGGGTTTAGATTTTTAATTGAACCAGATCGGAAATCACTAAAAAGCACTAAATAACGTTACGATTAGGTGTGGTATCAAAAGGTTGAAGGTCAGAAATGGACGAATGTTTAAAAAGCGGTCAGAAACCTTACTGAATAACAGCTTTTTGTAATTTTGCTTTCCACAAGTGATTAATAATGCTCGTACCTACCTACATTCATAACTTTACAAACACCTACTTTACCCAAATCATACCTACATAAATAAATCGTACATAATTATTTCACATTTAGAAATAGGTGTGTATCTAACATACTTCTGTACATAGGTGACCGATGTGGCTAGGCCGCCGCCCCGTGCCCGGGCGAAGGACCGCCTGCGACGCAGAAGATTGTGAATTCGATTCCCGCCTTGGGACAAATATTTGAACGATCTGCTCTCTGAATATTTGTTCACTGGGTATTTTATATGCAGGTATAATTTTTGTTTTACGACCGTCAATCTGTGGTCCCCAAAGGCGGTTCAGTATGTTTGTTTCCGTTTAGGCGGGGAGCTTGGTAGAAAACCACCCCGGGTACCTCCCAATTCGCGTCCCCCGTCACAGAAAAAACCGCCGTCGAAACAAGGAGGTGGTACCTTTTTTCGAAGTCAGATAAAAAGGGCAGCTTTTGTCTGTACCTACCTGAACCAGGCAAGGCGCACTTCGCGCTCTTGTCAAATTCTACAAGTACATATACCATGCCCATGCCATACATGCCATAGCGGGCTTAGGTTACAAAGAGCCTCTTTTTAATGTCTCAAAGTCTCAAACGCTTCTAATTTTTTTAACAGATATCTAATGTTTTGACGGTGTTATTCTGAAATTGGTACTATTTTTAACCGACTTCGCAAAAGGAGGAGGTTCTATGTTCGGCTGTATATCGGTATAATTTTGTTTTAGGTAGTTCAACGCTAAGAGGCAACGTGGAAGGCCCAGGATGAGATGGCGCGACGAGCTCGAGGTACATCTTCCATGGCCTGTTGCAGCGTTGGATCGCGAGGAGTGGAAGGAGAAAATGGAGGCCTTTGCCCAGCAGTGGGACAATAACGGCTTAAAATAAATAATAGTTAAATTACTACTATTTATAGAATGATCTCAAGATCTTATGGCGTGCGCGAGTCTGACTTGCACTTAGCCGGTTTTATTATTTAAATTAAATAAAGCAATCAAAAATTTCAATTTTCTAAAATAAATCTTTGAACACATATTTTGTTCGTAAAAGCTTGGAACCCGATTTTCACCGTATTTTTTGAAGTTACTGTCACGACATCAACGATATGTCAAACGTCAGATCTGAAACCATCAAACCACAACTCAAAACAAAAAAATGTTTTGTAACTGTAGTAATATTTTTTCATTTTTGTGAGAAATCTCCCTGGAAATTTTATAATAACACTGGCTTACAAGATAACAACCATTAGACCGAAGAATGTAACAGAGAAATCCTAAAAATAGTACCATGTTTTTTAGAAATGTCTGGACCGCCGCAGAATTCACGAATCAGACTTTGTGAGTACCTAAACGATTCTGATGTTTTCTGAGGTTAGAAATGTTTGAATCAAACTTATGAAAACACTTATATTTCTGCAGGCCGCTGCTGAAGCAAAGACAGAACTATCTTGGTTTTTATCGAAATTCATTGCACAATGCGAGAAGAAGCGGCGGCGCGCGTCGGCCTAAATTCAATCAAGAGCCAATAGATGCATTCCACTTTGACTCTGGGCCTCTATATGCAAGCAGATTGGTTAAACCACTCTTCTTTACATTAGGGGTACGCAAGCGCATTATTTTAACGCACATAAGTACATAACGAAATCTTTCTCAGTCAAGAAAGTATATAATAAATTCACTAACAAAAACATTTCCAGGTTTCGGTTGCAAGTTTAGCTGGAAGTGTTATTTGGGAGTATGAAACCTTACGATCTCATGCCTACACACTGTTTAGAAAGCCTGGGTCATGGCTGGGGGCACAGCAAAAGAAAATTATGACACAATTCGTAAGTATTTCATCAGGTCATTGCCATGTCTAGAGTAAACAGTACCGGGAGAGAGATCTTAACCCAGCTATGATAATCTCTTCACTGACCTAAGGTCTACTACTATTCTGAGGCAAGGACAAGAGACTTACGATAATTGAAACCTAGAGTTATATCAAAAAGATACAGACCTTCATTTAAATTAAATAAAATATTATTTTCTTATTTCCAGAATGAGCCAGGCCCTATTAAAAAATGGTGGAAGTCTCTGAATAACAATGAGAAAGTTTTTTATCCAATACTTGCTGTAAATGTGTTGGTGTTTGGTGCGTGGAGGGTTAAAGCTTGGCAGCCTTTCATGATCAAGTACTTTTGCTCAAATCCTCAAGGCCGTAAGTCAATTGCTGATAGTTGAAGTTTAAGGAGGTATGCCATGCACACATATACCTTAATATGATGTATTATTTATTTATTATTTTATTTATTTTGAGCCATTATTGTCCCGCTGCTAGGCAAAGGCCTCCCTTTTCTCCTTCCACTCCTTGCGATCCAACGCTGCAACAGGCAATGTATTACTACAAGAAATTTAGCTATGTGGCAAGGTAGTTTTGTAAATATTGTAAGCCATTTGCTATGAACCCTTTGCATGCGCATACCTGCTATACATAACATTATATGTTGAATACATAAATAATCATTTTATTGGTAAAAAATTACTAATTATTGTAAGGTATGCTATTTTGGACAAATAAAGTAACAGCATTTAATAGTTAACAGAAAAAAGAAAAATATTGTTAATTAATTCCCTAAAAAATCAATCTAAACTGCCAATCTTTTGATTGCACCAGTTTTCATTATTACTAACGTTATGTCGAAAACCCTGTATAGGTAATAGAAAAAAATACATGAAATAACAAAAACCAGAAACTGCATTTAAAAATGCTGCAGGGCTAATGGCTTGGTTGTATACACGGTTATATACCACTTTAAATATGAAAAACTTGACAAGCTATCTTTTTTTTTCTTTTTCTAGGTGCAGTCTGCTTGCCAATGCTATTATCAACATTCAGCCACCACTCACCTCTGCATTTAGCGGCAAATATGTATGTGCTGTATAGTTTCATGCCAGGTAAAAATATTATTTCTGTAGCCCTAAACTGTTTATATGCATGCCTTTCATTCAGTGAAATCTAATTCAATTATAATAATGTAAAGAGATAAGTAAATAAACTTAGTACCTTTGCACTAGCCATAGTCGATGTAGAATGTTTGTAAACAAACCGCTCATACTTAACCAATTCACTCTTTTGCTTTGTCTTTTTATACGCCATTTATATTACTTGTCGATTTGTACTTGTAGTGGCAAATAAATTATAATGTCGTCCAGTCGACCTTTAATAAGTATTGCTTACAATTATATCCGAAACTCGACGGCACGTGAGTTTTGGTTATTTGTGTCGTGATTTGTTTACAAACATTCTACATCGACTTTGGCTAGTGTATAGGTTTGTTTGTAATGTATTTAATATTATTCATGCATTACAAATGAGTGAAAATGGCTTATTATTACCGGTAAATTATTTCTCCGCTATTTTATTCCATAGAGAACGCAGAATAAAAATGAAACTGCAAAAAAAAATTCTCGCGTAATGTTATAACGGGAATAAATGGAGTTCGTGATAATAAATTATTAAATGTATAATTTTATTGAAATACATTACTAATACATCATTATGTTCATTGAATGATATCATCTTATATACTTATACTTAAGTATTAAGGTGTACCTACTATGTACTATTTGACGTGTAATGATATACTTTACCAATAAATGAACCATTAATATTTTTTCTTTACAGCTGCTATAGCATCACTGGGCAAGGAACAATTTACAGCTTTGTACTTAAGCTCCGCAGTGATCAGCACATTTTCAAGCTTCTTGTACAAAGTGCTGGTGAACCAACCTGGCTTGAGTCTTGGGGCCGTAAGTTATTGCTTACTTCCTTACCTACTAATATTATAAATGTGACGGTGTTAACATTTTCCCATACAAAATGTTCATGGGTTATGTAACTGCGGCTGAGCGTGCCCAACGACTTCTTGGGCGCCTCCGCCCCGCCATGCTGGAGGTGCCCACTTGTAGGACCAAGCTACTAAAGTTTGCCCCTATGTCACTCACTATATATTTACTCAATGTTCTATCCAAAAACAGCGTAGACATATTTTACGAAAACCTGCATAAAGCCATGAAAAAGTCACAAAATGTTATTGAAACAAAATTATAAATTATTTAGTATTGTGTGTATGTACAAAAATATGTAATTTTTAGTATAAGTAGTTATAACATCGCCTTAGGGCTTCATAAAAAACCTGTTATGATGTTATTATCTCAATAAATAAATGAAAGCTGATAAAGAATCTTGTTATAGTTGTATATACACTTGACAAAGGTTACCAATTACTCACCAATGGAAACGCATCGGGACAAATTGCCGTCACCTCTAGGTTAGCGGCGGTGATTGGTTCAACGTGGTCACCAAAAAACATGTCTCAATAGAAGATTACTCTGGTATCCCATCTGCAGCTTCCTTACAATATAATTTATCTGTTTCAGTCAGGAGCGATAATGTCTGTGGTGTCCTACGTCTGCGTTCAATACCCTGACACAAAGCTGAGCATCATCTTCCTGCCTATGTACACATTTGCGGCTGGCACCGTAAGTTGACTTACACGCGTGAATAAATAAACCAATAGTGCTCGTCGATCCACACAGCATCATCTAGGATCATCCACAAGTATATCAGTCATTAGTATTAGATGACTGATATTCCTACTTAATACAATACATTACATAGATAGATATTTTTTATTATACATAAATAACGACAAGAACACCCGGAACAAATATCTGCACGCAGGCGGACCTTCGCCCACCGCGCCACAGAGGTCGTCAATGCGTTCGGTGTCAAAGAAACTCTTCACCGTAAACGCGATTTATCTTTACGGATTTTTTACCAGATGTACCAAATTCATTAATCTACGTATGCCAGGAATATAATGTATTTATATTTAACAACCAATTCTTTTTGTAATAAAATATTTGGCAAACAATCCAACAGTTGCATATATTAACCATATTTTCAGGCTATCAAAGCTATCATGGGTGTGGACTTCGCGGGAATCCTGTTTGGATGGAAATTCTTTGACCATGCTGCTCATCTTGGTGGTGCCCTATTAGGAATGTAAGCTATAACTATTATAGTCCTATAATTATTAATTACTACGTACCAATAGAAAAAAAAAGCGCCTATAAGAATGAGGGAATAGAAAACGCACATGTGATTGCACACACACTTGTGCACTATAATATGTCCTGCACACATCGCTTATCACAGACAGAGGCCGAAATTTTCAGATTAGTTTAAACTTGTTTCAGTGTTTGGTGTTATTGGGGCACTGAACATATTTGGGGTCACAGAGAAAAGGTCCTACAATTTTACCATTTCTTGAGAAAACCAGAAAAAGGAAGATGATTTTTTTTAGTACCTACTACCTATAGACAAATGTAATGTTCACCAGTTCAAATATATGATTTCTTGAAAATATTGATTCGCTAAATTTAATTTTAGAGGGATGTTTATTTTATAATTTAGACAGTTAATAAAACTTACAATTAAATTTCGTATTTCATAATGATTTTTTACTTGTACTAGTGATATTTTGCATTTATATGCAGCATGCTATATAATTCGTTAGTTTAACAAGTATTCAATAGATAATATAGCACGGCGCTAGGATTGAGCCCCCGAGTCCATTTAACGATAGTTTCGAGACGTTATCGTGAAGTCTCATTTTACCATAGGTTTTAGTACATTGCCTCTATCGTACGGATAGCTAACTACGCTAATCCCATACAAATAACGAACACGTCACGACCACATCTCGATACCTATATTACCTACCTACTATCGTCAGATAGACGTATTTGTTCGTAGATGAGAAGTATTTGTAGTTGGACGGATTATCATATTGTAAGTAAATAACACTATTATTGTACTACACATAGAAAGAAACCTTCGCCTTAGCCTTTTCTTTTTCGATTACTTGTGCTTTGATTAGCGACATCCGCATCGTCTTGCTTTGATAATTTGTACGTAAAAACATAAGGCAATCGCGCTAGCTTTTAAAATGTATCTTTAGGCCTAGCACGGGGATTGGTGTATAGGATAGAGTGAGTAGATAAAAATGACATCTCAATGTCATACTTTGCGTAAATTATCAGATTTGAAAGTATGAGCTTCAATAATTTACGAATTCGATGACAATGTGACGTAATTTCACCTTGTTTTATTCCACCCGAGACAACAATCCCCAAAGTTTCAAATTTGACTAATAGTGTTACTATAAAAACTATCGTAGTTCGATGAATTCATTACTGATGGCTCTGAGGGCCGCGGTACGCGCCCGTCTAGAACCGCACTCACCCTAAAGAAGTCCCTCGTTATGGGATGAACCGTTATTCTAACACAAATAAGGTTCGTAGTAAACCCGCTTACATCCGTAATGTTTAAATTTAATAGTATATATGTATTGTAGGAAAATAATCGTGGTCTGTTCGCTTCTATTAATTAGGATGATTTATTTTTTGACAGTTCCATTTGTTTCAGTGCCTGGTGCTACTGGGGCTCCTTCCATGTATGGGGAAACAGAGAGAAGTTCCTTCAGTATTACCATAACATTAGAAAAGGCGATACCGGAAGATGATTTTAGTTGACACGTGAGCGCGCGGTACTTCCTCGTTAAAGCAGTATCTAATATCCATATTTGTCAAAGGACTGCAAAATCCAGAATCACCATCTCAGTGATGGTGATTCACGATAGTTAAAAATGTACCTAAATGCGGGAAATGACTAGACGTTTATAGCGGAGGCGGTATTTTATCAGAAACGTGTCATAAGTAGTTCAAGACTTATACACCATTTTTTGGAAACACTATTAAGGCACATAATATGAGTAAAACCGCACCTCCTCACAAAATAACATATTGTTCGTCAAGCTGTTCCGAAGATACGGAAATCTGCCAAATGTTTCTGCAGCGCCATCTGCAATTACTTAAAAACTACAGGGGACAGAAATGCCGCTGCTCACACGCTACGGTCGCTGTGCTTCGTAAAGTAGTGATGTACGAGTTTAATAGACAGATTTCACATGGCACGCGACAGATTTATGACTGTGGTGTGTCGCCCGTCGCAAACATATCTACTTAACACGCTAGACGCGCGGCGACCGTGCCGTGACCGCATGCATGTGAAAAAGATCTCAGGTGATACCGGTGCCGTGAGCGTGATCTATAACGAACGCGTGGTCTATTGTTATAAAAACAAGATGAAAATGAGGAGTGCTGTGTGTATCATAAATATATTTGATTTTTCATTCTCAGGCCTAGCCTAGCCTGGGTGCAACCCAGAGAGTAGCAAATTATTTATCTGTTGATACAATATATTTAAAATAATACAACATTTATACAAAATAGATTTTATTAATAAAATAAAAAATTGTGCCGTTATATATATTATTCTGTTCTTATATTTAATGATCTCTTGAACTATAGCACCTAGTTTTAGGCATATGTTTCCCCCACACCTCATTTCCTTATAATGGATAAAAATGAGTTATCTTGAAATAAGTAAACTTTTTGATCTATTGCCTATGTGTTACACACATACACAATGAGCCAACCAAACAAGAAATTAAAGTCGATTATTATCTTTCAGTAGAAAACCATCATGAGAGCATAAATGCAATAAAACTTAATAAGTAAACAATACAAAGCTAAGCTTTTAGGATTTTGGCGTGGAAATTGAAATGTTCGCCGATGTAAGTAGAAATGTAGTAGTAAGAATGGTCATAGCCATCACGTAAGTTGAGAATTACTGGCACGCCCACAGCACGACAGGCTTTGACTAGGTTTTCCGGAAGAAGTTGCTTTTCAATGTAGAACTTGTCAGCTGTGCCCTAGAAATGTTAAAAAGTTTATTTGTTTTTGTTCTTCCAAGTGATAGTTATTATATTCTTCACAAGAAGTTTTCATATAAAAAGCAATCAAAACTTCAGTCTCATTATAAAATACGTCATCCTCAACCTATGCTAGTTGACTTAGGAGGCTGACTTGTTGAGGCCTCCCGTAATGAGAACAAGCACTTCAGCATCATATCTTCTGCTTACTACATCCAGAAACATGAAACCCTGGTTGAAATAAGCTTACCTGATCAATGAACAAAGTAAGTGGGGGTCCATTGTATTTCTTGACTAGCTCAGTGGCATCCCATTCATTCCATTTGCTTTTGTCATCACCCAGGTAGCCAGCGAAGCCTTTGACACCCCATGGGCAAGCTGTAGGATTGCAAATAGGGGCAAATGCACTGACAGATTTGTAAAGACCTGGGTTCTTGAGTGTGGATATCAATGCTCCATGACCACCCATGCTAAAATGGAATTTATAGGTATCAATAAAATGTATAGGTACCAATTAGGGCTAGGTAATGGTAGTTACTTAGTAGTTAGTACCGAGGCTAACCTTCATTGTAGTGATTATTTAGCTGAATTCATAAATTGACAAAAAACTTAGATAAACATCATAAATAAGTGAATTGTCCATCATTTTTGTTATTAATATTTTTATGTAGGTCTTGGTTTTTTAGAGTTTATGATTTGACAAAAAAACGTAAAACTTAGCCAACCTATGTCCCATGATGCCAATTCTGTCTGGGTCCACCACATTTCCAAATGCTTGAATCACCAACTCATAAAGTTCCTTGTTCAAGTAACTACCCATTCTGTAGTTAGTGGACCATGGCTCCTTTTCTGCATCTAAGTAGAAGCCAGCTGATACTCCAAAATCCCAGGACTCATCATCGCCAGGTATCTTTACACCTCTGGGGGATGTATCAGGGCCAACAACGATAATCCCATGCTCTGCCGCATATCTGTGAGGGAGAATAATACATTTAAGTTCTGTAGTTAAGTAAATGAAAATGGTTAACTGTAGTACTTATGTAATTTTTTTATAATATTGATTAATGTCCCACTATGACCTTGGGCTATTTTTTATCAGTTTGATATTTCAGTCATTATTTTTATCTTTTAGAGAAAACAGTGATTATTATTATCACTTTTCAGCAACATGACTACAGAGACATTGATAAGGCTCTGACATTATGCAATAATGATTTATGTCCATTAATTGTTATTGCATAATGTTGTGTCACAAAATACAGATTTTAACTATTATTTCAAAGGAGCTAGGAGGAGCCTACTATATGAAATAATAGTTAAAACCTGTAATTTTTAAGGGACCCTAGAAATTATTAATTAAATTCATTATATTGACTCTTAAAGAAATTGATGAGCAAGTAAGGTATCATAGTTTAAATATTTCACTCTTTACAGTTGGTTTAAATAGGGGATTTTGAGTTTACATTCATAGCCAAATGTAGAAATAGGTACTCAACCTTTGGAAGCCAGATTTGGCTATGAAGTTCTGCTCAGTGCATGTAAGTCCAGATAGGTAGTAAACAACAGGTAATTTAACATCTCCACCCTCTGCTTGAGGTGGTAAGTAGATAGAGAAGTTCATCTTGCATTTCAACTCAGAAGAATCATGGGAGTATACTTTCTGGTAACCCCCAAATATCTTGTTGGATGATACATGCTCTAATTTCTCCATGTTTCCCTGGAATTTAACTGCTGTTATTTAAGAGTCCTGTTAAAATATGAACCAAAGAATCTAGAAAACCTCGGCAGTGAACTGTAAATAACATAACCTAACCCCAAGAAAAGACTTACAAGTTCACACTGATAATGTCGAAGACGTGAAGGTGTTTTAACTGTACCAATCGCGAAAGCAGTAAAACGATGAAAAAACTGTTTCATAAAGGTACAAATATACACCGCAAAAAATTGTTTTTTTTTTAATGTTCTTTACGTACGATATAAACAGTGTTGCCAGATAGGGAAACCAAAATTGCAGTGTTAGAGCCTTGAAAATACAGTGTTTACAACAAAAATACAGTGTTTGACTAAATAAAAATGCAGTGCTTTTTACAGTGGAATTCACGTACAATTTTTATTTCTTTCTATTATCTTACCAACTAAACATTCGATTATTCACTGTCACTCTCGTTTAATACAAATCCTCTCCCTGTTTTATAAATTGCCGAGTCAAAGGCCTTAAACATTTTGTCTGTTGGGATAAAACTCACGCAGTTACCACCGTGGCGTGAAATGGCTTGTTTCGCCAACATATTTCCTTTCATTGTTTCAGTAATCAATCGATTACGTTTCTTTGATTTAGTGTCGTTGATTTTACTGAACATTCTTTCACATTCAGCATTAGAATTGGGAAGAGCCAAAACGTTCAGCATAAACTGAGCAATCGAGCTGAACTCCTTTATCTGCTTTACCTGAAATTAAATTAGTAACGTATTAGGCTAGAATCCAAAAATGACAAAAACAAAAAAAACTTCCTACAACTATTTTACGCACATTGTGCCAAAATTCGTCAGGTCGTTGACTGGTATCGAATTCTCTTTTTAATTCCGGCAATTTGCGTCACTGGTCGTCCAGTTCTTGTTGATCGGCTAAAGAAGTAGGTGCTAATCTAGGAAGCAAGATCAGCAGATTTTGAAGAGACTCGTCTCGATTTGCATCATCGAAACAACTATTAGGCCCCAGTTTTGAAATCGCAGTCAGAACTGGATCACTGAGCGCATATCTTTTTCTAATTCCAACGCACGCTTTTAACAAGAAATTACGGCATTTATTTTTCATTTCTCTTTTCCTCTCAAATGGTATTTCGTTTGTTGATAGTTGTTTTTGAACCCCCAAACCAAGATAAATTTCATCCAAACCTTTAAAGTATCTTTCATCTGTTGGATCAATTTTGTCAAGATCGGTTTCAGCGTCAATATGTGTCTTCTTCATGTATGCTGATAATAGACAAATTTGGTAGAATTCGCGACAAAAAAAGCGGGAGTGTATTTGTAAGGGGCGTTTTTAGGGTTCATAGCGTTATGTCATCATCATCATAAATAGATTTTAGGTGAGTAAAAAAATACAGTGCTCTCCATACACTGTTTTTTAGTAATACAGTAGACAGTAGATGGCGTAAAAATACAGTAGATCTACTGTAATTACAGTGCATCTGGCATCACTGGATATAAATGAAATGAGCAGTGTTACCAGACTAAATTTCACAAACAATACTGAAATATATTAAAAGAGCATTATAGAAATAGGTACCCAACTTATAATTTGCCGCAAATCGTTAGCCTATTAGTGTGCGCAACGAGAAAATGTATGTGTAGGTTGCAGATTCATGCTAAATCATTTTTACTAGTTTTGTCCCGCGGTTTCGCACACAATCAAATATCTATCCCATATAGGATATATACTTATGGGATAAAATGAAGCCAATATTATAATAATGCCAGCCTAGACCTACATCTACGCAAATTATATAATTAATTTTCAGTAGCCCGATGCATTGCAAACTCAGTGAAAAGAATTGGTTGAACCTTTTTCAAAACTGGTAAGTTACGTAGGCAAACTTTTACATATTTTTGGGTGAATTATTGGATTAAAGTAAAAACCGGTAAGGAACTTAACAATATTCGAGAAAGTTCCTAAGAACTTTGATGCTCGCGAGGGTGATTTGTTACGGTGTTTGTTTGTTTATTTATTTCCACCGTAGGTACACATGTTACACCTGATGTAGTTAAGTTCTATACCTAAGTTTTAAAAGTTATATTACGATGCATACACAAAAAATACAGACTTCCACCAATATAACTAGAAAAATACTGAATTCTAAACCCTCGTTAAAATACTGAATCTGGTCACACTTAAATGAAACCAACCAACCAATCCATAGATTCTTCTCTTTCTAGGAACCAATCCGTGCTGGCTATGTGATTGACGGCTACGATACGACCAATGCTACGACCGAAATAACAGAAATGATACCCCTAGATAGACTACAATGATACCGTAGAACATCCGCATATCCGTAGAAGAGAAGTTTATCTACCTACTGTTATAAGCTTTGGATTGGAATAGCATGAGAGACGGAGAAAGTAACTAATAACATAAATTTTACTCCGAAAGACCGCATTGAGATATTTTATTTTCGAGTGCAAGCCACCCTAAATTTTCACAAATTTTTTTTTAGTAAAATATTTTTGAGCCTTTTTTCTATGGAAATATAGGAAAACTGTAAATGTTGACCATTTTGGTGTCAAAAAAACTTGTACTTACGAGGAATGATAAGATAAATGTAGTACTTTCACTTTTAAACTGAAAAACACTGCACCGAACCATCAATAGATAGGTAGGTACGAACCTACCTACTTAATTTAAAGTACCTAAACTTATTGTTAGGTTGAAAATAACAAGGCAGTCAGGCTTAAAAGAAAATGTTACCGAACATAGAGAGGGTACCTAAATACTTACTATATTTTGGTTCTGTTCAGCAAACATAATTTTGAATTTAATTTTTATTTTACATTAGTTAGTATCTACATACTATAAAAACAAATGGAATATAATAATAGTAAGTATTTTTTTTATTGATTCTTAACAAAAATTCACTGGATATATGAAGCTATGGACTAATTTAAATGGCTAAGTACTTCGACTAAATGTTATGTTGCTTTTTATTGGTTTTCCATGAAAGATATGTGTTCCAGAACAGTGCAACTGTCTGGACTACGAGTACTTGATACTGAAGGGGAACATAGTAGAAATTAACAAGCTGCACCCAAGGCCAAACATAATAATTACTCTTCAACACATCAAAATAATTGGTTTCTAAATCATTTTTTATCATTTTCCATGATTTGCCTTGCATTGCCGGTACAGCTATTAGAATAAATGACAAGAAAGCTGGTGCAAATATAACTTGATCCACAAACACTTTCTTTAAAGCTACTTTTGTTCCTTGAGATCCAATTTTCTTATTCAGGATACCATACCAAACTCGAAGAGCTGGGCCCTTAAACATAAAAAAACATGATTAAGTCAAAAAGGACAGAAATAAAACAATTTGAAGGCGGCTTTACTTTACTTACACCAACAAAAAATCCAATAGAAGCAAACTTTATCATTCGTTTGTAATCCACATCTTTAAGGGCAGAGTTTTCAATAAAAGTTTGTGATATAACATCTCCTGCTGCCATTAATGTGCCAGTTTGTACTGCTTGAACTAAATAAGGTCTTCGATAAAGTATATCTTGATACATTTTCATCATTCCTCGACCCATGATTGTAACCATAATCAAGCAAAAGCAAATGAAGGCATAGGGTTATTTTTTTAAGTTCCTAATTACTATGTTTCTTTTTTCACATTGTGCATGTACATTGGTCTATGAAAACAAAACCTCGTGAAAGAAATGAAAAAAACAAACAAAACAAAACAACCAATCAAACCAATGTACATAGATGCCATATAGCCACTCACGTCAGTCATTGTCAGTCCGAGTCCTGAGTCATCCTCATGCATGATTGACTGCTACGCTAGAACGACTGCTATTCTATTTATATGTTATGTCATTGTCACTTGTTGAATTTATTATTATATGACCACCACCATAGACTTAGTAATAATATCCAGTCGCCGCCGGCGGCGGTGTTCTGGGGAAGTAAATGTCAAAAAGTTGGAATTTTTCTCAGGTCACCTCAACCCCCTCTATACGATTCCAGTCAGTCTGTGTTAATTTAGCTTTATATAATAAAATATTTAAGAAATATCTATTTTAATTCTTATTTGTTAGGTAGGTATTTGGTAGGTATGTTAGGTAGGCTACCTACCTAATTCCAATTTTAAGCATTATATGTATACCCATGATATACATACAAAGATTCGAACATTTTTAATAAACTCATACAACACATTACACTACACATTATTCGGAAATTTAGAAGTTTACGTGCTGGTAAAACCGGCAAGATTTGTGTTTTTGTTGTGATTTTTCTGTTGATAGTTATTTGCGTTCAATCGAAGAAATAAATGGATGTAATTCGTAATTTACGTATGAAATGTGATTCTGTGTTTATTATTTAAATTAGTGTTTAAATTAGGTTATTCTTCTTTACAAATAAACATGCTTCTAATATATAAATACATATGAAAGTTAAGATTCGTAACGAATACATCCGACAGAGAACCAAGGTTATCGACATAGCTCAAAGAACTAGCAAGCTGAAGTGGCAGTGGGCCGGCCATATCTCGCGAAGAACCGACGGCCACTGGGGCAAACGTGTTCTAACGTAACTGTAAAAAAAGGAGGTCTGGGGGGCAAAAGGGGGGAAAAATTTCTTCTTATTCAAAACCATTTGTCCTCCTCTAAATGACTGTGAAAAAAAATTTCTTCCAAGTCTATCCGTTTTGGAGATGGAAAAGGGGGGGCAAAAAAGGGGTTAAAGGGAAGTCCAATTCTTTTTTTTCCAAAACAAAGAGAAACCCTCTATACGACCCTGCAATCAGAACTCCTCTATCGCGACAGCATCTGGTAGCACACTCAAAAGGGGGGTCCTGGGGGGGCAGGGGGGGCAACATTTTCTATGCATTCAAAATCACTTGTCCCCCTCTATACTGCCCCCATAAAAAAATTAAGCAATATGGCTCCATGTAGGAGCCCCCCCTCTGGAGGCGGTCTTGGGGGGGCAAATGTCAAAAAGTCGGAATTTCCCTAGGAGACTTTTACCTCCCCTATACGATTCTGTAAAAAAAAACATACCTTCCCATCCACCATCAAGGCGAAAATCAGTCAGTCAGTAGTAATCTAGCTTTATATAGTATGTATAATGTATAATATAATGTATAATACTAAAAAAATAAGTATAAATGGTAATCTAGCTTTATAATATAGTAGAATAGAATAATATTATATGAAAAATAAATAAATATTAGAGTTAACATTTAGGTACCTTACATTTTAGATAATACCATGTAGCAATGTAACGTTAAATATTATTTTAATCGACTTTTACATAATTCATCATAATCTTTCTTACGGCCATCGACATCTTAATGTCGCCTACGGCACAGCACTATTTACCCCGCCTTCTAAGAGAAAAAAGGAAAGCAAATACAGAATTGGTTATGAAAGAGATGCACAGTTGACCTCGACAGTTGACCTCAACCGGTCAACCAAATTAAGTTGAGCTCCGTCAGGAGCCATTAGTAAGCGAGCGCAGAGACTGTCACGGGTCACTGGTCTGGTCGTTACTGATCGAACGTTAGTGAGCGTGAATTTTTATAAGATCTCTTTTTCTTATGTGATGTCTTAAATCGTTCGCCCTGTATTAGGTGTCTAGGGTACGTAGTCGATGACCCTGACTGACTATACCACTAACTATAACGAATTATCGTGTCAGACAAGCTATAGTATAGTCTGTGGTATAGTCGAACTAAATAGGCTTTCATTTCATTCACGGTCATTCACTCTGTTATTTGAGAGACGCTAACCCAAAATGACAGCTAGCGCACTTGCAGTGTATTTTCTTATTCTTCTCATTCTCAATCACTCACTCACTTGTTCATTCATTACCAGACATCAGGATTTTTTTTAGTAAATTGTAATCTTTTTGCTAAAATTATTTCCGAAATCCCATTGAAATCCACATCACTTTCTCAATTCAACTATGGATAAAAGGAAATTATCTACGGCAGGCGATAGCCTGTATCAAATACTTCAAGTTCCAAAAACTGCTACTGCCGACGACGTCAAGAAAAGTTACAGAAAATTAGCGTTAAAATTTCATCCAGACAAAAATCCTAACAATCCAGAAGCAGCAGAGAAATTCAAAGAAGTAAATCGTGCACACACAATACTCAGCGATGCTACGAAACGAAACATTTACGATAACTATGGATCGCTCGGACTCTACATTGCCGAACAGTTCGGGGAAGAGAACGTCAACGCCTATTTCGTAGTAACAAGTACCTGGTGCAAGGCGCTATTTATCGTGTGCGGAATATTGACCGGTTGCTACTTCTGCTGTTGCTTGTGCTGCTGCTGCAACTGCTGCTGCGGGAAGTGCAAGCCGCGCCCCCCGGAGGAGTCTGGCGACTACCACACATTGGAGCGCGACGACTCGGACGGCGTGCAGCCCGTGACGGCGCAGCCTGGCGGCGAGGGTCGGCCCAAGGGCGAACAGGCGCCCCCAATCCCGCTGCCCATGCCAGCCCCCACCACTGCAGGTGCCTCCGAGAACACTGGCCTAAACACAGGTGGGGTCAATTATGGAATTTCACAGTAATCCATTTAAAGAATTACTCTTACTCCATTTTTAATGATTGCCATTCTACTATCATTTTCATTCAGGTGATAAAAACATTATCAATTTGGTAATTTTTGGACGTGATTTAAATGGCATAAAAGCTTAGAGAACTAATGTTGCTACACGCTTATTACTCTATATAAATGGATTGTTTATTTTCTGGTAGATCATCAACCATACATCTACCATATTAGTACATAGTTGGTGAACTCCATCTTTCTTTAACTTGAAGGATGTTAATTCATATTCATTTTATTGTTGATGTTATCACAAAATGTTATAAAATGGAATTAGGTGTTAGCATACATTTCTTATCTGTTAAGGATTCATTTGTTTCCTGAAGCTGCTGATAATGATAATTTTGGATTTGTGTGTGTCACAAATCCAAAATTATCATTGTCAAAATTATAATTATTTTTAAAGTATGACACATATCTGAAACATTCACACAATGTTCTTTTATTTTGTGTTGTTTTTACATTGAAATCAGATCGAAAAAACTTGTCTGTCAAGTTACTTAATTTAGAGTATGGATAAAGTGTTACTTCAGGGCTGGTACAAGTAATTTTCAGAATTTGCTGAAATAAAATAATATGCCTAAATAGATTTTATATTTAGACCATTCTTTAAAAAACTCTTAATAAACTGTCCGACAAAAACATGTTTTGTATTGTAAAAAATGATACATTCCAGTTATTTGGCAAATGTTAGTAGCTTATCAATTTTATAACATAATGATTCTGTTACTGTGTTGAAGGTACTTTTAAACTAAAAAAAAGGAATATTTGTTTGAAATATCAGACTCCTTTATTCCACTGCTGGACCAAAGGCTTTTATAATAATCACATCAAAACCAAGCCAATCTTTTAAGAATAATAATATTAACTCGCTCCTTTTTGAACCTTTGAATGATGAACTTTGTTCAACATCATTTCGTTTAAAACTCACAAAGATACATATTGAAATGGCAACATTTAATTAAACTTATTGTCAAAAGACAATCTGCACATGTTTGGCAAGTTCATTACAATACTAGTTATACTTTATTAGTGTCTATTTGGAGCTGGCAGACAGGTACTTACAGCAAACTGGTTTATTTGAAGAATCAGCTCCGTCATATTATATGAAAGTAAAGTAATTCATAGGTTTTCTAATTAGATAAATAGGATACTTTCTTATTCACGTAAAAATTACTCCTCATCATTTCACATTCTTCCCGCTGAATGTGCCTTCTCTAAACAAGGTGGTTTTGGTCCTAATCACCAACACTCCGCAGACGGATGAGTGATTGCAGTATAAATCTACAAAATACACAGAAACATCCTGTACAAGTAACAGTAGCAGCTGCCAACCCATTCAACAGTCAACATCTGAAACATCCATAAGTACATACACTTTCACACATAACTTTAAATTATCTCGATTAGAAATCAGTTGAGAAAAATTTAGCTTATTACGTCCGACACGCTATACCCCTTTTAATAGTCATGTATGAATATATAGCTATAAATTAATTTCATCATTTAATTGGGGCAACGAAATTGTATCAAGTTATTGAATGCGTCATATTTGGCGTGCCTCCCATGTCCCGTTTTGTGCCCTGACCTCATTTGTACAAGGCCATTGTTCCTTTTGCTTTGGAATTTAAGAGATGTTTCCTGTCGAAACGTAAGTGGTTCCTCATAATAGGTAGTTTATCACGTTCTTGCTACTATCACCATGTCATAGTTATATACAAAACTGAATATGTATTTAGAAAGTAAGTATAATTAACATGACGCTTGTATGTACGTTATTTTTAATAAGTATTTATTTTACTATACTATTAATAAATTGGCTACCTAGGTTGGATTAACTTGAATTATCTCTAAAAAAATATGCATCTCTACACCCATCGTTCTTGCCGTTAATTGCTTAATACAAACTCACCATCCTTATTATTTTTCCTTTATTTCTAGTTTAAGTATGAATTAATAATTGTGTCATGACTTTGGTTATAATATATAGGTACCTTACCTCTTTTAATTTTAATAAATGTAATTATTTTAACAATCACGTCCATCAGCTTTGTTTTTGTATTATAACTAAATAATGAAAGGCTTTGTCTGAATTCGATCTTCGGTCGCGTGACCGATGTTTGTTTTCAAGGCTCGTTTCTAAGTCTACCATATACATATGTAGGTGTTTATTCTAATATCGCCAAAATTATTCTAATTTCAGAGCATTAAAACCGATGTCATCCTTTTATTTCGTTTGTTATGAAACGGACTTCCATCATTTCTAATGCTGTAAAATGTTTAGTTATGGCTACATCTGAATTGATACATCATTGTTTTTAACATCATCGGTTTAAATCTGCACTCTGCGATGCTTTAAACTGACAAGAAAGTATTGTTTTACATTAGACATAGTATTTAAGGCCTAGATTAAGTCTGTTCATTTTATTAGTTTCGTGATTATTATATTTTCTTGTGAAACATAAAACTTAGTTATATTTTAGTTCATGAATGCAAGAACAGGCCAGATTTTTATATAATTGATTAAATTATTAGATGTACAATCTGCGTTTTGAAAAGAACATTAGTATTGACCAAAATTATACCTAGGAAATTAAATGTTTTCAATTTTTGAAGGAGAGGAGAGTTAAACATTTAAACGTTTTTTGAATTTTTTGAAAATATATAAAAATCTCTTTTCCTGGTTCGTACACATTGTAAGTCTATATTGTGATAATGTTAATAATTTGGGTCTATAAGACGACGACATTTAAGTTTGTACACTATCCGTCTCCTTCATCGGAACCCAATGTTCTTTAATCCAGTTTATCTTACTAATTAATTTATTTAAATTAAAACTTTATTAGGTTGACGAACTACATAGGCATTAAGGTATATTGACTGTGTGTTAAGCACACATTTTGAATGTCCACCGTACACTTAAGCTTAGTCAAATTATTATGTAACACTTAAATAATTCCACTGTTCAATTTTTCTAATTATATTCATCTAAAAGTGTGTTATATACTGTAAATTAGTAGTCGTTTGCATTATAATAAAAACAATTGATATAATCGAAGCTTTTAAGTATCTGCCGCCGCCACCGTTGCTCTTGTAGACTAGTGTAGCGAGCTACGGTGTGCCATCTGTTAATTCGTATTATGTATTATAGATATTATAATGTTATGATACTAGTCATCGAGTATTGATAACGACAGTGTCAAGAATGTTTAAAATGTAATATTACACTTAAAACTTTCAATTTAATAAAGTCTGCATAAGAAAAATCTATCTCTTATTGATACAACCAAAGGCCCTTGTACTTTTCTATATCAGTTCTTTTGTAGGTACTCATCACTTATTTTTGTTTCGTGAACATGTAATAATTTATTTTTTTCTCTCTTATTTGCAGGAAGCAGTATTCCAAAATACACATGAAGTATTTCTCAGCTAGTCTAGATAATATAATTGTAAGAGAAAGCAATGCATGATTTCTTATAACCACCAACGTGAAAATTATTTACAGGTTTAAGTCTAATTTAGTTATCTGTGTATATTATATTTAATTATACCTATCTTTTATGTTTATTTTTTAGCTGGTCAGTAAATATATTTTTTTTGTATAAAAATTCTGCGTTATTATTACTAATCTGGCCAATTATTTTAATAGCAATTTAACAGCCACGTAAATTTAATAATTGCAGTGATGTCAACGTTCATGTTAGACTTCATTTCGGTTAAAAGTTGGCCGCACTGCAAGCGTCTAGTTCGGCGGGTTGCTCCGATCAAAGCTAGGCTCGTAGTCTAAGGCCTGTTCAGTTCAAAACTACGAGGCTTTCTCTACCTAGAGGTAGCGGAGTCTGAGTGGGCATTACTACACCTACTTGTAACTTAAATACTGACGGAATACCGCAGAACGCGCGAAACTTTAACGCAATCGCTCTTTGTAGCGAATAACGCAGATCTGAAGAGGGTTCAAAATCCGAATCCGTCATCGCCTCGATAAAGTGCTTTTCAAAAAAGAAATCCTATGGTTATTAGTTGAACTAAAAGTTTTTAACACTAAACTCATTCGGTCCCACTAAAGCGCTATGTCTAGGGGACTTCTTTCGTTAAATCCACTTTGCATCAAGCAAGACGCTTGCCAAAGCTAGACACCTGCAGAGTGATACGATATCGATAACAAGCAACTGACAGATATCACTTATAATCTGTTCGATAATTATTTTCGGATTTTGAACTCTAAGCTTCGCGCCTAACTATCAAATTCACATTTGATCGAAGTAACCCATCAAACAAGGCGCTGGCAGTGCGGCCGTGGCCATATGGTTAAATTAATTGAATCTAAATGGTGGGTATAGCAGATAGTTGGTTGGTTGTGAGATCTCAGCTACTTTTTTGTGCCTTATGTCAATCCATACTGCTAAACCTAGGTACCAGTAGGTACTAGGTGATATTATAAATGCGAATGTAAGTCTGTCCTTCTGTTAGGTAGGTAAAGGTACTACTTTAGTTTTACGGAAACACGATTATTATTGATATTTTGCAATGTTTTAGGTATTCTGGGGAAGACAGGCATAGATAAGATATAGGTAAACTAATCAGCTGTAAACAGATTTTGACATATAAATCGTTCCAACTGTAAGGGACCTTTAGTCATTATAAGAGCGAAGCAAGCAGACAGAAGCTAGTGTTATACTTATGTAAATGGTAATAAATAATAATGCTGGACAATCCACACAGCATTATCTAGCCCCAAGCTAAGCAGAGCTTGTGTGATGGGTACTAGATGACTGATATACATAATACATTAAGTAGATAGATAATTTTACTATGTATACAAATATTTTTTCCAAGGCGTGAATCGAACCCGTACCTGCGGGGGACCTTCGTTTGCCGCGCCAAATCAGTCGTCAAGGAGGTACTTAAAGAAAAAACAACGAGTATTTGGGATAAACTTAATAAGGCTCATAATTGTATGGATAGGTAGGTACCTGTACCTAGGTACCGACAATATCTAGGTCTAAAAACACCCGTCAGATTCAACTCTCAAACTGTCATTTCAATGTGGATCATAAGGCAAAGTTCCCATTCATGATAGTAAGGTTATGCCATCGTACGTAGAATATGTAGGGTCGATCCACGAGCACCTCTTTTTCAGGCTCTGCGTCCCACTCCAGACCTGCGGTAGAAATAGGTAGGTATAGGTATCTTTCCCCCTAATATTATACGCAACTCGATGATAGATTTTCATTTCGGTTTTTGATAGATTTTCATTAAAAACTCAGAAAATCGCGACTGACGTGCTTAAATATCTGATTCTTAAGTATTTGCCAGTTAGTGTTCGTAATGTCGCCGCCGCCGGGTTTGTAATTTCATTCGACGACATCGTTTTAAATGAGGCTTAGCCATATAACAGTATTGCAGTTTTGGGAACCACCTAGCCATTTTACAAGCGCGCATACTACGATCCAGCGGCATACCTATTGTATTTTGTAAGCCATGGCTTATAAGACCTACTTAATAAATTGTATAATGCTGAACATTTTATACAAACACATACAATCGTTTGTTCTGCGGCGGGAATCGAACTCGCTCACTACACCATAGAGGTCATCAAACAAACCACTAGGTAGATAGATACTAATAAATTAGAAATTGAATTCTTTAGTGCTCAGGAGCACAGAATTTTTTGAATTCTGCCTGAGTTCGGTTTGACGACACTATTTTTTGTGTGGGATGGGACATGCTTAGTTCCTTGTGCGCACGGTAGAGGCGCTCTACCAAATGCCATAGAAAGAGAGACGTCTCAACTCTCAATATTACTTTCCAACCAATCTCCGCGCTCTGCTTATAGGTATAAGTAGGTAGATTGGGTAATACACGTTATGCTATTGTAATGGTGTTGGTAACACCATCCATAGCCGAATTTTAATTAGGTTTGTAGGTACTGTTTGGAACGGCGTCCCCACAGAATCCGACCTAATTCTGCGCTATCAATAGGATAGATATATAGAAAATCTTTAATGTATACTTAACTTAAACACGATAAAAAACTATAAATTAGAGAAAAAAATATTATTATTTATTGAACACTAGGTACCAACAGTTTCCGTGGATGCGGTGGATGACATGACAGCAGTTGCTTATATAAAGTAGGTAAGGTAGGTAGGTACAGATATCACTCACCATCATCTTTGAAAGCGTTCCGCCCCGCTTCGGCCCAGAACATGATCCGTTGCACTGCCTGCGATAAGCGAAGCGAGCTGTCAGTCGGGTCGCTGGCGTTTACTAGGCGCGATATTCCCATCTGTTCCGACAGATATTCAGGGTTCAGTACTCATTTATGAAACCATAAGGGTCTAAATGCACTGACAGGTTATCATGAAACCATAAGGGTAAACCAAACGCACTGACAGAAGACTTTCTTAGCGTCTAGAGCCTTACGTTCCATTTGATTACTAGAGAAGGCATCAAGCAGGCATGTTTAAAAGCTTAGCTATGTCCTATATATTTTTTTTACACTGGGTGTCGTTTTATCCAGGGACAAACTGAGCTAAGGGTTGGCTTGTTATTGTTACTTCAGTTATGAATGATATTTATTAAAATTACCTACGAGTTATGAACGGAACCAAGGTTGTTACTCACTGCTTGCAATTTATTTGGCAACAACAGCGTCATCCGGAGAGTGTAAAGCGGCACCCTCACAGCTATCCGCATGGGCTTCATTTCTTGAGGGAGGGTGGAGAAGTTGGCACTGGTCACGTGTTCCACGAGAGGCTTCAATGAGTTCCCTCGAGGGACTAGCATTAGGAGGGTCAATCCTTGCGTCATGTACGGAATTTCGATTGCCTGTGCAAATAGTATGATTTAAACAGCTAAAAGGTATAAGAATTGGTATTAGGTATCTTATATCGTGCAAAAGAAGAGGTCTATAGGTGCCACAATAGCTCGTTGGTAGGTACCCTAGAGTGCGTACCAACGGGCTATGATAATGATGATGGCTTACATACATAGGTACATTGTAATTAGGTTTTCGGCTGTTTTGTGATGGTCAATATCCTATTGATTACAACATCTGTATTTAGTTATCTATGGGGGCGTATTCCGATATTATGTTTCTAATAACGGGTTATTGCGCAGAACCGATCATAAAGTGTACAACCATGATCCGGTGCGCAACACTCTGTGCGCTGCTCGTGCTCAGCAGCTGGGCGGTCGCCGACGACGAATGCCCCGCCGACCGCACGCCGGAACTCCATAAGGAAGCCCAACTTCATCACGATTTGTTCTGCGCCTACGCCTTCTCCGACTTACGACCCGTGAAAGATCACAAAACAGCAATTCAAGTCAAAGTACGCTTCGCCATAAAGTATCTCAGCTTCGACGCGTTGGAAGAAACATTCACCCTGCATAGTTGGGTTGCCCTGGCGTGGACTGACGAGTTCCTGACATGGGATCCGAAGAATTACGACGGACTCGAAGAGTTGCAAGTGCACAGTAGCGAATTCTGGACACCTCGCATGTCTTTGTTCAACTCTGATGCCTCGGTGATGGATTCAGATGGGTTGTACACGACTTGTTTGGTGAAAAACACGGGGAAAGTGGTATGCGTTCCTCATATCACGCACGCTGGTATTTGCCGCACGTCTCTCCGCAAATGGCCTTACGATCAGCAAAATTGTACCCTATACTTCGGATCGTGGATGCACACCGGAGAACAGGTCAACTTTACCTTCTATGATAGAGAAGCCGTCGTTATGGACGATTTCCAGAATGGCCCAGGCTGGCATCTCAACACCGTCGACCACGTACGCCTGCCTGGAACGTTCGGCAACACTTCATACCCTATGCTGAAGTATACGTTTGTGCTCAGCAGAGTCGCGGCGGGACCAGCGGCTATCGTGGTCGTCCCATCGGTTGTCATAATCATACTCACACTGATTTCTATGTTGCTGGATATCAAAAACAATACCAGACTGTTAATGATCTGCTTCAGTCTCTTCGGACACTTCATGTTTTTGACCGAAATCGGGTACAACATACCGAAGCACAGCGCGGACACGCCTATAATCCTGCTGTTTTTGCGCGATTCGATGGTCATCACTTTGGTCGGTATTCTGGAGACTTTGCTGCTGATGTCGTTGAGGACGAAAACGGAGCCAGCGCCGAGCTGGATCGTGAGTGTGAACCGACTGGCGAGCAGCGGACCAGGCAAGTACGTCGTCTTCACCGAGTTCGACCCGAGCGACGCGACAGGGGAGGTTAAAGTGTTGGCTGAAGACCATACCGAAGACAGCTCGCGCGTCAGCGTAGACTGGATCCAGTTCGCCAACGTCCTCAACAGCGGTATATTCATTGTGTGTGTGCTTACCTACTTGATCCTTATCTTCACGTACATTCCTTATGGTAGAATAGACTCAGAAGGCTCCGCAATACTTGAATAAACTATAAAATAATGTAACTGACACCTTCGTATAAAGTAGAGTCATGTCGTCTTCATTTAGCCATCAATTTGACTGCTGTTACTTTCCTACGACAACCAAGTGCATTTATTTGAATAATAAAAGCTATGAATCTACTAAACCCGAATACTTACCTCAGCATCCCATTCAGGAATATCCATGTACTTCATAACATCATTTATTCTTATCATTCGGACGGTCCTTGTAGGAGTATCTTGGGCGTCTCGAAACCTCTGGGTTCCGTTAAGCAGAGTCGGGGCCGAGCGCCAACGGGCTCGGAAGTACAGGGTGGTTATTAGGACCGCTTCTTCGTTATCCGTTAGATCACTCTCTTCGAAAGTATCCCGAATTGCTCCAGAGTCTTCTTCTATCTGTGAGTTAAGATCTTTTCATATAAATACAATTAAGATTTGCCTCCTTATTTATTTATTATTGGGTACCTAATTTAAAACTGCACGAACCATTAAACTACCAACCAAACCAACCCCTTGCCCTGGATTTTAACAGATTGACTTCAGGTACAGGCATTTTCCGTGATTTTAGGAAACAAAGCAGTGTTATAGATACCTACTAAAGTAACTAGGATACCATTGTATTAAGTTGCAACACATAGAACTTTTGTAATTATTTTAAACTCGGGTCCACGTAACATGGGGGTGATTCTGAACCTCGAGGATTATATGGAGTGTAGGTTCTTGGATTTTTTTTAATTTTAATGAGTGGCGTGCTAATATTACATTAAGAAATATAAGTAGTAACTATGTTTATTTATATTATAATTTTGCTATAGATCTAATCAAATCAAATTAAAATACTTTCATAAAATACAAACAATTTATCTTCACTTAGAAAAAATAAAATGCTTGAAATTAAACACTAACACGGAACTAATGTTATATTTTGTATTTCTGTCGCTGCGGTGGTACGAGTATGTCGACTAAACTAAAGAAGCTACCTTTTGCCTATCGTTATTTTTTTCGAGTCGGCACAAAACCCGTCCCAAGGTTTTTTATCCGCTAGATAATCTGATATTTTGTAGTAAGCATTTTTGTACAGAAAGGTATTTAGAATTGTTTTGAATTTATTTACAGATAGTTTTTGCAACTCACGAGTTTTGTTGTAGCGTACCTATACATTTAATTTTTGTCAATAAAAGATATATTAACCTTGTGAAGCCAAGTTGTGGGCACAACGAGTTTATATTTAAGTTTTATACTTCCCCAACATACCTCACTATAAGTTACTAGTTACAGTGTTTCGTGTAGGTAGGTGCCTAATGCTATCGTGTTTATAATGAAGGTGAACGAATGCCCTTACCAGCATTGATTTTTAATGCTACGAGTAGTCGCTGGTCCGCTATACCCGACCACGGGCACTTTACGAGTCCACTATTTATTGATGAAGCCGTGCAAAGCATACTTTGCAGTTAAATAATAATGATGTTGACCAGACATAAGCTCGTCGCATCGTCCACACTGGTCCCGATTAATGAAATCAGGGACATAGACGTCATAGTCCGAAGTTTGATCAGATTTTTAAAATTAAGTCTTTGGGTGATTTTAAACCTGTTTTATTATTTTTTTTACCGTTTTTTTATATAACCTGCCCGTTTCCGAGAAGAAAATATTTTTTTTTGTATGGAAAGAAATGTTTTTTTAAATTTTTTTCGTAAAAGGGGAAGAGGTGTTAAAACCAAACCTTGTAGGGATTATAGAAGACACACATCTACTTATCTCTGCCCGTTTAAAAACAGCAGCCGTTCAAAATATAACGCGTTTTAATTGGTTATAGACGCTTGATTGCTAATTATACATAAGTAGGTACTTATAATAGTGAACAGTGGCGGGTTTACACATTTGCCGCCAGTATTTTGCCGCCCCTACCCCAACCTGACCTCTACAATTCGATACTGTTCTCAATTATATTTATTAGATAATGTTTACTAGCGCTTTCTTGGCGAGGTCGGCCGAGAAAGCGCTGGCGAGACGACCTTAACGCCTTCCTCAGAGTTTGGTGGGAGATTGCGCGTGACCGCACTGAGTGAAAAGATTTGGGGGAGGCCATTGCCCAGCTGTGGGGCATCAGGCTAATATAAAAAAAGGTTAATAATTAAATTAAATCGATAATTTGGTTAGCCTTATTGCGGTGGCTGTCAGAGTTGACCAGCTATTGTTCTGGCGGTCCTGGCGGGGTTGGGAAGGGAGGGGCGGGGTTCCGCTTACTTCCTTCTTCTTTATTTCCAATAAAGAAGAAGGAAGTAAGCGGGAGGAGCCACGAAATTTATGAGATTTTTCCGCCAGTCGGCAAGAAAATATATAGGAAAAGTAAGTATAACGGTGAGAGCTTAAAATTTTTTCAAGGATTATTATGGTGGTAAAAAAATTATAACAAACGAAGTAGCGCCGATCAAAACGAACCTCAGATAAAACAAAGTTAAGGAATTAACGGTGAATCGCGATTGGTTCTTTTTGCGGTAATCGTAAAATTTACGTAGTTTTTTTTATTTTTAATAAGAAGCTAAATCAGAAGGCAACGTCAACGGAGCGAGCGAGTGAAAAGTTTAAGGGGCGAACCTAACGGGTTTGGTTGTCAAACTAGGCTTAGATCTCAGTGCGTCCGTTCGTACCATGATAATTTGGCTTGTGTGGAACAACGTTTCTCTAGTCGGACAGCGCCATCTTTAAATAATCTCCCAAAAAACAAGTTAAGACTTTATATGGGAGTTGCAACTCTCTGTGAACTGAACTAATTTTAGCTTATCGTAGGGAAGGAGGTTGGATAGTGTTCAAACTTCATAGAAATAAATAATGTCGTTCCCGATTTGAAACAGGTTTATAGTATTCTAATCCTCCATGGTTGCTGACCAAAATGAGTTACTGACATAATATTAAAAACGAAATTTTTCTCGTTACTCGAGGTGAAAAGTTGTATGTTCCCGAGTTAGTATTTGTTCAACAAGTCTGCATAACGATTCTTTGGTTTCGTGCCTTTTAAATCCCTCGTAAGAGCAGCAATCTACTTTAGAGTCACTTACTACGCCCGTGACTCTATTCAAGACTGCTTCGCTAGCTCGGGTTTAATATCGGCACGTTCAGCAAAAAATCGTTTTGCCGACTTGTTGAACAAATACTAACTATTATTTTATTTTCAATATTGTTTTTACATAAAATAAAAATAAAATTAAAGTGCACTGTTTCGCACATAATTTTCTCTATATCTTAGGAACCCTGCAGTCTTTTGAAATGAGTTATTTTTGATGGGTAGGTTATTAATAATTATTAAGTACCAGTTTCTTTATAAGTTGTGTAGTTTCCTTGTAAACGTGCAAAAACAATGATTTAAGGTAGGTAATATTTTTTTTTATGTTAGCCTGATTCGCCCTACTGCTGGGCAAAGGACTCCCCCAAATTTATCGACTCGGTGTGTAAGTATTAAATAAATAGGTAATACCTAGTCTACTTACCATCCGATTTAGAAACTCAGCCATAGCAGCAGGCGTCTGATTCCTTTCGAAGTGGTCAATCTTCAGCTGCAGCGCTGCCGCGGCTCCAGCTTTGAATTGGTCGCTGACTTCCCGACCCTGGCCTAGCACCAGGTGGGACGACCAGCGAAAGCGTAGCCCTTCCCTCGATTCCGGGAGCGAGTTGATCACTCGTCTGGTTAGATTTATTTTATCCTATTGAGAACATGATCAGATGGTTAGATGATGTCGTTAGGGTATCTTGTTTTTTTAAGTTTTTATTTTACATTGTTCTTATAAACAATGGATGCAATAAATTATATAGCAATATCCTGACATTTTAGACAAGAATGACGAAAAATGTGTTCATTTAGTAAATAAGGAAAAACATTTATGCTAATAATGTAATAAATGTTTGCTTGCGATGCGAAAATTTTGTGTTTTTTTAGTTATGAAAGTTATGGCTTCCAGACCGTGAGGTAACAGTGAGCGGTTATAGATAGACCTAAGGCCTATGATTTCTACATAATCTCAGCGTGCTAAAACGTAAAACTTATCCTACAGTATTAGGAAACGTTGCATACCAAGTCCGTCAAATCCGGTGCGATCGTCCCGAATATCTCTTCGATTTCTTTTTTGGTATCGGATTCTACTTCTGCTGAGAGAGTGATCAGCGCCAACGCCAAGAATAAACCAGACTGGACGAAGCTCATTCCATTTTCCCCGTGAGTAGTTGGCGTTAAAGCAGAGAATTTATCGAAATTTATCTGAAATAAATATTAGAACCATCTGAGAACAAAAAAACAGTACCTTCCAAGGTTAAATAAAATAAATAATACTTTTTTTTCCAAAATATCTATAATAATTTTCTGTTAGATTAAGCTTAGATACATAGATATTTTACATATATTATGTCTTTGGTCACTCTAAATAAATAAATTAAAAAAAATGTGAAACTTCTAAAATATCTAGACATTTTTCACTACATTTCCGGGCGTCTTCACGGAATTTAGGCAATGATCTCACATTGCAACTAAGTCTTAGTACCTACCTAAGTGGTAGTAGGTTGATTTCAATAACGATAACTTTTAAATTTTAAACCTGACATTCAAATATTCTAACAGTAAATTCGTAAGCGACGAACCACGCAACCCATGGCAAAATTACCTATATTATAATAATAAGTTAATATAAAATGACGATGAATTATGTAACCAATAAATAGTATACCTAATACAATTGTACTCCACGTATTATAAACGTCCTACTTAAGTTTAAAATTACTTACTTAACTAGGTACTTGGGTACCTAATTATTTAAGAGATTATTATGTTTGATTAATATTAATTAAAAATAGCAGAAACTGAAATACCATAAGAATAAAGTCGGCCAGCAAGCAAAATGGTTCAAAGTTGTAATTTAGGTTTATAACTTTTTGTCCTCCAAATAACATAATATTAAAAAACCATTAGGTTTTAAAAGAATAAATATTGTTATTTTTAACTCACCTCATAAAATTTACATTCAAATCTTTCGAGAGCATTAGCTAAACTTTTGTTTTTGTCCAAAGACGAAAGAATTTCTAAATCATTTTCCTCTGAAGACATTGAATTGTTATTGTATATTACAGTTGATGATGAAGTAAAATTTTCAGTTCTAGAAATTTCCTTGTGTTCAATAATTATGTCTGTAAAATTTTCTGCAGCGAGCTTAGTTATGGGTTCTTCATTAAATACTTTGGAATAGAGCTCGTCGAATGATGTTGGTGTCAGTTTATCCTGAATAGAATCCATTTCCGTTCGAAGTATAATTGAGCTATTAGGATTCATCGATATCTCGTGATCAGGATCGATATCTTCAGACGATGTAACCACGTGCTCGATATTTTTCGATGAGTTTATTAAATCATTGATTTTTTCAAGGTGGTTTATGTCCATCGTGACCGACGAGCTTCTCGAATGGGCAGGTAGATTGAGATCTATATGCGGTTCATCCGCGTCGTAGAATCTTCGATAAAATGTTTTTTCAGTGGAAGTTTGTTTAAAGATATTGTAAATTTGTGGTACGCTGTTATGGCTATTTCTAGACAGATACGTATTAAGCAGTATATTCTGTGTGCATGGTATGCATCTTTGGAGCGGTCGTAGTCCAAAACCAAGGTGCTGACGATATGATAACGGAACAGTTTTTGGAAAGGCAAAGTTACCCGCATTGATCATCGGTAATTCTGTTGATTCTGTCCGTGATGCCATTAATAATCTTAGGACAATTGCCAACGCCATGTATATATTCATACCGGATAAGCAACTTAAACGTTATCTGATCCAAGCAAATAATGAAGAAATGCACAATATCACATCACTTTATTGATCGGATTGTAATATGTACCGGTACAACGGAATAGAACAAGAGCTCTTATCCGACTGAATTGTGTGGTTAATAGCATAATAACTGAAGAAAATGTAAGTAACCTACAGCGTTCCGCTTTATTGATTTACAGGTTTTACAACTAGCAATCAAAAGGTAATGGTAGTAAGGTATTAACTAGATATTACAGAACAATCGGTGATCAGAATTTGAATGAGATACTGAGATCTAATCTAAACAATCGAACCAATACATGATTATTTTTGCGCTAGAGATTCAGAATAAAACATTGGTATTTAGATCAGTAAGCGTAGTGTAGGACGCCCTCCGGCCAGGTGGGATGACTACCTGAAATACTGCAAGGAGATGCTGGATGCGTCAAGTTGAAGTCAGTGCGTTATGGCGCTGTTTAGGGGGTGCCTATGTCGTGACTATAGCAATGGCTGATGATGATGATCATATTATTTTTTTTTGTTTTGTTCTGTAAGATCTGTAATCTAGCACTACCTACTAAATTGTTGTCCACACTACCCAAAAGTTAGCAGTTATATAATGCTATCTAGCATTATGTTCACCTATGAACAACTTTTGTGAAATAAAGTATATTCTATCTATCTCTCTATGATGATGATGACTTAAATCAATGCAAATAGATGCTTTTGATATTTGCATTAATAGTGTATCATATTCTAATAATTCTTTTTTCACTTGCTTCGGTGGGTTATACCTACTTACTAGTTTATGTTGGGGCTTTTTAATTGCGTATTTGATTAAGTACAAAAGCAAGCAAATGCAATTTTAGCATATCGCATTAAAATTTAATTAATTAAATCAAAAATTTGACACGAGCTGGCACTTTCATAAGATGGAGTGGAGTTCGTCCAGATTAAGCACGCGCGCCTTTGCCGTATCTTTGGCAGATTTACGATGTAGGTAGGTACCTATACAGTGGTGGACATATAATTAGAAACACTACCCACGGAACTTAACATTATACAAGATATTTGAACTTAATACTTTTTATTTGGAAATGAAACCACAAATAGCATAAAATATGTTCAATAACTAATCATTTATTTAAAAAAACAACAAAATATCAACTAAACAAGTACAGATTCAATATTACATTTCATACAAACAACTAAATGAGTTTTAAAGTACCAACAGTAATGGACAACTAATTAGAAACAATACAAAAAAATAAAAGATAAATCATATTTGATAGGTTTAATTATTTAGAATTATATAATTTAGGTAATAGATACTGTGTATAGGCTACTAAAACTTATAATTAATATTCTGTTGCGTATCCTTTATTATCAATAACAGCTCTATAACGACGTGGCATTGATTCAAGCAATTTCATAAATTTTTCTAGGGGGATTGAATTCCATGCTTCTACAAAAGCATCGTAGAGTTCGTTGTGACTGGAGTTACGTTTGTTTGAGACTTTCTTTTTTACGACATGCCACAGATTTTCTATGGGATTTAAATCAGGGCTATTTGCAGGTCAGTCTAAGACGGAAATACGCTGTTCCCTAAGAAAATATTTTACACTGTTGGCAGTGTGTTTAGGGTCATTATCATGCTGAAAGATCCAGGTTACAGGCAAATTGTCGTCAGAGTAGGGAATCATTGTCTCTTCTAAGATATTTTTGTACTGCAGTTGATCCATTGTACCTTCAATCTTACGAACGGGTCCAACTCCACATCCAGAAAAACATCCCCATACCTTGATATTGCCGCCTCCGTGCTTGACTATGCTTCTAGTGTATTTATAATTAAAAGCATGGTTCATTGGACGTCTAACGTAGCGCTTTCCGTCCGTCTGAATTTACCATGTTTATTTTAGTTTCATCTGAGAATAAGACTTTTTTCCAATCCCGGACCGTCCAATTGACATACTTTTTAGCGAATAATAATCGCTTCTCTCGATGTTTCTTGGTAAGAAGCGGCACCTTTCGAGAAACCCTCCCAAACAATTTTGATTCCACTAATCTACGACGTACTAGTCTTGACGAGACATTTCTAGCGTCATCAGGCGAAAAAACTTCATTTTTAATCTGGTTGGAGCCTTTAAACGGGTCTTTCTTAGCAATACGTACGATTAGCTTATCTTCTCTGGGCGAAGTTTTCCTCGGTCGAGCCTTTCTAGGAATATTTTCAATAGTTCCGTGTCTTTTGTAATAGCATTGAAAACTTTCTTTACCGAACATTTTAAATGATTAGCTATTCTCCTGTACGTCCATTCTTGGTCGATGTGTAAATTAACAATTATTTGCCTAGTTGACGCGTCACAACTTTAATTTTTGCCCATTTTGAACAAAAAATTGTAAACGGATTTTCAATTTGATGGTCAATTGCCGCCAAAACGATGGAAAATAGCTAAGAAAGAAGTTTTATTTTTTCAATTTCAAAAATGGAATGTGCCGTGGATCTTTTTCTAAAGTGTTTCTAATTAGGCGTCCAAGAGGCCCGTAACAGAAAATAAGCTATGTATGCTTTAAACTCTTTTTATGATGAAATTTAGATAGTTTTGTTTTTTTAATGTATTCTATGAGAATTCTAAATTGAGTGGGTATATTGCTGCATGATTATTAAAAAAATTATTTATAATTTTTTCAAGAACGGATGACATGGACTTCAAACTTTCATAATTCATATTAAGTGTTTCTAATTATATGACCACCACTGTATGTAAAACAATCGGTTTGTAACAATACTATTAATTAAGAACACCATTTCGTCCGCTTACTGCAAGGCGTCATTAAAGTCAGTAAAATCAATTTCTAACTTTTAATGACGTAGCATACAGGTAGTTCAAGGCCCCTTCTTATCACATATGTAAATCAGTTCCCACGGGATATAAATGACCAAAGAACCAAGAAACGCGCGCGAAACCGCGCTTTATTTTATTAATAGTTTCTAGTAATCAAATAAATATTAAATGGGAGTCCCCATACAAAAAACAAGTATTTTTGGCTATTTCTGCTCTACTTTTGTCCAGGCTGTAGTATCTCTTAAACCGTAATATGTAGTCTAAAATAAAAATGGGAATTGTGTTTTTTCTATTGTTAAGATCTATAAATGTATTTTAAGGAACCAGATATACCAAAAGCAAAGTTATGGACTTTATGACTAAGCCATAACGTCAAATGTTAAAGAGCTATAGGGTACAAATAAGTGAGTTATATCAAAATGTAGAGCTCAGCGCGACAAACTCATTATGTGTATTTAACGTAGTTAGCATCTTCTTGCAGTAAGCCGATGATTTACAAAATACGCCTAAAATAGGTGTACAATCTTGTAAATTGCACATTTAATTTATCATATTTATGTTCGTCTTATATACGAAATATATAAAGAACCTACGTATTGAGCGCCGTAAATGCCGTGAAGCCGCACACAGGTTTAGAATACTCGTACTACAAATAAAATAAAGCATAAAATACGTAAATAAGGAATAAGCTGGTGATAATTCTGTGTTATTGGCAATATGTCTCTGGTTGGACACTTTTCTGCCAGTGTCAAGTACTAAAAATAATTGTAAATTATCTGAGTTATCAAATTATATAAGATTGCTTGATATTTTCTCCAGAGCCTACGCGTGGTCTTGCACGTGGTACACCCTAGATAAGAAAGAAAGAAGAAAGAAAATATATTTATTGATAAGTACACTATAGTAGGTACAATTTGTTACTATTACTACATATAATAAAATAAATAAGAACATAAAACTATAAAATTAACTACGTATTGTATCTATAAAAACAGCAACAAGCGACTCTACAAAGCGAACCAATAGGTCCTGTCTCAGCATAATGTTGTTCTACTTCTCCACAAGAAGTAGAGATAGGGTGTACCACGTGTAGGTAAGGTTGGCTTGGGAGATGAGATGTTGGAGGCCCCCTTACACCCCAGATTAAACTGGAGTATCTTCTACTTACTTGAACGTGTCTGTAGACGTTTAGCCGAACCACACCCGCAAGAATCTTCGGATTTTGACGATCCTTCGTCATCAGAATCGTTTGATGATGACGAAGAAAATAATATAATTTCTTTGTGCATTGATTCTTTGGCAGCTGTGGCATAGAAAATACATCACTCTCATACTTATTAGACCTAGCTTCAATAAAAAGTAGCCATATATGCTATTCCGGGTGTATTGTATAGGTACCTAGGTATATACATTGATAGATACAATATCAGGCCGATCCGTTAAGTAGTGCATTTCAATCTTTACAAAAACACTACCTAACTGATTGTACTGGATTTTATTGCACATAAATAAGTAAGACTTATAAAAGTCCATGAATAACATAAAAGCTTGCTTTTTATCCTGGGAAAAAGCCTGCGAAGCCGCAGCAGAACTAGTTACACTAATGCTATAATTGCGAAAGTTTGTATGTTTAGTTAGATGGATGGATTTGGTTTGTGGCGCCAAAACTGCTGAACTGATTAGGCTGGAATTACATACAGGTAGTTCTGGGCCTGGAATAAAATATAGGCTACCTTTTATCCCAAAAATGGTTATAACTTACGTGACGTCTATTCTACTGCTTTCACGCAAAAACTACTGAATGTATTTTGATAAAACTTCACAATAATATAGCTTATACATCAGAATTACACATAGGCTACAATTTATAAAGATATATTGTATATTATCTTATTTATTTATTGATAAACTGAGCATAAGCTTCACAGAGCAAGCTGCGGCAAGGACGTGGTAGAGATCCGAAAATCATGAAATTCGTCAAACATTATTTATGAACGGCCCTTTACTACGACTCTTGTCTTTTAGTGGGATGTACATATTTTTCCACCAAGCTAACTCGCATCATCGCATCACAAAGGTAAGAAACAAAACAAACTAACATATTTGGCTTTCTTCCACGCTGCCTCGTTCAATCGCTAGGACGTAGATAAGACCATCGACGATGATCAAGGCGAGGTAAGGATGATCAGCCTGGAAGGAACGCACTAGTAATGATCCGCCACCGCTACGTCGGATTGGAATAGCTGCAATACAAACAGAAGTAGCTTGAGAGAGCGCTCGTAGTGCTGTATACCTCATCATCAGCCTATACGTACCTACTAGTCCACAGAAGTACCTAAGCCTTGCCTAATGAGCCGTAACACACGTCTTCTTGTTTGTCGCATCCAGAAACTGTGTACCTACCTCATTATCAGCATATAGATATTAGTCCACTGCGGGACATACCTTCTTTTAGACTGCAGTGTAGGTAATAGGTTCCTATATATATGTTAATGAAGAATTTGGAAACTACATTGAGAATTAAGTGTTCGTAACTCTCTGAAAACATTAATATCTTCAAAGAAATAAAAAACTCGTTAACAATATAATGTATATAATATATTAAAATTAGCATAATTAAAAACATTTTACTACACTTGTACGTAAAATACATAAAGACTTAATTACAAATACATAAGTACATAAAATAACAAATGACGCAGAAGTTAGTATTTAAAGAGGGTCAGAGGTTTTGTATATTACATCCAGTGTCATCTTATTAATAATAATAAATAAATAAAATGATGCTCGACAATCTAAAACCACCCATCCTACATTACTCCTACATACAACATATGAAAGCCCTTTGAATGGCTTTCGTAATTTGCAATTGTATGGCGAATGCCATTATCACTTTGACTGCGATTTTTTTTCGACAACTGCGATCTTTTTTTTAACCTAAAAAATTCGTGCTGTCGCTCTACACAGCCGTTGTGTTGCGCCGCACATGCGTTTCGTTCGAAAAATAATACGGCTATGCTGAGTCACAAAGATCTGTATTTTCTCAGCCGCTGCGCTAGTGTGGATTTACGTCACTTATAGAAAACACATACCGTGTGATTTCAGCACTCAAAGTGTTAAAAGGGCTTAAAATGTCTAAGGATGAGTGTATTAGGGTAATTCCACGGGAGCTTATTTTATGATGGATAATCTGACATAGGTACTTAATATTAATAGATCACTGATATACTTACTACAAACAAAACAAAAAATACTTAATATCATTAAGTCTATCCCGGAGTATATATTTAGGAGGTAACTTAATAGAACAACTGTTTAAAAGTGGAATACTTCGAAAATGTAAAAATGGAATCGTTTAAAAGTCGCCTCGTTGAATCGCTTGGAAGTAAATAATACCATCGACAAGAATAGCGACTAGGAATGGACGATCAGCTTTGAAGGACGGCACCACTGGCGTCACCATAGCACAACACATGGCGATTGCCATAACTGCAATACAAATAATTGATGAGAAATAAATAACTATAGAACGATGCATCTTGGAGTTACGTTTGGGAAGATTTGCTGTTGGGCAATCGATTTTATAGGCGTACAAATATATACTCTTTATTGCGCATCACGATAAGAAATGCAGAACCGGAAAACACAAAAACAGAAAAAGTTGCACAACGGGCGGCCTTATTGCTATTAGCAATATCTTGCAGGCTAACTACCATAATGGGTAAAGACAAGACGAATTCTGATAATCTAAGAATGACAATGATCCCAATGAAAGTAACAATACATAAATTCAATAATTCCCGTCTGAAACTACAGATGTTTACAAAATACTGTGTAATAATAATATGTAAATACATTTTAAAATAAACAATATTTAGATACTTATATGATATTTAGGTTAATACTTATTTGTGAAAAACAACGAGTATGTTTAACTAAGTTACTAGTTGTGTTATTGTTTTGTTAAATTAAAAATCGCCTCGCTGAATCGCTTGGAAGTAGATTAAACCATCGACAAGAATCGCGGCTAGGAAAGGGTGATCCGCTCTGAAGGAAGGCACAGGCGTCACCATTGCACACATCAGAGTGATGCCCATAGCTGCAATACAAATAACATAGAGTATAACATAGAGTCTGTCATCAACTTAAGGCCCCGCTCGCGGCCTAAAAGTGACATAAGTTACTGTGGATGTGCTCTAAGAATTATTAAGTTTCTTTATAATCTGTGAGCATTGCTATCATCAGAGTTATGTCTTGAATAACTTATATCAGTCACTATAACAAGTCAGAGTGAAAAAGAACTGCAACTGAAAAGGCAACTGTTATAAGTAGTAATATAGTAATATATTATATATATTATAAGTAACAGATTATGAATAAGTGCGTCGATGTATGTATCGTAAAAAGTATAGGCAAAGACAAACAAAATTGCGATGTGATAACACAAAATGTCCCAAACCAACAAGGAACGCATGCTTTAACAACATAAAGCGAAAATACATTCGGAACAATCAAAATGGACTAGCTATTTCAGAATTCAAGGGGAATACAGTCTGTGAAAAAAGAGAAGTCTCGTGGCGAAACGGTGAACTAACATATTAACGCAACAGAAGTAGTACATTGGCACACGCGCGCCCTCAATTCCTAAGACGCTTCTCATTTTGCACAGACTCTGTAAATTCGGAACAAACAGACTTTAAGCAGATATTCAGTGTTCAGTAAGATTAAACCCGCCGTAGTACAAAACGCGTCATGTCAATAAACATAGATGGATATTCGATTTTCTATTGTCATAGTAGTTTTAAGATAAGAATAAATAAATAAATATTGCTGGGACAATTAACACAGAGTCGTCTATTCCTAAACTAGCTTGTTTTGTGATAAGTGATTAGGGTACTAAATAACTGTATTACCCACTTTTTTAGCTAACTTTCAAATAGAAAAAATAAATAAAACGAATATGTGATTATGATTATTTCTTTATTTTTACAAAATACATTTATCACAATAAATAACCTACAAAAACATAATATAAATAAAACATTTGTGACATTCACATCTTGTTACATAAAAAGCTAATGAGGATAAAAATGCAGAAGGCAGACAAAAACGTACAATTAATATTAATGTCAGGCCTAAATTAAATTCTTTATCACAATAAATAACCTACAAAAATATACCTGATATAAATACAACATTTGTGAGTGAATGTTACATAAAAAGCCAACAATTAGGATATATATGCAGAAGGCAAACAAAACAGTACCATTAATGTCAGGCTTACGAGTATATTCAACTATGAAATCCGCTTTAAGTTTGCACTCAAGTAAAGTACTCAAAAAGCACTAAATGTCGTACGTTTAAAGTACGACAATATACGAAGATATTAAAAAGTTTGCAATATAGAGTACGTATAGACTGGAGTTAGTTTTTTTTTTATATCGGACAGTTAAGAACCACAGTATGAGTAAGATTAGGTGTTGATTCTGTGGTTCACAAATTATTCTTAACTTATTTGTGAGAAATTATTTTGCACTCTTTTCTTTACGGTCGTAATTCACAGCACAATTCAGTGTACCAACCGAATCCACACTATTCTAATATTTAACAGTAGACTAGAGTGGCAGAGTCTAGTTTATGCAAGTTGATACTGAAAAAGCGCTTATTCCATCAAGGCTACCACGCTATTTAACACATAACGTAACGTAGCTCGCGTTATCAGCGTTATTACGCGCCTATAAATGGCTTTTCACGCGTTATTCACGTTAAAATGTGACTTGGCACGCGTTATTCGCTAAAATTCGCGTAATAACGCTGATAACGTGACTTACGTTATGTGTTAAATAGCGTGGCAGCCTTGCAGTTTTTTATCGTACGTTTCAAGTTTATTCCCCACGGTAGACCCCGATGAAGGCAGCCACGTGGTCTGCCCCCGTGAGGATGTAGAGGAACGGCCTGTCAGCTCGGAACTGAGTGGATGGCGGCCGCGCACACCGCATCATTATCACCATGCCTGCACCATATAACGTCAATTAAGACTTTCACTTCAGCTTCAGAAAGTTTAGAGTAGAATTTAAGGACTTTTAAGACGACTTGAAAAAATTGTATACTGATTTTAGAAAATTTACTCAAGACTTAAAAATAGGTAGACTACAACACACCATATAACGTCAGTTTAGACTTTCAATTAAGCTTCAGAAAGTTTAGAGTAGACTTAAAGGACTTTTGAGAAGTCTAGAAAAAAAATACTCAGACTAGAACAATTTGAGGAGACTAGAAAAATTTTAGAAATCTTTAGAAAAATTACACAAGACTAGGTAAATAGGTAGACTGGACTTTTAAGAAATTAAGACAAGACTAAGTGATTTTAGGCTATCGACTTAGGGAATTTACCTATCAAACATGGACCGGGACTTAAACCAGACTTTAAGGCAATATGTTAAGCATTGAACTTTCACTAAAAATAAAGAGTTCATGCTGGCAAGCAAAGCGATTGTTTGAACTATGAAAACTTATGGAATTATGGAGTGCAGTGAAGTTAGTAAAACCTTAAGCATTGGTTTCTATCTTCTGTTTGATTTAAATGCATCCTCTCTATCCCGAGAGCACTAAATGCTGGTTATATAAGCCTCCTGTCTACAGTGCCATTCTGTTCGGTTAAATGTCACACACATTCACTCAAAATTTACAAATATTTTAGTTATTTATGAGCCACCACTGTCCCACTGCCCGGCAAAGGCTATTCTTACTTCGTCCATTCTATTAAATCTATAATATTATCATTATCTCGGAAGAAAGTCAGCTACTGCTGGATATATGCCTCCCTAAAGATCGCCACAGTGACCTGTCCGGTTTTACACATAGTTTAGAGGCCTAATCTGCTAACCAATCGTTTTACTATGACAATGAAATCGTCGCAGAATCATCACGCTCAAAAAACTCTAGTAGTGTGTGTAATACCATTTGGAAGGAAAGATTGATCGAATGATTTTAAACTTGACACGCGTTTGTGACGCGTGTCTTCCATCTGTAGGTAGATTCTTTCATGTAAGAATGCCGAAATATACTCATCGAATATATTGCTAAATAATACTGTGACGATACCATTAATCATAGTTAAGCGCTAGATCTTTCGGGGAGTCTCCAAAATTGCCGCTAGTCTTTAAAGTATTAGAAGAATTATAACCTTACGTCTAGACTACAGCTCGTCGCGGAATGTTGGCTGGGGTTGGTATCTCGCTACAAACACGACGTGATCACCCACAAGCAGACACCAGAGGGCGCGACGGTCTGCTCTGAACTCGATCGGTTCTTGAACCGCCAGCGAGCGACGCTTCCGCACCTTCATAGCTGCCCCATACACACGAGTCAACGACACGCACACACACGTTTAACAAACAAGATGGCCGCCACCAGAAGTTATTAAGCCTCACAAAGCAAGTTACCGCTATGTTACCGGTTCTATTAAACTTCCACAAAGCAAGGAAATATAGTTATACGAAGAGATAGTTTTATTGGTTGAGTTATCACAGGTCCTAGTTTGTCTCGTACATACGAGTCACACACATACACACGATTAACAAACAAGATGGCCGCAAGTGACTATAGGACTGCTTGATACCGCTTTATGAGCAAGTTGAGATACCTAGACTGATCTAAGTGTCGTGCGGTATTATAAAAAGAATAAGGTTTTAATTTAAATTTGTTCTGACCAAAAGAGTCTCGGGCAACCAAATACAAGGCAGGCATCCCCGTATTGGGTTTGTCTGTCTCTAATCTCCTTAGAATCTTGTGTAGTCATTATAATAAGCGCAGGATTCGTCATAGAAATTGCTTTGTGGAATTAGAAGCATGCTTCAGAGACGAGACTAAATGAGCCATCGAATTATTGCGATAATTAATTAATGTGAAAATAACCAATGACGTAAACTCGGGTATAAAAGGATTGCAATAAAAGCGGTTGTGCTTATCAAAAGGCTTGTACACAGAGCATGCAGTTAAACGCCCAAATAAAATTGCAACGTAACAAAAAGCGGCCATCAAGAACGGCAATGAAATTAAAGGCCGTGAATGCAAACCGATGTAAAGTTAGTTGCAGGAACCTGTAACGTATCCCTGTCCTTTTCGTTTACTTCTTGCTAAAGACGCATTCCGAAACTCCACCGCATGATTTTTGCGGCATTTTGCATCAAACCAAACATTCAGTTACCGAGATTTAATTGCGAATTAAAATCGCGAGTGAATGGTTACCTAAGAATTGAGAAAAAAAAATAGTTTTTTTGTTTCGTAGTGCGGAATGGCATTAAGTTGTGACAGTATGTGCTGCGGCTAACTTCACAGCGGCCTTAATTCTGTTGTGTCGTATCTTACCGGTAGCAGCCGCCGCCTCAGCGCCTTCCTCGTTGACCTCGATGAACGCTTTTTGCACCGCCTTAGACACGTAGAGTTGCTGTGTTTCTGTCAGCAGGTCGAACAGGCCGGTGTTGTTCTTCTTGAAAATCTCGGTGATGCCAAGCTGTAAAATACAAATAACGTATTTTTATTATGTACAAATAACTATTGACGTACGTAGGTGCAGCGACCCGAAGTCGGTCGTGGACTCCTAACCCTAGCGGTCGCCATTTGTCATTTCAGTTTTTGAATGTATTTATTTTTATTTAGTTTAGCTTTTCGTTTGTGATGGAAAACCTTCGCAGGGCACATTTCTGATTGCGAGATTTTGAATAGATGAATACCAAGGTATTACAGATTTGATTCTCGTCGCAAGAATAATTGTCTTACATTCAGCTAATTGTTTAGAAATCATGCTCGATTTTATGTACATGTGTTCGTTTTGTATCGTTCATCTGAATCCCATACAACAATGTTTGGTTAGTTTAGGGCTGGCTCCGTGACATGCTCTTTTATTTTTTAGTTGTATTTATTCATTATTATACTCGTAACATCGGAAGTTATGTTAAGTCATGTTGTACGATTTGAGCAAGATTCTTAATCGTATTCAAGAAAGTTATTTCAACAATTTTATTAATAATACTCTTCATTCATAATAATTCTAATAATTACATTTAATTAATTTTCTATTTCGTAAAAAGGGGTTTTCATAAATTGGTACACTTAAATTCATTAATAGTGTAGAATGAATATGATGCCAATGAATGCATGGCAATGAAGAAAATGTTATCAGTTCAAAATTGTCAATGTCTGTGATGTTATTTGGTATTGTATTTTATTAAATCTTTCCTGCTTTTGTGCCTTCGCAAGACGTACGAGTATCGTTAAAATTTTGAAACGTACCTTAGGTAACAGTTCATTCAGATCAATTTCACTTTCGATTTTGAACTTCGGCAGTGTGACTTGTACTTTCTCCTTATGCAATTTGTTAATTTCTTCGACCAAGTCACAGCCACAGGCCAGCTTCTGCAGCACTTCGTCGAGGCCATTGATTGCTGTTGGGAGAACGATCACCATGCTTGCTTCTTCACCTACGTACGGCAGTTTCAGAATCTGGAAATTATAGTAAGATTTGCTAAAACACTATTACTTGTACCTTACGGTGAAAATGACGACAAATCACTAGCTGCGGGTAGCACAGGACCAATGTGGTCAATGTGGCGATGTTTGGGCGAGGCCTGTCATGTATTGGACGTCTCGAATCAAACCATGATGACAAATCTTTACTCCATTGGCAGAAAGTCCCTTTGTACGAAAGCTCGCCGCTTTTCCATATCCATCGTGTAGATTAGAATTGCAAGTCACAATGCGCAAGTATTCATTCAAAGGTCTTTGTCTGTCGGTCGGGTGCTTCTTGGTCTAACGGCTAACCGGATTTGAAAAAAGGAAGGAGATAGATTACATTCTGGTGAAGGACATAAGCTAACTTTTGTCATCTTAAAAGAGCTGAAATAGTCTCCCAACTTCAGCCTGTATTGAAGTTAGTTTATGTAATTGCTTTCTAGCAAAAAAACCTACCAGAAAACTATGAGCATAAACTACTTATCTGCTAAATAATGGACACAAATTGTAGGACTATGTTTTAAAATGTATAATGTTGAGCTTACTGTTGACTGTTGCAAACAAACTAGGTAGAGGTAGCTTAACTGATCTAAATGAATACCAACCCCCAAGATATTAGCTGCGTTACCCCGCTTTATGGCAATTCTAATACTGCTCCAGATAATGTATCTGCTATATTATTTGTAAACGGCAGAAAATTTAAAAAACCATAAAAAAATACCGTCCCTTCAAAACGTTTCACCTTAAAGCTAGTGCAAGAACTGAAGTCTTACCTGTGCGTCTAGGTCGGCACTCTCTCCGTATTCGAAGGTGTCTTCCTGGTACATCATCGGGACATCAATACGTTTGTTCTCATCTACATGGAACGGCTGCGGTTGGGTGTGGATCGTGTTGAACTGCTTCTTCCATGTACCCTGGCGAAAAACATTAAATCACGCTAATATTATGAAGCTGAAAGTTTGTGTGTGTATGTTTGTAACTCCTTCACGCTCAAAGATAAAGAATTGAAATCATAATTTCTAATAAAAAAATTATCTATCTATGGAACAGCTCAACAGATTATGATTAAATTTGGATTGTGATAAATAATAAATAGGTATACATATGTATGTATATGTTATCCATACATTGATCGAGCATCTTCACGCCAAAAGAGAGATAGAGGTACTTCTAGGTCCTGGAAAAATATAGGCTACATTTTATCGCAAAAAAACCTCATGCTAGATAAGCAAATCACAGAAAATATCTTGAATATAACTAACATAATCAAAACAAATTAAAACCACAGAAAATTGGTCGTATCTTTAAAATCTGGAATCATACCCAATCATAACAACGTTATTTCTGTTCCAATCTAAATAACAAAAAAAACTCTCGAATGCGCACTATTGGAATTCGTAAACAAACCTTGAAATAGACAGCGTTGACAAGAACCAGCCGGGTGGAGGCATCCAGACTGTCGCCTGAGAGCAGATCCTTGATGCGGTCATTGGTTTTACTCTCCACCTGGAAATTTAAACAGCAAACACTAGCTATAAAAAACAATGTTTTGTAAATATTCTTTTTTGGAACTCTATCCACGTTAATCTCGGAGGAGGGCGTTGCCATCTGCGACACAGTTTTAAACTTTTGTATAAGATATCATTTTAATTTTTTAAAGCATTGTTTTTGTTCCATAATAAACGATTTATTTAGTTTATGCTTGCAGCTTCACTCGAGCGGTACCTGGGTTAAACAAAGTCTGTCACTCGCCTCATTTTCCCCCGTCGTCGTGTCGGTCTGCCGTTATGAGATGCAGGTGAGACTATTATCTATTGTAAGAGTGAGGGAATAGAGTTTACCTATTTTATCTTATTATTACGTTGAACAAACAAAGGAAATATCAAACATTTCTTCGGGCATTTTGTGTTACCTATTGTTGACTTGTTTTCTCTTTAGTCAACATTATATCAAAGCGGCAGGATTATCAGATAATCTTTTATTTCTATGTATATTGTATTTACGTTTTTTTATATTTCTAAATTTGGAAGTAATGATTCATATCAATGCGCAGGTGAGGCAGGCACTTAGACTTATTAACAAGAGCATGACCTCGCAACCATGACGTGACAAAGTTGTTACCCATTTGTTGATGATAGTCGCGCAAAGTGCCCCGTTACTGAAGTCCATCTTCTCAATACCGGCGTCGAACACCTTCTCAGCGTCCTCCTTGAGTTTAGGGTTCAGATCGTAGCTTCCGTCCATGACGTAAACTTTATTTGCAACATTTAGGGTGACACCTTTTATGGCCTTCAGTTTGGAAGAGACTGCTGTGAACGATGTGCGTATCTGAAATGTTTTTAGCATGATGAGCTAGCTGAAACTGACTTTTCTTGCTTTTAAATGGTGTAGGACGAATTTTTATATCTAATAAATGGAATATTATCCAAAACCCAGTGTGACTTACACACTGTAATAGCAAAGGAAAATATCAGAAAAACGCGTGCCGTTGGACCGCCGCCAAATTAGTGGATGTAAATAAAGAATGAGCTCTTTATCCTTTTTCTCAAAAGTACAATTTTTGATTAAGTACCTAATCTAATAAAGCAATCGGTATCAGCTTGAGTACAAAGTAAGCCCTAATTTAAGTATCTACGAGTATCTACTAGTTTTGCTGATAATATGAGTAGATGATTTGTGTAGTTATCACTATTAAAAAATACCAACAGAAAATTATTTGTGACATGCCACAGCCAAATGGTATGCATACTATGCATGTACAAGGTTAAAAGGTAGATATGTGCACAACAATGCAATTAAAAGTGTGTGATAAAAATAATTATCAAGTTTGTGTCTGTTGTATTTTCCATTCAAAACAGTAAAATAGTGCATTAATAATCAATAATTTAATGAATCATTGATTATTCATGCTTATCATGTGAAAAGTTGACAAAGTACTCTCTACCAACTCCGAAGCACTTACCGAGTCATCATCTGCAATGCCAAGTGAACTCAGGAGTTCAGCATGGACCTCATTAGTGGACCCCAGGGTAAGAAGTGCCAGCACATACTCTGCTGATAAGGGGGATGCTACAACACTCTTACTTTTATCCAGTTCCTGCAAAATACATGTATATTTTATTAATATCTGAATAATAATGTTCTGATTAAAGTACTGTTTTTATTTAAAAACCTTTGATGTAATTTGGGAGTGAACATACCAAATAATACTTGTTACACTCATACTTACATTACAGAACTTGAATGAGAACTTGGCCACAGCAGTGGATAATATTTTAGGATCCATATTGGCAGAAGAAACTTGAAGTGCCACAAGAAATAATACTGGAAACAGATATATTTATTAGAATTCGTTGCTCACGAATACTTTGACCGGCGACGCTGCTGTGTATAATGAGGAAAGTATGTGGTGTGTGATGTGATGACATCATTCAGGCACAGGCCCCCGCGCCGCGGCCGGCGCCCCGCCGCCGCGCCATTGGCTATGAATGAATCACATAGACTCGATCGATGGAGGGGGCTCAAGGCCAAGAAAAATAAGTAACTTTGTTACTGCCTTCCGCAATAGCCGCTAGAATTTATGAAAAACGTAGGTATGTTTAATAAATGTAAGACACTTACGTAGCTGTTTGGAAATCTGTGTAGATATCATTGATGATTAAGGTGAACTAAGATGCAATGCACAGGTACGAGCTATAAATCAATTTATCAAAACACTTTTACGATTAGATAGTATGATGATTAGCGGGCCGAGGGCTGATGAGGTTAGATCTAGCTAGAGAAACTACTATAATTCTTTCTTATCTTCATACTAAGTAAGCCACTACAAACAACGTTTTCTAGTGAATTTGGTCGCAAGTAGATATACCAGAAATTTATTTTACGAAAATAACCCGAAGTAAATAAACAAAAAGTATATTTCTTTCGTCCTTGCGCAAAAGTTGAATACAAATCAATCTACAATACATACGACATCATCTTCGTTTGACATGGTAATTTCTTTCGGCCATTAATTTTGACATTGACAAATTATGTTAGACAACTTTGATCGTTTGAACTTATGACCTGCAAGGCTACCACACAATTTAGCACATAACGTATCACACGTTGATAGCGTTTTACGCAAATTTTAGTAAATCTGAACGATCATTGAAATCAATAATTTTAGTTAAGGTGAAATGAGTTCGCTTTTTCGAGACAAGGACGAACGAACGCCGCGCGGGGAAGGCGAGAAAAGGAGGCAAGAGCGGCAGAATGATCGGCCCGCGCGCAATTTCACTGGTTTTTATTTTTAAAATTGTTATTGCTCTAAAATAATCCTGTTTCTCAAAACTAAAACCATAATCGTCTAAAGTATTTATTAGGAGCGTGTAGAAGAAATTTCATTACAATAATATTAAATAACTAGCAAATACATACCAGTTTTTCCGTAGAGATATCTCTGTATAAATGAAGATTCAGAGGAAACTTTGGCATTTTTTTTATCGAGTCATGTTTAGTCAATCGTGTTTCGACTCCCATAACATACTAACTTATATCCTAAACTTTTGATCCTCATCAAAACATATTCGAAAAATAGGTTTTTGTTCCCTTAAAATTAATTTTCCGTTAAGTCAAAACGTGGGTTTTGGGACTCATTTCACCTTAAACCTGGTACTTTTATGCGTTTTTACAGTTACAATCAGCAAAACATTATGATTCTACTCTGTAATAAGCAAGCATGTTATGAAAATACAACATATAGGTTCTTCTACCTAGCTTCTTATTTAATTATAGAAAAGTCTTTATAATTAAATAATAAGGTAGGTAGAATATACAATATTAACGATGGCGACCCCCGTGGCGCGGCGGTAGATCTGCCTGTGATGCAGGAGGCAACCTCCTGCATCACAGGCAGATCTACATCCATATAGGGCTCGATTGACGCTTCAGGACAAAAGCTTAATGTAAAAAATATATTTCTATGTAATGCAATGTATTAAGATCTGGCTTTGCGTGTGAGTTGTCGATGTCCGTGTCCGTGTCGTGTGAAGGGGTGGAAGAAACACCCGTTGAAGCTTGGTCCCCGGGGCGGACCGTGTCATTAATAATAACTTATAGCTAGCTAAGTTATTGATATTGAGCAAGTTATTCCTAAATTAAAACTATTTCATCCTACTTTAGCAACTGAGAGATACAAAAAGTGGAACAGTAGAGTACCTACAGTAACACTTGTACCTACTCACTCCTACGAGATAAGGGAGGTCTACTCTATATAAACCTGACTTTATTTTAATTTACTATTCTATGATTTAATTTAATTTTCAATTTTAACAATAATGTACCTATTGTACTTATACGAAAATGTGACATGTAAACTGGTTTTACCAATAAAATGTATTTCTGTATTAGGTACTCTCTCGTTTACTAAGTACCTAGTCCGAACTATTTTTGCCTTTATATTGGATATGCCGGGATGCGTCCACTGTTATCGCAGAAACCGAATTGACAACGCTTTGCAAACGAATAATGACGTCATCCGCATTAACGGATCGCCGGCATGGCCGACAGTCCGATATAGGTATCTGCTTCGTGTGGGGCAGATGAGTATTCTTTTAGTAGGTAATATTTATGTATTGTTTCCTGTTTTGTGTGGTACCTACGTATGATTAAGTATTTTCTAAATATCTATCTATCAGTATTTGTATGGTTTGCCATATTTAAGTGCATCCACACTTAAATATGGCAAACCATACAAATATTACTGAAATCCGTCTGATGCGATGAGCGCGGACGCGGACCAACCGTTGCCGGCCTATTGACGCTATCCTTTTCCCGGGTTTTCCCCTAGAAATAAATTTTCTTTCTTGAACTCTACATCTCCTGCGAAAATAAAAAAACTCGAGCCCAGATTTTTATGTCCAGCAGTAAAGTCACGTAAGCTGCTGGCGTTGATTATAAACAGCCATTCTACTTCGGCGTTGGAATGTGGAGTCAAATCAACTTAATATTTTCGATTCAAACACCTATGAGGTAGGAAGGTATTATGTTCGAAGGGTAGGTAGCTATTTATTTTGCCTTGCCCGGAACGGCATTATCGAATATCTTCCTCAACGGTTTCTTGCCCGCGGCTTTGCACAGATTCGTTTAAGTAGCACATTTGCCTTTATTTTGTAGAAATGTAGAAGGAGGTTTTTGGAACTGGCCGGAAAAAACAAAGTTAATCTTCTTTAGAAATGTATTTTGCATTAACAATTTTTGGACTCTGTCAAAAATTAAACTATAATAAAAAATATGACAGGAAAAGAGTAAAGTAGGAACTGATTTGAATAAATATTATCGTAAAATTTTCAGTGAGATCTAACAAAACAATAAATGCAATTTATACCTCAAACTCTACGACTTCAAGTGTACCACAGTGCACTTGGATCGAACAGTTTACCGTACTGTAGACCAAAAATATGCGAAGAAACTAATCCAAGAACTTATAGTAAAAAATGCCCGATGAGAGTTCCTGCTAACCAAATCCTAATTGACGTAAGATCAATCAAAGCCTTCAGTTCGTGGTCCTTAGCTAGACCCCTGGGAGCTAAATTAGGATGCATTTCAACGGTGGGTGTGCATCCATATAGCAATCCTACATACGCAAGAGGGTATGGCACATGCTGTCCGAGACCCCCACCTGGGTGTGGATGTCCCGCCCCTGGTGGCGGCCGGAAGATCGTACCACCGACAACCTGTCGCCCAGGACCCACCCCTCCCAACCCGTGCGTGCCGGTATTCCACCACGGTAAAGATACATGGAAAAGATCAAAATACATATTCTTTTTTTTATGTATTCCACTGATTATTATTCAGGCTTTGCGCGCTTTTTCGCATGAAATGCCACATAAAGATGTGTGTCGAGATTATGAGTATATGCGCCATAGGACTAAAAGATTCCCTTGGGGCGAAGGCGTGAAGTCTTTGTTCCATAACGATCATACGAACCACCTGCCAGGAGAATGTGAACCGCCTCCTCTCGATTGTGACTAAATTATTAAAAAAAAAAAACAAGAAAAATGTACTAGTGAAATCCAAGAAAGTACTATGTGAAACATGTTGCTTGTCTGACTCTTAGGCACAACGAAACGGCAGGACATCGGATGATCAGTAAAGCATTTTGAACTTCTTTAATAATATTAAGACCGATGTAATCGCCGCTTTGACCGGACTTCTTGAGGCACCGCAAAACACGGACTCGATCAACTGGATCGTGAACTAGATCAAGATCATGATCATAAAGACGTCAGGTCTTCATTCTTCAACTGGTATTGGTAAGGTTTAAAATTCTTTGAAATCGATTCTAATTGTTGCTTCCCAGACGTTTAAGTGTGAATCATCCTGATTGTAAACGTTCTACACATAATAATTGTCCAATTACGGTATTAAACGCAACTGGTATAACATTATAAAATTTGTTTAATTTGATGACTTAAATTACAAACATTAAATAAATAAAGAATGAATAATGCTGGACAATTCACACAGCATTATCTAGCCCCTTGGTAAGCAGAGCTTGTGTTATAACATTACCCGCGATATTACTTAAATTAGGGTGGAACGGCTCACAATGCCAAGAATTTGACGGAGGTCAACGCCATAGAAGTCTACGTCGTCTTAAAGGTCTATGTTTTAGTTGCCTACGCAGTAGTCTCTAATGTCTCATCTACACGATGGCAAAAATGTGTGCCAAACACCTTGCCAACATTCGTTTTGTTTGACACGTTGGAAGCTCGTTCAGATTGCTTCGGTTCAGTCCAATATGCGGGCGTTAGCAAGTTCTGCAAAGTGAGTTGAAGGTACGATTCTGACACTTTTTTGGTTCCGGTCTAGTATGACTGAATGTTTAAATGTAGGTACATATTCCAGAAAGAGCAATTCTTAAAACGTAAAGTACGTTTTAAGAATTGTTCTTTTTATCTCAACAATCATCATAACTTCTAAACTATCTTACTTATAGCTAAGATGCAAGATTATTTTGAAGCACACAGTATTTACTATCGTTCAAAAACAAAAAACTTGTAGCTTGACAGTTTCGATTTTATGAAAAAGCTAATAATTCAAAAAAAAAATTTCAAAATAACTTTTTTTTGTTTTATAAATTCTTTTTTCCTCTATTATAAAATGGAAATTGAAACAATGTTATCATTGCTTTATTGTACACATTATTGGCTATCTAATGAGTACTCTATCGTCTTCCTAGGACCTCTACATGGATAGCTATAGCTAAATCAGTACAAGCACCCGTGCTTCGAGGCAAAAGAAAACAAAATGGCTGCCATTTTGTCATGGAGGTAGAAAAAAACAATAGGGATAGTGATTTGTCTATAAAATTTACCGTATTTCACCCCCCCCAAAGTCTCCGACACCGGTGACCATACACATTGTATATTATCTATGCGCTATTATCTGGGCGCTATGGCGCTCATTAGGGGAGGCCTATGTCCAGCAGTGGACTACTATAAACTGATAATGATGATGATTATCTATATAATCATTGTGACTGGAATCCCATAATAGAGGATAAGTTTAATATAAATATTTTTTTTTATTAAAGAGTACCTATTGATTGCGTTTAAAAAAGGTTTGAAAACATAGATGTTTCGTTGTACGGATGCGTCATTGTAAGAATCAGAATGTATTGGTCATTTTGCAAAACCGTCTAAATACTGATGTGTCAATTTGCGAATTGGTTAATGTGCTGATGTATCATTTTACAAATGCGTCGTTATGCGATAAAAAAACAGACTATATTGGTCATCATGCGTCAGAAGGCCGTAGACGCCGACGTTGTAATGTCTACGCCGTAGCAGTATATGCCGTAGACGCCGACGTTTAATGTCTACGCCGTACAAGTCTACGCTGTAGACGCCTACGCCGTAGCAGTATAAACCGTAGACGCCGACGCTGTAATGTCTACGCCGTACAAGTCTACGCTGTAAACGCCTACGCCGTAGCAGTATATGCCGTAGACGCCGACGTTTAATGTCTACGCCGTACATGTCTACGCTGTAGACGCCTACGCCGCCGTAGCAGTATAAACCGTAGACGCCGACGCTGTAATGTCTACGCCGTACAAGTCTACGCTGTAAACGCCTACGCCGTAGAAGTATATGCCGTAGACGCCGACGCTATAATATTTACGCTGCCGTACAAGTCAACGCTGTAGACGCCTACGCCGTAGCAGTATATGCCGTAGACGCCGACGCTACAATGTCTACGCCGCCGTACACGTCTACAGCGTAGGCCGCAGCAGTTACCCGCACGAAAGCTTTTTATAACTCATGTATTGTTGTTTAATTATTATTATATAAGATACCTATCAAGCTAGTTTTCGTATAAATTTTAATTAAATTTTTTTTTGAAAGTAGAATTTAATAAACAAATTACCATATTTGGTGGAACAATAATAAGCTAAATGTGCGATAACGAATAAAATAAAACAATAATTAAGGTAATATTTTGTATTGCAAGTATAGATTTATAACTTCCATCCTCCTCCGGGCGAATACCTGATGATAGATGATTTATATTAAAAAATGTTCAACATTGATCTTTGCCCGGAATGTCACATTTACGCTTCTCTTTTGGCTTTTCTACTTAGCTTTTCTATCAAAGTATACTAAGAATGTAGCACCTTGTGTACGAAATAAATTTGAAAAATTAATTCATTAAGCTTTGGAAATGTAAGCATTTTCATTCAACAACGCTATATCAAATACATTAAGGTATGTATAAATTGTTCTCGCATTATGTTTAACTTCCGAGCAAGATTATTGTGAGCGACTACTATGTATTTTGTTCATGTTATGTAGAAAATTGTAGAAAGTACAATAAATACAATCAATTTTTTTTTTTCATTTACTGTACATCAATCTGTCATTCAACTTTGACCGAAGAGTTGAATGACACTCAATTCAACTCTTCGGTCAAATTTGAATGACAGATTGATGTAACAGTATTCAGTCATTTTGGCTTCCAGGCATTATGGGAAAAGGTTTTTTTGGTATTTAGACGTATCTAAAACAAGGTGTTTTGAAATTCTGTCCTAACATCACGTTAGCTTAAGGCCCAACACAGGTATGAACGCCCAAGGTCCCCATTTTATATGATACGGTAAGAGATAATAGAACACTCTTGTATTTTTTATGGGAGTGAGCTAAGCGAAGGAAGACCTTAGCAGCTTGGGTGATATAACTGGTCTGTATATGTTGAAATAGTAACTTCGAGTAACTGTCCAACTGTTGATGATGAATGATGATCCATGAATTTGATAGGTGTCGAGACATGTGAAATATGCTGGTAACTTAGTGAGGCCAAATCAGTCGTGTTTTTTAGACATGAGTCATTATTATTATTGCCAAGCTTTAAGTAGGTAGGTACCTGAAGAATCAGCAACAGTGATTCGCACTGCTTTTTTTGTTAAAAAAAATTATATTCATTAACTATTCCCTTGTGAAATACAGGTTGTTTTTTAACTGGGGTTATATGCGAGTATATATAAATATAATATACCTAATTTTATTTTATTTGAAACTGTCAATGTCAAAACAAATGCAAAAGAATCATAGAAAGTTCAGCCAAAATTGACAACCAATCTCAAAATGACATTACTGTATGTAAAAAATTGAAAGGCCATATTTACTTAAGACACTATTTGTGCTTGACTTTCAGATCCCGCCTCCGGTGAAAGGTAAGAGCAAGACCTACATTTGAAGATGTCAAAGCTGTCAAAATCAAAACGATCATAAATGAGAAGAATTAAACTAAAACGGTGACGACGGTATTCGTAGGGGCTAACTACTAGTTATTATAACTAAGGCGTTATCCTATATTTCACCGATGAGCCGGAATAAAGGGGGCCATCAGAATTACTTGTGCAACTCTCTCTTCTATAGATTCCATAAAAAGACAAGTACAGATACATAGCGTGTTGAAATAACACATAGTAGAATCAGATATGCTACATTAGACGAACTAAGTAAACACGTAGCTATCGCAGCGTTATCAGTATCGCCGCGATAATCTTGTACTAATGGCTTGCTCGCAAGTGTAGGAGAAAGGCAAGGGCCGGCGTGCGCACGCATCGGTCTAGGCTAGGCTCGACAGCCACGCCGGCGCGCCGCGCGTCTCAGTCAGCGATCAATATCTGCTGACGTCAGCAGACGAGAGCGCGCCATTGGCCCATCCGGCATTATTAAATAAACCTCCGGGCGGAGTGGCGCTGTGTCTCGCGCCGCGGCACAGCTCCGCAGCACGCGGCGGGCCCGCGCTCGCAGCGCGTGGCCATGGCCGACATGCCGGATCTGTCGCACCTCACCGCAGAGGAGCGCGCCATCATCGAGGGGGTTATGATGCGCCAGCGGCAGGAGGAGCAGCGCGAACACGAGATCATGAGGTGCGGTCCCGCCCCGCGCTTCCCACACCTCTCCTACCGCTTCTAATGCACCATTTGCTGTGGTACCCTGATACTCACTGGATCCCTTACAGTGTGTTACATCTGTTAATAGTGCTTCGATAAAAAGTTCGCTCTACGTTTACTTTCAACAACGTCAACGTAAAGTATTTTGATACATTTTTAGAGAATATTGATCTATAACTTAAAGACAATATTTAAGTTTTAAATTTAAACAATGAAGAATAGTTTATCCAAAATAATCAACTAAAAATGTGATAAAATATTCCCATTACTTTTTCGTCAATTACGTAGGCACAGGAAAAGCCTTTGTGAGTTAGGCATAGGCTGTGTTCGCGAAATCCGTTCGGTCGCCATAATGATAAGTCGTGGGCGGGCGCGCGTCGCATCAAACACGCAATAACAGCCTTCGTGACGCATCACCACTGCATCTATGAATACGAGCTGTAATGCGATTATTTCATTACAGAGCATTTACGACTTACGTTTCAGCTTCAGTTGCTTGAGCTGTGTCCTGTGAATTACTTATCTTTGTTTCGAAGCGGAGCACCTAGCTTGATATTAAAATGTGTTTGAGGTCATAAATATGTAATTAAATCAAGTGAGTACATAACAATACAATCCTAAAAAGGATGTAGATTAAATTTACAAACCACAGGCTTAAAAACTCACATGAATTTTAATTACACATAAGAAAAGAATCAATAAGAAGGCCCAAGTGTACCTAACAGTGATATAAACGAAATAATTACTTACCCAATGTAGAGACTTTCCGAATATAACCAAGTCCTTTACTCAATTGCAAGTTTAATAATTCGCTATTCGGAGATATTTAATCTGACCTACTTTGTGACCTACATAGCTGCTGCTGAGTGCCGGCCCAATCTCAAGCCAAATCGCGATAGATCCACACAGATTCTCCGATCTAAAATGGAATTCAAGAATCATAAAAAAGCTTCAACTTTTAATTGCAATATGGCTTCACATGTCTAATTAACAGCACAGACTTAACGGTCTTACAATATTTGTTTGATTTTTATAACACTTGTTTGTTTTGAACGCCAGACGAAAACAAGACGAAGTAACTGTACTGGAGCAAACTATTCGCACGAGAAACGAATTACAACGTGCAGCCGGAGTTGAACTGAATGCTACATGCCACATCTGCCTCAAGACCAAGTTCGCAGACGGCGTCGGCCACTCCTGCCATTATTGCAGAGTCAGGTGCTGCGCCCGGTGCGGGGGAAAAGTCACTCTCAGGTCCAACAAGGTAAGAATCGCCAACCACACTTAGGTCCAATTTCACCGTTTGTTAAAGTAAAAAAGTACTTGAACCGAATCAACGTCCACTCCGCGCTGAACTCGTTTAAAATAGCGAGAAACTGTTTTTTTAGTTTTGTTGAACGAGTTAAATTGCAACGGTGAAATTGGAGCTTCGTCGTCAACAGTTTTATCGAGACCGGCATCAATATCATTGCCAATTTCAGGTAATATGGGTTTGCATTTTGTGCCGTAAAAAGCAAGAACTTTTGTCAAAAACCGGACAGTGGATTAACAAAGGCCCAGCACAAGATTCTATGATGTGGCGTATGGAGTCTGATTTGCGGGACCTACCTCCTCAGCCCGACTCTTGTTTAGACAAGAGACCTAAGCTGGAGAGAGCGCACAGCGCTGCTGAGAAGGAAAATCTTCCATTGCAAAGATCCGGCAGCGCACTGCGACGTCAATACAGCCAGCAAGAACCTAGAGCTTATGGCGAATTAGAAGGATTGGCCAGGACTCACCCACACCTTGTGCACCCGAGGCAGAAAGCTGCGTACGGAGTGGAGAGCGGAGCGCCTCCGGGCTCCCAGCTGATGCCCCATGGCATGTCAGTGCATCCCCCGATGCCTCCGCGCTCCTCATCATCCGACGACGAAGTGCCTGAGTGCATCTCCGACGAGAACGACGAATATCGCGATCGTGGTAAGTCACTGCACACGCTCGCTACCCATCGACCACCGACCCTATCCCACCACTCGTTTACACAATATCCTCTCCGTCCTGATTTTGTTTATCACCCGCAATAGAACTGACCATACTCAATTATCGCCCACAATAACAGACTATACAAATTAACTTACATTACAGAAATCATAACAGCCTTTTGCATTACATTTGATAAAGTTAAGGTGTTCCGTGCGAGGTGCAATTTAATAAATAAGAACATAATATCAGGTAAATACAATAACGTATATTTAAGGATATTTTCACAGAAATGGATAGTGTCGAGCACCTAAACTTGTCCGTCACCTACCTGTTTCATTAAGTCTGCTCATTTAGGTAGTTCTCGTACTGTCCCACTACATATTATTTAGTTTCATGGTTAACATTATACAGCAAAACATTTCAGATGGTCAACGAGAAAAGGATTCTTTTGTTTCGAACCTCGCACAACTGCTGAGTGTGTGCCAGGTTGGAAGGTCTGTTACTCCTAGAGTAAGTTTGTCTTGCTCGTGTGAGCCCAAGTACGCGCCCGGTAGCCACCTTGTATTGCCACCCTGGTCACAGCATCAACCTTTTCACAGGTACTAATAGAGATAGGAGCGGTTCCGACACCTCCAGGAGCCAGCGTCAGGCGATGTTAAACGAGAAAATGAATAAATTCTTATCGGTGAGAGGACGTGTTTTATCGGCAATGTATTTTGCGTTGTATAATGCTGAATTTTAGATGTCTCCGTACTTGTTTTTGGCAAACACTTCTTCCTCTGGCCGACTTACTGTGATGGCTGTTTGTAACATTGCGTCCTTTCTTCTGAAAAACAATCGTCTTTCATTGTATTAAGTACATTTACATTGCCTACCTTAAGCTTGAATTGCTAGAACTCTATTCTACTGTAATTCGGAAACTTCGCAGAAAGAAACTCTTATGGAGACTATTCTCGGAAAGCGTAGTCATTTTACTAAAATAACATAGAATTTTTTGTATGGCATTGACCCCAAATGAATTCCCAGTAGTACGCCGAGCCTGCAACATTAGCATAGAATTAATTAACTTATATCCTTTATGGTGTGGTAGTACTGAATTGGATAAAATAAATATTGTAGCCTCGAGAAACGAGCGACAACTCAAAAAACATTCATAACGCTCTCCTGTCTTAGTAACTTACTACGGTATTAGAAGGAAATGTGAATGTACTTGAGTATAACTTTCTTAAGTTTGAACCAGAAATGGAAAGAATAAATTTAAATAATGCAGAGTATATTTTGATAGCGTAACTTTGCAGACTTAGCAACATGAATTTGTGGTTCAAACACGACCGCATGCTTGGGCGAAAAGAAGTGTTATTACTATAATCAGAATCTGATAACAATCGTTAGAATTTGTGATCGTGTCTTTAATTTTTTTACCATCATTGTTTTACCTTTACCAACATGGGTAAGTTAATACACATTCTTTCCGCTTTTGCGTGTTCACTGCTTTCAATTGGTTTATTTTTGTTTGTGAGGTGTCAAGGGAGCCATTAAATTAATCAATGCTATCATTTAAGAATCCATTAATCATGGTTTGCACAATTTGCTTAGTCGGTGATGCAGAACGTAACATAAAATAAAAGGGCGCCGGGCGCGTGCGGGCGCAGATTGGACGCAAGCTTGGAATCCTTGATATTTATAACGTATCATTCTTAGGACACCTAGAAGCGAGCAGTTCTCTGCGGCATCCGCATCTACGCAGCGCCACCGTAGCTACGAACAATTATTACAATTTGACTAATCATTCACCGAGCGCTTACGAAGCAGAGGCGCGTGGTGAATTCGACGCGAGGGCGACACCCGGCGGCGGTCGCAGCTTCGACTCCGTGACCGATTGCCGGTGGCGAGCTCGCGACGATGGCGAAGGCGCCTACTTGCGGCCCTTTGCGCCTGACGAGGGCCCGCGCTCCGAGCGAGCCGTATATAAGAGTGCCTATTTGTGGGAAGACTCCTCTGACAATAGACGTTTTACGGAACGAAGAAAAAAGACAGTCCGCTTTGACGGTCACGAAGGCTCGGCGACCTTTCCGCGAGGAGGTCGCGACTCCTCGGCCGCCCCCCACGACTGGGCCACTTTGCGCTGGGAGTCTGAACGGCAGACCAGCCAGGACTCCGCCACCAAAGACTCGGGCATCGATACCTCTAGCACCTTCACGTCGAGTGAAGATTCTAACAGAGGCGATTGCCCAAAGGTTAGCTATACGAGACCTAGTTGACTAATAATACCCCAAGCGTAATTGCTAGTTACCTACTGGATATAAATATTTGCAATATAGATTTACCTTCAATTTCTCTAGAGAAAACTATTTTGATACATGAATATAAAACACATTGTTTGATTAGGTACTCGTATTTGTGAGTTAATAATTAATCAGTCTAGTTTGCTGCCTTGAATTATGTTTATAAGTATTTTACATTTATAAATATTTTCTTGATATTTATCTATTTTTATTATTACTGGTGTAATTAATCTCTTGATAAACGCATTTAATAAAAGTCGCCTTAAATTTTGCACTTTAAAAATTTACGCATTTATGGGACGTATCGATTTGTCTGTATCATCTTTTGTGTGGTCAAAGTGAACATATTTTTGTGTTTGGCTGCAGCATGATTGCATTCGCAGGCATGCACCCCAAATGTATATTTACTGAATGTGCACTTCTGTGTTTAGAGTCCACACCCTTTGCTACGTATCTTCTTAAATGTTGTCTGTCTTTCATATGTGCTGGACGTGTAGGTATTTTCGATGTATCTATTCTCACCTGATTGTTCTTGTGACATGAATTTGTTTATGTAACAGTTCCCGCAGAGCTGGCAAGTGTCGACTGACGGTACAAGAATGATTGGACACATGGTGCTGCGAAAATCAATTGTGGATGGAGGCTCTCACACTTCTATTCTTGGTCTCAAAGTAGTCGGTGGCAAACTGCTACCTGACGGCACCCGTGGTGCTATAGTAGAAAAAGTCAAAAAGGGTTCCATTGCTGATTTAGAAGGACAGCTTCGAATAGGTTGGAAAACTTTTTGTTAAACTTGTTAAGTTTATTATAAGAATTCTGTATAAACAATTGGGTATCCTATCTAGGCGACGAAGTGATGCAGTGGAATGGAGTGCCACTGCAGGGTCGAAGTACGGAAGAGGTAGCAACAGTGATTGCAGACAGCAAACTTGATTCTCATGTAGAATTGGTTGTGTCGAGACCACTGGCTGCTACGCGACCGCCGGCCCAACCTTGGAGAACACACAAAGGTGCATGAGCAAAATATTTGATCGTTCGTTATATGAGCGAGTTATATGGAATCGTTCATGTGTCTAATCTGCTTTATCACAGAAGTGTACACGGAGGTGATGGGCGTTTGCGATAAGCCAAGCGTTCTAGTGACGTCACCGGGCTCCCCAGATGTGCATTCGCGTCGACGGCCTCCACGGCCTGGTCAACCTAACGCCAATGTCGCTGGGCGAATACAGGTTTGTAGCTTGTTCGATGAATTAATGCTGTACGATTAAACATTTCTAGAGATCAATGAGCTAAAAATATTGGCAATGCTATAATGTCCTTTTAATTTTCAGCTTAAAATATACTTTGACATCACCATGCTTCAACTTCTGGTGAAAGTTGTGTCTGCAACGGGTCTGAGCCCTCGGTCTGATGGCTCTCCAAGATGTCCATATTGCAAGATATTTCTTCTCCCAGATAAAAGCGAAAAGAGCAAACGAAGAACTAAAACGTTAGCTAACACTTGCGAACCAAGATGGAACCAAACTTTTGTATATTGTGGTGTCCGAATCACTGATATGAAAAAGCGGACACTGGAGGTAAATTGATGATTTCATTCTTATTCTGTCGATAGTAACGTGAAAGCGTAGGTAAACAATTTCTCACACCCACATCTCTTTCAGGTTACAGTTTGGGACCTTAATCGTTACGCACGGAATGATTTCCTGGGTGAAGTACTACTCGATTTAGACACTGTAATGATGAACCATGAAGCCAACTGGTACACACTAAAGCCTCATGAGGAGACAGGGAACTTTGGTGCGATTAAAGGCGAGCATTGGTATCGAGAGGAAGACGTAGATGGGGAACACTTATCGCCACCCTCGACTTCGACCTCGAGACTATCAGATTCCGATACGCCAAGCGAAAGTGACCTTCGTAGGCATCATTCACTGTCTAGCCTTGCATCGAGTTCCAGTCCTCCGCCACCGCACGAAGTGAGCTCTACTGTTCCTTATTTTATTATTTCTTTGTTGTGTGTAGGTTAAGTGTGCGTGATATCAAAAGTGATTTGAATTTTGCAGAGGATAGAAATGGATGGTGCGAGATGCAGCAGGCGAGATATGTCCCCTGCGGGTAGAGTTCGGGCACAGGGCTTGTCGAGGGAACGGGTGAGTTTAATTTTTTAAACTATACTGCACTGAAAATGTATAAAATATTGGCTAAATGCAGAGGCATTTTCCACCTGAAATCCGAAAGCGGAGGTTTCGGCTCAGGAGTTTTAAACAATTTTATTCTTCCAGACATCAATCAAAATGAGTAAAAATAAGGTAGGTAACTCACGATTTGTTTCGCAGAACGGTGGCTACAGCGTGGCGCGTTCGCAATCAGCGGCCGGCGTGGCGCGTCCTGCCCGTGCCCGCAGCAAGTCGCCGCGCCGCTCGCTGTCTCCCCCGGCCGACCGCGACTGGCGCTTCACAGGTGCCACCCGGCGCCCAGACTCTACCAGCCAATCAGAACCTAGCTCTAAGGGTTCGATTGGTCCGTGGATGTCAAACACAGCGGGCCCAGACCCCGCACGGAACACTACCGTTCGAGACACGCACGTTCTCGCGTCCGCTCATGACCACTTTACTGCCACTACTGTTTTGACTTCCTCGCTCTGTTCCACTCTTTTTTTCTCACGCATCTTCCGCTGACCTTGTCCTCTACCTGTGAGCACGCTGTCCACTCTAGATTATAGGATTGCGTCGTATCCGCAGCGGTATGGAAATGCGGATATAACGCACTCGATTACGCTCATTTCATGATGCATGCCGTACCTACTAATGCGACTTTATCTTCTAGGGCAGTCTCCGTATTCATTCTAATATTAAATTTTCGAACATTGGTGTAAAACGTAAAGTAGGTGCAAGTCCGGAATGATCGAAAGCAGGAATATGGTAATAAATTGCAGTGAACGAGGATCGCGGGGATGGGTCGCGACTGCCGACACACGCGTACGCGCCACGGTTCCAGTCGCGCTCCGCCACCGCGACGCCGACCACGAGCCCTAAGAAGCGCCAACTGCCTCAAATACCCCCTCACCAGGTAAGTAAGCCTTCGATCCCTTACATTAACTCCCAAATACGTAGCATTCATGATACTAAACTTTTTCGCTTTACATAACAGAGTGGCCCCCGGGCGGTTCGCGCCCAAGTATCGGCGGATCTCGAGGAACGTAAGTGGATCGGCCCGCATCACATTGGCGCCACACTCACGTACCGCAGCACGCCACAAGGTCAATACACGCAAACCCCGCTAAGATGTTCCGCCACTTACTGGCTTTACACGGTTTAAGTCCCCATTTCTTATTGCTAAAAATACCCTTCACTAGAAAAGAACCCTTCATAGCTAATACAAGAAACTCTACATGTCACCTCATGCACTGCAAATAGGTGTAGCAATTAGCTCTAGCTTCAGTGTAGATGATTGTTAGATAGTAGTAGAAAACAAAAGCGTCGACTTATGATACAGGGTGGGAGCGGCATTACGCCGGGTTATCAGATTCGGAATTGGCAGCGCGCAGCAACAACAGCGCATGGGCGCCGCCGAGACGCAGGCTGTCGCCGGACGCAGCCGCAGCCGACTCCGACCTAGAGTCAGTCGGCTCTGTCACCTCGAGCGCGTTCAGCACTCAGTCCGAACGACCGCGGACCACCAGGATGCTCAGGTATGAACACATTCATTTGCGCTATTTATTATTTAATTATTCTATTCTCAGATATTAACTGTAAATACTAAGGAATTTCACAACAAATATTTTAATTCCCCGTCTGAATAAAAATCAATATCCGCAAGCAAAGTTATGGGACAAGTGGTTTGAACTGGCACATGGCCAGAATCAAGTGCGTAGAGCCTAGGTTTCGATGTGAAGCTTGGCTCACACCCACACATCGCCATGAACTAGGGCATGGAAGAAGTGAATTCAGTATTCTAATAATTTTGCAGCCGGAGGCGGATCCTCCCTCCATGTAGTACATCTTCGTCTTGCGATAGTGCTACCCCAATGCCTTTGCCATATCGCCGTACAGATAAACCCTCCCGTCGTTTGCCCCCTGTCTGCCTACCCGCAGTCGCAGAGCGTGCGGTTCGACGACGGTTGCGTGCCCGCTGCGATACCATCCACGCACCGCTGCCGCATCGCAACCGACCCGCTCGCGTCCCGCGTCCTTCCCGCCGCCTTCGCAGAATTCTCCGTAGCCGTTCCGATGGTTCTAGCACTCGTGAGCGCTCCCGTACACAAGCTTATAGCCGAAGCTACAGCTGCCCTGAATACCCGGTTCAGTACAACACCTACAAGATAACAGAGAATGAGCGCGAGTATATTTTTCAAGTCCCTATCTTACAACAACCTATCCCTGTACAAGCCCCTTTTTCTAAAGAAAGGAAGACCTTGCCAGCCAATATTTATTTCGGATCCACACCTAGTTACTTACCATCTAAAACACCTCACAAACTCGCGTCGTGTTATGACCGAACCGTCTCGTTAGATTCAGATTTCGTAGGAACGCAAAAATCTAAAGAAGGTAGGAGACGACGTTTACCAAATATAGAACAACTTTCTTTTCAAACGTCACAAAATAGACCACTTCCAGTGATTCCCTCCGATGATAGAGTCAATGTAATAGAAAACTCGCGAATAGCAAAGTCTGACTCACGGTCGGATATGACGAAGCAAATGGAAGCAAATCGTTTTGAATACCACGGATACGACAGTAGAGGCAGTGATGCTGAAACTACTATTCACATTAGTATCGAAAAACAACACAGCTTTGAACTATTTAAAAGTGATATTAATAAAGTAGACACTAACGATAAATTGAAAATAACACAAGAACATAAAGAAACCTCTGGACACGCGTATACATACAATCGTAAGAAGTATTTGTCGTTAGATTTGAGAACGAGTTACGAAGGCGGCGGGACTCCTATTCAATCAAAATCTCTTGATTTATGTAAAACTGAGAAAATAGATGATGATGTCGGGTCAACATTTGCACACACCCAACAAACGGATAATACCAAAGAAATATCAAACATAACAAAATCCAAAACCAATACTAGTATTCGTAGAAGATATTCGGAATCCAGTGCAACATTAAAATCTTCTCCTGTTACTGTATGGGCAACACCCGATAAAACAGAGGATATTTTCAAAATGGTTTCCAGAAAGTCAATTTCTGGACCAGATATGACAGAAAATGAAAACGCATCTCCAAAAAAGCAAAACGTAGTAAGCATCAATGAGATCCCCACCTTTCAAGAATATCGTTCACCTAATTCCAACTCACCTCAATCTAGCATAGACCTTTCTAGTAAAAAACCTCTACCATCTATTATAAAAAATGCTCGTTGTCGATCGTACTCTGTAGCAGCCACCAACCACATAGATAGAGAATTTAGTGATGTCGCTAACTATATGTGTATTGCTCTTTCTCCCCCGAACCTCGGCTCGAATCGTCGTGCGCTCACTTCCGTCGCATCTCATCTGCCTCTCGACGTTCATGACAACACTCTTGATGCCACGGACGACACCGAATCCGTGGACTTACCACCGGAACTACCACCGGTCTTCGATGAACTACCAAAACGTCGGGAATCAATGCGAACGCTGCCGGCGACGCCGAAACCTACGAAACGTGATAAACCTTCGCGACTCGTTTCCAAACGCAGCAATGACTACGGCGGCAGAGAGAACGGCCGCAATAACAACCAGCAGCAGCCGCTTGAGCGACGTGAGTCGCGCCGTAACCAATTCACGAGGAGTCTAAGCAATGCTGATGTTCCGCCAGATGAAAAAGCTGGTAAGCAAATTTTATGATTACTTTGAACAATGCTCAAATTTAGTATCCCATAAAACCCAATGATATGATACTACAAGTCTACCATTAAACTGATATTGCGTCTTAATAAGCGTCATGCGTCATGACGCTATTTTAAGTAAGGTGTAACTTCTCACAAGTGTTGTATTGTACAAAAGACGGAAGCCTCAGCGACACTGCTCTCAGCGCCAACGAGCCGGAGCCAGCCAGCGACGACGCTCTTCTCAAAGCGGAGCCTCGGGACTACTTCGGCCCAGGGATGGGTAAAAAGAGCAACTCTACGTCCCAACTATCAGCTACAGGTGAAAACTATCCTCAACTCTATCTTAACTCTCAACTTTCTGTTAGTTTGGTTAGATAGCATGAAAGAACAACTCGCGTAGCATAACGAAATATTGCTTTAAAGATGGTAGGTAATAGTTATTACCTTCATCAAATAATAAAAATAGGGCCTGTTCTTCTCATCGTGTTGATTTTAATGCTTGGATAAATTAGTCGAGTATCATCAAACTTACAGCTGCAAGCCCCAGACTCAGTAATTTCAGTTTCACCTTTTTGATATGTTTACAATAACCAACAGGACGAAAAAGGAGGTTAGGTTTCGGTAAACGTGGCAAAAATTCGTTCACGGTGCAACGCAGCGAAGAAGTGGGGCCAGAAATGCGAGGAGTCGGCGGAGTATCGCGAGCGTCCTCCGCATCCAGTGAAAACGACGATGACAGGTTGGCGGCGGCAAACGCCGACAACACTGAAACAATAGTGCGGCCGGGGCGGTAGACGCGAACAGAATCCTACTAAATCATAGTTCCACCGGTTTCACCTATTGACCGCAATATCGAACAGTCGAAAGTTAGCTAGCATGCAACACATAGCAAATACATAGAACCGCTGTGTCGCTTTTTGTAACAAGCCGAATGTTGAGCTTATTTCAGCTTTCATTGGTAAGTGTGTAATGTAAGACAGGAACCACCGCCTTGATTACACGAATAAGATCCACGCCACTAATCAGAAGTAGGTCCTTGGTACTCGTTTCATGTTCTCAGTTCATACGTTTCATAAATAATTGGTATTATTTATAATAGATGTGTAATAAATGTACAAATGTATTGCAAATATGGTCTGTGTAATGGTTACTGAATGTGTGTATGGCGGGCGCCCGCGTAGTGCGCCCGTCGCGCTTTGAAGGATGCGGCGTGCGACGCAAGCGATCGGGGCCCGCGACGACCACCTTCCAGCGGTCCCACGAGGTGCGCTCCGCCAGCCTCGTCTCCATTTCTAGCTCGGAGGGATCCTCGTAAGTCGCCCGCCCGTCCGTTCCCTTCTATAGCCGCAGATCGCAGAATCGTCCCTTGTATTACCGCATCGATGTTGCCCGTCTTCTTTTCTGCCCCTCTCTGTGTGCCTATCGTCTTGTTACCGCATGTTGCCAACTTCATATTGGTGTTTCTCACTCATTCTCCTTTCTGTTCAGCACGCACGAGTCTTCTCTCGCATTTGTCAAGCACTCTCTCGAATATACTCGAGACAGCTACATTTATCTTCGGTGTTGCAAGTTGTTGTTTTATTCCAGCAATTATGTTCGACGACGGAGTCGGTTATGCCCGCTGAGGTCACTGTTGTTACGTTGCCTTGCACGGTTGTTGGACGATAAATGTTGCCTGTTCCTATGATGTGCACTTTTTTATTAATTTCAATTAAAAGTTTTGTAAGAACGATTGACACCTGCCTCTAACCATGCATGTTTAAAAAGTACGCCAATATCATAAAAATTGCGAGTCTTTTAATATAAAATACGAGAAAATAAAATATTAATCGGGCTTCTGTTGACATGTAAAATATTGACATCATAACGGCTTTGAAAACTTGTCCAAATATTAAAACAGTCAGCTTTCAGGTCCATTTTGTGTATGTAAATAAATAGCATAGTGTTGAAGTATAAATATCTAGAGGAGTAGCACGTATGTAAATAGTTAGGAAATTCTTCCGTGATTAACTGTCTTTCAAATAGATGCAGATTGCAGACCATTCTTTAGCATCTCTAGCACCAGTGTACAAAGTTACTCCTAGCTACCTATTTTACAACTTTCCTCCTGTTTTGATTCTCACCGTTTACTTAACTTTTATCAACCGATGCATCCGAAAACTACCGCCCTTTCTTCACTATTGTATCAATGTTGTTTATATCTTAAATTATGTATTTCATTTTTCTTAACTGTAGCGAAAATCAAGGTTTGACGAATATTGTGTTCTTTCGTTCCTGAACTATCTCGAACTGAATTTAGAAACTACAATAACTGTTCATTGCTTTTCGCTATTAATGCATGACCTGTCTTTTTGTTGCAAATATTATTTTATTTCTAAATACACGTTCCAAAGGCAATAACACATTTGTACAAAGGTGAATTTAAGCATTTGGACCTTACGGATTTGTCCTAGGTAGGCCTAGGCTCTGACGAAGCAGGTAGGCATTTAAACATATATAGTTATTTATTTCGGCAGTAAAAAGCATTTTCTTTTGTTGTAATGAAAGACGCTTCTATGGGTGCGCGCGACGAGCTTATGTTTTTGGCTTGGCTTGAGGCATTTTTCATGAAACTTTACGCTATTGTATTAAAAGATATTATCGAATGTCCTCTGTTATCAGATGGTCGCCTGGTATGCGAGGGTCGGGATCGTCGGATGGCACTGGTATATCCGACTTTATCGACGGCCTTGGACCGGGACAGTTGGTCGGCCGGCAAGTGCTTGGATCACCAACATTGGGTGATGTTCAACTCTCAATGTGCTACAAAAAAGGATTTCTTGAGGTACGCGATTAGCTCATAGTTTTCACACAGAGACTTGTGCTAGCATCAAAGAATTAAGAGTCAAAGCACGCTAACGAACACGCGCATTCACTCTATTTTCCGCGTCAAAGCTCAAGGCAAATTAAAGGGAAATTTAGGGAGGTTTTAACTAAAAAGAAGATATTCATGAGTTTTTCTTATTTCTAGGTGGAGGTGATTCGAGCAAGGGGCCTACAGTCTAGACAAGGCAGTAGGACCCTTCCAGCGCCTTACGTGAAAGTATATCTCGTCAGCGGCAAGCGTTGCATCGCTAAAGCCAAGACGGTTACAGCGCGTAGAACTTTGGACCCACTGTACCAACAATCATTGACATTCAAAGACAATTTCAAGGGATGTGTTTTGCAGGTTAGTAATATTGCTGAATACAGCATATTTCTGGCTTAGAACACTGAGCTCCATTAAACGCTGGAAGTGATATTATCGATGACAGTTTGAGGTCATTTGATTTTCTCCAGCGTTTGCGTGAGCAGCGTGACCATGCATCGCATGACGTCAATAGAAATTATGCTATGATAGTCGTACTGTTTTGGTAAACCTCAACAAATGACATGTTTTATGCCAAATACGGCCGGCGGCGGCGCTTTGAATCGGCACATTAAATAATACTGTCTTTACATGTAGAATATTCTTCCAGCGTACTTGTATAATGGAACTCAGTGGCTTAGAGTTAATCAGACTTTTTGATAATGTAACTTGAATAAAGCAGTCGAATTATTCGAAAATGGGCGTTCGAAATTGAGATTCTTTGTTCAGCACACGCTGACCCAACCTCTATTTCGGAGCAGGGTAATGGAGGCAGCCTTATTTTTAGTACCACCTTTTGTGTCACTATATGTCACCTACATATACATATGTTAACCTGTTTTTCTTTCCCGTTTGTTTATTCTATACCTACCTGTATTTTGTACCTGTGTCCAAATAAATGTATTTTCTATTCTATTTGTAGCGCAGAAATGTATAATGAAATGTTGTAGCATGATATCATGCACTGAAATTGGCTTCTACTTTTCAGGTGACAGTATGGGGCGATTACGGCCGCATTGAGGGTAAAAAAATATTCATGGGAGTGGCGCAGATAATGTTAGACGATATAAATCTGTCTAACATCGTGATTGGATGGTACAAACTCTTTGGAACCACGTCTCTTGTAAGCTTTCTAGATCTCTGAAGCATTTATTTAGATTCAAATCAGCAAGGCATACCAAGATTTGTACTCTTACTGAATTCACCGGCCTGATCGAAATCGGAGGTTCTATGTTGGCCTGTATGTACGTTTTTTTATGTAGATATGTTTGTCAATTCCTTCGTTAATTATGGAGTTGAGAATCTTTATATTAATTCTTCTCAAACTCTCTCTAGTTTGAGAAGAATTAATATAAAGATTTAAAAAATCAGTGTAGTAGGAAGGACGGAATTTGAAGTCGATTTTTACTTTTTTTAAACAATCAAATGATATATAGCATGTTTTTGTTTATTTTCAGTGACCTACAAGTAGGTTCGGCAAGGTGATTGGAGGACCTACATAATCACAATAAAATTAACTTGTCCAACTATAAAATTTAGTGATAATGCTTTAATATCATGATAAATTGCAAATATCTTAAGTATAGGAAATTTTCTATAAACGAAAGATTATAATAATAATATTAATAATTTGTTATTTATTTTCATTTTTGAATGCCTACCGGAGTTTTGAATAGATAGCATTTTATAGCAATGAAACAAATGTATAGTGTACTCAATAATATGTAATTAAGTATTAAAAGCCAAATGCAATTTCTGTATATTTTCTTTTCCTATAAAGTCCTTAACGAAATCTTTTGTATTATAGCGGACTTGAATATACATCGACCATTAGGATTTAAAAAAAAGAAGAATACTTATACTGTATTTATTTTCCTAGATTTATGTTTTATAACATGTAGTCAATTATCCTACCTCATTGAATGCATTTCATTATCTCAGTCAAATTTACCAACCACAATAATCAGCAGACCATATTATATTAGTATAAAATGCCTATCTAACAAAGAAAAACAAATATTACTTAAATTGTAACTGTGAATGATCATGAAATAGTCACTGTAGAATAGAAACATGTTATAGATTTCTTACGCGAAAGTGATCTTATTTTTAAATATAACTCTAGGTACTAACCATGAACATTTTTCACTCGATAGTCATTTCTATGAAACACTGTCTTCTATGTAATTTCCATATAGGAAGGTAACACTTAATGTAGTATTTGCTTGGGTTGTTTTGAAGGTGAAGCGCCGGGTAATCTAGCATCGCCTGTTCTTTTCACTGCCGTAGATTTAAGGTCTGGAAATTATGAAAAAGTTTTGTTAAAAAAGAGTGATTTTGAATACTTATAGTTTTACTTATTTAGTTTATCAGTTTTTCTAAGTTGCCTCGTGCCAGTTTTCTTTACCCTCAGTTAAGGGAGATATCCCATACCTGAGGACTCATACAAGAAAAGCTTAGAGCAATACATCTAAATTAGAAGAGGTCGCCTCTAAGAGTCCTCTCCTCGATATATAAGGTTGTACTTTTTAATGAAAAAATCCATAGACAAACAAAGATCAAAGGACAGACTGACATGACGCATTATGCGAGCTGGATGCTTGAAAATAGATGGCATAGAGAGTAGACACTAATCGTTCCGACGTCCGACGTTTTCTACATTTAGAGATACATAGATAGAGAAAAATTTAGTGATCAAGCTCAGTCACAGCTAGGGCATGGCGGTATTGGCCCTATTGACAATACCGGTATTTTTTCGGTATTCATATTTTTAAAACCGGGATCCCGGTATTTCGGTATTGTTTCGGTATTTCACCATAGATATTAATATAGTAGAAAAATATATATATTTTCTACTTCATGTAATATTTTTTCAGACTGAATTAATATAAGTACCTAAATTATAATAAAAAAAGGTTCTTAAAAGCATTATTTTTGAATCACACAAACTCGAAAGTACTTCCGAACATCAAAATAATCACGATTAAATAAAAGAGACAATTAAAATGTTCAAACTCAAGTTTTTTTCTTCTAACACGATAATAAAAATTCAAAATAATTAACAAGCTTTATTAATATGTAAAGGACGGTTAAATTTATATATTTAATTATAATTATGTCCGAGAAGATCCGTCCTTCTTACATATTAATGAATTTTTAAAATATCTCCGCCATTTTCGTATAGTTTCATTTCCATGCGTAAAACTGTCAATAATAAAACTTCTGAAACTATCATGGTTATTAACACTAAAGTCATTTAAAACGGGATATTTACCATGATTTGATTTTTGAGTTTTCCAATATTTCGTTTTAAATGACTTTACTGTCAATAATGTATCATCATCAATAGGATCAGATTCGTTTTCTATACTTTGGTGTAAAAAGTCCTTAGATGTATTTTTCCGGCACCCTCATCGTCGTTGCTACTAGTTTTACCACTATCTACTGATATTGCCGATTGGTTACGGAGTTGAGTTGGCTGAAAACGGTTTATGAGGCTTGTTAAATTTAAAAGCAGTTCATCGCTTTTCATTTTCCAAGTTAACCCTTCTTCTGTACGGGATATTTGATCTTCAAAATAAGCTTCATTTATTTACATAATAAATATTGTAGCATAGATGTCAAAGGAGTACGTCTTTGTAACACGCGTCTACGCATAGACTCTGCCAGTTGTGTTGCGAGGGTGGTATTTTGTTTTTCTAATTTTTTAAACGAAAATATTAGAGTTTTGTATACTGTCAATAAGTTGAAGTTCTTCCGAAAATGAAATATTATGAGTCCACATCAGTGAGTTCTTTAAGGATACATGGTCTGAGACGATTCTTCCTACCATGTTTGCCATGCTGGAGCAGCTAGTCTTGCAGTCTAAAACTAAAGATAGTTTTTGTTTTCTTGTTGTTTCACATACTTTTGTTCGTCGTTTTTTGTGGGAGACTTCGTCAACAACTTCACTACTGCTCGAACTTTAGTGATAACATCTTTTTAATGTGGATTAATCGTGTAAGAACGTGTAGCGGATTAATTTAAACGTATTATTCAAAATACCGAAATACCGGTATTTGCAATTTCAATACCGGTATTCGGAAGTGCCTTAAATATTACGGTATTACCGGTTTTTCGGTAATACCGAATACCGGTATCCATGCCCTAGTCACAGCACAGAACAAATGAGGTAATAACATTGTGTCGCGTAAATTGCGTGACGTAGGCAGAGTCTATTTCTAGGTTGGCCATATACTTATTTTATCAATTAGAACCCTAAACGCCAATCTAAAGCTGTTTATAAGAATCTCACCTTGCAACCACCTGACTTGCGTGGCTGGTCCGTATCCCTTCTCATTCCGCGCTGCGATTCGGAATATAATCGCGGGCTTGGTAGAAGAGTCTACGTGCGCAGCATTCAACGACGTGGAAGGAACGACACAGGTGTTGGCTTTACCGCAGTACACTCTGACGAATGCAAGCTGGGACTTGGAAGCTTCCTGTAAATAAATAAATATTTTTTTTTATTCAATTGCATATTTTGTGCTTGGACAGGCTATAAACAGTAAGGCCATAACTGCCTTTTCTAACGTTTTTATTTATATCTCGAATTTCTACAGTGCATACACGTCCTAACAATACAGCCATTATTTTTAATTTAACATTTATTATGAAATGAAAACTTCTTTGGGCACTTTGAAATTGATTTTTTGTGAACAGTAATCGACCCCACACTCGGATCCGGGACTTGAAGCGACTTAAATCCGTAATTCGCTTTTATTGTGTGGACATATTAAGCAATCGCGACGAAATGTCAACTTACATAAGTACAAGTAGGAAATAAAGTCATCACTTTGATTTTTTTTTTCATTCAGGACTCTCAGGATCTCTTTATCAAAAAAAAAGATCGCTTAGCTTTGAAAGCTAGAATTGCGACTAGTTATTGCCTCTTAAGAAACGAACCTTTGGCTGTGTGTTAGAACGAACTGCGAGGTAGACTGAATACTCGAATATGCCCTCAGCAGCGACTTGCGGGGGTTCCCAAGAGAGGTGTGCGCCTTCTATGGACTTGGATATTTTGATAGCAGAGGGTGCGCCGGGGAAGCCTGGTAAACAAGTCTTGAATGCTGATTCCTGTGAAATAAATAATTTATTTATTTATTTATACTTTTTGCAATAAAAACATAACACAAAACTTATTCTAGAAAATTTAAACAAAGGCGAACTTAACCCTAAAAAGAGTTCTCTTCCAGCAAACCTTAAAAAAAATTAAATTTATTTTATTAAATAATAAATAGGTATAATAAATAAATCATATAATAAAATTTATTTATATTTATATGTTATTTTTTTTTTTTTATTAGTAAGAACCTTATGGGACGGAGTAACTTGCCAATAGGCTGCTTGCCAAAGGGCAGATATTATGATTATGATGATAATTATAATTATTGTACTTTACTGAAGATGATCTTAGAACTTTATTTTTTTAAGATAATTCTTCCTAAGAGTAAGGCTAAAGTCAGCTAAGTGCTAAACTTTGATGGCTTACCATCAAAGTTAAGCAAGTCGCGATCGCGAGGGACGAAATCTCAAGAGATACGATAGATAGATAGATGGATTGTCTTGTCTCAAGTATCATCCAATTAATGGCGTTCTCATTTAGGAAACAGGCCACAAAAACTCCTAAACATCACGTTCAAGAGACACTATACGACGATACCTATCTGTTAGATAACGCACGCAAATTTAATATAAGAGCTTTAAGCGTTGTCTTAACTAATGATCGTACGACTGAACGATGAGCTTTCGTCATGCGATGAAAATGATCGTGCGATGGTAGGTGTCGATGCCCGTCGCGCATCGCTATTTATCACGCGATGCCAGATGTGAGATCTCAATCAGTACCTATGTCAATGCTCGCGTGATGACGCGTGACCAATTAGAACACTCAAGAGATTTGTTGATTTGATTGCTCGATCGCACGATCAAATACCTTTACGATCGTTTTAAGAATTACCCGAATGGAGAGAAAAGGGTCCCCTGGTCGGTCACCAACACAGATCACACCTCATCACTTCCCTAATATAATCCACTATGACCGACTGCTGAACGTGGTAGCGTTCTGGGAGCAGTATGTGAAAATATTCGTCGTTCGGCAGTCAATACCGCGAATGAGAAATTCAACAAAATTTACAGGAGACGAAAAAAACGTGTGAATGATTCTCTACGCTTACAATTCTTTTAAAATAAAGTATTTTAAGCTACACTAGTTTGTTACGATGTAAAAATACATGTTTTTTCATTATCATTGTAGTATTTGCTAGAAAAATTCACGTTCGCGGTTTTTACCTACTATTTTTGGTAAAATCTTATCATATTGGCGGTTATGTTCTAGATCTAGAATTAAAACCAAACAAAATTTTTCTGTTCACGAATTTTATTATACTTAACTAATAATGTAATTATAAGTATTTAACTGTTTTTATAGAATTTATAAAAATCTTACAAAAAATAATAATTAAAAGGTTTTTTCAAATAACTTTAAAGTTCCATTAATATCTAATATCAATGAGTGAAATGTTTGTAATAAAAAGGTTAATAGGTACATTATAATGAGTACCCATTTTACCCGATTTATTTTTAATAAATCAAGTATTTCAGGGCGATTCGTATCGGTAGGTAGAAGTTGGACTGACAGTGGAGTCACCTTAGTCTGCAGCTCTGTAGTAGTTTCACCAAAATTCAGCGGATGCTGATGACATGTGGAGGAGTGAGGCGAGAGTTCCACGTATACAGGCTGTGAGTGAGGCTCTATTTCAGGGCGATTCGTATCGGTAGCTAGAAGTTGGACTGACAGTGGAGTCACCTTAGTCTGCAGCTCTGTAGTAGTTTCACCAAAATTCAGTGGAGGCTGATGACATGTGGAGGAGTGAGGCGAGAGTTCCAGGTATACAGGCTGTGAGTGAGGCTCTATTTCAGGGCGATTCGTATCGGTAGCTAGAAGTTGGACTGACAGTGGAGTCACCTTAGTCTGCAGCTCTGTAGTAGTTTCACCAAAATTCAGCGGAGGCTGATGACATGTGGAGGAGTGAGGCGAGAGTTCCACGTATACAGACTGTGAGTGAGGCTCTATTTCAGGGCGATTCGTATGGGTAGGTAGAAGTTGGAGTGACAGTGGAGTCACCTGAGTCTGCAGCTCTGTTGTAGTTTCACCAAAATTCAGCGGAGGCTGATGACATGTGGAGGAGTGAGGCGAGAGTTCCAGGACTTCCAGGTATGCAGGCTGTGTCTGAGGCTCTATTTCAGTGCGATCCGGAGTGGTAGGTAGAAGGGACTGACAGTGGAGTGATCACAGACTGCTGTTCTATTTGAGTAACTCCAAATTTTGACTGTGGCTGAAGTCCTAAATCCGTACAGGAAAGCTGAGCCGAAACTTGCAGGCCTGCAGGCTGTGACTGAGCATCGATTTTGCGACTTTTTGATGTGCATGATGGTATTGAAGAGGAAATGTTCTTCAAGCGCGATTTCTTTTTAATTTTTCCTATTATTGTGTTACTGAACCCCATGTCCTTTAGAATATTTTCATTGTCGGATGAGTCTTCTATCGTGCTGTAACAAATAACCACTTTTTATAATTATTATCCAAATTAAGCTATAAGTTTACTAAAATCCCCCGACGGAAGCATTTTAGTCCTACTTAGGTATAACCGCGAACCTGCAAAAAATGCTGAAAATAGTCAAAACCGCGAATACGACAACTTATCTTTGAAATAGTTTTATTTCATAGTGTATTGAGAAATCGGCTAACACATAAAGTTAAAACTTACTACATATTTTGCAAAGAAAACACGAGGAAAACGTTAGTTACAATAAAAACTTACCCAGAAATCACAGCGTCACGTGTTGCACTTGCGAGTGGAATGGCGGCACTAAGGAACTATTACATTCGCGGATTTTTTGGCGCTAAAATACGTTCGCGGTTTTGACATGACTCGAAAACATAAGGATCGGGGCCACTTTAGGCCGAAATTTGAATGTAGGATGGTGTATTTGAACGCATAGAATCAAATAAAAACAAAAAAAGGTTTTCGCCAAAAATGTCGCGTTCGCGGTATTGAATGCCGAACGACGATATATGAAATTTTATTTTTATTGCATAGAAACATAAAAACATTTGCATGGACAAAAATCATTTCAAAAACAATAATTCTAAATAGTACTTACTAAATATATGGATACAATGATTTAATTGGCTAGCCTTAGATATCTACGCTAGGCTTGTAAAGCCTGTGTTATAGACATCTATGCCATCCCTCATTAATTACAGTGACACTGATAGGAAACGATGGCGGCGCATTGCACGAGCAGCCGTTCATCAGGACCCCCATGATAACCTCGACCATTCAGCCAAGAGGATACGACTAAGAAGAATAAATAAATAAATAAATAATGCTGGATAATTCAAACAGCATTATCTAGCCCCATATATAGAGAGATATAAATGTGTACGTTATTCCGTCGTGCGGAGAAATTGCTTCATTCGCTCGTACGATCAACGCCAATTAGGACGCCGCCTTAGAGTCCTTATTCAAATAGATCATACGATCTACGCGATATTCACTACCCGGAGCGAACATTTCGATTACATTTAGGTCGGATTTTTTAGCTTTACGCGGTATCCCACTGAGTTATTTAGTGAACAGTAGGCTTATGATCGGTTTTCAATTCCGCACTGTGTAGCAATACCGCGTAGGTGTGATCTAAAAAGGTTGTATACAAGCTCTAGTACTTATACTTACTTCACTGTAATCGCCTTTGCCGCACGAGTTGATGGCAGCGATTCTGAACTTGTATGCAGTTCCATGTTCAAGGGGAGTTGTGGGCAAACCAGTGAGATCTGGCAGGCTGTCCAGCGATAAATTGGATAGGTCGACATTCGGATCCGAAAGGTAATTTTGAACCTGTAAATAACAAAATAGGATTCACTATGACATATTTACTGATAAAAAATGTTGATTTATTTCAGATGCCATTTCATTCTTACCGTAAACGAGGTTCCTTTCACAATGCCGACGGTAAACCAGGCATCTTCGTCATGTTTAACCTCTTCTGTTTCACTCTGCAATTAAATATTATGTTAATTTGAGCCACTTACTATCACGGTATTTTAATTATCCTACTTAAACAAGAAGATTTTTTCAGGATTTTATTATTTGACTACTTTGTCGACGTGATTAGTAGGTTGGTACATGCGAAATTATAGTTTTCTATTACTAATAGTATCAATATCTCAGCTAAGCCACGTTCGTGGCTGTGCCGAAGCTAAGAGGTCTACTAAAAAACGAATGAGTTGACAGATGACATCGATCGCACGAAACAAACAACCTTAACACAGTTGCCAAGTTGCTTCGGGCGCGTCACTAACTGACGTTGACGTTTCGAATCTCTGGGCAATAATTGTTAAATTGTTTTTATAGTAAGGTCATTGAAAGAGCGCAACTGCCTTCCTTCGTTTCGTGCGATCCGACGTTAACCGTCAACTTCAATCGTTTTTCAAAATAGACCTTCTGTTCCTTATGAAATCTTAATAAACCAGAACACCCACTTTAGATTATAATTTATAAGAAACGTTTTTTCAGGACGACAATTAAACCCTTCCGATTTTTTTATGGTTTAATTAATTTACTAGACCCTAAAAGTTGATATCATGTAAACGGCAAGTAAAGTAGCAATCTGCAAACAATCCATTATGACACAGTTAAACTTATGCTTTCCAGTGTCCCGTTGTACTTTAGTTATATTATGTATTTGTTCATTCTAAATAAATAAATTGAAATCTATGTTAATACTTTACCTGCTCACGATGGTCCAACGCAGCACTAGCGAGCGTGGCTAGGGCGTGGGCCGCGTCAGTCGGGGGTAACGATGGCGCGCCATTAGAAGCTCCAGAACTGCTGACGGCGCCGTCGCCCTCGCTTGTGACGCCCTCGGCGACGCCGCCGGCGCCGGAAGATGATACGCCTGCGCTTATGTCTTCGTCTTCTGTTATTGAGATAGTTGGCTTAAGCTATCATCATCATCATCATCGAACTTTGCATCCTGATAAGAACCTTGACTTGATACTTTCGCCCATCAGACAGGCACATTCGAATAGAATAGTGATTTATTGTCTGAATCTAATCTAAATCTATCTAAATCTATAATCAATAATATATACTTACATAAAATACTATCGGACCGTCCCGGCTTCGCACGGGTATTTATTATTTTTATTATTCATAATTTATTTGCGGCCGTTTATTTCGTAACATTGACTTCCCGTACCCCAGTGACTGACGCCAAATATTTCTTAAATAGTTATAGTTAGCCGAGTACCTATTAGAAAAAAGTAGTGTGGCTCACCCACACTACTTTTTTCTAATAGGTACTTACATTTTTGAACTCGTGATATCTTTCGAATGGAATGTCCGAATTATATAATTCAAAAAGTTATATATTAAGGCATTGAAGCAGTTAAATATAAAGTAATTTATTTTGATAAGGATTACCTAATATAATAAAGAGCCATTTCTAGCGGCGGCATTTTAATAAAAAAATTAAAATAAAAATACTTATTGTGACGTAACTATAATAGTTAGATATATGCTGTCGCGACATTTTTTGTAGACAATGACAATGTTCTGCAAAGTTGTAGTACATTACTTTGTTCTATCATCAATAGTTTTCGCAACGCACGCGATGTAAGGTATTTTTTTACACCCTGGGTTACATTATTCGTTTTAGTAAAGATCCCTATTTTATTTTAAATATAATATTGTCTATGTTCACCGGGGATAGCGTAACTTCCCAACGTAATAATTTTTCAAATCGGTTCAGTAGTTTCGGAGCCTATTCAATACAAACAAACAATAAAATCTTTCCTCTTTATAATATTAGTTTAGACAAATTAGATATTTAAATCAATAAATAACTAATTACATTCAGGCAATAGGAGTAAGCTCAGCTTAATGCCGACAAGCTTAAATAGCACGTTCGGCTTTACCCCTTACCGACTGGTGATCGTTGGCTTCGCCACGAATACCTGTAGACTTTATACATAGGCGTATGAATAATATCTTCAATCTTCAAGTGTTAGGAAATATCATCATCATAATGCAAGTCCAATGCTATCTGCCGACGAGCCATGAGCACCGAAGCGCCCTGTCTTCGGCTTCTCGTATCCTGTTCTAGTGTACCTCAAATTGTCGAGTCAACTATCACTAGTAAACTAGTGATTTTATACATTATGTCAGACAGAGCTATCAGTTTATGTCAGTGACATGTGTTTTTTTTTTTTGTAATTTTATAGTCCTTGAAATGATTAATATTAATGTTTAAACAACTCACTCTGTGTAAAAGTAGGCGACATCAACCCCGATCCATTGGTGGCCATCGTCAAAAGCGGCATAGATTCGCTAACAGTCGGCATAGTATCAGCGGCCCCATCCATTTCCGACGTATCGGCATCACTAAACCTATTCGATAGGAAATCGAGTAAGCTATTAAAATTTAATAAGACTGCGCTACGTTAATAGCATAGCAATTCTGAAGATGGGGAGAGACTAACTTAACATGCGGCATTCACAAGACAGTTTTAAACATAGGTGACAGCCTTCATTTCGGGAAGTTACATCAAAAGATTTTAATTCATTCTAATAACGGTTAAGATCCGGTCCTCTCATCATCTTCAGAACTGCAGCATACAAATTGGATGCTTACTCATCCGTGTGCTGTTGCGGATTTATTGAGAAGGCATGCAGAATGGACGGCCCATTGCCTGTCGACGAGATAAGCCCTGCCTCGAGCTGGCCGCTGCTGGTTATATCAGCGCCGCCTTCCGCGGTGCTTGAACTGAGGACAATGAACATGTTATGGAGGCTTCTAGAAGCGGAAGCGCCCCCGGCTGTTTCAAACCTAAGAATTTTATAACGGATGTTGAGGTTTGTTTTGCTTCTTGGAAGATATGAAAAGAAAAAGGTACAGATATATAATCAATCGGTTTTACACCGCTATGCTGCTATGCACTCTAGACTAGAGGGACCTATTGATGACTGCTTTCTTTCCATACACTCATTGTTAATTGTTGGATTATTCCAGTCTTATTTCATGCACAAATGCAAGTTTTCAACACACGTGCGAAGCCGGGGGCGGAAGCCAAATGCTACTTGGTTGTAAAACCTTGTAGACTCAGTGCTTACCTGATTCCTGTACTGGCAGTCTCCTGGGCAGCACTGCTGATGTCGTTCACATCATCGCTGCTAGCAACACCTTCGCCGCCGCCCATGTCCTCGTCCATTGTGCTGGATTCATCTGTAGATTACAAAATTAGGTAATATAGATTGAGGATGTTTTACATGCACAGTAAAATTTTAGACAGTAATTATTTTAATACGTAAACAGATTGCCTTTATATCGCACTCAATTTAAAAATGAGAAAGTTAGAATGTATGGATGTATGTTTGTTTCTTCATTACGTCGAAACTACTGAAGGGATCGGGCTGAAATTTGGCATAGATGTAGATCTAGACTTAGCACTTATATGTACATCGCACCCCTAGGAACAAGACAGAATTACTTCGAAAAATTTCAAAATGCACTCTGATCCGTATATTTGAATCGGCAAAACTTATAACGTGTGTACCAATCGTAATTTGCAAATTGATAACTAGCGGCGGCTACATCACTTTTTGCGAATTAATGAGTGCAAGTTCATCTTACCACGAACACTCATTTATTGCGTGGCGTCGCGGGGTACTTTTTATCAGATACATCCATGGGTATCTGATATCACAATAGGCCTATCATGGCCATAGTTAGCATTACATAGCCATTCGTTTTATGACATGGTGAAAGTGTACTTATTTCTTTATAGATAAATTTATGATGCAAATATTGGAATAATAGTTCATTTGAAAAGTCATTCTGCTGATTATTAAGGGGCCTCCGGAGGGACGAATTCTTCATATAAACGTAATACTAAAATTATTTCTAATTTAAGCATATTTCCACTATAATATTGCATTATTTGTATTAAAATAGTATTTATCTAGGTTCCCAAATAGTTTTTTTTTTCAAAATACTTACCTAAAATGAAATGAAAGCCAATCTCATTTTGCACATTTTTATGCGAAAATGGTCTTCTTGCGAAAAGTTTTCTTGCTATTTGTTTCGTATTAAAAACTTCAATATCTAACGTTTTATTTATTAAGGAACATAGCTTTTATTGTCTAGTTACAGATACATATATAACAATACTTTGTGAAGAATACAAAAAGTTTTCAGTCATAATTTTTGGTATTACGGAACAAATTTTTAACGGCTAATATTGCTATCGCGCACGCATGTGGCGCGGCGCCAGGGTTAAACAGGGACAGCGATATTCGGAGCGATTTTTGCAAGCGAGGGTCGCCGGACCCTTAAGAGTAGATTAAAAAAGGGCAACTGTTATTTTTGTGCCTTTCTATACAATTATAATACAATCGCATTGGAAATACAGATCCCAACTATACAACTACATTTATAATACAAAACCGTGCAAAAACCCATTCTAATCACAACATATTTTACAGACCAACATACCATCTTGGACTAAAGGTGGATTTCCCTCAACACCACTATCACTAGGCATTGCAGAGCTGATAGATTGATCGGGAGACTCTTCAGCAGCGTCCAACCCTTCGTCATCTTCTTTCATCATCGGATCCAACTGGTTCTCATTGTCATCTGGAGAGCCATCTTCAGTCTCAGCCTGTATTATCATTATTTGATTATGGTTCAATTTAAAAAACACAGCCAAATTAAGAGCCTTCTCCTCTCTTGAAGTTTAAAGAAGCTCAGAAATAGTAAATAACAACATTAAGATCATATAAACTGTTGGAAACAAATCTCTTTGTAAAACTTACTGGTGTGGATAAACAATTGTCGCCGATGTAAGCAGATGCGTCAGCTACATTTCCTGCAGAGTCATCTATATCCATCTCTTCATCACCTTCGGCATTGGCTATAAACATCCAAAAAATTCTAATGATCTCATGACTTCAAAACATATGTAGATTTCCTTGTCAGACAGAGATGACATGGGACAGACAAGTCTTTCAATACATTAAACGAATTTATTCTTCGAGAATATGCATAATTTTTTGGTTTTTGTTACATAATAATATAATAAAAATCTCGCATAAGGACAGACCACATACAAAACAATGCTGATTTTGCAAGTAAATAATTAAAACCAACACCAAACAACAAAAACCATCTTTTGTGGATGTTGAGACCAATTATGGGATAAAAACATCTTAATTACCTGGTACCGGTTCAAGCAACGCTTGCTCGTCAACCTCAGCCAGTGCCATGTGAAGCTCAGGATGCATGCCATCGCTGCTGCTAGTTGGGCCTCCAATAGTGTCTACATGGATAATTACTATTTATACTCAAACACAGCATGCTCAAAAACACATAACTAAAACTAGCATAGGTACTAAAGAACTACAATAGTTATCTCAAAATCCCGTGCATGGATTCTACAATAAGTTATAAGCAGAACTATATCAATAAAACTAACTATGACTTGCTATATGTGAGGATATGTAGAGGATATTAAAGATTTGTACTTATGTATAATTTAAATATTATATTGGTTTCATAGTTTTTTTTATTTGAAGATCTAATTGGAAAAATCGGATTTAATCTAAGTGGTCACCCAGTACCTTAACTACAAAATGCAACTGTGCCAAAACTACAAAACCAAAACAGATGCATTGCATGTTATTGTAAACACTATTGTACCTCGACACGTCCTCGTTACGATTTGGGAGTAATATTTACCTGCTTCGTCAGCGGCCGCAGAAGCATCTTCGTGGCTAGTAACATTATTTTCTGAAAGATCATCAATAGCATCCGCGGCTTGGTCTTCGCCAAGAGGGGATACTTCCGCGCCATCAGGTCCGTCGGCGTGTAAAGATGATTCTGACTCCATGATACGCTACAAAAGCCTCGTGTACCTTTAAAACTTGTATATTTTGAATATACACCAGAAATTAGGCAGTTACTATAAGCATTTTCTGAATATTACGAAAAGAAATAGTTTTTTTGACAATCCACGGATCTTCAAGAACGCTTTCATTACGAACGAGACCATAAACGAAATTTCTTTACTTCTTTTTTGAAAAAGCCACAGATAACAAAACCTATATCACACGGGGTGTATTTTTCGTCGTAAACGAAGTTAGAAATAAACATAATGCAGAGATGATTATGGATGATTCTTTATTATTGGCAATATGTGTCTGGTTGGATACTTTTCCAAAGAAAATACAATAACTTCACAATTCTACTAGTGTCAAGTAATAAAAAACAATTAGATTCGTTTGATATTTTCAATTTCGATATCTAGCAGATTAGATTGGCTTGGGAGACGAGATGTTACATCCACAGAACAATAATATCCTAACGTTACATCCCTAGGCCAAGAAATATTGGGAAAAGATTGACAAATAGACAATACTTTTTTTGTAACAAAAACGTCAAAATCAGCTGTTATGCTGCTGTGCGTCATTGTTTTGGCTAAGGAGGTCTATGAATAATTATATCATAAAATTCACTTAAATTCAGTCAGTCTTCATTCGTTCTTGAAAATGCTACAAAAAAGCCAATGAACTTATTTTTTCAAGATTTAAAGCGTACTTGGGCTCTTGTTGCTTCTGTCTGTACGTAACCATATTAGTTTCAAATTGAGTTCATGACCAAATTGTAATGTCACACGAAAAAGAAAAAGCAGGAGATGGACTGAGGTCAATGAGGACTAGCACAGCATTTCGACTTATTAATTTCGAACTGTATGCTAAGCCGGTAAGAAATTCGTACATTTTCATTCAAATTATCGAACTTCTACACTTCCTCTGGTTGCATATCAATAATCTAACCATTTGATGACCTTCAAGGAGATAAAAAGAACATTGATCTGATCAACGAAACATATAGGTACCTACTATAAATACCACACTTAATCATAATCAAACAAGGAAATCTGACTGACCACTTCTAACAAATAAATAATCCTGGACAATTCTTTCAATTGATTCAAATATATGTAGGTACAAAAAGTTATCCTGAGATGGGAATCAAACCAGCAACCTCTGTGTCACAGAGATTGTTTTACACCCTTTTGTGACAAGTTATTCATGATATTTTCTCCATGTTTCAGAATATTGTCATCATGACTGCAGGCCTTACATGTTTTGGCCTGACCCTTGGATACATTGCATACATGAGGCACCAAGCAGAATCAATGGGGTACTACTCTGCAATTGATAAAGATGGGGTAGAGATTTTTGAGAAGAAAAAGTCTAAGTGGGATTAATGTTCAGCAAAAAGTGTAATTGTAGATTATTACACTTTTTGCTTTTAGTCAATTAAATAGAAGGTATTTAATCTTAGTTAAGTATATACTGTCCCAGTGTAACTATGAATGCCCAAAAAAATTTAGCAAATGAATAATTTATTTTATGATTTCAGTGTTTTATTTCTTTTATTATTTTATGCGCTTTTTTTTATTTAAACGAATATAAAAATAATCCTAATAATGTGAATGCTTACAATAAAATTATAAGACTCATTGTAAAATAAAAGTTTTTGGCTGTATTGTATGGTTTCTTTTATAAGATCTGAGTAGGATAATAGAACATTGCTTGAGGTTTTAGCTGCATACATACTAAAATAAACTCAAATCTAAATTTAACTGATATACTGACAAACAGATGAACCTAATATCAGATTCAAAATCTTAGATATTTTTTGTAATACAAAGAGGTAACAAAACCCAAGGAATATTGGTGGAAAACATTTTTAAAGAAAGGTACTGGTATCATTGAAGCAAAGTGCAGTTACATACAATCGTTAAAGTTATTTGCCAATAGTAAATTTGATTTTTTTTTCATTTTCTAGTAAAAAACATTTATTGAACAAGCACTGTTACAGCACAGAACAAAGAAATAAGACGAAAATTATATTGGGTACAGCTGTACTTTGGGAGCATTTGGGAAAATGTTGATTATTGCTCAAAACCGATTATATTCTCTTATGTTAAAAAAATACCAGTAAAGCAAAGTTAAAAGCGGAGTTAGTTTTTCATAAGGTAATAGAAAATGGTTTAGGATTTGTGACAAATTACCTATTCGCTAGTTTTGTATCTTGTAGAATTCAGAAAAAAATATAACCGACACAAATTTGAATCTCACTCCAATACAAAACGATCAATCAAAATAAAGTTCTAATTAGGTATGTTTCCCATAAAATTAAAGACACATGCAAAATTAGGGCGCGTTGAGTTGAGACAAGTTGAAACAGATCTTTCGAAAAAATTTGAAAATATGTAGGTACCGTAAAAGCTGGCAACTTTGCCTAGTGCAGGTGAATTTGCCTACTTAACATAGTTTTAAAAAATGCCTGCACTGCCTCATAACTATCTACTATTTTGGTGGAAGCACTGTTTTATATATGGCAACACAGTTATGCCACTTGTCACTAGCCGCGCATATTTTAAAGCTGTCATCTAGTGCGATTTTGTGAGGACGATGTTGCGCGCGTAAACAAACGTAAACAAAACATAATTTGGATTTAGATTGCAATTATAAGGTGTTCTGGTAAGTCCATTGCACATAATTTGTGGGTAATGCCAAGAATGACTAGTTGGACACTGAATTTATTCTGAATCATTCGTATTTCATGAGTAAAACCGGCTAGGCAAAGTCAACTCTATGAAAATTTACAACTTGATGGTGGCTTTGCCTACAACAGGCAACGAATAGGGTTGCTACAAGGACAAACTATAAAAAAAACATCATCCGGCAGAAGTGATATTTGTAGTCATTTTTTTTTAAATTCGGTGTCTTGTTTTAGGAAATGGCTAAGCCTAAGCCCAAATCGAAGCGAAAGAGATGAATAGTAGGTAGTCGACAATTATGTAATAATATAGGTAGTTCGGTACCAGATGATTTAAACGTTATATTTCATTAAGTGGGTTACTATTTTATTTTCTTCTCCCTACCTCCTCTATTTTACACCCATACAGTAAGTACCTAGTGATAAAAATACTACTGACCACGCTATTGTATGGAATTCGACAGACATGTGGTGTCGACATTGCCTAGAACATTAGTGTGAGTGCTCGGACAGATTTGTTAAAATATGGATGATATGTTTTTATTGTGTGTACTTTCTTTGTACTATTTTCCTTTGACGGTCATGTCCATTGTTGCGTGTGTGCCTAGATTTTCAACTAGGCAAAGCTGCCGTAAGGTATAGGTGACTTTACCTACTTCCCATTTTTGCAAAATATAAATTAAATGCTGCCAGAAATCATATTTTAATACTACATTTCTACTAAATAACCCAATATTGTGTTGCTAGTTCGAAAAAAACACCACCTTGTATTACAGTTTTTTGTAGATACATGCGTGCAAATACATAACTAGGCTTGAAACTAAGCAAAGCTGCCAGTTTTTACGGTAATTTAAGAATTTAACGGCTTTCATTGGCTTTCATAAATCGGATTTTTGACGGAAAAACACAAAGAACGAAAACTCTGTTAGGCTTAAGCTCGCCGTTTGCCGTATATATTTATATTTTTAGTTACCTATTTTAAGTTTTGTGCGTGCGTACAAATAAACAATGCAATTAAAGGACTTAGTGGATTTTAAAAAATCTAGTTGGCAATACTGATCCGATCCGTCATAGAAGAAAACAAACAGGTTTCATCTGTGTTTCTTTATTGTTTTTGCAAGAAATTTGTATAAATTAAATACAATCTGCAACGTAAAACATCCCTTCAAGTTTGTCCCAAAATCGAAAATGTTTTCGGCCCTCAAAAAGTTAGCTCGTAGTGGAGATGACCGTTGCCAGGCGCCTACTCCCATGTCTTCATCCTTGCAGAAGAAATTCTCCAAAGGAGTTCATTTTAACAGTAATACAATGCTTCTCTTCATTTATGCAGTTTTATTAGTGGAGACATTACTTACACGCTTGTCCAATTTCAGTGAAAATTTTGATAAAAGGTGATCGAAATGTTGGTAAATCCTGTTTGCTGCAGAGACTACAAGGTGGCTCATTTATTGAAGATTATGTGCCAACAGAACAGATCCAAGTAGCTCCTATACACTGGGCTTATAAGAACACTGATTACATTGTAAAAGTAAGTGACTTATACAAATGAGGCCTGATATTGATGAACAGATAATTAGAATGAATCTTATGATGAATAAACTAATATAGAATGTTATCTGTTCTATTTCTAACTATACATTTCTGTAGGTTGAAGTATGGGAGGTTGTTGACAAAGGTAAGACAAAGAAGAAGCCTCCACTGGGATTAAAGTTGGAGAACCAGACAGCTAACCCATCTGCCGAGGATGCTTATGATACACCTGTACTTGATGCTACCTTTCTAGATGTGTATAAAAATGCCACTGGAGTAATACTAATGCTTGACATTACTAAGCCATGGTGAGTTTCTGTTTATTTTCTTTGTAAAAAATGTACAAATTTTATTTATTTTTACTTGCACAAAACACATGACAAGCAATTATAATATAACACAAAAAGCAAAGAAAATATGAACTTGCTTGAACCTACCACCTGTGGCAAGGCCACAACTTACCTTATTCCTTATATATAAATATTATAATGTATGTGCTAAATAACTAGGTAATAAGTTTTTTTCCTAATTTAATGTTTCTGGGATTAATCTTTTGTCAAATAAATATTCAATACATAGTTACAAATAAGTAATCACAAACCAAACACAAACTATTTGCAGACTATTGCGAACAACCTGGTGAACCTGGTACTTCAGCAATTATTCTGTTGACTCTTTCATTTATAATACTGGGTTTGTTAACACAATGTATTGAATGCATCCAGTTAGAATTCTAACTCGATGATGGAATGCCATGAAAATAATTTTCAGGACATTTGACTATGTGGTAAAGGAGCTGTCGCAGGTGCCCGCAGACTTACCTGTGGTGATACTTGGAAACCACTGTGATATGCAGCATCACAGACAGGTGCATCCTCATCATATTGAAACTGCTTTACATCAAGCCAAGATGAATAGGTAAGATACGGGTGTTTCTGATGTTTTTGATTTTCTTAATGTATGTGCATTATGAAAATTTATTGTAGGTAATTTTTGTGTGCTTTGGTGTTTATGTTAAGGGTCCGGCGACCCTCGCTTGCAAAAATCGATCCGAATATCGCTGTCCCTGTTTAACCCTTGCGCCGCGCCCCATGCGTGCGTGATAGCAATATTAGCCGTTCAAAATTGGTTTGTTCCGTAATACCAAAAATTATGACTGAAAACTTTTTGTATTCTTCACAAAGTATTGTTATTCTGTAACTAGACAATATAAGCTATGTTCCTTTATAAATAAAACGTAAGATATTGATGTTTTTAATATGAAACAAATAGCAAGAAAACTTGTCCATTTTCGCATAAAAATGTGCAAAATGAAATTGGCTTTCATTTCATTTTAGGTAAGTATTTTGAAAAAAAAACTATTTGGGAATCTAGATAAATACTATTGTAATAAAAATAATGCTTGGATTAGAAATAATTTTGGTATTACGTTTGTATGAAGAATTTGTCCCTCCGGAGGCCCCTTAAATGGTTCATTTAAATGGTTGGATGAATTTTTTAGACAAGCCGGTAAGGGGAAGTTCCATAACTGGTGTAGGTATCAGGAAATAGGCTTAAGAGACCATATTTTTTTTGAGAAATTACCATCCCCATTCAAAATGCATTTTATATGAAAATTTTATATTTTTTGTTGCCGATTGTTGATCCTGTTACTTAAACTGATCAAAAACTTCTACCATAGTGACTCAGGTTAGAATACTAAAGAAACCTTATATTTTATGAGAAGTCCAATAGCAATAAATTATTTTACTAAAAAATTCTAATAATTTTTTTCTGAACTAAAATTATTAAAGAAAAAATACTTATCTCTGTTGTCTTTTATTTTAATCTGTTAAGTATTATAGTGCCCACTAAGTTTTTGCTTCTAAAATTGTTTAACTAATTAAACAAATATAACTTACTAGGACAGCACCAGTCAGGTATGCAGAGAGCTCAATGAGGAATGGATTTGGACTGCGATTGTTGCATAAATTCCTCAGTGTACCATTCCTGAGACTTCAGAAGACAAGTCTGCTTGAACAGCTTCAAAGGAACCAGAGGGATATGGAGGAAATTGAGCAAGAACTTGACAAGTATCAGGTATTTTTTTCATTTAAATATATTCTTATCTAACAAAGGTTACAAGTGCCGGAAACGAAAATTTGGGAATATTTGTATATTTTGATAGCAAATTTATTTTCTACTAGTTTCCACCCGCGGCTTAGAACGCGTTTTTCCCGGATAAAAAGAGAGTTAATATGTTTCTCCGGGTCTAGAACTCCCTCTATGCAAATACATAACTATATTTCTTAAATAGGCAAATAACCATGTATTAGACATATAAGAGATGAACATACTAGTGGTTTCTTTTTCACTTCTTCCACAAGTGGACAAAAAATTGAGTGAATAGTAAAATAATTTTATTTGATGATAATTTATAGTATAAAATATGACTTGTCTAAGTGCTTATTTTGTAAGCCTAAAGGAATAATGATATTGAATTTAGAATTTTATGCAAAATTTCAGCCCAATCCATTAGCCACTCAGTAGCTTGCGTAAAGAAGTAACATAAATCCATCCATACTAACTTTCGCTTGTACTTATTTGTGTAATGTGATAAAGATAAAAAGTCGCGAGGGGATGTCCCCGAATGGCGAATGCCACACACAACTCGCTTTCAGTGTTCCGCCGTGACCTATAAGTTTTTATAGTAAAAAATATACATTTACTAAAAATCTTTATTAATAAAGAAAGTACTTAGTATTTATAATTAAAGCAATTTTGCTGACTGCGGACTGTTCAACAATCTACAGGTACATTTAATTGGTTGCAGTGTTTAAATTCTAATTTAATACCTATCTGACTATTGTCATAAAACCTGTTTGCCATACAGGTTTTAAAAAGTCTTGTTCTAGAAAATTATTTTTGTGGTAGAACAGGTTTTTTAATTCTAATTCTATTGTATATTTCAGAAATCGGAGGAGGCCCATTACGATATGTTTGTTGAATGTCTTGCGAATAAAAGACGGCAAACTGCTCCAGAGCCAAAGCTGAACAATGACCGTTCGCCGAGCATCGTTATTGGTGCGGGCAAACCAATTATACCGCCTAACGCTAGTGTTAATCCATTGGTATGTGGAGTCGTAATCTTTTAAGCTTTTGGTATTTTCTAATTTAAGATACATATAAGGACCCACCTGTTTTTCTGTAGGATAGGTCGTTCATTCGTAACGAATACATCCGACAGAGAACCAAAGTTATCGAATTAGCAAGCTGAAATGGCAGTGGGCCGGCCATATCTCGCGAAGAACCGACAACCCCTGGGGCACACATGCTCTTGAGTGGAGACCACAACTCGGTAAACCTAGTGTAGGACGAATGATTGCAGTTAGATGCTGGATGTCAAGCTGAAGAGCGCTGTGGCGCTCATCGGGGTAGACCTATGTCCAGCAGTGGACTAACATAGGCTGATGATGATGATCATGATAAGATAAGGACACCCAAAAGTTATATAGAAATAGCTGCACCCCGCCAAAGGGGACGAAGAATCAAAAACTCTTTATTTGCGTAGGTACAATCTGGTACAATCACAAGTAAAAGTATCACTTTGTGTAGCTCAAATTCTTAAAATCAAACACTCCATGTCAGGAAGTAAAGTGATATTTATGTTTTCTGTCGCTTCGGTATGTAGACTAATGTAAAGACGTGTCATTGTACGATCAAGCTGGTCTGATAATGGAGACAGAAGGTGGCCATAGGAACTCCTAAATAAAATGACCTTAATCGGGTTGGGGTTCGTTGTATTTGTCTTCTCAATAACTTTGGTCCTAGGTGATATAAAAGCTTGATATTAAAAGGTTTTTTGTTGTATAAAAAAATATATTGCCGCTGTAATGAGAAGGCAGTGATGCGAAGTTGTTCTCGGTGGCCAGCTAACTCAGGGTTTTCGAAGTTTGTTTTCAGTTTCATTACGAATTTTCTCATTACATCACCTTTACTCTGCATAAATATACTCATATTATATGTATACAGAGTAAAGGTTAAATTTTTTGTTTGTTTGTATTGAATAGGTGCCAAAATTAATGGGCCAATTAAAAAAAATATTACACAAGCCACACTATTCCCGGGTGACATAGGCTATATTATATTTTAGAAATGTGAAATTCGAATTTAACGCCTGTGAAACCTAGGGAAACAGCTAATTTCAAATAAAAGTTCGTGAATTACATTTACAAACTGCATTATTTTCAGGTCGCACAATCTCTACCCGTCCCCAAAGAACCTTCGCCAGCAAAACAACAGAGTCAGTTCGTCAGCCAAGAGCTTTTGAATCCGAAGCACAAAGTCAGCATGGATATGACACCGCCACGGCTACCCCCGCAAGAAAGGTAGGTAGCAAAACTTTGCCATCATTGTCGCCGGTGGCTCCATCCAGCTAGAAAAAATAGTATTTTACCACACAGCCTGCGGTCTAGCGCAAAAAAGATGTATCTTTCTAGACGAACTCTGTGGCGCAGTTGGCGATGGTTTGCCTGCGACCCAGGGAGTTGCGGATTCGATTCCGCAGGACAAATGTATAATTTGCAAGCTTTTTTTCCAGGGCTGGGTGTCTAAGTACTATGTCAATTCATATACTTACATACACATAACAAGCTCTGCTTACGCCAGATAACAACTGTGTGAAAAAAAATACCAATATCATATATAATATGTATATATTTATTTATTTGTGTCGTAATCGTGCCACCACATCATCGAAAGGACGTCGCACGGTCGTTTCTTACAAACCAAATACGTCTTTTTTCCCATATCTTAGGGTCAGCTCACACCGACACACGACGCTCGCATCTCGGTGTGAGTAAGCTAACCCTTAGTTGGTATTCTCCGTAATTGCAGCTGCGTCGGTAACTTCTGTCCAAAACGTCAATTATCAAGATTTTCGTAGAACATATGCAAATACTTAGTACCAAGTTCTTTCATTGACCCCGCTTATAATGTTTTCAGTGTTCCCAGCACTCCATCAGTGAATATATCGGTATCATCAGGAGCGTTAGACGAGTTCTACGCGGGAACCCTTGATAGCAGCTTCCTTGATGATCTCACGCCGTTACCCAATCAAGACATGGCGTACGAAAGTGATAGGTTTGTATTTTGTATAGGTAGGTACCTATTTTCCCCTAGAAGTTTCTCCTTAAAACAAAGTCATTTGCATGGATTACCTGGATTATTCAGCATGAATCCTGATAGATAGGACGTGATGTGAAAAAAGAAAATAAACTTAGATAAGTCTCAAAACAGAATATTAGGATATAGCTTCTGCTCGTGACTTCACTCGCGTATAGCCAGAATAAAGTAGCTTATATTGCTATTCCTGATTTATAACTATAACTATATCTCTGCAAAATGTAACCTGTTCATCTGTTCAGTAGTTTTGACGTTGTCTTCAGCCAAACATTTCACCTGTAATAATGTTACTAGGAAATAACGAAAGTAAAATTTTCGGAGCCTACGAAATATTATACTCCGCTTTTAAGGTACCCAACACCTACCTTTTTAATCTTATGTTTACTCTAAACATTTTATTTTTCAGTGATGACGAAAACACAAATCCAAAAGTAATAGTGGACCAAGACGAATTGGACATAGACGAACCCACTACCTCCTCAGCAGCATTCGCAGTGAACAGACCCGCCGCCGAGCACATTCCAAGAGAAACGGAACATTTAGATAGATTGATGAGCAGAACTTTGAGTTTTGAAGATAGTGTACCAAGTGGTCCGATATTTGGCAGGCGCAGTATGGATTTGTCGATGGACGGTGATTTCCCGATTTGGGCTGGGGATTCTAGCGCGAGACGGTCACCGGAAGGTAATATAAGGTTTTTTCAATAGGTACTTAGATTTTTGAAGTATATAGTGGCCTCTTTATTTTTAACAACAGTGTGAAGATAGCTCTATTATTTCATGTATATTTTGTCAATACTATCTATTATCAAAATGCTTTATTTCCTATAGACCTGATAAGATTATTGGACACGTCACCAAATTGAAATTACATAAGTAAAACCCTCCGACCAGGCGGGATGACGACCTGCGAAAGACTGCAGGTAGATGCTGGATGCGTCAAGCTGAAGACAGGGCGCTATGGCGCTCATTGGGGGAGGCCTATGTCCAGCAGTGGACTGCTGATGATGGTGATGAAGTAAAACTAGGAAATAAAGTGATTATTTTGATTTTTCGTTAATTTCAATCTTTGTATTATAGTATTTAATACATTTATTTTTAACTGGTAAAATTATATTTCATTAATATTTATGTTGGTTCTTGCGTATTTGCTTGAATTATTTTAATTCTTATCTCTTTTTCAGGTGGTGAAGATCCCGTTATTCCAAAGGAACCAGAAAAGGTAACGTAGCGGCTTATTACTTCAAATTCTACGAAGTCAATACTTAACGAAATGAAAAGAATGGCACGCTACGCGTTACTTTCTCTTTCAATTAGAAACAATGTTTCGTTTCATTATGTAGGCGCACTTTCACTTTTCTCATGCCAATCGCATGAACACGAAATGTGTGGGTATTTTAAGGTTGTCGCAGATATGCAGCACAGCACAAAAATGTGCATTCAAGGGCTTAGACCATTAAAGCCACTGTCCCACGCTGTGCTCGGCCACGCAGCGCATTTTGGCTGCGTTTATTTGACAACGTGGGTCAACGTTACCGGTGGGTGCCATATTCGAGCAAGCCACGCGTGAGGTAGCAATGACGTCATTAATCTCGTATTCGTGGGTTGCAGTGGACATTATCACATACATTTTCACGTAAAGCGATGGTAGACACACGTGCGTAGTATCTCCGTGCGTGGCGTGCTTATATATGGTGACCTATAGGCTTACTGCAAGCTTCCCGCGCCCTGTATGTTATATGATGTCACTATAAAATGCATCGAAAAACGACAAGTAAAAGCCCATAATTTGAATGCTCATTATTGTGATGTGCGGTAACGGTCTTGGTTATGGGTAAGTGCTAATTCACAGTTTTGGTAAGACGATTTAATTTACAGACTGAAAAGAAGAAATCGAAAAAGAAGTCAAAGGACAAAGACCGCGGCGATTATAGTGAGAAATCTGAACGAAAAGAGAAGAAACACAAGCACAAGAAATCCAAAGAAAAGACTCCGAATCCTCAACAAGACCTTTTAGCTCCGTCCACCGCAGATTTCGACTACGACGAATATGATAGTATTTAACAAAAAGACTTACATAGTTACTACGGGTGCATCCACTTAAAAGGACAGTCGGACAGTCCCAGTGATGTACTCGCATATTTAAATCTATTAGATATACGTTCTAAACTGTTATCAGTTTTGAATACGAACGCACGCTATGATAAATAAAAGGTAGCTTTTATACTTCATTGCAATAAGATGATCTTGCGTGTCCAGGCTTTGCCGAATTTCAGTATAAAACTGAAAAGGATTTTATATTTTTGTTATTGATTGTTATCGTCAAAAAATCAGAATTAACAGAGTATTAAGTTTCGATTATGCTTCCTTATAAAAATCATGCCAAACTTTATTAGCTATAACATAAGTGGCGTAAAATCAACCATGACATTAAAGTGAGAAATGCAAGGTAATATTGTATCTATTGTTAGCGTTTATCTCTGTATATAATGTTATACAATGTTTAACCATTTATTGTTGTGGCAAAATGTTATCTTATTGTTCATATTTTATGCTTGTTGTATGCAATAAAAGTATTTAATCATGCATTCCAATTGGCTTGTCTTAATACCGTCTTCCTTTTGTAATGTTTAAAAGGGCACATTGACACAGCGGATTCGCTGTGTCAATGTGCCCTTTTAAACGCTTTTACGGATTCTTCGCTAGTGAAAACAACCGTCAGTTATCGGAATACTGTTGTGTGTGTGTTTTTCATTGAGATCTCAAACTCAAGAGTCTTACCTACGTCAGACATTTTCATTCTCGTCTTTTAGAACATTTCACGTGTATCCACTTAATCCTATTAATATTAAAAACGTGAAAGTTTCTATATTTATATGGATGTTTGTTACTTTTTCACGTAAAAACTGCTGAACGGATCGGGCTGAAATTTTGCATAATTATAAAAGGTAGTTCCAAGCCCGGAATACAACATACTTTTTATCCCATAAATCAGTGTCCATGTGATAGAAATAACCATTTAACAGTTTCCATGGAAATAATGCGTGCGAAGCCGTGGACGGAAACTAGTATACTATATTTGAGCTGTTTTAAAATAATGGGAAGAAGTACGTTAAAACAGAAGGGATGATAGCATTTCAACAAAAGAATTTTAATAAATAGAGTACATTCTATTTAAAATGTAAATGTACAACCACATCGATATTTTATTGGTTAGATTATAAAAAATTGGACCACCTGCGAGTAGTCATCATCCAGATGTAACAAACTTACAAACAAAAAATCTCTACATAACAGAACTTACAGATATTAGTCAACTTTATTTTATACATACTATATAGTACACGATTATATAACACAATATCGCCTAATTTTATTTATACATTCTATGTATAGTTAGATAATTATTTCTCATTTTGTAATAAGTTAATAAAACTATAAAATATTCTCTTCAGTTAAACATTAGGCAATTTTTAAGGCTAATGCAGGTATTGGAAATTATATTTGGTGATTTCATGGTTTTACTTAATACAACATGAATTATGTACCTTTTTAATATAAATAAATATAATTAATACAAAGCACTTTGTACTTCGCGTTAATTATTCAGGTTTATAGTAAAGGCATGATTTATGAATTTATTAGCAGGGCGAATTAACAAGCTAATGCAATGACAAAAAAACGGACTTAAATGATAGATATCATAAGAAAGTCATAATCACAAGAATGTTGTTAATTTGTCACTGATACATAAAACGCGAAAAAAAAGGAATTGTAAATAGCCCATCGATTGGTATAATATTCATATACAAAATTCTGTAGAAAGATAGGTACATTATCATTTGTCAAAGAACAAAATAATTGATGTGCCTTGCCAATATATACTTCAGCCAAACTTAAGATACAATGTTTGTAAACATTACTCTCAAACTTTCAGTTTTTGTTAATATTTGAAAGTATTTTCACTTCTTGTATATTTGAGCTATTTTCTATGACGAACACACAAATTCATAATAAAATAAATAATGTCACAGAGCATCATCTAGCCCCAAGCTAAGCAGACCTTGTGTTATGGGTACTCAGCGAGTGGGTAATAGATGACTGATATACATAATACAATACATTACAAAGATAGTTTTTTTTTAATTATGCATAGAATATACCCAGAACCAACATTAGTCCTAAGGTGGTAATAATAATAATAATGCTGACAATTAAGTTTTAAAATGAGATGAGTTTTTGTATTGTTAGTTCTATACAAACATTGAACCTTGAAAATGGCTTGAGTATAGTTGCAACACAAGTTTATTCTGCAGGGTTTAAAAGATGTTTTTGCCTTCCTGAATTACAAGTTGGTAGGTAGATACAGGATGTTTCTAAAATTGAGTATCTGACCAATAATCTACAAAATTATGCAAACTACACAAGTTTAACAAAACATGATCACAATACAATAATGAGTTTGTGCATTGTTGTTCTGTAAAACGATTTTTTTGCAGATCAATAAATCATGCATTATGCCAAAGTAGAATAGCAAATAAAAATATTAATTACGTTTTACGTCTTTTATCTAGCTGCTCTTAAAGGTTGATAATGAATAATGATATACCTAATGCGTGATAATTTGTAGATTGTATAGTCCTAAAAACCTTATGATTGTGATTGAAATTGGAGATAAAAGCATAAATAGAAGAGCTTCAGAAAATTCTTAAAAAATATTGTAATTGATTAGTTTAATGATCTCAAGCACAAATAAGAGGGTTATCAAACTATTCTTTCAATCAAAAGCAAGTGTTATCTACGATAGAAACTCTATTAGTCTATTCTCAGACTGAAACCAACAAAGTTCTGAAGACAAAATAACAAAATTCTGCAAAGACAAAATTTTCGCGACGTATCCTTATCCATAAGTCCTATTCTAATGAACCAACAATATATTAATTCATCAATCAAATTCAACAATACCTAAAGCTTCCTATAATGCATTCTTCAATAACAGATACTAAAATGTAGATTGAGATAATCTGGAACCGAGACAATGTGAAAAGGAATGTTCAGTTCTATAGAAACTGCAATGATAACTGTTTACTACAATAAACAACAATTTAAAGGACTTGTAACAACCAATTACATTTCAACAAAATTCTTGAATAAAAATTGAAATAAATAATTATTTTGGCCTAGTTGGAAACACATTTTGGCTTAACTCATGAGTATAATCCAACAATATCTAACTCGATGGATAAATTAACTATATTTTATAATTATATTACTTCCTTAGACATATTTCATAGACTATATCAACTGCAAAATAATCATAATGCATTTCTAGCTTTTTATCTTATATCTAACTATAGTATCTTATTTACAAAAAAATCTAATATAATAATTGTTCAATCTTAATACAACATCACCCTAGTTCTCGTAGAACGTATAAACTGTCTGTTATTAATTACACCCACTGTTACAAAAGGCACGGAACGGCGCTCGCCGACGCGACCGTCATTCGACACGAGACGTTTCCGAAGATGTGAAGTCGTCTAGATAGCTTTGTAACGTGTGGCTCGAGTGCCCAAGATGCGGCTGCCGTAGAGACTCGAAACTAATGTTTTGTTCTACAAACGTATTGTGCCCTTGGTGAGGTGGTTCCTCGCGGTACTGGCCTATGGTCCACGGGTCGCGCATGTCCTGGTTGGGTCGCCTGTTACTGTCGAACGGAGGTAGGCCCGGCCAGGCCTGAGGAGGTGGCGTGTTTAGCATCGACGGTAAATTTCCAGCTTGCGTCGGCATCACTGAAGGCTCATTAGTAAACGATTCCACTCCCCAACCTAAGGACTCTAGCGCATTCTGCGTAGTATTGCAAATCTGACTAAATCTGTCTCCTGCCCAATGGCTGGTCACTTCCAACGGTGCTGTTGTATTCTGTATGACCTCAGGTGCTTTTGAGACCGCTCGGCCGTAGAAATCTGGCGTCCTCCCGCTTATCACAGATCGAGACGCTACTCCGGGGTCAGGACTGGGCAGGTGGCAGTCTGGCCTCATCATCGGGCTGTAGTTGCCCATGCCCGGGCTTTTCTTGTTAGAATAGACAACGTTATCGACGCTCGGCCTCGGCGAATAAGGACTTTGGTGTATACGATCTTGTCTAGACATAGGGCTGTATTGTCCGGGCGTCCTGTTCGGATTATTTCGGAGGGTTTCGCCCTTCATGCCTACCCCGGGGTCGGGGCTCGTGTGCGTGGACGGGTGGGGGGAGAAAGGCGCGTGGTGTTTAGGCATGGGGCTGTAGTTACCGGAGTTCCACGCGCCGGATTTGGGAAGATCAGGTTTGACTATTTGGCTGGTGTCGGGGCTCGGTTGTGCGGAGTATGGACTGGGTTGGGAAGAGTAAGGACTCGGTTGAGTAGAATACGGGCTTGGCTGAGTGGAGTAAGGGCTAGGCTGAGCGGGACTCGGCTGAGCGGAGTATGGACTCCTCTGTGATGAGAACTGTCCGTCCTGCCGCGGCATCGGACTGTAATTACCGTGGTTCCAGCTGTTTGTATTCTTTTTATCCTGCTTTATAGTTTCGGGACTACGTTTATTCTCTAAGGAAGTGGTAGGACTGCATTGCTCTATCATTTTACCGTGTTTTAATTTACTATCTAACCTATTGAGAGGGCTCGCTTCAGACTTATGAGTAGGAGTGGTTTTGTTGTAGCCCATGTTCCACGAATTTGTCTTCGTGAGTTCGTACTGAACATCGGGACTGTTTTGTACTTGGCTATCTGGTTTAGGGACGGGACTGAAATGTGGACTATTGTGTTCTGGTTTGGCAGGATCGGAGCGCGGCGTGGAGGATGAATCTGGTCGGGATTGTGGCATAGGGCTTAGCAACTTCGGAGTTGTATCTCTAGATCGCTTCCTCTCAGGTATACTTTTTATAGGTTCTGTTTTGCTGTCTGGTGACGATTTTGTCTCAGGCGTGCTTTTACCTTGTATTGGTCCCGGACTGACGATGCTTTTTGGTTCTTGGAAGGAGAACGAGGATTTGTCTTGTGAAGCGGATTCGTTCTTCGCATCGGATGTTTCGAGGGTGGTGGAAGTAGATTCTTTAGCCTCTGATTTCGAGTCGGCCTCGGTCTTTTTAACATTTTTGTCTTTTTTCGCCTTGGCTTTCTCTTTTTCTTCCTCTTCTTCATCTTCTAAGGCTTCTTTGGCTTTCACTTTCTCTGGATCCAGACTGTCTTTAAGGTCCTGAAGTTCTTTGCCGGTGTAGAGGCGCTTCATGCCCCTGGGGAGGGCGCGACAGGAGCTGAGGTTAATTGACTCTATGTGCGGGCACTTTCGAAGCACTCTCTTCACGGGCTCTAATGATACGGAAGAGCCACAGAGATTGAGGGTCCTGTAAGAGATACATTAGTTTATCAACAAGGCAGAAGAGATAAGGTGAACATTCAAGACGATTTAGCCTTTATCCATTAGGAATAGCCAGCTTGTGTATTGAATACGCTATCTTAGAAAATTACGGTTTTGTGCTGTGGAATAATGAGCTAATAAATAGGACTTACTTTAGCCTGCTCGTAGTGGAGTCCGCGAGCGCTGATACGGCGACGTCTAAGACACGCGCGGCCGACGCCCACGATAAATCTAACTCTATGAGACTGTGCGACCATTTCTCACAGATCAGCTCCAGACAGGCGTTGCTTTGGCGAGTCACGTTGCAACCTGTAAATTAAGAGTTTCATTTCTAATCTTAATAGTGTAAATTATGCAAAACAACTAAATATACCATAATAATATAAAAAAGCGTTTCTCGTCTCTTTCGCTAACTTCGAAACCGCGGGCAGAAACTTGAATTTTATATATTTTTTGTCCTGTAGACAAGAGGGTCATAGTGACTTACCACCAAGAAACCAAAGCTCCAGAAACTTCATGATTTTAACAGGACTAAGACAACATTGTAACAAAACAGCACCTGAAGAAGCATTGTGTGGTGGGCCCTGATGTTTCCACAATTGTGTCAATGTATGTGCCTGTGCAGCATGTATGGATTATATATACAATAGACTTTCGTCTGACCATAATCTCATCTAATAGAAAGGGACGGGCATATGGCTGACACGGTCGAAAGTCTAGAAGAAACTCTTGTCTTAAAGATACCCAGGTTCTAATTGGCCGGAAAAACAGTAGCAGGCAGCTTGTTCCTTTCCTTGCTTTGGCGATGCACGGGCAGCAACAGCCACAGTCCCGTTATTTTGTGCTCGATACCCTGCGAAACAGGCCTAGCCTAGTCCGGGGTTCATTGTAAATTCTACATCCACCTTAACTAGAAACCACTTAAATCAAAGACCGATTGTACATCTTAAGGTGTTTTTGTAAGCTTTTGTAAATAGACTTTTTTGTATAGCTTCACTTACCACCGAGGAATAAATGCTGCAGATCCCAGGCCGGGACCCTCACGAGTCCTGAATCAGTGAGTCGCTGCAATCCTCGTAGATCGAGCAGCCTCAACCGCGTGGCGCCGCGTACTAAGCGTGATAGCGCGTCGTCGCCCAGTCTGTACTCTCCTATGAACTCTGTGACCGCTTCTCCTGCTATTGATAGCTCTTCTAATTGCGTCCAACCTTCTACTTCCATCTGCAATTATAAATCATCACTATCATACATAGTATAACACAAAGTAGCTTCCTGCTGTCTGTCTGTCACTATGTATTCTTAGATCTTTAAAACTACGCAATGGATTTTGGTGCGGTTTTTTTAATAGTTAGAGTTATTCAAGAGGAAGATTTATAAACCATTTGACACATAGATTTCCACGCAGGCCAAGCCGCGGGTAAAGTTCAACAGCTGGCCATACTTTTGTAAAACTCCTTAGTTGCTTTCAACAACGCAGAGACTTGATTATTCTTAGAGCAACTACCACAGCACAAATTAGCTAGTTACTAGCTAGCTACCAAATAAAATGAAGATTTAACAAACCTGCTTCGCAGTAGTGGCAGAAGCTAGCACCAGTTGTGAGTTAGCCGCCCTGAAGACACGTATCTTAGGGCACCCTTTCTGCAGTGCCTCGAGTGGAATTGCCGCGGGGTGCGACGTTGCCATTGCGCCGGATATATCCAGCACTTCGAGATTCTGACAGTGCGCCTGCCAATGGAAATACAGCTTTAGTTAGACATCTTAGAGCTTAAAAACGAAGGGCGTCGCGACATATTGAAATCGCCGCGGGATACGATGTTATAGGATTCAAACTAAACACTGATATTATTTTTGGGCAAACGCGCGCCTGCCAATAGAAAATACAATGGTGTCGTAGAGTATAAGAATATATATATAGAGAGTATATATATGTGAAGGGCTTTGAAATACTAATGTTATATTGGTACAGAAATACAGCTTTGAATACTGACGTTACAAAGTTGACTAAATTCTGATTTTAATAGTCCTATGGACCCATTATGATTTACGAGTTATAACCCGCTGACACACAGACGCATGGAAAGATAAATGGAGGGATAATAATTGGGTCCTGTAGACATCTTTTGGGTACGAAACCATAAAAAGCACTCTATACTCACCGCAACAGAGGTCAATATCTGAGGCAGCGCGGTGAACTTGTTATTGGCTAGCGTGAGGTGCGTGAGGCGGGCGCCGTGGCACTCCGCTATACGCGCCATCGACGCTGCTGAAAGGCACGTGCTTGATCCGCCGGTCTCAGACTGGAACAAAACGATATACATGTTAAGTAGTACGTACTATATAAATACATGTATTAATTTCAGTTCAATTAAGGCGGTACCCCTAGGAACACTATCGCCACCACCTCTATTATCTTATATTACGTTGAACAAAGGAAATATCAAAAATTTCATTGATACCTATTATAAGCTTTTTTTAATGCCTCATACATCACATTTTATTTTGTAAAGTTTAGGTAGAGATGCGAAAATAGAGCTTGATGTATCTAACGTACCGCCTTAAGGGACACGAAAGATTTTATAAGGGTGTCCCAGGAAAAGGAGCAGAGAAAACAGGCTTTGGTTATTTCAATAGGAATGCGGGCCTAAAATAAATACTAGGGATGTGTTCCCTTTCGTTGATAACAATCTGCAATTCGATCTAAACATGATCGCTATTTTGCTGTAATGCTGGGATTGACATTACCCCCCAATACTCAAACGCAGCTTATATTTGAGCTCTTCTCAAGTGACCAATTTTTGACAGATTTTCATTGAAAACCGTCAAACAGTCGCTACTTGATACGCGCTTAAATCTGAGTTGCGATTGAGTATTCGAGGGTTAGGCCCTCACACATTTGATAAACGATATTATTGCACACTTGCCACTGAGCCGAGATATCTCTATGTTACCGTGAGTGACAGATCGATCCGTCGCAGCCTCGGCAGGCCCTGCATCAGGTCGAACAGCTGGTCGGGCGTGACGCGGCTCCAGCCTGCCAAGCTCAGCTCCACCAGACCCGGACAGTAGTCCACAATGCAGGCCAGCACCCACGATATATTGCATACTTTCCACTGAGCTGAAATTACCATAGATAATTAAAACGGGTTATTAAGAATTTAATAAAACCCCTACTATTAAAGACTGACTGTATCGAGTCTAAATGCGGCCATAGGAGTAAAGCTTAAACCTACTACTAAAGTTAGCTTGAACATTGAAATTGATTACTTTGACATTTTATCTAATTTATTATTCAATTTAACTTATACCATTATTTATTATCTGTTTTATTGTGACAAATTATTATAAATGAATTTATTTTAATTTTTTAAGAAGGCATGTCTATCTGCTTTTTTTGCACAATGCCCTATGGTGTTTCCTTTGTCATAAGTTAGTGTGTGTTATAATAAAAATGTAATTTATCTTTTAAAATAGTATTTAACGACATCAAGTGTCAACATTGTGTACCTACGGTGAAATAAATAAACTGATAAACTGATTGTCTTAAAGCTACATGGTATTTGCTACCCAGAGCAGCAGTGACATATTTTATCTTGGTTTCGCGCGTCAACCCGCTGGACATTGTGAAAGTACCGTATATTGCACACTTTCCACGTAGCAGAAATTACCAACGGCAATTAAAATACGTTAATAAAAACCTTTCTACTCAAATTTACTAGAACATTGAAATTGTCTCTAAGTTACATGGTAATCGCTACCCAGAGTGTATGTGTGTGCGACATATTCAGCTTGGTTCATAGTGACATGTTTAGCTTGGTTTCATGCGTCACCTCGCTGGACATTTTGAAAATACCATATACCTAGTCGACTTTCGCTGCCGCTCGGGATACCGACTATCGCGTAGGGCTTTAAAATCGACTTATCGTTTCAGGTAATTATATAAAACATTCGTGATACAAAACCAACGACACTTCGTTTTGGGTTTCGACAAACGAGATGATGTTGTTTTTGGCCAGACGTTCGGGCTACAGTGACAACCAAGCTAATTTATAAACCCACAAACATACACCCCAAAACCCTTAGCCAACCTTGCAGTTGGGCATAAATAATGCTAGCAAACAACACAGCATCATCTAGCCCCAACCTAAGCAGAGCTTATGTTATAACATATATATTTAGCTACCAACTGTGTTATTTATACTTTGAGGGCTCTCATTCGCTATGCCATACATGTTTCGTTTCTGTTTCAATAATATGGACGTAATACCAATACTGCGCTGTTGCATAAAAACCTACTTTGAATTTTAGCAAACTTTAATAAGATAGCTCCGCTGTTTAAGATATGCGTAACCTCAAATGGGCAGGATTTATGTTTTGATTTACTTCCAGTATTGACCTTGAGTTTTGTAAGCATCCAACATTTCGCACCTAGCGACAAAGTTAGAACGCATCTCAATAATTAAGGCTTACAATAAGGTGGATATTTTACCAGCGAAAACGAAAGAATAATGTATAAAATAAAAATAGCACTACAAAAGCAACTTTCACTTAGTTGAAGGGATTTTCTAAAGGATTTCAAGTCTTCCATTGATTACTCACCAATATTCAGTGATTGACATTTGGACAATCTATTCTCTAAAAGCCAGACGAGTTTGTAGTCTGTTTTACATTTTTCTTTAGTATATTGGGCGAGGTCCACATTTCTCCATAGCTCTGGACTACAGCTAACACTATGCCATAACTTGCAGACCCGTCCCAATCTGAAAGATAACAAAATTATTAAAATCGGTTACAATCACGATTACTGTATAAGATGTAAGGTTTATCATCTGGGAAGTTTTTGGATGAGTTCAGTGATATCATGAATGCGTTAATTTCTCGCATGTGATTTTTGTTGCTTTACTTTTTTTTATACGATGTATAACGTGATGTGATAACTTAAAGATGATATATTTTACAATGCCTTGAAATTATTTATATTTTGGTTTTATAAATATTTCCTGCTACAATTAGAATTTCGCAGCATCGTAAATCGTAGCACAATCGTTAGAAAAACGCAAAAAAAAAATCCTTACCTGATCACAGTAGGTAAACTGCCCTGAGAAGCCACTACATTTTCGAATATCTTCAAGAGTATCTCACTGGGCATTTCACATCCCCAAGGACCTTGCGGTCCCTTGTCCTTAGGCTCTGCACTTACTCTAGTTCTTTCAGTCTTTTCACGTTTTTCTGTGGAGAAAGTTGAATGTGTTACGGTTTTTCTACAAATACTTTATATATTCGTTTATGATAAAGTCTTTGTGTTTCTATTGCTAACTAAACCACATATTAGGTTTCAGTATATAGGAAGGTGTTCTTCCATCCAACACAAATAAAGTTAGTGATTAACCCGCTTTTATCTGTAATGCATTCTTCGAGAGCAAGCAAATTTCATTCAGGAAAGTTTATTAATGTAATTATAAAACGAATTTGTTATGAATTAAAATGGTGGAATAAAGGCCTATTAATAAAACCATACCAGCGTCTATGTGAATGCCCATAATTCTTTGGAATTAATGGTTAAAAAAAACGTGTCCCTCCTCAGCACATAAATACACCGCTGAACGTGCCTTACCCTATCAAGAAGGTTTTGTAGTTGAAGGTGTTTGAGGTTATAGTCACCACGGTATGATCGTATTAAAATTACTCTGAAAGAACCTGCTGCCCTTCCTCTGGTTCCCTTTATCACTCTTCCGTAAGAGTGCCAAAGGGAACCTATAGAGCACTTCAACCCAGCCCGTGGATGATCGTCATCCACAGGCTCGGTTGACGGGGTCGATGTATTTAAACAAAAAATTATGATAATATAGCCAGTAAAAGTTCCGCGTGACGTCACGCCTTGCGATTCTTTTTAGCACGCTTCGTAACGTCACGAAAGTGGGAGTAGGGACTCTCAAACTGTGACGCGTTTTATTTTAGTATTTTTTTTTTTTTTTTAGTGTTTGATTGACAAAAGAAAGAATACCGTGTCCAATATCTTCTGATGATGTAACTGACGGACTGAATAGAATCGTGTTTTCTTTTACCCAGAACACGCTAGCTAGCTAGCTCTAAGAACATCAGAGCATATCAATCATGATCAGAGCTAGCTTGGTTTTTAACGAAATTGGGTGTTACTTACCCTTACCCTTACTCTTAGCAGTTGGTTTTCGATTCCTTATCCTGTTGGGTCGGGGCTTAGGCGCAGCTACGCTCATAGCTGCGGCGGTTTCGCCCCGGTTAGGGTCATATTCCTCGCCTGAGCTCTCGCTAGGTACTGGAGAAGCAGCTCGCTTCTTCTTGGACTTCCTTTGGCCGAGATCTGCTATGGATGTTGGCATCGGTGCCGGAGCTGGTGGTAACTCGACCACTGGTTCTGGTGGTGGATGATGACTTCTACTTCTCTGTAAAGTTGGGAGTGATATCATAAATTTAGGGTTTTGCTGGTTCGATTCCCACCTCAGAAGAAATGTTTGTATGATCAGCAGATTTCTTTTTTTTGAGTGTCTCTGCCTCTGGGTGTTTCTTCTATACATTACATATAAAAATATATATGTACTCATAACACAAGTTCTGCTTACTTTGGAGATAATGCTTTGTAATCCATCCACCACAAGTTCCACATTATTTATTTATTTCTAAGATGAAGAAGAGATAATACATACTAACACCATTAAGTGTGACTTTAAATTTCAAAGATATTATGTCATCATCATTATCATCAGCCTATGTTAGTCCACAGCCGGACAAAGGCCATCCCTACTAAGCGCCATAGCGCCCAGTCTTCAGCTTGACGCATCCAGCATCTGCCTGCAGTCTTTCGCAGATCGTCAACCCGACCTGGCCTTATGGCTTCCTACACTACGCTTACCGAGTCGTGGTCTCCATTCAAGAACATGTTTACAACAGCAGTTGTCAGTTCTATGTGTACGGCCTACTGCCACTTCAGCTTGCTAAGTCTTAGTAGAGTGTATTTTTTTCTAGCATTTTAGATTAAGAGTGTGGGCAAAAACACAAATACAACATAAAGTTCTAAAATCAAAAATATTAACTGAGCTACGGTGGTGGTGGGGTGGCGTGAAGCCAGGCAGGCAGAGAAAGGTTTACAATGTACCTACCTAAGATAAGTGCCCTGCAATTGGGCAGCAGTGGTTAGCTGATAATATTATGCACGCCACCTTGTATCCAATGTACCATTATCTAGCACTTCATGTCCATCCAAAGGTTGCCTGGCAGAGATCGCTCTTTGCGATAAGGCCGCCCATTGTACAGCATATTTTGTATTTGTTTTTTTCTTTTCCTGTCTTGTGTATCTTTTATGTATTTGGTGTGCAATAAAGAGTTATTGTATTGTATTATGCTTTTAAAGAAATTCTATTTTGAGTAGATTTTAGATATCATATTTAGTAGACCACATTCCTTGGCAGCTTTTCAGAAAAGCTGGTATAATGTTGTTCCTTATGTCTTTACTGATTTCCTCAAAAAGCGGTAATTCTGGTTATAGGTATGTGAACTGTGAGCTTTTAGCATGTTCACATACCTATTTAATTTAATGTAACCAAACAGAATAACTTAACAGTTATGATATGTTGTTGCTTTTAGTGAAGTTAAATTTAATAAAGGTTGATCAAGAAAAGTTAGTTCAAGGCTATTTTGACTGCTGTTCCTGTTTGTGGTAACATATTTTAAATCAGACAATTTTTTTTGCACGACACTGGATTCTTTAAATCCATATTTACACTACACTTCTCCCTTTCTAGTTTTACTTTCTGCAAGATTATCTTTAAAAATTCAGTTTTCCTGATGGCTATCAATATCTTTTGAAGCTATCATGATTATTAACACTAAAGTCATTTAAAATGGGATATTTACCATGATTAGATTTTTGAGTTATCCAATATTTTGGCACAGTTTCATGCACCATGATCACGGCATAACTGAAACTGTGCCGAAATATTGGATAACTCAAAAATCAAATCATGGTAAATATCCCGTTTTAAATGACTTTAGGGCTATGATCTTGTTTCTTTAAAACATATTTCATATTTCCTATAGGTAAAAATATATGTCTACTTAAAGAACTTTGGGCGAAAGTAAAATGTTTGCTTGTTTCACTTTCCCCAAGATTAATTTAAAAAAATTAAATGTTCCTGAAGGTAAGGGGCTTAAAAATGCTATTTTTATAAACATCAAAACAAATTCAGTGTTAAGCAGTTACCCAGATTTTATGGAAAAATTAAGCAGTTGTGAAATGATAAGATAACAGAGGCATATTTATTATTACTTACTGTTTCATGGACACTTGTTCTTTTAATCTTAATCTTCATAATGTTTGTATCTACAATCTGGCTCCGATATGTGGATACGCTCAATTCAGACTTCTTTGACTTCTTTTTGCTAGGAGAGCAAATGTCCAGCATTGACCGTGGCTTTCCACTACAAGGTATGATAGCATGGGAGTGTTTTTCTTTAGATCTTTTCTCTTTCTCTTTTTTCCTTTTTTTTGTAGATAATTGACTAAGTTCATGACTGTATGGTTTACCACTTTGTCGCGGCACATGTATTATAGGTAACTTAACACTGCACTTTAGGACCTCATCCTCACTACTACTTGGAGGAGCTTCCTCCTCCTCCACATCCTTGTCCTCCTCCTCCTGCTGATATTCACTACTACTCACTAAATTTAAGTTTTTACCACTTCTCACTTTAATAACTGTACTATTTGAATGAGTCCTATGATGAGAGCGCTTTTTCCGCTTCTTCTCAGAGGGAAGACATCCATTGGCAGTGCGTTCAGAGTTTTTCCTCGAACGTTGCTTGCGTTTCTTGTGGCGAGATCTTGGTGGTGGTGATGAGGCCACCCCGTTTACCATGATTTGTTGTTTCTGGATGGCGATCTCGTCTATTCTCTGCTCGAAATCAGTTTCGAGCTTGATGGTGGATATGGGGTCATCTTCAGAGGTGTCAGTGGTGTCGCCAGGCGGAGGTGCGTCCGGGAAGAGGTCCTTGCGGACGGAGAGCCGCGCGGACTCGTAGCCGCCGTTCGCAGGACTCGACCGACCAGACATGCCGTCCGCCGCCCGCCGCCCGAGCCTACCACTTCTACAAACCACTCACCTGTCCAAGAGGTAAACAATCGGTTTGACACATCACATTTTCACTTTTGTGACCAAGCAATCCGACGATCATTCGTTGGTGGTACGATAGGTCAATGATTGTTGTTTGACGAGGTATGCAACCTCATAATTCTTTCAGTTTACACTTTCTGTGAGTTTGTAACATCTTTTATTCTTCACATATTCGCATTTTAGGTCATCCATGTTCATGTAACGTTGTGATTGCGAAAAACAAAGTACAGATCATTTTCGCGGACACTTCAGGTTGTTTTTGTGGCGAATACGCACAATGAGTACATCAGTTGGATGTTCGTACATGCTATTACACTTTATTCTAATTATTTTTGTCTTTACGAGTTGATGAAAACTGTTGACCTTGTTTAGAAGCTAATATGTTTCAAATTTTAATCAACAGATGCAGACATTGTCACAAAAAAGTTGTTCTGATTTGGACGCAGTAACCTTTGAAAACGTATTTTTTTTGAGGAGATACAACTTTCTATTTTATTTTTTTGATAAAAATTAAAGCTCTTTGCAAATTACGGACTAAACAGTAATGAGAATATTCAAATAACATTATGACTATTGTATTAATTGTACTATAATCAACGATTTATAAATAAAATAGATTTTATCGTGACTTTGACGAAAAGAAAAATTCCCGAGAAATTGTACCTCCCTACAAGCATAGCAAATGTCAAATTTTGTTTATTACCCTACGTCAAACTTGCGTCAACAACGTTATAGTTACCAAAGAAACCGAGAGATGGCAGGACCAGTAAAAATGGACAGAAACTTTATAGATTTTCGTTCAAGCTTTGTTTTGTTTCTCTTTCTTTCCCTGAAATCGTTCGTACAAAATCTCTGTCAACACAACGGAATAAAATCGCTACAATGACTTTTCCACAAACATTTCGACCATCTAACAATTTATTCTATTTGAAACGTTGTTGTTTTTGCGAATAGCATCGGTGCTTATTGTTGTATGTATTGTGTTGTGTGACGTTCATCAATAAAGCGATAATGATAACCTACACGGTCTCTTCGCAGCGAAGTACATAACGGGTGAGTCATAATTATATTTATTACATTTGCTGTAAACTTATCGATGATCTCATACATAAATTTATTTCTTTGCTCATAGGTAGTTTTAAACCAACCTTCCTTCTTTAGTTAATTATCTACGCTTAGCCAATACAAAAGTACGGGACGAAAGAGCTAAAGAAACTGTAGGTACTGCGGTATATATAATAAATATATAAGTATGCGGTAGGTAGTTATGTATCAAGGAACCTAGATAAATACCTATTATAGGTAATACCTAGTGTAGGTACCTGTGTTTTTTTATTGTGCTAGTATAGGTATTTTGAGGCTAGGAATATACAACCGAGCATATTCTAAGTAGGTAGGTATCTACCTACCTACATGAACATATAAACATAGACCTAAGTAATTAGGTTGATAAGTAAGGCACTTCTAGTAAGTTAGGTACCGACTGGGTACCTAACCAACACTGGGTACTACCCAGTGTTGGATCTAGGGGATCTAGCTAGTCTCTGGGTCGCTAGCCACTGGCGGTGGCGGCGGCGTCAGCTTCGAAGGGGCGCCAAAATCCATGTTTGCATAAAAAGTTGTTTCACACAAGGAGTGAAAGGCTCGCTTTTCATTGTTACAGGAGGGTCACAGGACTCCCGAACTCCCTGTATTCTGGTCGCTCCGGAAAATGCGTATTGATGTGGCTTTTTGCACGCGCCCTTTTATAATTTATGTCCTGTCATTAAAGTTTCATAGGTACCTAACCAAATATGTATGTGTCAGGCGCCCCTACATGCTGAGGCTGTTTATTTTCATATACTTAATATAAAATATGGCGGTTCACTCTTCGCTCACTGTTATTTCTTTCACTGCACCATTTTATTCATCGTAGTTGTATTCTGGTTGTACCTATTAATAATATTGTTACGCGTTCACTTAAAAAAATGCTGCAATTTTAATAATAAAATCAGTTAATAACGTACGTAGGTAAACGTATCGTAATTATAGTCGTAATAGAAAATCTTATTATAGTTTGTAGATTCAAACATTGTCCAAGTGGGTGGAGTGCTGGTAGCAAATTGGTTAGCTTAGGAAGCAACTTCTGTTCACACCCTTTGTCTAAGCTTCTCTACCTATTACTGCATTTCGAACGTCTTGAGTAAATAAATAATGCTGGACTATTCACACAGCATTATCTAGCCCCATGGTAAGCAGAGCTTGTGTTATAGGTACTAGATAACTGATATACATAATACAATACATTACATAGTTAGATATTTTTTATTATATATAGAAAACGACCAGAGCACCCGGAACAAATATCTGCAGATCGTACACACAATTGTTCCGAGGCGGGAATCGAACCCGCAACCTTCAGCGTCGCAGGCGGACCTTCGCCCACCGCGCCACATCGGTCGTTTGTCGTCGATTCTGAATGCGGCAAGCGCAGGGCGCTTACGCTAATTATTTAATATCTAATTATTTAAATTACAATTGGGGAGGCCTATATCCGATGGACTAGCTAAGACTGATGATGTTGAGGCTTTCTGTATCTGTGGATGAGGCTTGTGCTTGGCCACAACAACTTCTTGAGAACGGTCTAAATAGTATATTTAATATCATGAAACGGCACCTTAAATAGCGACGAACGTTGTCATTTCAGTTGAAGGGTGCTGATAGGCCTTTGCACCATCCACAAAATTTTGTCTTTGTTGAGACACCCCATTTTACGCAGCGCACATAGGTATCTTCGGTATCTTGTTCTAAACAAGAGCGAACTTTTGGTTAGCTAACGCAGCGGAAAATGCATGCATGCTAAGAAGGCCTTCTGCTGTCAGCAGCGTGTTTGTTCTCTATTACCTACCATGCTTTCTTAGGACCATTGAGGAATCATCCTCACACTGACTACGCAAGAACCATAAAAAACGATCCAGAACGCACGGAGAAATCGCCGAACAGACCCACATAAAAATATACATAGAACCTCCTCGTCGGTTATTATAATAAGCTAAAAGACGTTTCATCTTGTTTCAGATCTCCGTCAGTGAATCGTGCAATACCTAAACTTACCTAATAGTAATAACTTATACTGCACAGTTCGTAGCGTCCATTGAAACCGCAGCCGTTCGTATCGGTATCGTATAACGAGTTGCAAGTTGGTGTATCGGGTATCGGTGACTGTACTGTAGGTTAGATTGTGTTGTGATGTCAATGTGGTGGAGGTGAGGTGTAGAGTGCTATGCCCATCGCGGTGATGCAGAGGCATGGTAGACGCGGCTGCGGAGCGCCGGCCCACCGCCGCCGCCGCGGTCTGCGATGCAGTCTCCAGTATTACCAAGTAAGTACAATACAATTCAAAAATGCTTTATTGTACACCATATGCAGATCATTACAAAAAGACATTACATGCGACAAGTACCTACAATGGGCGGCCCTAAGTACCTACATTTGTGTTTCATGAACCCTCGAATATTCAAACGACGTATGTCTCCAATCGGGTTTTCTTCTCGATTTATAATGAAAAATTAGCTATTTGAGTCGTTCTCAAATCTGATTTACGTGTGAGTATTCGAGGATAAGCTAGACTTGTTGGGAAATTCATGCATGTGATTCTGATTACGCCTCCAACCGGGTTTTCTTCTCAATTTATAATTAAAAATTCGCTTTTTGAGTCGTTCTCAAATCTGATTTGCGTTTGAGTATTCGGGGTTAAGCTATACTTTTGTCGGGAAATTCATGCATGTGTGATTTTGATATATGGAATTAGCTGAACAATGGGAGGAAACTTCAGTGTTTTAATTTATTTATATTTTAAGGTACCAAGATCGATTTATATCGATCTTGGTACCTTGATATTACGACTATTATAGCAAATAATGTACCTAACGTTCAACTGGTATTACAATACAATACAAAAATTCTTTATTGTACACCATAATCAAATCAATCATTACAAAAATACATTATATGCGACAAGTACAATGGGCGGCCTTATCGGTTAGAAGCGATCTCTTCCAGGCAACCTTTAATATATTCTGGTATTCTATTTCCTCAGTTTATCTTCCTAGTTTGTTTCGGAGTTCGCAAAATATCGCTATTGCCAATAGGGTAAATTAATCGAAACGCTTACAAAATCATCTTGGCACGCCATCAATACGTCAATTGATTCATTGCTGTTCAGTTCAGAAGTCGGGACATTATTGATCGTCGGCATCTCCTTGTTAACCTCTGTGCTCTGTGATCATTCTATTAAACTTAAATGGATAGGTCACTTGATAGATAAGAACGACTTTTTTTTCTACCTGTGTGGATTTTTTTCTGTTATGTGCTTCGCAGGTACAATAAATGAGGGCAAATTAATTTATTGTATGCAAATTTATTCAGTCATATTGCTGGGGTTAGGTAAATAATGCCGTGTGCTCGGGTGCGAGATGCCCAGTATTGAGTAAGTATTGTTTATTTAATCCATTAACTTACTTATAATATATACTTATAAAAATCAATTATGTTTAGAATAATCATTTTAAAACACGTAACATACACGAAATAATCTGAACATAAAGACATTCAATTAAAAACCGAGATTCAATGCCAATACCATCGACAAGAAAAGTAACAATAGGTAGCTACTGTAGAACACAAAAGTCATTTATAAATGGATATTTGCCATGATTGAATTTTTGAGTTTTCCAATATTTCGGCACAGTTTCATGCGCCATGATCAGGGCATTAATTGTTATTTCTGATGTTTTTATTAGTATATCGTCTGCCAATAAAAACTTACTCTTACTCACTGTAGAAAAGGTTTGTGTATGTATACAAAATGTAGTAAGTATCGTAGTAATAACCACCATACTACATTTTGGAGGTGACTACAAATACTAGGGAGTATAATGTATCTGCCACCACCTTGGCAATTGTTTTAATAGGTGTAAAATGAGCTGACGAAGTATTAGGTTCGCATGGATGTTAATGGGAGCACTGATACTGAGTCTCGTTGTAGCCGTCACGGCTCGCGTTATCAGGTCCGTGGCTATGTGTGCATCGGTAACACACCGAATTACGCGTGTGTGCGCTCATAGTAACGTTTCGTGGAAACGCGCGTATGTTTCTCGGAACCGATTGACTGTCGCGCGTGTTTTCAGCAATGAATGGCGTAGCACCTTTACGAATATCATGAAATTACAACATATGTATACCCGCTATATAGCACGCTGTCTTCATATCTTATCTGCTTGGTTTGGCCTCGTTGCTCGCTGAAGTGGAGATCTCAGTGCTATTTACATAGTTTGCAATATATTTAGTTTGACCATGATTGTGATATGGAAGGTAAATACATTGAGGTGTGACTTTAATTTAATACGCATCACTTTGGATAATAAATTGTTGGATACCGAGCGAGATATAAATAGAGTAGGTGGTAGGTATGCTTACTTATCAGTTATCATGTAGTTAGTCTTCATGGGCCATTCCATCTGTTGAATTCAGAACTAGTATAAGTACCGAAAACTCAGACTACTACTTCTTTACTTATTAAATTGTTTTACATCCAGCGGGGTATAGGTAGAGTGGTGCTATGCTTACTTATCATGTACCTAGTTAGTTTTCATGGGCCATTCCATACATATATTGAATTCAAAACTCGGATACCTAAGTACCGAATACTCGTGACTTCTTCTACTACTTCTTTACTCATTAAATTGTTTTACATCCAGCGGGGTATAGGTAGAGTGGTGCTATGCTTATTTATCATGTACTTAGTCTTCATGAGCCATTCCATCTGTTGAATTCAAAACTCGGATACCTAAGTACCGAAAACTCACGATTACTACTTCTTTACTTATGAAATTGTTGGACATACGATATAATATACGAGTACACTGGGTAGGTGATATGCTTACCTACTCTGTAAATTATTTTCTGTATTGGGTTCTGTAAGGTTCTGATTATTGATTTTTTTATTGTGATGGGAATTTATTAAGGTCATGTGGTTGAATACTGGCGGGACTGATGATTTAAGCCTTCCTTAGACCAGGGAAGAAAATCAGGTAGTGTAAATCGGATTTATTTCATTTTCATCAGGTTTTATAATTTTTAATAAGAAATCGCTTTGATTTTTCCGGGTTTAAGATTTTTATGGGTAGGTACGAAAGGTACAAACGTTTAAGTACGCGATTTAAATCATGAACCCTGCCTTAAAAACAAATAAAAAAAATTGTGCCTAGATGTGTTTATATTCATTTATTACATATACATTATGTAGGTAGGTACTTACATATTATAGAGGTATAATGTTCGCTTAGATAAGTAAATACTTGCAATTTACGTGACAAGACAAACAATACCCTCATCATTTTGTAAGTACTCTTATCGTCATGCTTTGCTGCTATATTCCATAGAACGCATCACATCGTGTACTCGAATTGTATAGACATGATTTTTCGTACTATGTGATGCAATTTTCCTCAATACGAAAGAGCGGAAAAGTTTTTTGTGCGAATATTTGACTTTTTTCTTGATTCAAATCATCATTGTCAAAAAATAAATAAGTGTAAAAAATAATGTTAAATGTATTATAATAATTGTTGTAACTAAATTAAATGATGACTATGACTCAAAATACGATAAAAATTTACAATTTTGCTGCATTAAAAATAGCAATAGGCAAATTAAAAGAATATGCTTAAATCTAAGCTTCTTAGTAGTATAGTAATCTCTGTTCTTTAGGGGCCAAACCACCCCATTATCTACGATGTTGATATACTCTCGAGCGAAGCAGGGGAGGAGTTTTTATTATGCTCAAAGACATTGGAAATTTAATTTCTAATTTAAATAAAGTTATTTTTTTTTTGATAAGACCATTTTCTTGTAGCTACACCGGTGGTACCTGCCCTTACTGCCCGGTCCAAAAAATCCAAAAATAGATAGAAATTTCACTGTTGTTAGTTTTAATAGTCTTCCTTCACACGTCAAATTGATAAAATGAATCGTGAAACAGTCAGGCGCATCTGTTTTGAAGGCGGCACGCTATCGAACCGCTACGCATTGCTGCTGGAGGAGCGTGTTGACGGTTGCTGCCGCTAATTCCGGCGGTGACTGAGAGGCCGCGGTCGTGGTGGGGCGGCCACTATTTTCGTCTGGCGGCCACGTTTGGAAAAGGCGAGGTGACGTCACGAGCCACCGCAGCGATGGCATCATCGGACGCCGCGACACGCACCGTTCGACTTGCCAAAATATACCAGCGCGATCCCCACGATGCGATGTACCGCAATGATCAACTTTATTTTGGTCGGACAATTCCTCATATTAACAGGTAACAAAGTGCCTTAATGAAACAACATGAAGGAACCTTGTTACCTGTTAATATGAGGTAAATGAATTGTCCGGCATTTTTTATTTATTATTAAGTAAATGAGATGCACTAAAGTATTAGCGCGCAGGTAACAAATCAAAACTCAAAAATTTGTATTTTTTTGGGAGGCGCATTTACCTTATGCGCTAAAAGATTAACTATTTATACTACAAAGGCAACCCTTCCTCTATACTGATTAAGTTAATAATCTTATTGATTTACATACAAACAAACTAAGTACACCGTGACCCAAAATAACGTTGACAAAACTAAAAAGTAAAAATTTCAAAAATGGAATGGTTTGCGTTTACTTTTATTATTTTTTATTGTATACTCATTCTTCGGAGTCATTTTGAAAAATTTTTGTTTGCTAAAAAGTGTTAAAATTTACATTTGTTTTGCTATGTCAGTGCAACGTGGAGCCATAATTTCATTGCATGAGCGTGGAAAAAGGCAGTGTGAGGCAGCAAACATTCTCGGTGTTGGTCGTCAGTTCGTTTCTGGAGCTCGGCCACATCGGAGACCGTCCTGGATGAGGATGCAAGAGGACTGTTAGAACTTGTAGGAACCTAGGAACCGACACATTATCAATCAAAGATTAGTCCGTAATCCACAGACCAAGGTGAGGAAAATGGCGCGAGACTTGGGGATTAGTCGCTCCAGCTTACAGCGTATCGTAAAACATGATCTACAATTGGTACCAGATAAACTCAGAAAAGCGCAATAGCTTACAGACAAAGACAAAAAAGTTCGGCTTGAGAGATGTCGTTTGCTTAAACAACGCTCCGCAGCGTCAAATTGGGAAAATATCGTATTCTCTGACAAATATTTTTTTTCGATAGAACAAGCCCATAATCGCCAAAACGACAGGATCTGGTCTTCCACTCGTCCTGGAGCTGCTGCAATTGTTCCACATTGCCAAAACGTTGAAACAGTTATGGTTTGGGGTGCGATTTGCGCTACTGGCAAAACTTCCCTAGTTTTTGTAGAAAAGGGTATTAAAATCAACCAAGAAAACTACCGTCGAGACATTCTTGAAAATGTGCTTCTTCCTTGGAGTCAACAGCACTTAGTTAACGATAGATGGATATTTCAACAAGACTCTACTCTAGGTCACAGGGCCTTAAGTGTTCAACGGTGGTGCAAAGATAATTTTCCTGATTTCATCAGCTCCAAAGAATGGCCACCCTACTCGCCTGATCTGAATCCGATGGATTACAGTTTGTAGTCTATCTTAGAAGCAAGGTCCTGTGCTACGCGTCATAGAAGTGTTGACGACCTAAAGGCAATTCTTACACTGGAGTGGGACAAAATATCGGTGAAGGAACTGCGGAAAATTGTAGAAAGTTTTACCAAGCGTTTGCCTCTATGTATCCGCGCTAAATGAGGTTATTTTGAAGACAAGTAGGGATTTTCGTATATAATAAAGTGTAGTTTTATAATTCGTAATCTTATTTAACTCACGTGTAAAATTTATTAAATATTTTATAAAAACATCTTGTCAACGTTATTTTGGGCCACCCTGTACTAGTAGTTCAGCGAACAGGAGACCTCGCGAGCTCAAACTCATTTCGATGAACTATTCTGCTCCTCACGCTGGCGATCCTTATCAGGTCTTCTCCGAATTAATTATTTTTAATAATTCAGTTTTTGAGGCCAATTGAAAATTACTGCCTATTAAACAAATTTAACAAAAAAATTAAAATTGGATCGTATAAGGCGGAGATATGCCAATAACCTCTTTTTGGAGGAAGTTCCCTGGAGCGACGGACAAGAATCCCCGTCGCTCGATGACAAAAAAATATAAAGTTGTACAACCTGTAGTTTTCCGCTACTGGTATTTACATAGTATAATGTAAATACGACCTGCAGTGGAAAACCAACAATCAGATTTTGAGGAGCTATACTGATCTAGCCCCCTTTTTGGAGGTATATGTATAGTCGTTAATCCAGGGCCTACATCAAGTTTCGTCCAGGGGCCAAATTCCACTAAATTATTCCGTCACCATGATAATGGTATCGTCACAGAATGACACATATTTTTGGCATTTTACCTTTGAAGAAAGTACAGATGGTGGGATGCGTTTCAAAAATTTCAAACCATTCTACAAAGCTTTTCTTGCCAAAAGCAGCGCACGCTCTATCTAGAGTTTGGTCTGCGACGATACCATATGTCATAGACTCATAGTAAAGCGATTGGTTAGCAATAATCGGCTCCTGATCAGTTTTAAAATACTACGTACGATAGAGGAGGACCAATAAACTGACAGAGGAAAACATAATATCTCTGTCTGCTCTGACTCACTCTGTCACTGAGTAGAAAGAAATGAGTTAACTGCTGATCTTTCCACCATGGGAAAACATTATGGTCTGCTCGTATCGTATGGTATGTTAGATATCAATGGTAAGACGAGGAGGATTGTACAGATCAAATACTAAATTATAAAGAGTTTCTACCGAAGCCCTTATCTCAAGGTTTACCTTACAATCACAAAGAACAAGAAACCTTGGTTGAATTTGACTTTGAAGACTTTGTAACTTTCCTAAGGCCCACAAATTTTAATGATAACTTAACGTTAACATTAATATAAACGCATTCATACAAGTGTCTAGTAAATTATTTAAACTTGCACAGGGCGTGTGAAAATTACTTATTTTATTTGTTTTGTTTTTGATTTATTGTTGTTACCACAGCTAGACACGTTGTTTTTCTTTTCTGTAGCGTGGAGCAAAGGGAACGTCATTCGTATGAATTAATGGTATTACATCTACCTAACCTACCTACTTACTACTTTATGGTTTGTTTACTCAGCGAGTATGTTTGCGAACGGAGTCTAGTGGAGCTGTTATCAGCATCGCACTTACGTCGGTGGTTTCATAGCCTTGTTCGTTTTCTGTCGCTTGTTGGATTGAGTAATAGAGTCGGCGGTGCTCGCTGTGATCAGTTAGCTAGCGATTGTGAGCGTGTGGACGCATCGTTGTGTGTTTCGTGGTGCGGGGTGTAGTGTAGGGTCGGTTGGCCGCTATCGTTCGCTTCGCCGGTATCCACAGCAGTGCTACGCGAACAGCTCCCGCGCGTGCTTGCTGGATGCGCGGTCTCTAATGCAAACCCTAGTTCCGCTAATAGAACATAACATACCAGTTTGTTTACAGTGACTTGTGTGGAAAGAGTTCTAGAACTAGTAACTTGTCAACAATATTGGTTCAGGTTGTGAATTCTGAAAGCACGAGCTCGAAAACCAGTAGTTTCTATGTCATCAGCTGCATACTTTTGTCTGATCGTGGAGCAATATCATATTTTGTCCATAATTATGTCTGAACCCGTTATCGTTTCTTCTGATTATGCTTTTGTTTCGTGGATGGTGATGTAAGAACGTTTCCAGATTATCAACGATAGCTACATACGTGTATTGATTAACTCCATATTTCATGCTGATTGGTAGAAACCCACATACTAAGAATTTCCTGTATTGACTAGCCATAACTAAGTTTTGTCTTTAATTATAACTTTCCTTTCACAGCGCTCTCATACCGGAATCTATACCTCATATTACCTGCCATAAGCATTCGTAATATAATCACTACAATTTGCCAATAACTGCGTTCTGAATAGAATGCTTCCTGTGCCAATTTTGCCATCGTTGACGGCATCATCGCTTTCAACAGATATGCTGAAGCGTTGACCTATCTAGCATATTTAATTACGGATAATGGAACTTACGATATCCCCAGTGAGTGCCCCATATTATCTGATACATATAAATCCACAACATATTTATAATTTTATAATAATAATGCACTGTTTCTGAGGTAAAGTTCTTTAATACTCTGAGAGTAATTAGATAAACTTTCCTTTGAAACGCTCTATATAATATGTATTGTGCACGGAGTTGCTTGCATTACATAGTTGAATTGTTTTATTTAGTATACTTATCTTCCTCTATAAACAGTTTCTATATCAAATAATAAATCAGCTTACAACAAATCGTGACGTGGAATATGTATTATGTCACGATGTAAGTTTTTTCTAAAGTAAACTTTGTTTTTTATCACCGAGATTGATGAGGGCAAGAATTGTAAATGGCATGGGATGACTTCATAGCTCATCTGTTTCGGTAGTTTTTTCTCCTCTAAGATTTTTTCTGAAATAAAACTTTAAAGAAATCTATCGATTACTACTGTCATTGTTTGGTGAGTACGAAATTAGCACCCAATTTGATTTTTTAGAATGTGACGTTTTCAGATAAGCAACTCGTCATATCATTATATAGGTAGGTACTTATTGATTGTGGAATCATGTTCTTCAAAGAAATACATGAATATTCGGTCTAATACCTAGGTACCTACCTACTAACTAACACAATAAAATGACAAAAGTTATTATAACAAGTTTTAATAATTTCCTGTTTCGCAACTGTCTGAGATAAATTACTGCGGTTTAACTTAATTCTTTGCTACTTTCACACCTATACATAACTAATTAAACTACTTAATTAAGAAAAAAATGTGATACCAAAAAATATACAAAATTACTTTACAATGAACACGGAAAATCTAATTAAGATAAATTAAAATTGTGAGAGTAGGTATTTGTTTCTTTAGCTCCTGAAATTAACATTAATATTATATTTCACATAAAATATAGGTTTATCAAATATTCCAAAACTGGCGCTTATTCGAAAAGTCGGGAGTAATCTCGACACTTGACTATGATCATAGCATGACGACAGTCTCGTAGAGGATGTCTTGACTATTTATTCGACTCTTTAGATGAGGACACAATCGGTATCTCACAAAAGAACTTCGCCTGTCCTCGGTTCAGCAATGTCGGTAATCAATGGACAATACCGATTCATAACTCCTCATTTCAGCAGCTACAATCGTTACTAAATTGCCGGCCACATCCGCGTCTACATCAGGAGGTCTGAGGAGGTGCCGTTAACCTGTTCAAAATGGCTTGCTATGTATGTGTCGAACTGTCCAGGTTTAACGGTGTATATTATTTGAACTGAGAAGTATCTAACTTCTCAGTTTTAAACGATGGGTTCTTAAAAGGAAGGTATTAACTGAGAATGCTGGTTTGAGATTGAATTGTTGGGCACATCTCGGCAGTCGTTTATTATCGCGTCGTGAACTCAACGGCTGGTATACAACAACGCCCACAACCTAGTCGGGCACCGACACCGACCGCATCCGTCCCCGCGCCGTGATTGATAAACCTATTTGACATCATTGCCGTGGGAAATGTAGGCTACAGCTGACACAGGGAATAAAGGGGAAAGTCGCTCGATTCAGCTTACTCATTCAAGCGAATGAAATGCTTCAACGACATGATTGATGGTGATTTGAATACGAAAGAGCAGGATTCATTGATTCTACTCCAACCGTGTAAGTTCCTCTTTGAACTCAGATCACGCTCCAATTCTGTCCAGTCACTACCGTTTTAATGGTTATTAACTCCTTAATGAAGGCCACAACCAATTCATGTTAATTGCTATGAAATTAGTTAATAAGTAGGTAAGTACCGTGGGCGACACTTTAGCCTTGATCTCTTATTACAACAGATAATCGATGTTATGGCTACTGATCCAGTTTCCAAACATGGAAGTGAATATGTTTATAAAGTCGCCAACTAAACATTCAGATGTGTACGTCTCAGGTTCAAGATGATAGGTCAGGCGTAGTACTAGTAGGGGTTTTGCCGAATACATTGTTGATCAAATGTCAGAACTTTGTAAAAAACGTATGGTAAGAAACCTCTATGGTAAGAAAGCTTGAACTTGTAAGGAAAAACAAGATGCGGGAAGTCTTTCACTATGCCGGATAGCACATGTATCAGCAGGCAGGGCATACATACAAAGGGCGGTGTACTACAATGGAGTAGGTAATGTGGTTGCCGGGAGGGGTAAAGTCGGTGGTGCGGGCGCGCAGGCGGTGCTATCGGTGGGAGGCAGTCAGGCAGCCGCCGGTGATGTAAGATCGGCTCCGGCGGCGGTGATGTCAGCGCGCCCACACGCCTCGCCTCCGCGCCTCCCCTCGACTGACCTGCGGACTGCGGTGCCGCAAAGCCTTCCGTGACTCCACGTTTACATTCTTTAAATAAATTAAGAATAAATCTTTTGTTGTCAATTTATACATTGTACCTATGTACTGTGTGACCACTGTGCACGATTTATGATGTAGTTGTGTTGATGTTCTGAACTGCGTCGTAGCTTGACCGGGTGGATTGTATTTGAAACGATGATTTCAGCAATCTGGCAGGGCTGCAACGAAATAGCATCATTAGACGAACAGGCTGGCTTATAAATATAGAAGAACATTTCAAATTGCTTTTAATTGTGTGTCCTGCCCTTGCAGACACGCAATAAATACTTTATTTCAGTTTTCAATTAGGTCATGTTGCTCAAGATACAATAAGTAAAGGTGACGTAGGCCACAGGTGACTTGCAAAAGTTGCAAAATATAAAGCCGAATCCATCCAACTTATTCAAGAAATTTTAAATTCTAATGAGTTAGATCTTAGGATCTGACGTTCGTGTAAGAAATGCTAACCCGATCGCTTAATTTATTTGAATGTAGTCATCTTGTTGGTATGTGCTTGCTTATACGTGATATGTTTGATTCGGTGACGGCTTAAGGCTAACTTTATTCATTCATGATTTTGGCTCTAGCGATAACGGTAGAGCATGGGTAGAGCTCATTTCCATGTGTAAGTTCCATCACATCTTTGATCAGACAAAAATGTTCAGCTATTTTTAGACTACAATTAAATAATAACGTTTCCTTTTCTACGTAGTTCAGAAATGAACATTGTTGTGAAAAAAACAGAACAGTCAAAGTGGTGCTGCTTATTTCATGGCGGTAGAAATTTCAAAGAATCTTGGTCTATCAGTGCATCATTGGAAAGCAAGGCCTCAAAATATGTGTATCCAAAGTGCCACATTTATTTTATGAGAAGAGGAATAGCCATTCCCACCCTAGTTTGATACAAAGATCATGCTTTTAATATAGAAAGTGAATCATCAAAAATGAATTTGTGCGTACTTCCGTACCCTAAGTAAGAGTCGAGGTGGCCAACACGGTAAAGATGGAAGGAGCAGTACTCAGTGTCTCAAACAACAATAGCAGATTTCGTACGCATCTGAAGAATGCAGCGAGTGCAATTTGCGCCAGGACTCTGCCGAAGCAGAGGCGCAACGAGCCTAGTGCGTCGAGCAGTACGCGCCACCACACTTACCCTCGCGCGGCGCCGCCCAAGCGGCCTGCCATCCCGTCACGCATGGAACCCCTAGTCTGCAATGCAGCTATCTTCGAACCGCCGCAACCAGCGAAGCCGGTACTCATGGTAGTACAGATGCCAAACAAGTCGAATGGGACCGTGAAGCTAACAGGAACATTAGCCAGGTATTTATGTACTTAGTTTAAGTTTTAGTTTTTTTATACCGCAAAATTAAATTATCATTAAATTAGCAAGCCATACGAAATAAAAAAAGAAAATATTTTCTAACAATATGTGAGTAATTTCCCTGCGGGTTATCAACGTGAGACACTTCTCGTAAATTGAAAGAAATGACACTTTTGAACTTCTCACAATCAGATGGTCGAGCAATCATCCGTCTTGTAGTTGGGTCAACAACATCGGCATGACATCATGGTAACATGTTTGCCAGGTCGTAGTGATTGGCGTGTATTCTGTGGCCAGGTCGCGGGGTGAGGTGATGTCGTTAATTACGCCGCTACGCCAATTGTTGAATTAATACGCGAATACCTTGCCTTAATTGTATGAACACGGATTTATTTGAATTTAAGAGCTTTACCGTTTCTATTTTTTTGCACTTCTTATTGTTTGTTGGGCGAAGCTTTTTACATACAAGACTTATCCCGAATCAATATACTTGAGTAACGCTTGTGCCATAGAAAACTCAAGCGCAGATCGGTGACGGAGTAAGCTTTCATAATAAGGTGTTAGATACATTTTTCAATGTTAATTTGAACTATGGCCTACGATGTAACGTTGGACTTTTTAAACGTATGTAAATTTCGATCTATACAAATTTATATTTTTAAAGAATTGTAGCTCTCTAAAGTTTTTACTTTCTGTTATCATTTCAGTGATTATAATAATTTATTTAAATTAAATGATTTATTTAAAAAATCATTTGAGTTAAATCGTGATTATATCCCTGATTTAAACAAAGTGGTCTAGATCATCTCAACCCTGGCCTAGCCATTGTACAAACGGGCTGATTCTACGATCCGACTGCGACATATACAGAACAGAGCTCCATTATAACAAGAGGTATTATAATATCTAATTTGGCAAACATGACCTCACTTCAATACGCCCGAAATAACTGTTATTCTCTAAGAAATAGAGCGTGACCGTTTTCAACCATAATTTAATGTAAGAAGTTAATAAGCACGTCAATCATCTCTTTGTTTCGATCAGCGATCGATGGTGAACGGCGCTTGCACGTTCAGCCTGCAAACATAATCGAATACGAATGGAGTTAATGCACTCGTGTATTTATAAGCGTTCGTGCGAGTGGAAACGCAAAAGTCTCATTCGTCTCATTCGCACACCATGACATCATGGTGTATTTTTGTAGGTACTTGCTCGAATGGCTGGGTCGCACGCGCTTTCCGTTTGTAGTATCAGCAGCGTTATCGATACAATGATGTGTGATGTTCTTGTTAGGTGGATAAGGAAATTAATGAGCGAAGTTTATCGTGTTTGCTAGATGGATTAAGTTTAAAATTGTTGACGGTGAGGTGACCTACAATGTCAGCTTCGAATAAGGGTAAATTTGACCGTAGGTAGAGGTTTTGCAACTTGACGAAATTTTAATATAAACTTAAAGTTACAATATATCGAAATTGAACTTAATGAAAGTTAAATTAAATAATAATTTAAAAAATAACAGTCATAATGTTTCTTTATTTCTCTTCACAAATGTGGTTGAAAGTATAATAATGGATAGACTAAGATTATGGACTTTAGTAGATTGACAAAACCTGTTTAGTGAAGATTGGTGCCTGAAGTAGGTTCTAACCTGTATTACAGGTCACCAGGTCTTCATTCGACGTACTTGGAACGTAACAGCCAAATATGTAAGTATTTAATCAGTTATCTATATAGTTCTCTTAGCACGAGCTCTGACTAGCCTAGGGCTTGATGAAGCTGGGTGGATTTTCGTCTTTTCCAGTGTTATTTATCAATATACAAGAAAAGCTTTACGAACGAATTAATATTAATGTTAAAATGGTCCAAACAATACAAACCTGCCAGGAGACAAGTGTCAGTGTGTGAGTATATGTGGGAGTGTTCTTGAGAGGAATGGAAGTCCTAGTTCTCCTAGGGACCCTAGTCTCTGTAGAATCAGGGTATCAGCAGACACCATGAATGTGAGATTGCGTGGCGGAAACTTCCCTGTTTGTCTGCAACAAAACTACAAAGACCATACCTGTATTAAACCGTAGAGCACCAAAACAATTCTAAGACTCAAGATTTGTCATTTCCTTCTAAGAAGTCTTCAGAACCAGTTCAAGACCAAAATTTTAACCAGATGAACAGTCACAGCACTGCTTAATGTCTTCCGGTTGTCTCAGAGATGTTTAATCTTTAATAATTATTCTGAATTTTGAATCACTGCCAGCTGATATCATCTTCTGCGTGGAGAACAATGAATCTCATGATTTCGAAATGTTGATTTAATGCTTTGTTAAAGAAAGACGGAGCAGCATCTCTACTTAAGTTATATTGAGAAGTTAAAGACATTTCATTGCAGAGTATATTGTGTTGTGATCCTACTTCCTATTAATATAATGTAGTTTGTAAGTATGGATGGATGGATGTTTGTTACTCTTTCACGTTAAAACTACTGAATGGATTTTAATGAAAGTTTACAATAATATAGCTTATACATCAGAATAACACATAGGCTACAATTTATAAAGATATATTGTATATTATCCAAAATATCTATCACCATTCACCACGCGGGTGAAACCGCAGGTAGTTAAATAATAATTTCCTAAATAAATAATCATAATAATGCTGGACAATCCGCACATAATTATCTTGCCCCAATCTAAGCAGAGCTTATGTTATTTGTACTACTGATATACCTAGCACAAAACATTATATAAAGTTTATTTTTATTCTACATAGAAAATACCCAGAGCATCTTATATCCGTTATTAATAACAATTTATGCATGATTCAAGCTTCATGAACTAAATAAGAACAGTCTCATAGCAATTCTGACGATGTATTTTATAAAAAATATAAAAGAAAATACATTTTTTTTTAATATTCTATCCAAACAATAAATAAAACCCGCAACAACAATAAACTATTTATAAACCAAGAACTTTAATAATTAAATGATGGTCTAAGTAAGTTCTAGACCATCATGTAATTTTAACAGTATTATCCTTGACTCTAGAAGAAACCCAGTAAATAGCTTGAGCACGAACAAATCTACTTTTAATTTTATACATGTTAGTTTTGTAACCTTAATCGCATAGAATTTTAAATGTAGATAATCAAGAGATAAATAAAACGTCAAGTGTGAGTCAAACTAACCCACCGAGGGTACCGAATGATTAGAAGACCTTGCTTCTTGCCAAATTTTATGATTCTAGGTCAACGGGAATTAACCTATATGTTTTGTGTGCATGTTTTGGAGTTATCTAAAAGTTTTGGTATAAACGGCTGTAATTTTTGTCTGCGTTGACTTACGAGACGTTTTGATTTTTGATTAATATCACGACGACTTACTGCAAGAAGTTATGGACCTGCGTATTTGATGCTAATTTTAACTCGATACCCTCCACACGTTCATGAGGAAAGAGGGTTGACAGACGAACGACAAAGTGATCCTTCCTCTTTTACTTTTGAGTTACGGAACCCTAAAAACTGTCTACTGTTTATCGTTCTTCATTTAAAACTTGGCAGTAGTGTATTGATAAACTTCTTTTGGAACTTTGAATGCAATTTAGAGTTTTGTCAAAATTGTCATAAATTCAACAATATTTTTTTAATGTGCCATCTCGTCTATATTGTTCCTTCATGTCCAGTCCATCCTAAGTTAGCCTAGAAGAGATCGCTCTCAGCGATAAGGCCGACCTTTATACTTCCCCTATTCTTATTTATATCTGTATTTCGGTTTTATGTGGTATAATAAAGTGTTTTCTACTCGTATCTATCAACCTGCATCATAGTAGCAGATAAACTCTAGATAATTATCAATTCATGACCGTAGCTATCAAATTCAATACCTAATTTGACATTTGTTACGTCTGACTAATAAAACATTGGTGGATTTCTATTATCAACTGATCTTGGAATGTGGTTAGTCATACGCAGGACGCCTAATCATTCAGTTGATTGAAGGGAATAGGTAATTTACGAACATGTTGAAAGAAACCAAGTAGGTCTTACTGTGACTGACTAACTGGCAGTAGTAGTTTTTGTTATGAGTAAGATATATCCAGGAAAAAAACAGTAGGATATCCGAATTATAATAAAATAAATATATAATAAAAGAAAATATACATATTTTATAGTATAGGTTAGGTACGTAAAGTCTTTCGAATAAATGACGAGGCATAGATTTTATTGAAAGGCAAAAGGTTATCGCTGAAGTCAAGATCGAGAAGTACCTACCCCGCTTCACTGTGCTGGCGTCATACTGTGACTTATCCAATTACAGTTGACCAACATACTAAAACTAAATAGCAATACTGCTCAGTTCTAATTATGTTGTATGGCTTGCGAACAAGGAACACAAATTGTCGCAGCCGTACCTACCATACAGTTGTGATTTCCTTAGAAATGAGTATCTTACTCCAATACTGTGTTTGCGCAATGTTCTGTGTTTTATCTTTGAACGCCTTGTCGGTTCCGTGTAAAAATTGTGATCTACGACATATTGTTTTATCTACACTGTGCAAGTAAGTGTAGTTTTATGAATGGTCATCATTGTCGTCGTGTTTTCTTTCACGTGGGAATTGTTCGTAGTCGGTGCGTTCACAAGTAACTTGACCCTGTTTGTCTGCATTGCCTACACCTTAGGAATGTGATTTAGTCTAGCACTGATGGGAAAGTAGGTTACGTCTGCAGCTTTTGCAGGTCAGCATAATGCAGTAGACAATTTATAAACATTGCTTTATTTGACGACTCATCGGTTGTTCCCTGTAATTCATTCATTATAACGATCGATTGGGTACAAAATGTAGTATTATGTATAATATTGTTGTTCTCTGTGTTTAATTTTAATAATTCTATAAGGAATGTTTGTAGTATGTATTATGGACTTTGAGTTGTCTGGAATAAAAGTGTATTAATTCATTGAGTCATAGGTATATGAATTATGATTTAAAATATATTTTATTTATTTTAAGGAAGGCCTACAGCTTAAATAATACAAAATAAGTAACATTAACCTAGCAACAGAAAAGCTAATAAATGGCCTAAAAATATTATGAAAATAAAAAAAAATGATATTATGAAAATTACTTAAATATACGCTTTGCAATTAGATTAGAAAAAAGAAATTTATTGTTAACAATCGTCGAAATTGTGATGATTTAAATGAAATAAAGGGCTAAACAAAATTATATATATAACTATATATATTATTTATTTTATTTGTGATCATTGCAAATCTATTCCTATATGTATATTTGTACCTACGATAAGTATATACACCCCCGTAGGTATTGAAATGTAGAAATAGTAAACAAGCCCGATCAAGGGCAAGTCATCGCCTACGGGAGAGATCCTTATCTTGAGAATCTTTCAATGACACATTTGTGTCCCGGTGACAGCAATTATATTTTGACCTATTCTTGTACAATTTAAATGTTCAAAAGTCAATAGTAGGTATCAATAGTTGCTGCTATAAACCAGTTTGTGTGTGGTTGACAGAGGAACGGACAAAGTCGGTTTGTATCGACCATCGTCGCAGTTAACTTTTTTTATTTAAAAGGCTGCGTTAATAAGGCTTTTGTTAACCATTTTAGTCAACTAAAATAGTTGAGGTAGGTTATGTACCGTTGTTATTTCACTGGGAACACGTGTTCCTCGTCGATTAGAAAATGTATGTGGGCGTCTAATGATATAAGGACAGTCTTATCTGAACATTTTTCATTCCACTAAGAATACTCGAAATGTGTACATCACTTTTGATTTCGATCTTTAAATTCTGTTGACTTATCTGTTTATCTTAATACTATCATGTGAGTACATACATAGTACAATCAGTTGATCCATCCATTCATTCAAAATAGTATAAAAAACAATGTTTTGGTAGACGTTGCGGTGCCAAATCTTTATCTTTGTCAAGATCTCAGAACTCTTCCAAGTCTGCTTGTGCGAGTACCATCAGTATTAGTGAATATCAGTCAGTACCTATATAATTTTTTTATTTTTTTTGCATGATTGGTGTTGAGATCACAGAGATTGATATTGCTACTAAATATAGTCTTGCATGTTAGTTGTCCTTATTTTCGGGAATAAAAAGAGGTCCTTCGACTGAGTTATGTATCCTTCCTTTGGCTAATTATATATTTTTTTACCTACATATGTATATTATGTTTGACTTATAAGAAATTCTTATCAATAAACAACTGAACTAAGAAAGCAACGTTAATGTTTCCCATTTCTCCCATTGGTTTGTCCTAGTAGGTTCCTAAAATTCGATGTTGAGATGAATGTTTTGTTGTTGCAGGGAAGTGGCGAACGCCTGGGAGTGCCGCGTGGGCCAGCCCAGCGAGCCGGCCTCCGCAGACAGGGTGCAGAGCCTTTTCAACGACATCGAACTATATCCTACTAAGACCCAGGGTAAGCAGAAAATATGCCTTAATGTACTCTTCACTTATACTATTTTTGTTTTATGTAAAAAATATGCTCTCAGTTAGACTTCATGAGTGGAGCAATGAATGTATGTGGCGTTGTGTCTTCAATTTGTCAAAATTTACGGATTTTTGCAAACTGCGACCATGGTTTTCAAGGGACTCCGGGAATTCCTATGGAAGACGCCGGTGCCCCTGTTGGTTCCTAATACCTACTATTCAATCAGTGACATCAAACTATTCATGTAGGTAGAGAATTTGTGGTAGTTAATTTTACCGAAACATGATGTAAGCTCGCGGTAGGAAATTTGTTATTGTTGAAAATGTTGTCATTGTAACGGACTGAAATTAAACGTACATATCTACATGAATACTCAAATACATTGTCTAAGTATTTCGTAATGACTGACCTTGTAAATGATACTGACTTTACAATAGCGTTCTCACATTTAAACGTATATGAAGAGTAGTAATAGCAAGTGCGTGTCAGTGACATTCTGATTGACACACGTGTTTCATCTTAACTTCGAAATTGTTTGTTTGAATTTTTTAGTTCGTCGATTTTAAGATTAAGGCTATCAACAGGTTCAACTAGGTAAGTAAAAGTAAAATAGAAATTGTCGCATATAGTACAAAATATATTTAAAAAAAAAATTAAGAGACTAGACGTTACAAAAATGGTCAGCCTGCTATAACTGATGATGATGACAGAACGAATGATGACATAGCTGATCTTCCGTGGTGAAGTTTAAGTCAGATAGATAGATATCGTTTATTGATGCTGTGTGTAATTTAACAGCATTATTTATTGTTTTTTTATTAATTTGTTTATGGTTAATAGTACCTTTAATCCTTTATTAGGTTTACCTACCTAGACACTAGGATTCTCTAAAACTAAATAGGAATAAGTATATACCTAATGCAGATATATTATTTCACCGTTATTTCTGTGGTTGTGTTAATTTGTTTAATTAATTGGTTCATACATTTGCTTAGCTACAAATTGGGTAAAGCCGATTGAGTTTACAATACTCCAACCGCGAAGCCTGTGAAGATCCCAGGAGTATTCTGCGCTTCTGAACGGAGTTAGGCTGGTTAAACTAGCAAACACACCACGCACAAAGGACCAATCGGAGTCTAAGTGCGGAAACAGGAGTACAACTACCATACCATACCATACCAATACTCCAACCTGTATTTTTATATCTTTGGTTCTTTTAACATGCGATGTCGTCATCGTCATTTGGCTGAATCAACGGAGCGTTGTGTCAATATGCCATTAAAATTATGGTTCCGCATTTCACAAACATAAATACTTATAGTGCAATGATGTATTAAGACTGTGTTCCATAAGATTATATCAATTTACTGCACATATTGCTCTTATCTCAGATCTTTAGTTCAACCGTGAAACACGCCTTAACAACGTCGATCGTTCGATTCATAGGTAGGTCTTCATATCAGACAGGCATTTATTTTATCATTATTATGAAATCACTCGGCAAACATAAGAACTTCTAAGTCTTTCTGCGTTATTTACCATTTGAAGTAATGACTAATGGGTAATTTAACACACATAATATTTTGGAAAACAATACAAATGCGTAGAGTAGTCTATAGATAAGGTTTTTATCTATATGCTTCATTGTGTAGGTTTCGTTATGACTTATGTATGACCAAGACGACCTACTCGCAACTAACTAAAGGTTGTCGTTAAACCTTGTTTTACTTATGTGGTAGTGTTTGCAGTTCTGTATATATGGAGAGGCGACATCGTATTTCCCAAAGCATAGATGCAAAATTTGGAAATAGACCACTCCCAAAGTATTCCAGGATCTAAAGGTCTGCATTGCTATCTGAGAGATTCCTATCTGTAATAACAAAATGAACGACTTGTTGGTGATTGGTCCGAAATTAAATAAAAATAACATAAAATAATGGACCCGCTAGGACTATTAATTAATGAAACACTATATTTGAATTGTAACTTGCACGTGGACGTCGTCGTGGACAATGCATCTGCGAGCGGCAATTTTATCTCAAAGGTGCAAAATAATGATTCCACTTAACATCTGTCATATAAAACATTTAATGCGTGCGTTGTCTTGGCGATCTCCCCTCTGTTAAATTCCTATAAATCTTAACCTAGCACTAGTTACTATACCTTTATATCGGTATAGTAACTAGTGCTAGGTTACGATTAACTAACGTTTATTGAGGAATCTGATTCAATTGTGGAACAATATGAACACGTTTAGTTTGTATATTTGCATTCGAATTGGATTTACGTTTAGAATGAGCATTAAGTTTTTTTCACTTAGTATAAAAATTTGATATACATAAATATATTCTTTTGGCACAACATGCACAGTGATATGATAAAGCTCTAGTAGGTACATTAAGACGAAATACTCATTATGTTTACCTAGTTCGAATAGTAAAACCAATCGAATTTAACTTGAGTCGTATTTTAATGTAGAGAAACAGTATCTTGGAAATATAGAGTCAATTAAAAATCTTTCACTTCTCTTGCTTAAAAAGTGTGTCATGTCATAAATTCGTAAAGAGCGTGAAAAAAGTGTGCAATTTGAAGGTATGTTTTGATTGTTTTACTTTCTCGCAATGAAAAGTAGAGTTTTTCATGCGGGCCAAAACCCACCCATTATAACTCTGTCTTTTCATCATCCCTCGCTAAGCTCGGGAGTATATCACAACCTCGTAGGTATATATTGGAGTGGTTAGGTGTCTTGTAAAAAAAAATATACTATTACAGTGTCTTACATTTGTAACAGAAATACATAAATGAATTGGATGATACGATTCGAATTCGTAATACTCTACCAGACAAAAGGACGCCGCACACAATTACCAGTAGGCAAGTAAATCATGAATCAAGTTTATACAGTATCGCAGGCCGCAGTTACGTTTTTTCCATTGTTGTTTTTTGTCATCCCCATCTTCACAATCAATTTTATGCTATACGGGGTTGTCATCCGACGAGACCTATTTACATGAAGATTGTGTCGCTTTATTGGGTAAATTTATAACAATAGATCCAAGTGTAGGGCAAGCATGGGGATTGAGTTGTCTATGGTAGAATAAAGGAGAGTTACTCGCTTTGTATTCGATGACAAAGTGAAGTATTTTCTTCTCTATGAAATTTAAAAACTAGCGTAAAATGATTATAAATTCATTCATATAATAATGTGCGCAATATATGACGAAACGATGTTTAGTCTACACCCTAGAAACAATCTCCGTGCTTGCCCTACTAGATGCTCTAATTTTTATTTTTGTCTGTCATATATCACGTCAATAATATGTTGTGCTAACATAGAAACATCTAGAAAGGTTCCAACTTCCAAGTCTCAACCCGAGGAGCATTTGTCACTATGACTTATATTCCGGAAATAACGATGAGTCGGTCACATTAAAGGATAATGAAATAACGCACGCATACTAGCTCTATATTATGTAACATTTACCTAGATATTGTCTTTCAATACAGTTTATTCCTCGTATATTGAACATGAAACATTCCAAAATCTAAGATATCTTAACATTATCCAAAGTTATTATATTTCAAGTTACAAATTTGTTTTCTATGCTAATTGGCATATTGTTCGATTGGCTTGATATAATTTCAAGTATTGTCCGTAACGCGGTGCGACACTTATTATGATCCAAGCTGTCCAAATTCTAAGATACCTCAATATTATCCAAAAAAAATATGCTTCTATCAACAAATTTGTTTTCTATGCTCAATTCACATAATGGGTGTTTGACTTGACAGAATTTAAAGTATTATCCGTAACGCGGTGCGACACTTATTATAGTCCAAGGAAAGCTCGTTTGTAGAGGCCCTAATAAGCATTCTCAAGTTACGCGGCATCGCCTTTGAAAGCCACCGTTGCGGCAGGTGGTGCACGTATGATCTCACCGTTATTGCTCACTGATGACCAATTACCACCGAATGAGTTCATGACTCGTGTTTAACTAACCATGTGCCCAATGCTAGGACGTTCGACGCGTCCGGTCCCTAACTGGAGGAGAGTTATTGCTAGAGAAAGGATGTTGCACCTTTTGTCAATCATCTTCGTTGAATAAATGACGCATGCTTTTTAGGTTCTCAAAACCTATTGCGATCACTTCGATAGCATCATCAGTTGACGTGGGCGGTCATTGCGCAAGCCTTACTTGTTTTAAGGGTCTTGATCTCGCCCTTTTTTTGCTAAAAGCAGATTCATCGTGGAGGTGTGGGGTAATTTGGTATTACATTTTCCGTAAGCCAAAGAACTTTTTGCCAATCAAAACTTAAGCACCAGAGCAATTATACTAAAAGATCATTATTATATTTTAACTTGGGTACGGAATTATTTGTTTACCGTATTGAGTACGCAAGTTTTGTATTTCTGTACAATCCGCGCACTGAGCTTACTGTATAATAATAAATGATTACATAACCTTGGTACTATACTAATACGTGATTATCGAATTTACAGACGCCTTTGTTTTTTTACATGAGCTCGCGCTAGCGTATTCTATTTGTTAGTAGTACTAGTACGACTCATTTAAGTGGATAATTGCCTTTGTTATCCTCGTGGATTAACTCGTAAACAGCACTCGCAAAGTAATTGCTGCTTACTGGAATAAATCATGTCACGATGAGGTGTTTTATTGCCTCCATGGGTGATAAAAACATTTAGCGTGTTAAATATCTAAAGTACATACTCAGTATAGTGGAGGTATTCGTGTTCATGGTAGAGGAATGGATGGGATATTTCTAATTGCATACCTTTAGAACCTGCGCAGGTTCGAGTACCGTGGTAGTTAAACATTGCGGTTACAATATTTTGCAATGGCCGTGCAATAGGTAGTTCGTAGTTCGTGATATTTAGAATTGCTTTCCACTGGGCTCCATAAGACGTTCACTAGCTTAGCTAGCACGATAGATCCTCCTAGTTGAATTTGTCTTGATTCATCCTCGTGCACTCATGTCATGACGGAATTGAAGTGACCAAAGTCCAAGCTCAAGTAGATAAAACAAGCTTGGATATGCTTATTTTTAATAGTAGCTACTTAGTTAGGTTAGCGTTAGTTGTTTGTAGTCTTAACTGCAAATTATACGCTCTCATTATGTTGAAGCCAAGGCAAAGTCACTTATATAATTGAAAGTTGAATAAAACTGGCTAAGAGCGAGTCGACTCGCACACGGATGACTATTTCGTAATGGAACCCTAAAAACTGATTAACAAACATTTAATAGCAAAAAAAGGCATCATGACGCAGTAACCCATCAAAGTACTGATCGTGCCCGACGTTGTTTAACTTCATCTACATATGTAGTTATCGGTACTCAACTTGGTATGGACATTTGGTTGGACCCCTTTATTATTAAATTTATTTTATTATTATTATTTGTTGTTATATCGGCAATAAAGACATTCTATCATAATTTCAACCTATTACGTTTCAAGAGATATTGCGTCGACAAAAGTAGAGCAGAAATAGCCACAATTTTTTTGTAATAATAACTAAACTTTAAGTATGATATTTATTTAATTTTATTATTTGTTGTTATAGCGGCAAAAAAATACATATTCTTTGAAAATTTCAACGGTCAACCTTTGTTGAAAGTTCAAAATAATTTTTAATTTTTAAAACTTTTACGCCACTATGCGTTTGCGTAGGCTGACGTGTGATCAATTAGCGAGCGAGTAAAAGAAAATCAATCCCGGTAACCTTGCCAAGAATGCGGAATTTTGTATGTAGCCACGACCACGACCTTTTGGTTCAATTAACCGGTTTTAGGTCCTAACGTTAAGAAGCTTTGTCTATTAGAGTGAAGGTATCTCAGCCGGATATAAACGGCATCTTGAATCCAGCATTTTTCAGTCGAAGACACGGGCTGTTCGTATTTGATGATAGATAGATAGCAAACACTTTATTATACCACACAAAACAGAAAGCAATACAGAAATAAACAATAGAATAAAGTACAAAGGGCGGCCTTATTGTTGAGAGCGATCTCTTACATACAACCTTAGGATGGACTGGACATGAAGGAACAATACATAGACGGAGGCAGAAAAATATAGATTAAAAAAAAAAGAAAATACATACCATAATACTTACATTACAAACATGCTGATGATGTTGTTGATTTACGAATAGAATTGTTTTCAGTCACATGAATGCTACCTGTTCCTAAAATCTGAATGGTGCAGTCTTTCAATTTATTTCTAGTAGGTATTCGTTTCGTTTCAACTTTATTGTTTGTTGCAGTGTTTGAAATGCTGGTATGTGCGCGGCAGTGTGCGCGGCGAAAGTCGCTCACGCTCACATTCGGCGAGTTCTGCGTGTTCGCTGCTGAGCTGAGGAGATGCTCCCGGCAGGCGAGGCAGTAAGTATCTGTCTATACTCTATCTATACTATACAAACGCAGTCAGGATTATTATTATCCTGATCGAGTCCATAAAAAAAAAGCTTTTTTTATTATTCTGTATGCCTGTTGTATCTGTGATTCGTTGAAGATTTTTGTTAAAGCTATTTCTTCTAGGCAACTAACGCTACAAAAAATGTATGCAATCTAAAATAATCCTTAATATACAAAAATATATAATACATAAAAATAACGCTAAGTACCCAGTCTGAACTAAATAAAATTCGTATACTTTCCTTTTAAAATTAAGATGAGATGTGGCTTTTTTAATATCTACAGATAGGTCTTAGAAAAAACGATTATTTATTAACTTTAATGAACTTGTACTTATATCTCGTTTCCATAATTTCTCGTCGAGTCGCAATGTTAAAGTTGGTTGCTGATCTAAGACGAGCAAGTCCTATTGTTCACTTTCGGGTGACTGAAAGTGCGTTATTTATGACGCAGTTAGACACTTATTTGAAGTTAGTCACAGTTTCATTGGAATACGACTCATCCAGTAAAGTAATTACCACCTGACCTTAATATCCTTCCGCCTCATACCTGTTCCGGATTCCACATTTCTTTTTACAATATTATCTGATAATAAGATGCATGTGACTCAAGCTCGTAACGATTTTCCTTGCGGAAAAATATTAATAAATCGTCACCTTCGGGAAACTAACGGGCAAATTATGTTTGACGCTTTACTGTATTTCCTCCATAGTAAATATTGGGGTCAGAAGTTGATGAGATGATTAGATCTAAGGAACAAGCACTATCAGAAACTTTAATACTTATCGTGACTGGCTGACAGAATAATAACGTTTTATAAATTCATAAAGGCATTCCGTCAACTACTACTTTTAAATGTTCCACGACAAGATCCAAGTCAGATGTGGGAATGCTGAAGAAACTAGATGTTCCGGTTTATTTAATATCACGTTAATGTTTTATAGTTCTTATTATTTGGTTTTTTATGTGCTGCATAAAGGTGGTTAAAAATAAGAATGTTGTCACTCTTTTGTTAATTTTAGCCACTTGAAATCATCTCAGTTTTGGTTTTAATTACATAATATAATTAAGCGATTTGAATTTATTCCATATAATCTGTTAAACGTAACAAAAATTACCATTCGTGGCAGGTAGGTACCTCTTTAGTTGTCTACATATGACCGGTTTATTTATGTAATTAATTTCCCTTTCACGGGGCATGAGTGTAATTTTAAAGATGACGTAAAACTGATCAGCCGCCGTTTACCCGGTCTTGAACCGAGGTTTGCTGGCTGCCGCTGGCGCGTGCATTGACCCTTGAATGCCAAACAATGAGATATTTGTCATGCACTGAATCACTACACGACACTAACAACTTGCAAGCTGGATGCCCTTCGTGTAATGTACTTGTATCTAACTAAGTACGTAGCACGATTTATAGCTTGCGTTGCATTGTTCGTTTCGTTTCTTATATGAGCTTTCAATTGCAGGACGTCAAATAAGCCAGAATCGCCCGTGTGGAACATCGATAAAGAACTCCGCGATAAGGAGACCATTTGCAAACAAGTGAACGGTAAGATCATAAATACTCTGCCTCAAACTTCTTGCTTGTAACTCTGACCAGTCTGACCTTCCTAGTCGACACAGCTCGTGTCGATTCGGCTATAAACTTTTATTGGTACTAAATGGTGTGCTTTGTTTGTTCGCGACATGATGTGCAAATAAATTGCAAAGTCGATGTGCTCCTTGGTCGTCTTAGGTCGTGAATTAGCGTATTGCGGAAGGTCGATCCGAAGACTTAGCGCCGCGATCGAACAAATCGTGAGTAACTCTTTCCGCACGGTACTAATCCAGAAATACACATCGGTAGTCCCTCACTACGACTACACTTAGATATTCTGTATGTGTAGATTATAAAGTTCACTGTCGCTGTTCGCTTCCCACGTCCCACGCAACGCATCGCACCGTCTGCCACTTATCTACGAGTATGTTGTTCTCGATGTTTAGCAGTTTAGCACCTTTCATTGAATACGCCCCTGATGACTCAACAACATTCTCGTGACTTCCCTTTTCTTCCTTCATTATCATCACTATGTTAGTATACTGCTTCTGCTTACATAGGCCTTTCCTTCGCCTTTTAGCGCCATAGCGCCCTGTCTTCAGCTTGACGCATCCAGCATCTGCCAGTCTGAGTCGTGGTCGCAACTCAAGATGAAGTTTACCCTAGCAGCTGTTGTCGGTTCTTCGCCAGATATGGCCGGCCTACTGCCACTTCAGCTTGCTAATTCTTAGAACTATATCGATAACTTCGGGTTCTTGCTTATATAGTGCTAATTCTTCCTTTTCATTTATTTTATCATTTCTTACGGTACCTACTTTATTGCTGCAATAAATTAATAAAGAAATTACATAAATCTCCTCTCAATGACAAACGGCATGCAAATCTCTGTTGGAAAACAAAGATGAGTGTTTTTTACGAAATGCCAGTGTTGAATTGTAATTGATGAGACATTTGGTTGCCCCTATCACCTACTATGTTACCGTTGACGTTAATTGACTTTTATTGATCGTATTACTTTATTATCATTTGTGATCTGTGAGCTTATGAGTCCGTCTCCTATTGTGTTTCAATCAGTCATAGAGTTAGTATGCTTACCTCAGTAGTACTCATAAAATGTACCTACATACGATCATGATGTGTACGTGGGTGTGTTTTAATTGTTTTAGCAATTATGTAATGCTATAAGATCATCGTTCTTATTTTGTTTTAAGACATAACGCGTTTGATTTGCGTCAATCTTCAATGCATGAGATGATCTGACTAGAATGAGTTATTTAGAGGAGAAAAAAGGATCTACTCCTATCTAATACCAAAAAAGTAATACCAAATGGTATTTGTTTAATGGTATTTGTCCTCATTAAATTCTATTCCTAACGAATATGAATATGGTATTAGAAAGGAATAGATCGAAAAAGGTACCCGGTGGCGACATGGCGACTGTCTACTCGACTTGTTAGGGCCACTATCGTGGCCCCTGATTTAGATATAGTGCGTTGGGTTAAAAAAAATATGGCGTTAATTCGGCTACAATTAATGTAAACCGGTCTTCAACCGTGTCCGGTCATACCCTAACATACAGTATCGTTCGTTTATTTAATTTAAAGCTCCCTTTTCATAAACGAATCTAAACTTTTTTATAAAGCATTCAGAAATGTTTTTATGTAGCACGTCCGATTATAAACATTAGTGGTTCAGTAATGACAATTATCAACAATGACTTTTCAGTCTCGTTTTAGAGTTTCCTTATTAGGCAGCCAAATTGGGTATTGACACAAGCGTGATAATAACAGAAACTTCACAGAAAGCGGTTCCGTTTCACGAATTATCGTGCTAAATAGAATTTATAAAGACAAACAAACCATTGCTTAGTAAATTGTTCGTGGCCTTCCTGTGTCTTCCGTGCCAACTATAGACGGCACACGGAAACGTCTAAGGTGCCTCTTCGGTTCTTATAACACGTGGTTGGGTGGGAGGTTTGCAAAATGAGATGACACTCCGGAGTGAAAAAACAGGCTGTAGAACCCGAACGGTTTGTCCGATGAAAATAACATTAACTCATACTTATGCAACGCAAAAAATCGTTGTTAAGCCCGGCGAAAGTAAACCTACTCAAAAATACCACCTCTTAATTAGATAATAACAATTATGGTACCTAACTTTATACTATTGTGTGATTAATCATCATTATAAAAATAAAAAAAAGATTTATACAAAAATAATTGAAAAAAAACCTTGATAAAACGATTATTCGTTTTATCGATATTTTTTATTTCATTAGCAACACGCTCAGTGTTCATCCATACACTTAAGAGTTCGAATATCGGGTCGAAAAGATACTAAAAATTTGAGAGTACTTTTCATAATATGTTGCAATATTCTGAATGAACTACGACCGCAGCAGTTTATGGATCAATTCATTGAAAATATATTTAGTTAAGAATATTATTAAACTTATAATTACATGTATGCATTTCTAATTACACGCATGCCCAGCGGGCATTACGAAAACCTTATAAAATTATTTGATTCTGTTCATACGCATTATCTCTAGCGTCTTTAGATATTACTACTCCAAGGATGACACTCCTTCGTTAGTCTTGCTACAATAACGTAAACAAATGAACCGAGCAAAAAACATCGACTTCCTTATCTTTGCGGAAGATTCATTCTTGAACGGAGACAATTACTGAACAAAAACAATACATTATTTACTTGTCTTCTGTACAAATAGACATGCGCATGCGATTAACCAAATGTGTTTGCTTTGACTTAGAACACACACACACAATTCGTACACAATAACACATTACTCGCCCCCATTTAATTTAGATATATTTTTTGGTAAAGGGATTGATAGAATTGACTTGTATATTAAAGGCACCGTAAGATACGAGTACATGAGTAATGTAATATTGATGACGGAACTATTAAAGACATGGGCTCTAATATCGGTAAATTATGTAAATGGATTTGATGATAAATTATTAATTTTGAAGAATGAGTCAGTTGAGACAGGTTTATTTTTTTACCTGCAGGAATTCGTATTCTACGAATTTTAATTGAAGTACTTTTTGCTATTTTACTAGGAAACATAACTGAGATCTTTGTCATTCGTCACGGAGCCATGACTATATGACGACGTTTGATTCTCAACTGACAACGCTGATCAAATCATCTAATAACTGGTTAGGAGATGAGTTATAGGGCTTTTAAAGTATTAAATGGTATAATAACTCTTGGTGTGTGAGTATAGGAATAACGGATATTAAAATGCGGAATTGGCTAGTGGTGGAGCGTAGAAGTGCCGCGGACGCCAGTTGGCCGCCGACCGTTCGCGGGTGGACAGCGTGCACGCCACACCGGCACGATACCTCCGCAGCCATGCCGCCGACCACCATGATAGTACCTTGTGCGTCCAAACTTTATCACTTTTCTCATCTACCCGCTCATCGCTATTTTCTCCTTCGAACGAGAAGGCAACTCCAACCGCATTAAAAAGTAAAAACTCCGCGAAAATTATCAAAACAGCTGCTTCATCACTCCTACAGTGTTTTGTTTTGATCCATAAGTTTTGTGAGGTGAATGAGATGTGCATTTCGGATTGTGCTTGTGTTCTAATATTCACGTGCTTGTTGTGACGAATCCAGGGACATCGATCTATTCAGATCATCTGTGTGAGTGTGCTATGGAGGTCGTGTGTGTTGTGTGTTGACTATTAGCGTGTGTGTGTTTACGTTTCGGTTTTGGCATTGAACAAAGATCCCGAATTGGATTGATGATATGTGTCGGTTGGCTACGTTTTGTAAACTCAATGTAAACATGAATGAGTTGCAGACTCGCCGGTGTCGTTGCATTTTAATGTTTAAACAAAACGTTTCAAATGATTTAGGGAATGAGTCGATATTTACTAAGTTTTAGAGTAGGAATATCAAGATTTTTACTCATTCATTTACAAAAACAACAATCATATTAGACGTAGTAAACAGAACAATTATAGACAACGGGAGAAATTGCAGTATTTAAATATATTGATGCCTCAAACTCCTTTAATAACTTGAATTTACTCTAAAAACCTAATTGTATGTTTATAAACTCACATCTATATTAGTCTTCATGCCGACGCCAAACCCATTAGGTCTATTAGGTCATATTTGACATCCCCCAATGGTTGTAGAAGGATTTGTTTTTATATTCAAAACGCTTTAGTCGAACAGCCTTAATCCATGTCCATCTAAGGTGGTCATTAATCTACAAGTGGGTGTTTAAAGTAGTACGGTGCTCGGCCTACATGTTTCGCAACCTACGCGGTCGATTCCATACCCATCAATCATTACCGATGTGTAAGATCACTACGACCGTACTGAATACGTCATCCTTGCTTTCTTTTCTATGTATGGTTCACGAGGCGAACATTCTTGGCTTCTCTCGGTGTAGTAGATAACATCTGATCTAGCTTTTAAATGCATTATAATAATACATCAAGTAAATAAGTCATAGCCTTTATCGCCAGATATGCTTTATCTTACATCTGCAAATGTGTTGCACGAATATGTTGCAGCTACATACAATGATACAACAAATATGAATAGAAACAATAATCGTTACAGTCAGATGCAAACAGACGAATGTTTTTACTTGACTACGAGAACATAATGCAATAGCATACATATTGAGATAATTATATATAGATATTTATGAGCTCCTTATATGCTTTCATATTCTACTAGCGTATAACCATGATATAGTATTCGATATCTCACATTTGCATAGGAATCGATTAGGTACCTATCTTCGTATAAGGAACGATCGTAATCGATTTCATTGTAGTACTCTTTCAAGGTTTTCGTATTGATTTTAGATATGCTCGCTGATTTTAGATAACTTTAAATGTAATGAACAGTTGAATTCATGTAGTTTGTAAACCTCTTTGTATTGAATGATATTCGTGAACGTTCAAGTTTTTATATGGCACTGTGCTCTATTGTATATTTTTGAAGTATATAAATGCTGTTAGTTGATATTATTAACCAATACTACAATACGTAGGTAAAGGACAGCACTTACGTGTGATTTTTTATTGAATCATATTATGTAAATTAAATGGCCAATGTTTTTTACTGAACAACGGTATCAGTACATCATTGGATTCAAAATATTGTGTACGACGCCTACCATCTCCATATTTTTGTTGCTTATTTATTTCGAAATCTCTAGTTCATCATCCCAATTTCTCAATCCTAAAATCTTGCTCGAGAACTTTGAGATGATCGGTTGCGTGTCTAACTGCAGTACAATTGTTCACAATTAACAGTGGTTCTTTTGCGTGCCTCCGCATCATGTTAGAAATAGGGTCAGCACAACAGTTTCATTATATCAAGCAACTGAGTTAAGAGCATTGTGCGATCGTCTCATCTTACTAATTAATGTGACTCTCTTTGATTGCTACAATTTCATGCTCTTTATCTTCCTTTTTCTTAACGTTTTTACTTGGGATATCTACAAGATTACTCATTGACGTATAAACTACGTTGACTACGTTATTTCTTACGTCTTACTAAAAGCATAGGTTTGTGTATTTTATACACGTAAGAGCAGATATTCTTGAGTATTTGAATAGCTTTTTAGTAATCATAATCGATGTAAAATTTCGGATAGTTTTAGAGATGACCGCACAAAACCTATTAAAATGACAAATACCTATCTGTATTATCATAATGTTGCTATTAAGCCGGATCAAGCGTTGCAGAGTGAACCGAGTGAACCTTGAATGATGATTGCCATTTATTTTATCGAAAATGATTATACCAATGTCAGAAAGATTTTTATTATTTATATAGATTGATAAAAATCTTACTGTACTAATAAGGCCTTCAAAACGTACTCTTGCTTTAATTACGATCACAATAATATGGTATGAAAACCTCAGTGGCGTAGCGGGCGAAGGTCCGCCTGCGACGCAAGTTGCTTCGGGTTCGATTCCCGCCGCCGCAACTAAATCGAAAAAAAGCTGATCGTAAAAATGTTTGTACGATCTGCAGATATTTATTCCGAGTGTTCTGAGTTTTTTTTTAATATCTATCTATGTAACTAATTAAATTAATTATATCAGTTATCTTATATAGTACCAACCCTTAACACAAGCTCTGCTCTGGGTCTAGATAATGCTATTTGGATTGTCCAGCTTTATTATAAGAAGTTTCCCAATATTTGAATCCTGTGTATGCGTAACAATGTTTGACGTATGAATGTCGCACAGGCAGCGAGGCGTCGCCGCCGCCCGAGGTATTTTTGGGTGGATCCTGCAACCCGACAACTTGGAGATCGGACATAGCCATTCCGATGCTAAAGAAAATGGGCATTACATATTTCAATCCGGTGAGTTAACCTTTATTTACTCTACGTGTATAAACATAAACTTAAAATTATTCACTTTTGTGTCCGCGTTCATAAAATTTTAAGCACCCAGCCACACCTTTTGGTGTGAATAGTTGCTCTGTCCGAACTTAACACAATTTTTAGTGATATCTAATAAACTTGTTAAATCGTTCTGCCCATGTTTGTATTGGTATTATGTTAATGGAATTATCTGGCTGCATAAATTAGGAACTGCGAACAGCAACTCGTTACATAGTTAAATCAGTGTCGCGATTAATTATGACACAATTGGCGTAAATTAAAATAATCATTAAAATCAAACCTACAGGCTGCCAATAAACGAATCGTCCTAGAAACACATTTCATATCAAATTTAACTAAGAACGCAGTACTTTTGCTGACTTAAGGTTGTCGCAGATCTGGACCAAACCAAAATGAAAAAAGCACAAAAATGCGATTTCAAATATTGGGTTTATTTATCTCGTACAATTATTTTTCTTTTTTGATGTATGTATTTTATTGTGATTGCATAAGATAACAGACAGGTAGCGCGGGCCACTTGCTTGAAGCTTGCGGTAAGCCACTTCACTGTAAAGTGTATCGAATCAGTACGAATTTAAACCCATATTTGAATGCTTATTTTTATGCTGTGCGGTATTTGCGATGGATATAATGTGCTTTGACCTTATTTCCACTAAAATATCAACAAAGCCTCGATTATTTTATACTTACTATAATATAAGGCTCAATAATAAATAACAGGTTGTCAATGATTTATTTGCGATTAAAAGATCTACATTCCTTGAATGATAATAATGAATTTGATAATATATCTAAAACTGTTTTGTGTTACGTAATTGTTTATCATATCAACCCTAGTTATCGGGAAATTACCTTGGTGTGTGATAGTGCATGTTTTTTTAGATATTAAATAGACGTAATTTTTTATTTTTGTTACTTGGATACGACACGTTTTTTTTTAAATAAATTTTAACGTTAGGTAATCGTAGGCACGGTTTATTTTTTAATTCGAAAACGTTAACATAATTTTCTTAAAATATTTTTCCTGTGTTCTATGATTGAATAACAATAAGACCACTCGGGCCGCTTTGGTAACTAAGTTGCACAAGTATTAGTAAAATAGTAGATTGTTTTACAAGGGACTAAACCATCCCAATATATACGAGGTTGTTATACTCCCGAGCGTAGCGAGGGAGGATGACAAGACCGAGTTATAATGGATGGTTTTGGCCCGAGTAAAACACTCTACTTTTCACTTCGATTGCGAGAAAATAAAACAATTCAAAATTAGACAATTTTCGTAAAAGTTTGTGATTTGGAATGAAGAAAATTCTAGAGATTTAGCGCTAATACCATCTTTTTTTTTAAATATCTATTTAACTCGCAACGAAACAGTTCGCATTCTACCGTGAAGGGAAGAATCAACCTTCATAAAACATCACCAAGACGGTTCTATTTAAAAAAAAAAAGATTGACGGAGCACCAAGAAGTCGAGTTTTTATGTAAGAGAACGAATGCTTTGTACGGGCTGATGATTTTAGACAAAAATTAAAAAGAAAAAATACTTTTTAGCCCGAGGTATTAAACTCGAGTTTTAGGCCCGCTAAGCACTTTTTGAGCAAGAGAAGTGAAAAAAATAATTATTTATCTTGCTGCGCAATTGGTTGCCCATATACGATTTTCTATTGATGTTTCACACCCAGTTGCAAACTAAGAATTCATTAAAAATTCTCAAAGAGAAATAGAAATAATGCTGCGCCACCAGTTGAATGAAAAGATCTATTGCTCTTTCGCATCCCATTATTAAACTTAGAAATGTAAATTTAAAAAAAAATTTTACGGCAATCATTTATCTCGATTAAAAAAGTAATAACTTAAACATAAACCTACGTATGTATATCCTATTTTTTAACATTCGCTATTGCCATCGATTTACACCATAGACGTATATAACGTATCATTAAAACTCATAAGCCGTATCTAAATTAAGTTTTTCTGCTGATGATCTACTATGTAATTAAAAGAGGGATTACGCATTTATAAAACGTACCTAATTACTTACAAGCACTGCTTACAAGCCATTAATGATAACTATGAACCAACCAATATTGCTACATACGTATTTTTTATCAAACTTTTGCAACATAAACATATGTAGTTTCAAATCAAATCACATTGATTTCAGACATACATAGCACAGTCCATAATAACGAGAACGAGTAAACTTAAAAAATAAAACATGTCAATTTTAATTAAAAAAACATATGTAATGTTTTTTAAATTAAAATTGTAATTTTTTAATGAAATAAAAACAAATAGGTATGAAATAATAATAAATAATACATTATAATTTTACAAAATTTACCATCGATCCAGATTAGAACGTGTTTGAAATATCCATTCACATAACACAGGGCCTCTATTTATAAATAAAGTAAATAAAACAATTGTTTATTCAGTTTCCAACATTACATTTTTCGAATGCAAAATTAATGAATTATTTATTAAGTAAATTTTCACGGACACGTTAAAGCAAGGCGGTTTACGTATGACAGTAGAACTAAAATAACAATGATACGATTTTGAGGAAACTTGAAGGAATGTTTCCTATTTCCCATTCGTATGTTGAGTCATGAAGGGTTTCCGTTCCATGTGTTAGATTCTAACTGTTCTGTGTACAATGACTGGACTGGTTGAAATCGACTATCTTCGAAATCTTAGATTATTTCTAAGAAATTTAATCATTTCTCAAAAAAAACTACTTTGACGGGACTTGAACTTGTAACCCGCAACCCTCCCTCAGTACGGGATGCGTGCGCTACATATTATTGCGCCACGAGGCCAAGTGACGTAGAAGTCGAAAAATGTTTGGGCCATTATTAAATTTCTTAGAAATTACCCATAGTGTGAGACTTATGCACTGTAATAGCAAAAATCTTAAATCATATTCAGTAGTAGGTATAATAGAAAATTAGTTCACTGTAGAGACACACATTGCTGTAAAAGATGTAGCGCAAATTATTTGTCCAAATCCAAACACGAATCATTTATTAATTCATGCATCAAGCATTACGTTATGTTGTGGCCGAATTCACCATGAGCCAGAACGAGATTAAATGCTAGTTACGTTTCGTTTACTAAGTCCGTAATTTATAAAATATTAAGGGCCTTATTTATCATGAAATGAAACGTGTATATACAGACCGGCAGACTTACTATTGTACCTATAGTAATATAACTATGAATTCTGTTCATAACCCGACCCATTTGCCCGCAGCAAGTAGAAGACTGGTCCATGGAACTAGTGGAAGTAGAGCACAGGGCGAAAGCGGCTGCGCGTGCGCTGCTCTTCGTATTGGACAGCGAGACGCGCGCCGTGGCAGCTTGCGTGGAGGCGGCGAATCTAGCAGCCGCCCCCAAGGACCTATTGCTGGTGCTGAGGCCTTATACGAGGCATCAGACGATAGGCCACGAGACTATCTCAGACCAGTAAGTGATTAATCATTATCGAGATCTCAGCTTTAAGTCAACCACTTCGGCTTATATGTAATCATCAGCACACAGCAACTGCAGCTGAACAAGTCTTCCCTAGAAAAAGGAGAATTTTGTCATGGTCACTACTTGGCAGGGACTTGTTGGATAGAGGTGATATCAGCATATGCTGATTGTGTGACGCTGAATGATGTTATATGTACTGATTATGACGACACAATTTTCGCATCGTGCTGGCCGATGCTTCGTTCGCACACATAATTCTTTGTTCATCCAGTTTCGAACTTCAAATCTCCAATTTCAATCTGGCGATTTAAAAAAAAACAGTTTTGTGCCCTTATGTTTTACACTGTCATCAAAGACCATGTCGGCCGCATTATACGTAGTCAAAACACAGTTATCAAATAGCTTTTACTAAAACTCGTACACATTTCAGTAACGGGACTTTTGATTTAGCTCTATTTGGTTCTATCGCCGAAGGCATGGTGAGGTCAGCAAAGTTTCATCGCAAGTCGTTTAGCTGACCTCATCGTCTGATTCAAATTCGATAGTCATCATCAGCGTAATGCATCACGGATTGGTCAAATCGGTCATGAATGTGCTCAATAAGTGTCAATAACTCTTGGGTCATTTCATTACCAGTACTTTAGGCTGCCAGTCCATTGACGCGGAGTGAGGAAGTAATCGGGTGCGGAGTTTCGGACTGTGTCTATCCATTGATGTAGACCTTCCCGCTTTTGCTTCCTCGCTCAGCTTGCCGGTTTTGTATGAATTATTAAATTAGTTCGCAAATCCCTGTCAACTGAAGCGGAGCGGAGATTTTATGCAATTCTATTGGATAATAAATAGGCATAGCTCCTCTCCGCTCCACTGGACAGGCAGCGTATATTATTGGCTGGTTTTCCGTAGTGTTACGATGAAACTTGAAGTAAATTACTGTTTCTTAAAACTGGCTTTACTCATATTGTAATTAGGTAATACGTGGTGAAGCCCACAAGCTTTTGAGAAGGGATTCCAATAACCACTGACGTGACACTGACGTCACAAAGAAACGTAAATGCTTTGTTATGTTATGATATGATCTAAGCATAGTTGCCGGTAAATATCACAGAACAGTTTTCAGTTCTGTGGTAAATATCTTGCCTTGTGACACACAGGACAGAGATAATGAGAAGTTTGTGCAGGTACACTCGCAGATATAATTTATTTGCCGCCGGCAACGCAACGGGCGAAAGATATACATAGGTACCTAGGTGCAGTCTCGCTCTTTCGATCGATTTGCGATAAATATAGGAAGCACCTATGTATATTTTTCGCATTAAATCAAATCAATAATTCTTTTTTTCCATAAATACAATAAATGTACTCTTAGAAAAGTTCAAATGCATAAAATTAAACACTGACACGGCAATAAAATATTTTTTTGATTCCTGTCGCTTCGGTATGTAGAGTAAATTAAAGTATCGACGAAGAAACCTTTATCTTGTTAATTGTTATTATTCGAGTGCGAGCTAAACCCGTCCTAAGTTTTTATCCTCTAGTTAATCTGATATTTTGCACAGACTGTTTGACAATTTGTTTGAATTTATTTACTGATAGTTTTTGTAAGTCACTTGGAGTTTTCTCGTAGAAGCGTATACATTGCCCTTTAAAAGATACCTTGTGAAGCCTGGTTCTGGGCACAGCGAGTCTCTGTTTATTTATAGTATAAAAATTTTGTACATTGCTACTTTTAGGAAATCTTTTGGAATCAAAATTACCTAATTCCTCAATCATCTGCAGGCTGACTTCATACTTCAATGCAGTACTTGAATACATACAGGTGACTTGACTTTAACCTTAATCTGACCACCAAATATGTCCGAAATGTACCGATAAGTATAGCTCATTACCAACGCCCATCTAAGGAAATAAACGACAGTCGATAATACACAGGGTTATTTTTCGCGGTGACGCCAGCTATCGTCTGGTTTACATACCAATTGCCTTCAGTATTTTATCAAGGATAGATAAAGTCGCAAAGGTCGATGAAAATGGAAGACACGATATGTGACGTCATGTTAACACGCATTTGAGTCACGACTTTTCTAATGCCTATTGTTTTTTGAATTGCCGTCCATAATCAGAATATCATCACGGTAATCGTAAACATTTCCTAGTAACGCCGCGCCTTCGTCATCGATACTTATTACGATGATGAAAGAAAATGTGAGATCCATGTCAGGTCCTTAATTTGTATACGTGATTATTTATTTTAAGGACGTCACTCACAAATAGTCATTTCGTACGAGTCCATTTTACAGAGTTAGGACATGCTTTATCTATCTGATATTACGAAGCTGATAAGAAAAATATCAATCTAGGGTGGATGAATACGTACCACTTTTAATTAGGAGATTAGGGCGCCCTAATTTACCTACTCTAAGTACACGCGTACTTGGTATACACACGACCAATGTGACACACGTTGCGGCTAAGACGACCTCAGTGACGCGGCGAAGGTCCATCTGCGACGTAGGAGGTTGCGGGTTCGATGCCCGCTTTAGGACAAATGTTTGTACGATCTGCATATATTTGTTCCGGGTGTTTCTAAGTAAAATTAAAATGTATCTTTCTATGTAGACACAAGCTTTACAAAAACCCAAAAGTGTACCATATATGCGTGCGTTTTATGTAGCAGCGAGAGCAAACTTTTTCTGAAGGAGCTTCTGTGCGATATTTCGATAAAAAAAAACACAGACTTAACCTTTCTTTTGTTTGTCCTGTACAGTGAATACGTAGAGCTGTCTAGAGCGAGGGCAACATTACAAGAAGCAGTGGAAAGGCGCGGACTACCCGCGTTCACGGACATCCCGGCCGCCTTGCGCTGCGCCAGGGCCGTACTGCGAGGAGCAAGGACGCATCCGAGGCATTCCCTGGGACATACCATCTTGAGGTGAGATGCTGCAAGAAGTTGTAAAGTGGATTGGACGACCCTCAAATTGTTATTTTAAGTGTTTTTTAGTAGATCGTACTGCTTTCGTACCTTCTCATTCGGGTTTTTAATGAATTAACTGGTTTTTTCGTTGTACTGATATCAGCAGGGGGGTTAACATTAGGCCATCATTAGTCCTGCCTGTGCCATTCTAAAAAGCAATGCCCAATATACATATACCTCTCCTCAGATTAAAGCGAGCGTACGACGCGGCTGGCGGTCGGACTACCCGCTTACCCCGATCTAAAGCAGTGGACGCGCTGCGTGACGTCACGCGGGTACCACGTGACCTCGCCGACCGCTGCCTGCCGACCACGGCTGATATTGACTTCGAAACATTCTGTGCTGCGGTCGCGGAACTGGCTGCTGATGCAGGTTAGAGGATAATCAACCATATATGAGTGTGAACATAGAGCTTAGTTCTAAGGCAGTGGACGCGCTACGTGACGTCACGCGGGTACCACGTGACTTCGCCGATCGCTACCTGGCACTGCTGATATTTCCTTCGAAACATTTTGTGCTGCGGTCGCGAAGCTGGCTGCTGATGCAGGTTAGTGGAAAATCAACCTAAAGGTTGGAGACGTACAGTACTTGTTATGTTGTAGGAAGGTTGACAATTTCTTTGTCAGAGCAGCTACCCGCATGTTATATCGTTCGGTGGTGGGAGGTACTAACTAGCTTACAGGTTAAAACAGGAGTTCGAACTGTCATGTACTTGACATACGTTATGCACATACATGTGACTGACAGGGATCAAGTTACGTTCATCTTTGAGAACACATTTTGATATGTGATTAACATAAACGGAGAGCATGCCACAGCAATATCATCTTTATTATGGTGTCGGTAAGGGCGGGTGTTTGTTGTAGGGTCGGCGACGGATGGCGCTGGCGGCGCGGCTGAAGGCGTCGCAGCGCGCATGCGCCGCGCGTTTCGTTCGCTAAGGACGCTGTTCGCTCCACTAGCTCCCGGTGCGTTTCGCACTTTCCCATACCCATCGCCTTAGTTTTGACACAGGATTCAAGTTTGAAGGCTTGAGTTATTCTCTCTTTAGTTTTCTTTGCTCCAGTAGTGTAGAGTATGCAGGTCCCAACCCAAGAGTTAGGAGCAGAAATTCAACAAGATTTTCTGCTCTCTCGTACAAAATATCGTCTCATGAGTTTTAAATTTTAAAACTCATGCATGAGACGATATTTTGTACGAGATTCTGTATTTCAATAGAGTCAAGTAAACACGAGAATGTTTATTATCTCTAAATCTCTCAAATGTGTACACCTGTGTCTAAACTAAGGCATAACATCCAGAAAACCATCTCGCTTCCGCTCGTTTAATCAGTTTAAGCTTTCTCGCTGTTACTACGGCTATTCCCATCAACCCTATCAACAACCGATGTGACATCATCAATATTAATAATTATATACGCTCCTAAAACCTGCTCCAATTACGTATTTTGCCGATTTTATCTTATCATCCAGCTTATCACCCATCTCATTTCTATCACTCGGTATCTCGTCTATGAAACTTTATCACATGCATTCTATGAACGTAGTCATTCAGTGTGCGACAACATTTGTTTTGTTTATTAGGTTATTTGTACAGTTTAATAAGTTTGTAAATGTTGACTAATTGCAAACATTTGAGTTTTCTACTACGACAGCTTATTGCGTATGAGCGATTCAAACTTAGTTTGGCTGCTTGTTTGCACTGATTTTTGTTTTTAGTTCGGAAAATGTAGGAACCTTACCTAAAACTACCAATAATAATTAATAGTATTCTCACCACTTTATCTAAGTACAATATTTTTGTTTACACTTTACATATTACGAGTATAAGCCTACATTATAGGTACCTACTGCTCACTGAAAAGCGATTTTTTGACTAGGACTAAACACAATAGCACCTAGCTACCTATTGTGTTTGTCGCCTTATTCTCTAAGCCTTATTCACACGAAAATGTGTGCCAATTTCTGTGGAGGACATAAAAAAATTCTTAAAATAAAAGCGGGGTTATCAAATTCTCTATCTATTGTATCTAAGAACCTGTAATTATAGCTTATCTTTGATTAAAGTATAATATCTATAAATTAAAAAGCTTTAGCTTAAATTTTCAAGTATGCTGTATAAAACTCACATTTTGAACAGTTAATGCGCAAATCGCAAAAGCGTTACTTTCCCAGCACTTTATGCGAGCCATGACTGTGCACTCTAGTGTAGGCTAGTGTGATTATCACACATGTTCTAAAGGCGAAAAAATTTATTGTATTTTTTCAGAAGGTCAAAGAAACGGGCCAGAACCGGCGGACCCAGCAGGCACCGGCGTCGGCGCAGCCTGTGACAGAGTTTCAGAGAACGCCTCGCAAACTAATGGAATGCACGTGTACAACGCACGGCTTAGGGCGTACGGACGGAAACTGGGATTATTCATTCCTAAGGTAACTTTTAACAAACTACAGTAACTATGCCTTATGGTCTGTTGTTCCATCGCATTATGCGAGTGAATCAATAAAGCGTGCACATGTGTTGTATTCTCTCACTTCTGCACTAAATAAGTTTTTAAACTTACGAGATCTGAACACATTAATATACATAAGTACTATTTAACGGGTATTTATCGGGTTTATTTACCTATTTTTCCCGACGTTTCAACAGTTTTACACACTGTCGAATAAAAGAGAATGTTTCATGAAGCTATTGTAATTAAGAAATATTCTAATTTTTGGTTAGCAAAGTTAACTTAGAAGAAACTAGCATGACATGAGATGAGTCAACGATAAAAATAAAGATCAAAGCACTACAACTCTAATAATGCACTTGTTGACAACTTGACAAACGCAGTTTCACGTCATATGGCATAGATAGCTGCCAATTTTATAGCTATATCCACCTTTAGCGATGACATAGACCAGGAACCATCCTAGACGTAGTTGGGTGCTTCGCTCAGCCTTTAAATGGCAAAGTCGTAAAATAACGAGCAAAATAGAAATTCTACCAATATAGAGAATACTATTGAGAAACTTGTGTCAATAAGTCTTCTAGAAAATAAAAACACGTGGGTAACTTTTGTAAGTTTTACAAGCATTATGGAATGTGAAGAATAAAATACCTAAAAAATACCCACCAATCTATCTAAACTTAAAAAAGCCGCCCATTGTACTTGTCGCATATAATGTATTTTTGTAATGATTGATTTGATTATGGTGTACAATAAAATAATTTATGTATTGTTTTGTAATAAAATTTATTGGTCGTTACTCAAACTGTGTTATTGTTTACAGAACGGTGGCAGTCGAGTCCCAGAGCCCACAGAAGGCACCACCGGCTCCGCAGAATCAGATTCAAGCGTGTTCACGCCTGGCTCCGAGCGGGTATTCACGCCCGGCACCGAACGGCGCTTGGAGCGGTTACCGGCGATGTTAGGAGCTCCCACGCATGACGCCTACCTCGCTGGCTGTTTTCCTGTAAGTACCTGCTTCTAATATGGATAAGGGCCGTCATCAGTCAAATGTTTCAAAGGGCGTCTTGCGTACGTAACATCACTGCGTCAGTACTGCGTAGAACATTTGACTGAAGGAAATGAATCAGCTTGTTTTCTTCGAGTTAGTTAAAGTATTTAATAGCAGATAAACAGGAAGTAAATTTATCATTCTAATCTCATGAGAAGTTCAAATGCGACGCAATTCTAAGAATGGTGTCGTATTGTAGGTAGTTGACCGAATCAACATTCGTACCTACCTACTCACAGCCCAAAGTAGCAACGAGATTACGTAATAACGGCGATAGCAATCTAAATAGCATAAACAAAGCACGCGATACATTTACTCCTAGCAACGAGGGGACAGCAATTTAAAGAAGCACACGCAACCGAACTCATTAAAACGTCGATAGGCCTTGCCGTATACCTACTTACATAATAATAGCATTGATAAATTTCCTTACAGAGTAACAGCACGCGACCAGAGGACGTTTTGAAACGTGAAGGTTTAACGTACATAATACCGCGGGCCAATGACTACACGCGGATGTTTTCAACCCCCGCGCGCCGAGCTGCGCCCGCGCACCCTGAGTCTCCGAGGCGAGATAAAAAGCCGAGATCGGAAGCCGGGGAGCTACCTGAAGATGTGGAGCTAAGGGAAAAGACGCCAAGTTTGGAGAGGAGCGACAGACTTAGTGCCTCGGATTTCTATTCTGTCACGGAAGATGTTACGCCGCAGCCCTTCAAAGGTAAGCTGACGTCATCATTTAAGTATGAAGCATGCACCCGGTAAGCAGAGCTTGCGACTGATATATTTAATACAATACATGACACAGATAGTTTATAATAGATTCCTCTTTGACACGAGATTCCTTAACTTCCCCTGCCAGTCCCATCCAGTTAAAAACTTGCTGAGCAAAAATCAACCTTACAACATTAGAACATAAAAGTCATAACAGAAATAAAGGTAATGTATCAAAGAACAAGGACACTCACCTAGTAAAACAGAAAAAAACAATTACCTGACACGGTCTTTTCATAGACATATTCCAAGAAATATATTCACCTGTGAATAACAAGTGTCATACATAACTAACCACAAACAAATGTGTCAGACCGTCATCAGAGTATAACCCACCTTGCTATAATAATCTACCTTAATAAGCACCTAACTTTAATAATAAATTTACTCAAGTAGATTGGACAGATTTATGATTTAGTCGTATTGTTTGGTAATGAATGTGTTAAAACATTGGATGCTAGATAAATAACAGATTATTCACTAGGAATAAGGAATTATGATCCGATTCAAAACCCTGGATATTTTTAAGTATACAAAGGGTTTATAAAAACTTAAGGTATATTAATAGTGGAAAATATTTAACGACATTGCATTCGAAACTCGAAACAATGTTTGGTTTTGAAAGCTTTCAATCATCATTTAATTGATCTTTCGTTCGTTTTCGTACCAATAACCTTATTGTTGTCTGTTATTGTTATCAGTTTTTGTTAATTTTTACATTATGTTTTTGTTGATATAAAATATCTTGGATTCTAAATCGGAGTATAGGTCATTTGCTATGAAGAAGCGTTCACGTCATTCTATCATGCAACATAGATTTCGAAATGATGATATACCTACTTACATTTGTTCCGTGTTAAATGTATGGGTAACATCTTACCTATAGTTTTGAAAGCTACGTGAGATCCCACACATTCTTGTTATATCTTACGAAAAGTTTTCTTAGCATTGGAAATAGTTACTTTCAATATGAAAGAGGCGGGTGCTTTTATGTAAAATTAGCTGACGAATCAAATCCAAAAGCTGCCAAGTCACGGAGAAACCATCTTGACCTTAGATGAAATGCAACCTCATTTACTGAGGCGCTTTCTTTTCGATTAAACTGTATGCTTTCACTTTGAAAAGCTAGAGAGCTAACACATCACGAATTCTCATAATGGTAGGTATAAAACCGAAGGGGCGTGGGTTTTACATCAATCATGCCTGATGCTTATCTTTTGATCAATCCATCAGTTAATTAAAACAAGTGTTCTGTGTTTTTGCTATGACTGCGCGTGGGTGTAAAGACATCATTCCAATAAGAGAATACATCATAAAAACAGCTTCGATGACATGTCCACGATAATTTAGATTTTAGCGTCGTGAAAAATACTTAGGCGTTGACGTAATAGTTACCTTTTTTGTGGTTTTACATCGATGATTAGATTAACTTAATGATTAATCTAATGAATGGCCCAGAGTGTATTTTTCTTCTTAGCTCACCTGTGTGATATTTTATCATGGGTTTTGTAATTTCGACCTTTTAAACCATTCCAATATGACGACGCGATAAACATACATAATACAATACATTAAATTAATAGTTTTTTAAACGTACCTACTCAGAACACCCGGAATAAATATTTGCAATTCGTACAAACATTTATCACGAGGCAGGAATCGAACGCGCAAACTCCGGTGCCGCAGGAAAAAACATATCCCTATAATCTAGCTTGGATCCTCCCAGATAAAAAACGATGAAAATCGACAAAATAATGGTCATACATTCTAAAATGTATGACCATTATTTTTAAGCCCCGACAAAAAGAGGGATGTCGTAATTTTGACCTGTCTACAGCATTGTAGCTACTAAATGTATAAACCGATTATTATTAGGGCCTTGTTCCTGAGAGTTCATAGCTGTTTGATAAAAATCGGTGCAACCATTCTAATATTCAATCATGAAGTTAAATTTTTTTTTTTTGTGAAATTAGTGAAAATTAGCTATCTCACAAAATTGCAGTCAATTTAATAATGATTTCTCTTAATTCCAGGTACGTACGATGAAGACCTACTCCTAGGATCCCGGGTGTTAGTCTTCTCTATGAGTGCGGAAGCGCCTTGCTTCGCCGCGATGGTGTTAGCAGCTCACTATATGGGCCTGCGACCTACCGCGACGGTACTATTAGTGCAACCTATGGACCCTAAGAAGGTCACCAATGTAAGTAGAACTTTCTCTTCCTTAGGGCCAGACGCCACCAAAGCTTTGATGATATTTGTTTTTAACAACCAATAGAACGTTGTTATTCAAACATCTCGTCTCCGATCTGCTTCAGTGAAGACCAGCAAGCTTAGATGTATCATATTTGTATGCAAAGAAACAAAGAAAGGTTTATCACGATTTGGTGTAATATCTGTTTGTACTACCCTAGACAAGGCCTTGTCTAAGTTGACCAAATGTCCATCCTTAGCCTTAGGTTGTAACAACATCTAAACAAACTTTCTATATATTTATTGTTCAAACAGAGACTATTTTTCCCCATTCCGGTCTAGGACGTTCATGATTTTTGTAGCTAATGATTTTTTTTTTGTTTACAGTATAGCGAAGCCGCAGTAAAAGACTACAACCGCGGTCGAACATACCTGTCGGACCTCGCGCGGCGATCCGGAGTTCCCGTCTTTGACAATACAAACGCCACGATGGAGTATGTAGTGAACCGACTGCGGACCACGCTATAGCCTGCACTGACCACTTCAGGCTTATCTAGAGTTAGAAGCCGATTAACCCAACGGTTTCAGGTTTAAAGGCACAGGGCACAAGCTTCGCGTTCCTAAGACAGTGTTTGAAACAGCGAATCTCATTTGTTTTTAGTTTCACACAAATGTCGATCGTTCGTTGTGGTTGTTCACATTCTGAGATTTCACCTTACTAGATTTGTTTATAAAACTATAGTGCACAAGGGAGTCTAGTAGTGTGAACGACTTCCTAGTGTGTCATTACAATCTACGTAATAAGACATCACAAACGCTATCCATCATAACTAAATAGTATAATCAGGGCGAGGCAGAGTCTCATATACATATGTGTACTTATTATTTACCAAGACGTTTAGTTTAGTACAAATAATGTCTCTCTTTTGTTCATCACTCTCTATATTGTATTATATAATGTGTAGACATTGTTTTGACTACGTTTCAAATAGTATGATAGAGCGAGAATGGATGGTGACGGTTCAAAGGTTTGTTTGTGAGGAAATAATCAGTCTCTGTTATGATTATGAAGCCTAGGAAATGAATTTCAATGCATAAGTGTAGTTAGTACCTATGTAGTAAGTATTGTTGCGTACCTGTTGTGGGAGTTCTACGCACTGGCAGTTTTAGCCGAATGTTAACATGACAAATGCATATGTCGGTACATACGTAATAAAGGTCATGGTGTTTCACTGACGAAGGTATTGGTACATCAATTGGTGTACACGCAGTGGGTCCGTTAGCTAATTTCTTTCAGATTAGATCTTAGAATGGCATAGTGCTTCTGTTATAATACTTACATCACTAGTGCGAATCAGCTTAAAAGTACAAATATCTTGCTCATGTAGCAGTTTTAAGAATTTTTAGTAATTTTATGTGGTCATAATTATTGTAATGCAACAATTAACTTGTTATATTTAACACTCTTATACTCATTTTTATAGTTGTAATGAAAATAAATGTTTTAGTAAAAATCTAATATACTGAGTAGAGCTTTGAAATTTTAAGAGAAAGGCGTTCCATACCTACGTATTGTAGGTAGAGTTAGAATACTGGGTGAATAATTTAGATATACACCATTTTGACCCACTGTCACTGAAATATAAAATTCATTTTATCAAAATACAGCAAATATTATTTGCTAGTCACACTCCCATTAACTTTGGTTAAGTACTTTGTAATTGAGTGATAGTACAAATATCTAATTTATAGAAAAATATTTCACATATTAAATTGTAATTTTATGTCATGTACGCTTATTTTAAACTAAAACATCACACATTCATGTAAATAAAGAAATTTGTAATTACATAAATATCTCTTTTATTCCTTTCAAATAGTCTACTTAATCCTTACCTTAATAAATAATAACTTACCTATGTTGGTAAAGCAGATTTAAATTGATTTAGCTATTCTACAAAAATATGTTAAAACACAGTCATTTTCACTTTGTCTTTCCTCTTGTTCTGTTCTCTAGTAATTTGTTGATCCCTTCGTCTTAGTGTATCTAATTCTTTATTTTTTTCTGCTATCTGTGATGACAAACTTCTATAGCCAGGTGTACCTAAAGGGTACTTGCCCATAGAAGTGTTTAATTTAATGATTTCTCTTTCAAGTTTCTTTACATCTTCAGTAATTTTGAACTGTTCAATATTCAGATCCTTGCTACTGGATTCCTTTACATTCATGGGAGCCGCTGTTTTTGGGGTTTCGTCATTATCCCCTATTGTTCTATTGATGAAATTGAAAACGTTTCTTTTTTCTTTCTCTTTTTCTCGTTCATAAGCTCTTTTGTTTCTTTCTTCTTCTTTTTTCTGCAGCCTTTGCAATCTTTGCTCAACCTGTAAGAAATTAATAAAAAACCTTATGTTAAAAAAAAGAGAACAAACACCTTGGCGCTGTTGTTGGTGGTAGCTTGATTAAAAAATACTCGTAGTATCTCAATGCTGATAAATCCATGATGCAAAGTCATGTAGACCTGACTACATGCCTTGAGCCGGCCATAAATTAAAAACTGGCGCGATTTTCTACTTTGTTTTCATACAATTATTACTGACTCTGGTTTTCATACAATTATTAGATACTGACGTCATAAATCCAGGCCTTTAGTATACTGAAAACAGCTTCGGGGCGTAATTTTATTTATTTAAAGTTTTTTTAATATAATATATAATAAATAATGCTGGATTAAGGGGCCTCCGGAGGGACGAATTCTTCATACAAACGTAATACCAAAATTATTTCTAATTCAAGCATATTTCCACTATAATATTGTATTATTTGTATTAAAATAGTATTTATCTAGGTTCCCAAATAGTTTTTTTTTTCAAAATACTTACCTAAAATGAAATGAAAGCCAATCTTATTTTGCATATTTTTATGCGAAAATGGACAAGTTTTCTTGCTAGTTGTTTCGTATTAAAACATCAATATCTTACGTTTTATTTATTAAGGAACATAGCTTATATTGTCTAGTTACAGAATAACAATACTTTGTGAAGAATACGAAAAGTTTTGTCATAATTTTTGGTATTACGAAACAAACCAAATTTTGAACGGCTAATATTGCTATCGCGTACGCATGTGGCGCGGCGCAAGGGTTAAACAGGGACAGCGATATTTGGAGAGATTTTTGCAAGCGAGGGTCACCGGCCCCTTAATGTGTGACGTTACATTACGCCCTGTAACACCAGTCAGTACCCGGCTTTGCACAGCGCTAAGGTCAGGCAGTGAATGTGTAAAGCAATTAAGCACTCCCTAGGGCCCAAAAAAAGAAAACAGGGTTTACTCACTTTCATAGGGTCTTGCGCATGTTGTTCAGATATAGCCATGCAGTGGTCGAGACTCTTGCCCACAGGTAACACCCTGGCCTCGACAGGCGCGACCCTGCCCTCACCGGAGGCCCCGAGTCCTGAACCCGGCACGTAGCCCATAGACAGCATTAGTTTTGAGCCGATACCCTGTGGAAGATATTGCGGATTAGAATGATATTTTTATACAGTGGTAAATAAGTAAGTAAGGGTTGAACTCAACATGTTCAAATAATAAACTTAAAGAGATCTAGTTCAGGCAGAGCGGAACCCGAGCGAAACGAACCGCATAGTTCAAATTCCAATCGATCATGCACATGATCCACACGATCAAGTTAGCTCTTAACTAGTTAGTTAGTAACTTTGGTTAGCTGTAAAAAAATAATAAGCGTGGATTCAATTTTTTTGTCTGAATCTTTTTTTTATTAAACGCTATCCGAAACAGCTGGACCTATTTTGAAAGCACTTACACTGGCAGATAGCTGATATCACATAGGTTAACTTACGTCTTTAATTTTTTTTTAAAAAGAATAAGGGTGTAACGAAAAACACTTAAAACATAAAATTGGGAATTCTGCGCGGCACAGATAGTACTTTTTATAACACATCATCATCATCGTCAGCTCGTACACGTCCACTAGGTACTGAACATAGGTCTCCTGTAGCGGCTCAGGAACGCTCCAAACGAGATGCCACGACGGCGTCTTGTTTGGAGCGTTCCTGAGCCGCCTCCATCTACGACTCCCTGCGACCGCTACAATGATAACACAAAAAGAATAAATACATACTCACTCTTGTATGGCGCTCCCACTCTCCCATCGTCCTGCCGTTTTGCTGGAGTGATTTATCAGCAATCAGCGACTTTTCATCTGTGTCTGTTCTGACAACTTTGTTTTCCGGGTAGTCTGTGTCGCTCAGGCTATCATCGGACGACGATGAGTCGTCATCTTCAGCTGGAAGTAAATAGATCTTTGAATCACATATGATTTTTTTATGTTTGTCATGTGCCACTGCCTTAACGACACATTCATAATGCCAAAGACAAGGCAGCGTGATAGAATTTGGAACATCAAAATGTGTAATGTTTACTAAGCCGATCCATAAAATGATATCTTCGAAATTTGAACTTACCTGTTCAGAGACGGCAAAAAAGTCAGCGAAATACGAGAGCAAACTATTACTATTTTGTCACAGAATTTGTGAAAAGTAAGTAGGTATTCTCCTCGTGCATAAAGCTTTTTTGTCTTGGGCGTGATAAAATCCCTCACGCAGGATTCTAGTATCCCCTTCACTTCATGCGTAAGTTATTCTACAATACTGAGTTGCGCTCGGTATTCGAAGATGCTGGTCTCGTGACGTAAGGTAAGCCACTGCTTCATTTCCTCGCGGTGCATAATACTTCTACTTTTAATTTTACAGAATTAATTTAATGAAATTATGATAAGCATGTACTACCTACTGTTATATTTAATTCATGTTTTGAAATAAAAACCTATTTTATTTTTGTTACTATAAAATGGTCACAGCCACCCAGTACTCACTATTCAAAGGGAATATGTCTTCAACACGAACGTCATATTCCTCCATATTTGCTTTCCTTTTTTCTCCAGTTTTCACTCCATGCTCCAGTTTCACCGAGCATACTCTTTCCTCCAAGTCTATACTGCTTATTACGGCTCTATGCCAAAGGTGATATTTTTCTGTGCTTTTCTTAGTGAGACTTATATCCTACAGACAGAAAAGAAAAAGAAAGATAAATATAATGAAATAAACTTCACCGACAGGGCGGGGCTATGGCGATCATTAGAGGACTATTATAGGTTGATGATGACGATAAACCTTAACCTAACACCAGGGGCCTTATTCTGCTAAACCAATTGCTTCACTGTAAATAGTAATACACATATTGCAGAATCTTCCAGTCACATGACGATTCTGCGACGACATCATTGTGTGCGATTGGTTTAGCAAAATTGGACCCTAGTTCAGGGAAATTAGACACTGTACTTACTTCATCATCTGGTGGTTTCAACTTCATTAATACTCTACTGCCTATCTTAAGTGCAGCAAAAGTTGGTTCTATAGCTTCTTTTAAGGCTGACAGAGGTACAACAGCGCCATGAGAATACCTACAACAAGAATACCAATTGATAAAAAAACCTTCATGCTATGTTTAATAATATAGGTAGTGTGAACACTATAGAGATTTTTTGGGTGATATTCATTGTTCCGCATACTATTGAAATCACCAGAACTCACCTACACTGTTCATCACTAAATCTACATTCTCCGTCCAAGAAAAACGGGCATGGCAACATTTCTGTATGAGTTGGGTGTGTGAATAATACCCTTACCTGGAAAAATTCAAGCAAATGTTACAAAGATTAGGATATTACACTAAGAACATATCACAAAAATTACTACAAGTCTAAATAGTGGATTTTGAAATTACAGATAACATTTCACCAATGTATGGTTACAAAGTTTATGACTGAATAGTTGGGTCTCTAGTTATTGTAGTTTCTAGATTATATAAATATAAATTTTAAGTTAATTGATAAAAAATAATTAACAATTAATTTACCTGAAGATCTGTAAACTGGTCATCTTCCTCCCTCGGTACAACAGAACTAACCATAGCATTGTGAAGAGTTGGCTGTCCACCCCATTTGTGAGTGTGGTACACTGCACATTTCATGCCCAGCATACTTGCTAGCTCATCCTGTAATTATGATAGCAATTAATAATGAGGCATTATTCAGACAATAAAACAAACACAAAACTTAAACTCTTCTACTGCCTCAATATCTGTATGTGAGCCTCTTCAGACAAAGATCTCCTGTAGACCAAGAAAAAGGGTTCTCTAGGATGAGAATAATTTTTATTGTCATCGTATACATATAAAGCTTTGGCCAAAACTAGGCGTCAAACACGCGCAAGGCGGGACGCGAAGGAGTGACAGCAGCGCGACGGACGCCTGCAAGGGCGCCTTGAACACCTACGCGACCGAGACGCGGGAACACCGCAGTCAGCAGAGCGCAGGTCTAGTTTCGCGTTGTTGACGCTGCCGTACCGCATAGCGTTCCGCGTCTTTGACGCGCAGGTTTGACTGGAGCTCAGGGTTGGAATAAAAACAGTTTTTTTATATTTTATAAAACAAACAGTTCAAAATGTTTAAAACAAGTGTTTTTTTTGTTTTTTTTACTTATCAATTTCAAATCAATTATAGCAAATAATAAAATAATCCATTTCTAAACTATTTCCTAATTCATATTAGTAAAAATTAACAAAACGATAAATATTTACTTCTGTTGCATATCTCAGTACCTCTAATCTAATTATTAAAAATATTATTATTATTAATCAATACAAAACACTTTACATACACCTTGTATGTAGTGTTGTAGGTAGGTAGAGAACTAGAGAGAGAGCGGGGAAAAGGTACCGTACCCACTAATCCAGTGAATTACTTTCTTTCGACGGCCGACATAGGGACTTTCCCTGTGGGACTTTACTGGCGGGGAGTTACCTATGCAGTGTATAAATACCACAGCCTGTCTGTGGTATTTATACACATTCTTTTGCAATTAAAGGTAGTTTTAAACCCTGTTTTTTTCTTAATATAAAACATAGTTTTATTTCAAACTGTTTTAAACATGTGTTTTAAAACAACTTGTTTTAATCATGCCAACCGTGCTGGAGCTTAAAATATTTTAATAATTCAGTCCTTCCAATGTTATAATTTACGCAATTGATAACAATGTGATGTCACTATAGTTCTCCTCTTTTAGCCAATCTCGCAATCTCTCCATGTACCTGTTGTGCGCAGTGGCCTTGTGATCATCACCATCCCTAAATTAGAAACCCACACATTGCATGCATTTGGTGGCAAAGGTTTTTTTTTAACCCTTGTGTGGTGTTAAGTTACTTATTACTTTTGGATGTATTGTATTATGGTAAAATATTTTTGTGGCTGTACCTCGATATCTTCGTTTCCTTCTTTATTGTTTTTGGGAATTCTTGATGTGTTATCCTCTTTGCTGTCGGCTTCATATGCACCACTGTTTGCCATTTCTTCCTGGAAATTAATATACCTTATTATTTCACCAGATTCAAATGTAACTTCACAAGAAAGTATGTGCTTGGCTTGAATTATAACACCATAAAATATGTTTTAACAATGTTGTTTGGAGTAGGTATGTTTATCTTGTTTGTACTCAAAGTTTTGGTGTTACTAACTTGATAATTTTTGTTTTAATATAAACTCCTTGGTGGTCCGCACCAAGGAGTCACTAATATATCCTTATAATAAAAATAACAATCAGCCATTAAGTTTACAAGCAATGGTCAAACAAAAAATTATAATGTTAAACAATTCACACAGCATCATCGAGCCAGAAGCTAAGCAGAGCTTGTGTTATGGGTACTATATGACTGATATACTTAATACAAGAGGCTGGACACAGCCACCCCTTTGCACTAATGCACAAAGGTTCATAAAGCTGTTAGTATTTAGTATATTTATGTTTTCTGTCTACCTGTGTTTTACAATGTTTCTCATATGCAGTATGTATGAAAATAAAGTTTATTTTATTTTAATATAATATAATTATATATTGCAATTAGATTCCACCTCACCATGAAACGGGCATATTCATCATCAATCTCTTTCGGAGCTTCTCGTTGTTCATTATCAATCCCATTTGTTGTTTCTATTGAATCTAAATTCTCTTGTGTTAGATGGATGAGCTGCTCCAAGTCTGATTGCAAGGTCACCAAAGATTCACGTTCAACTTCATTTGAGACACTTTCAAGTGCTTGATTCACCATACCAAGCTGAAAATATAAATCAATGATTTTATGGATTGAATCCAGTATTGGGATGTTGAGGTAGAAGGTATGAATAGGCCTATTATTAGTTATTGTTGGTAATATGTAGATATTATGAAACCTACAACCCCAAAAGGATATAGGGAGTCCCATCCCAAAGCCACTTTCCATCTTCTGTGATCTATGGCGAAACAAAAACCTATGAATATTACCTGTTCCTTGTACTGGTTTAGCGAAGTGTTGAGATCTTCCATGGTAAAGCATAAGCAGAGTAAGTAAACAGAAGATAATATAATAATTAATGCAATATATATAATATACAGGAAGATACGAAACTTGCACGAAATGCCTACTGGAAGAGGATTCCCTTGGCAATAAGATATTTATTCAAATCAATACGTTTTGTTTACGACCCACACTTTTTTTTCGACACCCTTATTTTATTTATTTTTGACCCAATTAGACCGAGAAGACTCAAGACAAGACGACAAGCCGTTTTTTTTCCAAAACAAGAAAGAAGGAATTGGAATTTCTGTTTGTCATAATCAGAAACATACAAATGTCAACGTCAATCTGAGAGATCTCAAAAATACTCAACGCTACACGTAGTTTCCACAAACTCCTTTATGGTGCTTATCTAAAAGGAGTTTGTGGAAACTACGTGTAGCTCCGTGGCGACCTCTGCCCCGGGAACTCCTAGAGACGCCCGAAGCCATCACCCAGGATGATCAGAACAGCCAACAGGCTAATGAACAGCTCTTGAGAAGCCTGCAAGGCTCTCATAGCGACAGCACATGACTTGAGGAAAGCTTTCCTCGTAGAAACCGGAAGAAAGAACTTTAGTTCGATTCCTGCCCGCATTCAACAACGTAGACAACGTTGAGTCGAATGTTGATGACCACCTGACTGACGTAGTTTCCAACCGTGGAAACGGTTCGGTTTATGAAACCTACTATCCGCCTCGATCGGAATCTTCGTTATTAAAATGCTCATTTTATGATAAAATAACATGGAAAGGAAATTACCTAAAACATAGAAAATGGGTTCAGCTTGTCGCATCCAGCCTGCAATCTTTCGCAGATGCCCATCTGGCAGGAGAGCGTCACTACGTTTGCCGAGTCTCAGTCTCCACTCAAGAACACGTTTACACAGCTGTTGTCGGTTCTTTTCTTCATCAACTACAAGTACCTACTACAGGATAATTATTGCGGGCAGGGTAAATAATTATTACTTCATCCCTGACTGTATGATTTTCTTTTTTGTAGATAATTTGATTATAGTAATACCATCTACTTATGACTTACTAAAAGATAACGCCATGATAGACTTAATTACCAAAACTGGCTTTTAATCAGGTTACTTTTTATAAAACAACCATCAACTGTCAAATTATTAATGCTTACTAATTTCATGGGTTTGTTAAAAATTAACTACCTACTTTTTACAATTGAAAATTGACAAAGAGGTATTTTACTTACAACATTATTATTATCATCAGTACATTTACTAACATACATAAATAACTATTGTATGCAGTATAATTGCGCAATATCTTAGTCATTAATTGCCTCTATGGTAATTTTTTTAATAATTGCACAAATTAGTTTCTTAATCATTGTACCTGAATAGGTAGTTTCGTCTTCAAAAGTTGATTCTACAGCTCGATAAGTATCATTCATTAGTAACTTTATTTTATATACATTTTCATTATTTACAGCATCCGCTGTACTCATTAATTTTTCATTTTTTTCTGTGACATCATTCAACAGGATTTTGTTTGACATAAGTTCTTCTTGTAAATCACATATTTTCTTTTGTAATATATTACTTTGTTGCTTTTTATCATTGCTGAGAATAAGGACTTCAGCTTGAAGTGATGAAACTGCAGAGTCTTTTTCTTTAATTTCTTTTTCTAGAAGCTCAATTTTACTGGTCAGTGTTTCCTCAATCTTAATGTTAAAATGACCACTTGATGTTGCCTGAATATTATGTGTTCCCCCCATTTGTTTGATAATATTCTCATAGACGTGAATTTTATTTTCATACTCCCTAAGCAGTTTGTTGGTTATCTCTGTATTCACTTTAACATTGCTATCTGCTTGATCTTTCATTTCCAAGACATTTATTTTTGTCAGTATTTTATCAACTTTATCAGTCATCGTTCCTAGATTTATACGAAGTTCACTATTATGAATTCTTTGCTCGATTAATAGTAAATCTGTAGGTATGGGATTTGGATTTGATAAAATAGTAGTTTGAGACAGTGGTAATAACTGATCATTTGTGAAAGTGTTTTCTATTACACTACCTGAATTTACTTCAATTATTTTTGTGTGTTCTGTATTCTTTTTGTGTACACTATTCCTTTTAATCCCTTTGGAAGTCTTATTTTTCATAGCTTTTTCATGATCATCTGTATCAGAATCACTTGTCTGAAGAGCAGAAGCAGCTTTTGGAGGAAGTATAGCATGTCCCATACTAGCCATCCTGTTTAAAATAGAGGCTTTTGTTTTTCTGTTCATTGCGGAATCTGTATCACTCCCTGCTTGTTCATTACTTTCTTTGAGACACATTGTTTCAAGTCTTTCAATAGGTTCTGGAGGATCAGGTTCTGTTGGATTAGTTGATGTTGTTATTATTGCTTCAAACTGTTTTAGCAAAGCAACTATTTTTTCAATTTCACCATTAGCAGCATAGAGACTCCAGTACTTAGTTTGATCATCATAGTAAGATAAGTAATTTTTATTTTTTATGAAAATTTTTAATTTGCTTGAAACTTTTGTGTTCGATAGAGTTGTTTTGTTTGAATCATACAAAATTATATTATATGCCGCAGATTTCAATTTTTTTAATATTGCAAATCCCAATTTTCCTTTTGGTGTGTAGATGTTATTGTGCCTGAAAAGTTAAAGATGTTATAAAATTAAAAGTGCATAGGCTTTTGTTAGCTTGATAGCCTGAGTTTATAAGCCCTGCTTTTACTGTCCAAATAATATATGGTTGTGGATTTTCTACCCTCTAAATTGGACCTATATCTGTTATAGATAACAAAAACAAAACATCAGGTTGTTAGATATATAAACTTAGAAAATATCATACCAAAGATATCCTACAATAGCACAAGCAAACACGCAAGAAGTTGCTTTGGAGTCCTCTTTTTGCTGGACAATATTTTGTGGTTTAGGAGGAATGTATTTCAGAGATTCGTTATCTGGTCTATCATCCGTAACAGGTTTCCCAAAAATGTTGGCAAGCGAGGCACTGCAAATAAAAAAGAATGAATACAGTTTTATGTTTGGAAGAATAAGTACCTACCTAAATCACAGGACAGGGAAATACGTAAACGCTTGTTAATGTTGGTAAAACGGGTTAGATGATTGTGTAATCTATGTAAATCATTTAAATGATATTATTATCCTGATCCTGACCTGACCTTGCAACTGGAGTAAAATAATCATCATCGAATTCTTCTGTTTCCAACATGTTTATGAAAAGTTATGTAAATTTGCAGAATTTGCAAAAGGCACAGCACTGATGAACAACAGAATTTCCCGAAACCTTTTTTATTTTAATTTTGCTACTTGCAAAGCAATTTATTTAATTCAAATTCAAAGTTCTTTTTTGATTGTGACTGAGTATTTACATTTTAGTTTTACAGACATTACAGACTTGACTTCTTTTCTTTTATTTGGCATTGACATGGCAATGACGTGTCTGCTAAGGTAAGACATTTTACAGAAACGAAATCATCAACTTCTTGTGAAGTAAGTAAGATGTATAGTAAATTTTATCAAAAACCTAAATGTGAAACTGGCTAAGTTCGTTCAGATCGTAGAAAGGGGAATCCATTTACGGTTAAAAAGCTGAGATCATAGAGAAGGTGGCAAGTTTCTGAAGTTTCTTAGTAGTTTCTAATCATAATTTGGTAATTTTCATTACTTTATAAGTGCCTTAGCAAGTTTATATAAAACCATACAAATAAATGATGTACGTTGTATTTTTTGTGGTTTATTAGCATTATAGAATAGAATTACAACATTTTTCAAAAATGGGTGTAATTTGACGAAGAAGCCTGGACGCAGTTGCCATATTATTGCTCTGTGGCCATGACGAAGACGACGTCGCGTCAGTTGGATGGGTAACCAAAATGTACAAAACCTCTTTGCTCTTTAATCATACGCTCATAAGCTTTTGATAGTCCGCAGTTGACAATTATTAGTTTACACAGCTGTATGACTTATTGACACCATGATGGTGTTAAAAAACAGATAGTAAAAACAAAAAGCTAATTTATTTTGTTATTTTATGAATTAAAACCAAAGGTTTCCGACTGCTTTTTGGTTTTTGTCGCTTCGGTATGTACGGTATACTAAAATAAAGAAGCGACGAGTTGAAGCCAAACCCGTTCCATGCCGTTTTAACATCTAGATAATCTCAAGAAATATATTAATCAAATATTTTATAGTTTTTATTACTTTGAATTTTTTTACTGAAAGCTTTTGCAACTCACTAGGAGTTTCGTTGTAAAAGCTTAGGTACATACTTACATTGGCTTCATTGCCCTGTATATGTACTAGTATAATAAGAACTAGTAAATATATATAAACTTGCTGTGGAAAGCTTTTGATATATTTATGAGTGTACAGCAAGTTTTGATAAATTTATTGACATGGAACTGTCATTATCATTATGTTTACATCCATTTTATATATATAGGGCGGCGCGGCCGCGTACTCGTAGGCACGTATTACCATGCCCTCGTTTGTGGTACTAAAGCACAGCCAGCTGACACATAAACCATTTACTATATTAGCTAATTAGCTAATAATAAAAAGACGACGCACGCACGCACGACGCTAAAGTACACGACACACGCAGCATATAGCGTTATGGCGGTGTCAGTCATTGTCATCTATCATTTATCATTACTGTCAACTGTCGCGCCAGTTGTGCGGAAACGAAACGAATCGGTCGGTCGGTGGTCGGTCACTCGCTCGTCGCAGTTAATTGTCGTTGAATTTCATCTTCATCACATTTTATTTAATTATTTATTTAGTTGAACTGAACAATATTAATTAAAAAATCTTTGAGTGCAAAAAAATTGCAATCACATAGTTTACAGTCCACTCAGTTATCAAACCACAATGCCCGATACGTTTACATGCATAACCTGCCAGGTTATTTTCAAAACGCCTGAACTACAGCGTGAGCACTACAAATTGGACTGGCACAGGTATAATTTGAAGAGAAAAGTGGCTGGAATACCCCCTGTGACCCTCGAAGAGTTTGACCTGCGAGCTAAAGAGCATAAAGAATCTTCGCAGAATGCAAACCGTGACGATTCGGAGTACTGCAAGTATTGCTCTAAGTTATTTAGCACTAAAAATGCCTTCAACAACCATTTGAATAGCAAGAGGCATAAATTAATGGAACAGCAGTTTGTAGAGGAAGAGCATAGTGGTCCCTCCGACTCCGATAGCTATGTAAAGGTGGAGCCCGGTAGTGCACAGCCATCAGAGCCTGGAAAGTTTGTGGTGGTAGATACCAATCACGATGACGAAGAGGATATTGAGACCGATTCTGAAATTGAAGAGGTAAGTCCATTTAACTTCTATAGTGTCAGAGGTCAACTCCTTGGAACTCACATAATTAATAATTCTCAATTGTTTTTCCAGCTTGATTCGGACGACTGGGACGAATGCCGCATTCCTGGCAGTGATTCTCTAATCAAGCCAAAACAATGTTTGTTTTGCACACACAGTAGCAAGAATATGGTGAAGAACCTCAAACATATGTCAGAAGCACATTCTTTCTTCATTCCAGATGTTGAGTTTTGTACAGATGTCAAAGGGTTGCTCTTGTATTTGGGTGAAAAGGTAAGTTTTAAAAAATCAACATACTAATGATTTAAACTCTAACCTATTTAAAATTTTTATTAAAGTAATTTATTTGCTTTAATTTTGCAACAGTTTATTAATTTGAAATTTAATGTATGAGGAGATATATTGTCCAATAATTTGTATTATTATGCAATATGTATGTTATTCCTTTGGATGCTGGATGCGATAAGCTGAAGACAGGGCGCTGTGGCGCTCATTAGGGGAGGCCTATGTCCAGCAGTGGACTAGGCTGATGATGATATTATGTTCTTTCACAATTGAATAATAATAAAATAAACAATTACTTTTGAACAAAATTCACACAAAATCTTGTATAAGGCAGAACTGTTACAAATTTGATGATGATGATAACAGATAAATAACTTAAATTCTAATTTTATATATAATACATAAATAAAAAAATTCTTTCAATTCACATAGCATTTTCCAGCCCCAAGATAAGCAGAGCTTGTGATATGGGTACCAGATAACTGATATACATAAACACAATACACTCAAGTCACCTCAACATCTTATATTGGTCCACTGCTGGACGTAGGCATGCCCCTGATAAACGCTTTATCAGCTTTTATCTAATGGTTATGCCCATAATTACCACATTGGGCAAGTGGGTTGGGGATACAATACACTACATAAATAGATATTTTGATTAACAGAGAATTCATCTCATAGGCCCTGTGGCATTAAACAGCCCAAAACATATGCATCTCATATAAACTACTAATACACCACAGATGTCTTCAAACAACTGATTGTGAGTTCACAATCAGTCAGGGCGCAGCTGGTTAGCTGCGCCCCGCGGCTTCGCCTGCGTGGAAATCTATGTTTCAAATGATTTACAAAACCTTCCTCTTGAATCACTCTATATAAAAAAAACGGCATCAAAATCCATTTGTAGATTTAAAGATCTAAGCAAACATAGGGACAGTCTGACAGGGGGATGCGACTTTGTTTTAAAATACTATGTAGTGTTATGACTTTAAATATGTTATCTTTTTACAGATATCTCAAGGATTCATGTGTTTATGGTGCAATGAGACAGGACGGACATTCTATTCCATGGAAGCGGCTCGAGGACACATGGTGTCTAAGGGACACTGCAAAATGCTCCACGAAGGCATAGCCTTGGCGGAATATGCAGACTATTATGACTACAGGTAGCTATTGTTACCCATTACCAACGTTAGCTTGCAGATGCGCTCACGTTATACCCGGATAACCTTGACATAGCTTATGTCACTCAGGAATAATGTAGCTTTTTGAACTAAATCAAGGTAACAGTAAGTGAAATGGTGTATAACACAGAGGTTTTATAAGCCTAGCATAGATATCTAAGACAGGTTAAGAAAAACCTTTACCTATCAGTTAATGCAATGAATAAATTTCATTCATTTATTACTGAAAAAAAATTAAATATTGGACAAGTAGTTCCAGATTACTCCCTACTCATTAACTCATAAACACCTCTTTAAATATTATTGTGGATGTTATATTAGAGTATTAGTTATGTCTTTTAGCTATGAATAAGAATTTGTCCAATATATCCTGATTATTGTTGATTTTATGCAACAGTCTGCTACTGCAGACAAGCTTAACTGTTTCTATTGTAATTAAATTGTCGATTTTTTTTATTTTTTTTCACCTTTGTTTTGATTTCTTTTCACGGTTAATAAATTATGTAAAAATCATATTCGAATGTTTCTGTTTGTGTTAGATTAGTTATAGATAGCTTAACTTCACTTCTTTTATTTGGCACTAGCTGCGCCCTGCGGTTTCACCCGCGTGGTGATAGATATTTTGGATAATATACAATATATCTTTATAAATTGTAGCCTATGTGTTATTCTGATGTATAAGCTATATTATTGTAAAGTTACATTAAAATCCATTCAGTAGTTTTTACGTGAAAGTGTAACAAACATCCATCCATACTTACAAACTTTCGCGTTTATAATATTATAGATAGCTTATTTACAACAAGAAGAAGCAGCTTGCCAAACCCGGCAAGCTGCTTTAGTTGCCTTAATAGAATATTGAATTTAATTGAATGATAATTCATACCATGATGATGATTCCACCATACCCTAAGCAATGTCCTCATTTTTAAAAGATATTAACAGAGATTGACAAATAAGTGATATTCAATACTTACTATTTACATAAACAATGTGTTTGATAATTCCAGTACATCATATCCTGATCACAAAGAGGATGATGGTAAAATGGATGTGGAGGAGGAGGTTGAGGGTCCAACAACACTTGAGGGTGATGACTTCCAACTGGTGCTACCTTCTGGCATCACTGTTGGACATAGATCGCTCATGAGGTATGTTAATATCTGACAAGTAGCAATTTACCTATATAATAAGCAAGTCAGATTGTGTGCTTCTGGGGCAGTGGGCGAAGGTCCGCTTGAGACAGAAAGTTGCTAGTTTGAATCTCACCACAGGACAAATGTTGATAACATCTGCAAGTATATTATTCCTGGCTGTTTTCTTTGTATATGCCAGGATAATGTGCTGCTAATTTTCGTTTCAGCAATTAAATCGGTTTGATATTCATTTTCGTATTATTGTCATATATTTTGAGATACGCTTTATCTACCGCTAATTAAGCGTTATCATCTTAACTGACTGATGATATGGCTGTTATTGCCCAGTATGCTACATGTTTAATTTACTTCTGATAACCTTCAAACAAGTATATTATGTTAGTTTTATTCCATACTGCATATTGGTGCAGCGCGGAATACTAAACATATTCATGTTTTTTTATGAAGAACTAGTCACTGCCCCCGGTTTCGGTCACGTGATACTTGGATAGACTAACGTACAATTAACTGCCTATCAGAGTAGATAGTATTTATTTTAATGAACCAGATCCACTTTTTGCTATGGCTAATCAGCTCTGGACTGAGGACATGTAAAAGACGCATGATAGGATACGCGTTGCTTATAACAACATATTTAGGCAATTGATGGGTTTGAAGCGCTTCTGTTGCGCTTCTGCGATGTTAACGCAGGCCCGCGTAGACTCTTCTAACGCTATACAGCGGAAGAGGATTGCTTCTTTCATGTCCAGAGTTGACTCGTGTGATAATTCGATTATCAAGAGTCTGGCAGAGAGACTTATTCAAACAGCTACATTTAGACGATGGGTGGATATCGCCACCTAAACCTAGATATAGCTATAACACTTAGCTACTTTAGCCTATGTACAATATTTGATAAGTATTTTTAACTTAGTTTATGGATAATTTATATCTGAAATAAAGACCTATTATTATTATTATCCCTATAACGTATTTACACTAATAACATGGTACATGTAATATCATATATAATTATCATTTGCGTAACTACGTACATGTAACATTAGTTTTTTTAGCGGTACTTCATAATGATAATTTTACAGGTACTACAAGCAAAACGTAACTCAAAGTAGTGTAGCATTAGTGAAGAAATCTGACCGCAAACTGCACAGGCTTTTGGGAGTATACCGAGCGCTGGGATGGGCACCGAAGGAGCAGGCTCTGACTGTCAAGTAAGTCTTTTATAAATGGCCTGGGGCCAAGTTCTACAAAATAATCACTTTACTATGACGGTCGTATCGTCTCAGAATCTTCCATAAATAAAATACATTCTAGAATCTAATGAAGAAGCTATACGTACTTATTTTGCTTATCATTATAAACGTAAAGTTTGACCAACTTTTTCCATCTATGTCGATGTCATTTTGCAAGAGTGACTACCTTTAGCAAGTTTACGTCAACTATTCTATTGGTTACGCCTACACAATCCTACTACATTTTGTTTGGTATTACGTCTCAACAGACTCTGAGACAACATTTTTTCTCGATGTACATAGACAAATTAAATTCTAGATACGGTGCTTTGTACGATTGTGCATGGAGAGGTTGATGAGAATTGTTTCAACCCTGTAATAAAAAATAGAAACACACACGCGTCCCTCCGTAATTGTTATTGTGAAGCGATGATTTACTGGAATTAGGGCGCTGGTACATCCAATAGGATTACAAAGTGTCTAGGCACATTGAACGAGAATTTTCCAAGGTTTTGATAGTAAATTGAGCCTTAAGTAAATTAGTTGTCTAGTACCTACCCATGAAAAAAGCTTGGGACTTGATGACGCTGTGTAAAATGTCCAGCATTATTTATTTATTGAAGCATGGGGGCCTCCAACCTCACCCCCTAGTCCGTTCATCCCATCGGATTACGAGAGAGAATGGAGAGCGCACTGTATTATGTCTGCATTTGGCTTACTCCATTCTCCGTTGAGACAGGCATAAAAAAAGCTTGGGACTTGATGACGCTGTGTAAAAAGTCCAGCATTATTTATTTATTGAAGCATGGGGGCCTCCAACCTCACCCCCTAGTCCGTTCATCCCATCGGATTACGAGAGAGAATGGAGAGCGCACTGTATTATGTCTGCATTTGTCTTACTCCATTCTCCGTTGAGACAGGACGGCCACTGTATTCGAAAATTCGCATATACCTTTAAAGTCTTTTTTACCATAGTTAATAAAGTAGTTGGCTTATAATATTTTTTCTTAACAGGAAAGCGCGAGACATCCACTTCATGAAGCGAGTGCAGGCTAAGTGGCAGATGAAGCTATCCCTTAAAAGTAATAAGTTCCAACCGCATTACCGAGCTCAAGTCAATTTCTAAGGTGCTTATGATTATAGTAATAAAGATCGTTTTAACATAAACCTTGTTTACTTTATTTCAATATTTAGTCTCTTTCGTTAGCGTTGTAGCAAAGATCCGAAAGGTATCATTATTGTCCTCAACCAATTAAGTGTTGTGTGGTTGTAGCAGATCAGGTTAGTACCGCTAACGCACAGCACAAACATGTGCATTCAAATACGGGCTTTAACTCGTAACATTTAGATGCATTTTACATTGTCGACATCAGATGACAAATAGCTCGCGGGCCCACTCGTTTTAAGCCAGCCATTTTGTTGTGCCTGACATGTATAGTCCTAGCAGATAAGGCTGGAATCAAACATATGCTACTTTTTATCACATAAAACAGATTCCATGGGATGGAAATAAGCTTTATTTAATTGTTTCCATATAAACAATCCGCGCGAGCCTTGGGGCAAAAACTAATAGATATTTTGAAAAATAAAATGAGCTAAACATACAGATAAATGGTCTACTCTTTGTTTATTTGAATCAGAGGTTTATGTCCCTTGATTTCCTGGGCTAGTGCCCCTGTATCAGCTTGTTGAGTCCAAGGTATTTTCACTGGGTCCCTATCAATCTTCAAGCTCACTTTGTATAGCGGGAGCATGCTTATCTTCCCGTTGAACATGCTTGAAATAGCTTTGGAGAGGTTGTTGTTAATTATGTATTGGTCTTCTATGTCTCTGATGTTTTTGATATATTTTAATACGATGTCCTTTATTTCGCCTTCGGCCATTTGTACCTTCGGTGTATCGAGGGCAGCTGTCAAGGTTGTCACAATAGAAAACCAGATCTAAAAAAATCAGAATATTAAATGAGTACAAGTCGCTTACTACAAAACACATAAAAACGTGAGTGAACTTTATCGACTCTATAGTCGCATATAAAATAAGAAGAGGTCCCAGAAAGATCGTTATTGTGTAGGTATAATGTTTATTTAGCAAAGAAACAATCAAATAATACAAATAAATTAGAACTAGTATTTGCAATTGAAACAATTGAGGTTAACGTATTGATTGTTGCAAACATCTACAGGTATCTCAACTGTTTCATATCAATACCAATCGGAAGCGTTCCCCAAGACGCTGCGCTGGCTGTATTGCCCCGCTGCTGTATGGTTATGCTAATGCGCTGCAACTCGAAATAAAATGCCGTGAAAAGTTTGGTCGGTTTCAATATTATTTATGATGGAACATCTAATGAAATGTTCATCATCATCATTAACATATAATAGTCCACTGCTGGACATAGGCCTCCTCTAATGAGCGCCATAGCGACCTATCTTGAGCTTGTCGCATACAGCACGTGTCTGAAGTCATTCGCAGGTCGTCATCCCACCTGGCCGGAGGGCAATCTACATAGGTACCTAACGTTTGCCGAGTCGTGGTTCGCTAAATAAAATGGTCAATTCTTTAAGGATCGCTTTCTCTGTGTCATGGACTAGTTATGGTCGTACTAGATTAGTACATTCTTCCTGAGAACTAAGAAATTGTAGCCAACGCACTTACCAATTTTCTAAACATGGTTTTACTACGTAATCAAAGCAAATGTAAACCAAACCCTACGTAATCAAATCAAATGTACAGATCACATATAAAGGTAGGTAGTTGTACCTACAGTAGGCACTACCCTCGTGTCAATGTAAATTCTATGCGTTCAATCAACAATACGACACGCTTATTAAACCCCGACAATGAAATCATAAACAAACACAGTTAAATTGAATTGTATTATTTATTGTTATGCTACGGAATATTGCGTTAAGTTTCGTATTTTTTTAAAGAAATACCTACCTACGTAACTACAAAATAAGTTATATGTACCTATACTAGGTAAGGTACCTAGTAGTTACCCACGCCGAAACTTAATGACAAGGGTTTGCCCTCATTTTATTTTATTTTGCGTTATTCGGAAGACAAACAGTTTTACACACTTAAATAATAACTAATACCTAACCATTTATGTGTCCTCGCATGTAGAAGCTAAAGGATTATGTAATAAAATCCTATTGAGTTTCAAATTATTTTATTTGCGTGAAACGATATGGCAGCGCATTAGTAAAATTAACCTAGTTTTAACTGGAGTTTCACCTATACTTCATAGTTTATAAATCACTAGCTGCGCCCCGCGGCTTCTTCCGCGTGGAAATCTATGTGACAAATACTTTATAAACCTTTCTCTTCATTCACTCTATCTATAAAAAGCCGCACCAAATCTGTTGCGTAGTTTTAAAGATCTAAGCATACATAGGGACAGAAAGACAGCGGAAAGCGACTTAGTTTTATACTATATAGTGATTTAGTTGTAGTATTCTTTATTAAATTTGCTTTTCAATTCCTTTGTCTATACTTTTATCATCGTCGTGCGTTTGTACAGGAAAGTCCAAAATGCCTCTAGGCGCAGTGCCCCGTCTTGAAAAACCTAGTGCCGCTTTCAAGATGCTCATTCCAGCTTCGATGGTCCGTTTCCTGTCACTCGCATCGCCCACCGCTGGGTTAATTTCCACCAGGTCCACTGCTCGGAGACGCCCCGTTTCATGTATGATTTCCATCAGATTGATGCCTTCCCGAAGCGTCAGCCCGCCTCTCACTGTAATAAATTAGCACTTATAGTATCTACGCCTGTAGGCTCCGACATGGCCGAGCACAAGTAAGTTGGGCAAATCCGAACTTTTGAAGCATCTTTGAGGTGTTGCCTATCGCTAAGGAATGTTCTAGAAGAACTACTAGACGAAGAGAATGTATTCCCGTTGTCCCTATTGACGGTGTCACCCATTCAATAGGGAAAACGGAATGAATAAAAATAATTTAAAATTTATACCCGTTGTCCCCAATGGAGACAACGAATCCCCATTAACAGTTGGACTCCATATTGACGGATCTCAATATAATAATTAAATATAGTTAATGGGTCAGAGGAACTCAATAAATATAATTAAATTTATTCCTGTGGGGACACCCATTGACGGAGACGTCCCTGTACTACCTAGCAGCTCATATGTAGTTACGTATTTCCAAACAAAACTAACGAAGCAACAGAATAATGCAACAGACTCTTCAGAAATGTATCAGTATCGAATAAATAATCCTAGAGGTATTATAATGAATTTTGGATCGTCTAACTGCTTCGAAACTAAGGTAAATCGTATTATGTAAAAAGTAGGACTGCAATTTAAAGCAGCGAGCTCGTAAAAAAGTAAGTTATTTTTGATAAAACCATTTGGATGCAAATCGAGCTCCAGCGGTTGTTGACTAAAGATGGCTACCGAGGGACGGCACATGGCGCCCTCCTTGAATAAAAAAACATGTCATGTCTTATAAAACTTCATTTGGATGGTGACTTGTAAATTATTAACCCTTTTACTTGACGATATTAATAATTATCTTGGGTTTGTTTAATCTCTTCCCACTGGACTGAGAGGCATAACTACATACCATATTATTTCCTTCAATAATAACCAATTACAGCAGTTCTACTTTAACGTGCCAGCCAGATTAAAACGGGATTGATATATTTATTTAAAGGAAAACCAGAAGCTTATAAATAACACTCTAACAAAGCTTATTGAAGGTTTTCACGGATAAATAATAGAACTTATACTTAATATTACTTATTTTAACACTTTAATGCCCATAATCAACAAATGTAAACACACTAGGTATATGTTTATGTTACAGTTTATAGCCGATAGCCGCTTTCGCCTCATGAAATATTCTGAATTCAATAATTACATTGTATGTAACCGCAGCTAACGCTGATTTCACAAAACATGTAGATATGTAATTATTTCCTCTAATAAATATTTTAGAGCCAGATAACACAGTATTATATAATTCATTGTCACCATTTTTTTAAATCAATATATGTATCTTAGTTTGACAATAAAGTAAAAGTAAAGTAAAGTAAAAAATCATTTATTTCTTTAGGCTTACAAAATAAGCACTTAGACAAGATAGAAAGTGAAGAAGTGACCGGAACGACACGTATCACGAATTATACCTATTCACTCTTCTCTTGAAGGGACACAGGTTGTAATTGACCGGAAAGACAGAAGCTTGGAGCGTGTTCTAATTCCTAGCAGTACGAATGATGAAGCCTTCCCACGATAAGAAGACATGAACAAGGACATGATACTTCTTAACTTAGAAATAATTAAAATCCTTGAGTAATTTAATAAAATCCCTCGCGTTTACATCACAAGTCTTGAACTTAGTAGTTAGAGCTAAGACTGTGAATGCTAACACGACCCGATTTTGCCTCACTACGGCAGAGGACTGCTCATACACACAATTGTCCCGAGGCGGGAATCGAATCCGCAACCTCCTGCGTCGCAGGTGGACCATCGCCCACCGCGCCACAGAGGTCGTCATATAATAATAATTATTGTATTATTATTTGTTCAATAAAAAAAAAATATAATTGCAATGTTATTCAAAGACGTCGCCATTTTTCACACGCTGACGACGACGTTGCGATAATCATATGCACTGCTACATTTCCCTGTTCTATTCTATGACAGTAACTGTGCCGCTGAGGGTTGTACAAGTTTAATCTTTACGATTCTTTCTCCTTATTAAAAGTGCTATCTATGAGTACTATGTAGATGGTGGGCATCTGATTTAAGTTGGTAACTATTTTAAAACTAGATATATACATAAAATATTAAAATTATTCCAAGGAGTTTTTAGGGTGTTCTTCCAACACAAGTAATGTTCGTAGATAACTAGATTACATTAATAATTACTAAAATAACGAGGTTAAAATTATTAAAGTTAATAGTAATGTTTATCGACTATTTCGGGCCTAATATCAGCACATTTCATTTCGGAAAAACACATTGTATTATTACCTCCGTTCCATTAGGGCCATAGAATAAATAACAGTAAGGTAGGGGTCCGGAAATTGCACTAAAATGCTACAAATCGTAGCCTCACGTAGCACCGTAGCCATTAGCGTAGCGTCGTAGCATCGGACGTAGCCAGGTGCTACGAGGGTGCTACGGAGTGTATATGTATAGCAATCAATGCCGTACCGATTTTGATTACGATAAGATGCGATGAATTATCGTTTATTTTTTCGTTATTTTTTTAATTACGGCCTTCGTAGGTGGCTAAGTTTAATTAAAATACTAATTAACTGCTCCGGATGGCTTATTTTTGTGTATAAGCAATTTTTTTATGTAGTAGCAAATTTTCACATGAATAACATAAAAACATAGTAAAAACAAACGACACCGTCATATCGATATTTGCATATATATGATAGATTATCGATTTGCATTAATTATCATAATTTTTTACCGACTCTACATCAAGATGGTACATTTTTCTTTTCGACTGAACATAGGCTTATTAGACACTAGAGTTCTCTTAACAATACTTAAATAAAAAAACTTATAATAAATGCGTGGACGGAGCATAATTAGGTAGTTTATGATAGTTTGTTAAGGTTACCTGGGGTGCCGGTGCTAGGTGCCTCAAGCGCGTCAAGTGCGTCAATATCGAAGCTCACGTGGATAGGCCTGCACTGCTCAGGGTCCAGTTTGTGGAGAATGTGCATTATGGACTTCTTGATGCCGTGCCTAAACAATTGTATTATCAAATGGGTGAGATGGCAAACGACAAGAGAAGTGGTGTTCTCCCTAAGGGTTTCCATTCGTCAAATAGCTTTATACGATTTCGACGTTGGTAGACACAAGCGAGGTGTTACCAACGTCGAAACCAAAAAAAAATCTTGTATGACCCTATCTCTCTGCTGTGACAGCTGAATTTTTTTCCTCTATACATAGGTACCTACATAAAAAACAAAGTACAGACGGACATAGAACTACTTCCCCTTTGTTTTTCGGTCGAGAAGTGGTGTTCTCCCTAAGGGTTTCCATTCGTCAAATAGCTTTATACGATTTCGACGTTGGTAGACACAAGCGAGGTGTTACCAACGTCGAAACCAAAAAATAATCTTGAATGACCCTATCTCTCTGCTGTGACAGCTGAATTTTTTTCTTCTATACATAGGTACCTACATAAAAAACAAAGTACAGCCGGACATAGAACTACTTCCCCTTTGTTTTTCGGTCGGTTAAATACGACTAGCAATATGACTTTCATTGCTGACTTTTATACTTACTCTTCAACATCCTCCATAGCAAATGTGGGAACTTCATATTTCTTAATAGCGAGCCTTTCGTATTCGTCCACGGAGCGTAAACCGATGTATCCAAGACGTTTTATTGGTAATCTGGAAGTAAATTGTGAATTCCTATTATGAATGGTCTTTGCATATTTTATAATCTGTATTTGATCTTTACACATAAACTGCCTTCAAATTCGTAAATGCTTAGTGTTTTTTAAGTTTTACGCTAAAAATAGGTACCGAAGTAATCAACAAAATCTATTATCAATTGGCGAAGATGAAGAGAAAATTCACACAATATAAAAAAAGCAGTAAATTGAGAATTTCCACCTTCTTGAAGTCGGTCAATAGGCGTCAAAAGCTCCGACACGTCGATATATTACTCGTATAAGCAAACTTTTTATAAAGGGGTTTTTTCAGTTTTAGCTTCTAAGTAAACATCAAAAACCATAGTGACTAATGAGTCAGTATCTCTATAATAATAATAATAACTTTATTTCAGGCAACAAAGAAATTGTACAAAAAGTAACTTAACTAGGGCCCTTATAATAAATATCTTAAAGATTAACATACATAGATCATTTAAATTAATCGAGTCAGCGACGCGACGACGCTCCGATGACGCACGCGCGGTGTCGTTTGACAGGTTTTCTATATTTCGTTGAATTTATTTGAGTATTACTTTGTTTTTTTTTTTACTTTAGTGTTTTTTTTATTATCTTTGGGTGGCTTGGGTATCTATAGGATATTGTAATCGCCACTTCAACGTTCAGCCCCAAAGCCGTAGCGTTCATAGTTCGCCACTAACCCTTGCAGCTGCTAGGAACTGTAGGATTTTCTTCGGGGTGATGTGAGACTTAAGTGATACTATAACGGCTAGGTTTAGCCGTTGGTTTCTTCTTACCTAGGTACTTGCCAATCCATACTTGGCAGGTACGGCCAGTAATCCGATAGCTCCTTCACAAGTAGAGCAACAGGCATGCCGTGTACGGAACCCGAATCAGATGTCTTGTTGGTGTTGATATCGGCGTGGGCGTCTACCCAGATGAGAATCATATCTTCGTGCTCGTTATAGTGCCCGTCGACAGTGCCTGGAATATTGAGGGGATATTTTGCTTTTGGGTGCATAAGTCGACGGCCCGAACTCGTCGATAGGCCTTAAATGTATGACATGCTATCTCACATGACATAGTGTGCGGAAAGGCTAGGATGAAATGCACAATGATTCATTTTTAAAACAAATCTTGAGATGAGCTATCTCAATGATTTTTTTTTCTTTAATTCGCCTCAATGTCGAAGAAGTTTCCATATCCAAGAAGTCATTAAATTAAAATGAACTCTGCGTAATAATTTTAATAATCCTACTCGTGGACGAAGGAAATCACCCTAGACCACGTTTTTTCTTTGTAACAATTTATTGTTCATCCCAAGGAGAATACAATAACTACGTAAATTCATCCATCACTATTCCACTGTCGTAGTATTTGTATTCCCTTTGTTCTACTCTTTAGCAAAGGAGCACCTAGGCATCCTACTATAGTATCGTGTTTTTAGAAATCTTAGCTGGTAGCTTTCACTAACCCGTCCATTCATTTCGAGAAACCGTCTTTCATTCCGTACTTTAAAATTCACGCAAAGAAAAATATGACATGCTTGGGAAGTAAATGGAGGTTAGAATATCAAAGCCAGAACGCTTACGTAGTACTCTATTCTCAGTCTACGTTACGTAGTTATTGTTATCTTTGGCTAGAACGTGTGTATTATTTTAAGTGCTTAGAAAAGACTTGGAGCCATTTTCTTAGTCCCTGTTCTAAGAAAAGGGCTCCAAATATTTCTGAAATCATTATCATTAGCAACGACAGATGATTTAGGTGGCATCAGTTTGGTCGCATACTTTTGTGGCTGAATAAACCTGAATGGAGAATGGAGATGGATGAATTCTACTGCCATAAGTTTTCTGAAGTAAACAATATAATATAGCATACCAACTCCAATAGAATGATCGCCACCGATAGTGACAGCGATTCTACCATCCTTCAGGACTTGCGAGACACGTTTCGACAACTTTTTATTGCAATCCGATACCAACATTAAATGTTCCATATTTTCTACATTTATATCAGGGTTTTCAGTGCTCTTCACTTCTATATCCCCATAGTCTTTGACGTCCAGTCCAACTGAAAATTATATAAGATTAAGGTTAATTTCAGATGACCGCGCGATTCCGCGGGGAACGACCTACTAACCGCGCGGTACAAGATCAAACTAAAAAGTGTTTATTATCTTTATAACCGCGCGGCACCTGTTTAGTTGATTAGCGCAGTTTGCCTCATCCACGTCCATTCTCTGTCAATGTTGATGCCTGACTGCCGCGCGTTTATATGCTGTAATTGCTGTACGGCGCGGTCATCTGAACTTAGCACGTTATTTCAGACTAATGCTTTACATTCGTAGGTGTTAAATTATGAGTAAGTTCTTTGAAATTATGAATAATTATTTGACCAATAATAATAATAATAAAAATGCTGGACAATTCACACAGCATTATGGTAAGCAGAGCTTGTGTTATGGGTACTAGATAACTGAAATCCATAATACAATACATTACATAGATAAATATTTTGTATTATACATAGAAAATCCTTTACTTACCAATTTCTTTTAGTTGATCAATTAAACCAGAATACCTCATAGCGGCCGGCGCAACGCTGACTCCATACTTTTTCTGTCCTTTCTCGAATGGTACCCCAATAATACCAACCTTCTGTAATGGTTCCCATTTCTGGCTCATATTCCTCACGAAAATCCTGATGAAATTCATTTTTATTGTTATGTTCAATTGACACCGCACATAGATCCAAACAACCGACCGCAGTAGACGTTACGAGATAACTTGTGGGACTAAAATACTATTATGTTATCTCTCGCTTTAGGGTCAAAGTTTACGATGTGTTTGTTTTAATCTTACTTACTCTTAAATTACATCATAAAGATATCGGTTTACTGATTCGAGACTGATAATGTTTTGGAGCACAAAAGTTTGACATGGAAAGACAAAAACAAAGTAATTTTTTTTTTATTTATTTACCAACTTAAAAATATTGTTACATAAAAAAGCTCAAAAATAACACGAAGGAAACCACAAAGGTTTTGTATAGATGTGTTATTAGCTGAGAGTCAGCTGAATAAAATCTCATAGGTTTAACAATAAAATTATTCAATTTCAGGCAATAAGATTATAAATTGGAATTAGGTAAGTAAATTGATCAGTAACTGAATTAAACCCCCTGATAATGATGTAGGTTCTATAAGAAGTGCGATCTAAGTTTATATTTTATGTTATTAGGTGTTATATTATCCATTAGTTCCATTGGAAGTTTATAACCAACGGGGAACCAGATAACTGGCTGTCCTCTCGCCGTACGCATTGTTTGCGCGCGAAGTATATTCGCGCGCAAACAAGTATGATTGGCCAGGCACTGTAGTGCATCAGGCATATTTGCTGATGCACACACTAAGGACTTCTACGCTGTAATTCGTCAAAAAATAACATCCGTCAGACACAGGATGCTGGGCAGCACCAATATAGGTTGCTAAGGGTTCTGGTGGACAGACATTGCAGTAGCCTGCAAAGGCACTGGATGTCAAGTCTAATGAACCCTTATGCTAAACAAATTTATTATATAAATTGAATTGTAGGTGTTAGTGTAAGGAATGTAATGTAATTTCAGTCAAATTGCATTGCATTCTTTACATTAACACTGATGATGTAATTTTTAAATTCCTTAATAAATCACAATATGGATATATAATAAGTCTGAATCAATAAACGAATTTAATTTAATATAATAAGTTAGAAGGTTAAAAGTTTCTATAGCGTTAGAAAAGAGCTCTTGTGCTAAGTATTCATAGGAATAAAGTGTGTTTTGTAAATAAAAATGTTACCCTCTCACAGTTCTCACACAAAATGTCAGTCTCCAACAGCCGTCTGTTTTCAAATGTTTAAATCACGAGCGTATGCAGTGAGCAAGTTTCAAGAGTCACTCAGACAACATGCAAATATGAATACTCCAACTGTGGAGGGTCTATCGTGCCCGATTACTGCTCCCTTCCGTGGAGCATGTGTGAAGCGATTCACAATGCTCATTCTACTTTTATAGACCGTTCATGGCTAAAGAGAACAGTTCAATCACTACATTGTATAAAACAAAGTCGTTTCTGGCTGTCTGTCTGTCCCTATGTATGCTTAGATCTTTAAAACTACGCAACGGATTTTGATGTGTTTTTTTTAATAGGTAGGGTGATTCAAGGAAGGAAGGCTTATAAACTATTTGAAACATAGATTTCCATGAGGGCGAAGCCGCGGGGCGCAGCTAGAAAACAATAAAGCGAATCGCCATGGTCATTTTCGCTTGCTAATGAATGTTATTAACCAGACTTCACCACCATGACAAAGGAATCATTAGAGTTGTTTCAGTTGCAGAGTTTAATTATTACAAGTAAAACATAAAGTAACAAAAATAAACTAGATTGGTTGCGAGTAGTCCCATTACGACGCCGTTGCGTTTCAGGATTGCCTATCGCTCGCCGCCATGAACTCGTTTCGAGGTCGGCCTTTTCTATCCACGATAAATAAGGTCCAAGTACAGTGAAGACGTTATATTTTACACCATTGGCGTCCAGAGACAGCGTCCCGCCAGCGGCCGCTGTTATTGCCACCACTTCATCCCCGAATAAAACTGGAGCACCATTTCCAAATTCCTTATGATACGTTTTAGTTGAATTGGACATTTCATTGCCACAAATGCAATAGTACCATCTCGGGTTAGCACACGGTGCTTGATAGTATGTCTGGTGTTGCATTGCTACCATATGCTGGTTTTTTAATTTGCCGTACCCTATCGCCGTAAGCTCCATGTCTTGTAATTCCGAAGCGAAGTAAATTCCAAGTTCCGCACCCGAAACAAACAGCTTTAGCATAGGCTCAGTTACATACACAAGTCCTAAATTGCTATGCATTCGGGATACATTTGGTTCCGATGCTCTCATTTCAAAGTTGTAGTCAGCATGCAGTCGAGTGTAAGCCACTCGAAGCGTAAACCTTTTGCTTATCTTTTTGTTGATCACAGCGTAGCCCACTGCTACTCTCCTGGGATCGGAGATTACACAGGTACCTGAAGTCAACACTGTTCTCTTGTTGATAATGGTTCCGGTGCAGATATAGTGAAATGTCTTGTTCAGAAGGGCTACAATAAAAGGATTTTCCTCAATGAGCATTTCGAAATGTCTCCAGTTGTTCGATGTGCCCGCTGATAAATTATTTATACTTATTATTGTAGTAAATATTGCTATGTAAATGATACTAAGAAACATAGCAAGGCTAGCCACTGTAGCATTTGTCGATGTATTTCAGGCAAATAAACATGCGATACCAATAATTTTGTTAGAGATGAAAAACCACCCAAAAAAAGTGTTCCACATCTTTTAAGTTGCTTTATTTTGATATTGGCAGATGATAGCAGTCAAATCAGATAAAGACGCTGTCAAAAATGATAAAATGCTACGATTTGGCAGTGACAAATAATTGAGCGAAATTTACTAAATAGTTCAGGTTTTTTTCATTAAGACCTTTTCATCTAAAATTGCTACGTAGGTGTGACATGTTATTCTTGAAATTGACGACATAAATGATTTATTGATTATTTGCAGCAAAAACTACTTAGCTTCATAGATGGAACATAAATGTAGGTAGGTACTACCTTCCAGCAAAATCAGATAAATGAAGGACGTTCCCTCGGGATTCCAATTCAGCAGACTGCGAGGAGAGTGTGCTTTATCTAGACGATCTTCATTGGAAACATCTTACTGTGGTCTTCACTGCACTCGATCCAAGTTATGATAGGCAAATTGAACTCTTGTTAGGTTCTTTTCAATCTGATTTAGCTTTGACCATGGATGTACATGTAAAAGCTACCTACAACATATCTACATTTTTTAAAATAATTATTTATAAATACATCATCATCAGGTCATCTTTTATTATTATAAGGTATTTATTATAAATGATCTCAGTTTTGGCGTTGTCATGTTATTAAAAAAACATTACTTTTTATATTAAACTAGCTGCGCCCCGCGGCTTCGCCCCCGTGGAAATCTATGTGTCAAATTGTTTAAATGATAAAAAGTATTCTATGTCTCGCCGTAAAAACCATCCTTGAACTTCAACGAACATTTAAAAAAAAGATTTGGCCAAATTGGTCCAGGCGTTGTTGAGTTATGCGCTTACCAACACATTTTGCGATTCATTTTTATATTATAGATAGATCATTTTAAATACACACATACTTATAAACAAGACTTTATTATAATAATAGTTTCGGACCGCAGCTTTGCACGCGTATTTTCATATGTTCTAAATATACGCCATATTATTTCATCTTGATCAGTTATATAGTTTTTAAAATTTTAGGTAACAAAATTCACATTTCAGACACAACTTTCGGCTTTTTTCACAGATCCCCATGTACAATCCAACGATCCTATCCATCCACGGTTGTCTGGTAGAGATCGCTCTTGAGCGATAAGACCGCCAAATTGTCACATGTTTTGTATTTTATTCTGTCTTGTTTGTTTTATTTTGTAAGTGTGCAATAAAAGAATTTTCTATCTATCTATCTATCTTTATAATATCAGTGGGAAGAAGGAATATGGTAGGTGGAGGAGTGTTAATTGCTTTATGAAGAAACTTAAAAGTCTAATTTGCGTAGCTCATTAAGAAGTAAGCGATTGTTCCTTTCAAGTACATACATATGTACGTTTTAATTAAAACTTTGGTTAAACTGTTCGAGTATAATGGGTTTCACAATATCAGCAAATCCTTTTTTTTATTTCATCTTTGTTCAAAATATCTTCCAAAAGCAGTTTGTTCATATCTATATCACCCCTGGATCGTAACTTACCGGGTTTCTGGTAAAGTAAGGCAGCTTACAAAACGACGCCATCCTGTTAAATGCCTAGATCGAACGTTGGACGAACGCCGAAAACGTGTATCCGCTTAATCGTTGAAACAATCGGTTACCTACCTACCTACCTTTGTTGGCAGTCAGTACTAAATCTGGCCAGGTGGGACTTGCAAAAGACTGCAGGCAGATGCCGGACGCGGCAAGCTGAAGACTGGGCGCTGTGGCGCTGATTAGGGGAGTGGACTAATGTAGTAGGTTGATGGTGATGAGTACCAAATCGAGCAGAGAAGCGTGAGTAGGTTCTCAGTGCCTGTTCCGGTTTTTGGTAGCACTTCTCGCAAAAGCTCCGAAATATGAAGACCCTTTTCGGAATCGGTGACTTAGTGGTCGCATTCCATACCACTTAACACACTCGTGATATTGAGCGGATTTGTGCCCGTAATGGTTTAGTCAGAATTTTCCTAAACGAAAAGAATCCTCTACGAATGATTTCTTCTAAATACTTCACCAATCACATAACACTACTAGATGGATGGATGGATAAATGGATGGATGTTTGTTACTTCTTCACGTCAAGGTACTGAAGAGATCGGGTTGAAATTTTACAAAGTTGTAGCTATAAGCCTGGAATCAAACATAGGCTACTTTTTATCCCATAAATCAGTTCTCATGGAATAGAAATTACCTTAAAACTCTTCATAGAAACAACGCGTGTGAAGCCGCGGGCAAAATCTAGTCGTTTATAATACAGTTATTTACTACTTGGTATCTCTAGGATTCTAGACGACCGATGTGGCGCGGTGGGCGAAGGTCCACCTGCGACGCAGGAGGTTGCGGGTTCGATTCCCGCCTCGGAACAATTGTGTGTACGATCTGCAGATATTTGTTCCGGGAGTTCTGGTCGTTTTCTATGTATAATAAAAAATATCTATCTATGTAATGTATTTTATTATATATATCAGTCATCTAGTACCCATAACACAAGCTCTGCTTAGCTTGGGGCTAGATGATGCTGTGTGAATTGTCCAGCATTATTTATTTATTTATTCTCGAGCAGATCGATTGGGCTACCACAGAATAACTATAATAGAACTACGTACTGTGTAAAGCTTTTTATAAAGCTTTTCTATTTAAACCTATGTTACTCGTAAAATCTCGTTTAAATCCAATTTCAAGCTAACTTCGGATATTTCTAACTGTATTTTTCCCTGGTTGTACGAGTATTTAATCAATTGGAAAGTCCAGTGGGAGAAAGGGAGGAATGTCGTTTAATTTTATGGTTGATGTTTCATACATCAAAAGCCAAAATTAAACGGGTGAAACGGAAAATAGCGTTTCCTGCGAAAATTTTAAGCGATGATGTTGACTGCCGACTTAATTACTCTGTTAAGTTAGTCAAAATATCTGACCAGAACCTCGTTTTGATTATTTTATATTTTTAACGATCAAATGAAAATTACTTGATTGAAAATAACATTTTCGAAGAATTAATTATCCATAAAGCTGACAACTTTGCGTTACCAAAGAGAAATATATTTTTTTTTGAGTGTATTCAAAGGATCCCTGAATTAAAGCAAACACTTAGCGAGAGGAGGCAAAGCGAGGAAATTTTTACTAATTAGATGTACTACCGTTAGACAAACGGTCTTTGATAAAGGAAGCCTCGGCGTGCGCGTCAACGTGAAACTTGATTATGAACGCATTTATTTATTTTATTTTATATACAACTAGCTGCGCCCCGCGGCTTTGTCCGCATGGAATTCTATGTGTCAAATGGTTTATAAACCTTCCTCTTGAATCACTCTATCTATTTACAAAATTGTTGTATCTTTGTTTTAAAGATCTTAGCATACCTAGGGACAGACAGACAGCGTGAAGCGACTTTGTTTTATATTATATAGTGATAGACCTTTATTTGACCGAAATCTCACCTGACGGAATGTGAAGATGTGGTCGACGATGTATCACTAAGGTCTGGAAGAAATCTATTCACTCTATATAATATGCTTTTACTCAAATGAAACTCAATAAATTTGACGTGAACTTGAAACATAATAGTTAGCTTTATACTCAACAGATTCGATTGATTGTTTGAAGTTAGGTTTACGGCAATACCCTCCTCTCCCCTACCTACACAAGTACAAACTGCCTTTAGCCCGAATGACACAAACACAACGGAGGCCAATGTTCTGTTTTTAAAGAAGAGCACTTGTCTAGGTATGGCGCCATCCTCGTTTCCTCTGTATTACTTACTGAATAAATTGTAATAATATTACTTAAGTACGTTAAAATTTCATTTGTTGCTGAATTAAGTAACAACGTTTGGCGTTCCTTCCTGACTTCGGCATGCCTGTTTCCCTTTGAAGCGAGTATTTCCGGAACTCAGCTTAAATTGAAGTTTGTTCATTAAATATTTAATTAAACGAGAGCTGAATGAAAATACCGACTGAAAAGCACGCGGAAAACAAAATCCTTCAACTATTCTACTCCCATAGGACTCTCCGGATAGATACTCTAAATAACAGTGTTTGTGTTATTATGTTTAAGAGTTCCGTAGACAAATAAGTGAACCTTAAAAAATCATAGCTGAATTATTGGTAGCTGAGGGATTGAGAACTCAACATTTAACAAAAAAATTTGTTTGTTTTGAAAAAACTAAACGCCTTCATCTTTCTATTATTTTAAAATTTTGCAAAAAAACTGCGAAAAACCCTCGAGAAAAAAAAAATATATGGGACCATCTCTTCATTAGCTTCAACACAATAGCAAAATTACTTCTTGCCGTCGGTTAAAAATACTCTATAAATATAATACTACAGAATCGTTAAAAGTATATCCGATGAGCACGCTTCACAATTTTATTTCCTGTTGGCATACTTCCGGTTTATACTCCCACAGGGAAATAGTAGATCTTTACAAAAATATAGGTCATAAAAATAGAGCGCTAAACCGGAGGTTTATACAGCTTCTAGGCATTTCCACCATTGTGAATGCGAACTGCGTTCATATGGTGAGAATGCAGGTTAGCATAACCTTATAAGGTTTATATTTTATTCAAAACTTCAATCATTACGACGGAAACAACAACGGATTTTACGACTAAATCACAAACCGACGTTGTAACAAAGAAAAAACCCAACGAGTCCATTAATAACCTCCAGGAACCGTTCGTCAGGATGTGCCGAAAAAGAAATCGAGTCTATATAAAATGGGAAACTATTTCACGTGACACGTTCACACAAAATATGAATTGAATCAGAAGTATGCTCCATCCGAAGAAGCTTTCAAGTTTCGGGTGCACGAAAAGGACCTTTATAGAACACAATGGAGCCCAAATCACAACTGTGCCATCTCGGAAGGACTGGTCCTTCGATTGTTCTTCCTTGGGTCGCTCGCAAGATTTTCACAGCTTTATACGAATACAAGCTACCCTTAGCTGCCCGCACCCATTTGAATGGCTCGTTCGTCAGATCATAATAACTTCTGCGCCGGACAGGACGTGATAAAACAGGGAAATAACTTACCCACCGATATGTTTATTCATGGGAGACCACGGAGCTCTATGGCAGACCTTGCTCTTTTATCTAAATGCAAATTCATGGTTTGATTATGCAATGAGACATTTCTGTCCAATCACGGGGAGGTGGTCGCTTATCAGGAAGAGATACGTTTAAAAGTACGCAAGTCCTATCAAAGCCGTCAGCAAATACCTCACGTTTTTATTTGGCTCAGCTAAAGCTATTTACGTTGTGGACGACACATAAATAAACTCAAACAAATCCGACTACATAATACTGCAGTAGTTATCTCTGTTCCAAGTCAAAAGTTTCAATACTGCATTCGTAGAACCGTGAAAGCTCAAACAGATAGAGTCTATTTAATTTAGCCAACATTGTGTGCCAGGGCACTGTCTAGAGTCTAGATAGTTGGATACATACATTTGAATGGGGAAGCCGTTAGCTAAAGAATCCGGGATCAAGCGACCGTCTCGCATTTAAGGCCACGTTATTCGAAATCATGCAATCTTAGATTCAGTTTTAATCCATCAAATATCCTTTGTTTTGATCGGAAAAAAATATATGTTGTAGTTGGATATATACTATAGAGCATTCTACGGTTCAAAACACGATATTTATCACTTCACCTGATGATAAAAAATCTCGAAAAAAGGTTAGTTTTTATTTGGTTTCTTGTTGTACTTCAAGTGTATAAATGTTGTACTCTCAAAAAATATGCCAGAAAATAGGCAACGAAGTTTAGAAGGGCATTCTCCGGTTAGTTTTTCTCAAAACAATTTTGTATTTTTTTAAAACGAATATTTATAGAATATAAGTACTCCGCGCTCAAGCGGCCTGCTTCAGTAGCCCGCCGGGCCTTGTTGAGGTAGGACCTGTGTCGCTCTTGCCGGCTCCCAGTACCCCCCGTGAATCGATCGATTTACCGTTTAAGAAAGAATTTAAAAATGGCAAATAAATAAAAAAGTATCCAAACGTAAACTACGGAATCTTAAAATAGAAATAAGGTTATATATATTACATATACTTATTTACTATCAACTACCTAAAACAGTCAACAAAAGGAGGGTAGCGGACAGACATAACAGTAGCGCAACTATATATATAAACTATATATATGATAATTTTTGTTGAGTACATTTTTAACTTTGCAGCTCATCGATGCCAAGATACAAGGGCACGTTTAAAAAAACAGCAAGTGAACAGTAATTAACTACCTACTAGGTACTCGATTAAATAAAAAGGTTCTAAGGCTTTACTATACAGGGTGCCACGGACAGGGTCTACTAAGCCGAAAAGGGGTGATTCTGGACATCGAGGGGGTCAACGTTTGTTCTAGGATTTAAAAAAAAATATAGTGTCGTTTTTTCTTCATAAGCTGGATTGCCTGTGACGTCACAACCTGTTTGACATAATTGTTCTCCTTGATGGTAAAGGGGGAGGTATATTTGTTTTTGCGGAATCGTGTAGGGGGTGTCGGAGTGACCTAGGAAAAATTCCGACTTTTTGAGATTTGCCCCGTTAACGTTAGAACCACCTTAGTTAGATAATAAACATCAATGGGACCCGCACATAGATAAGCTATCGAAGAGAGTTAGTTCTGCGGCGTATACCGTCAAAATATCCGTCACCTTATAGACGCTGATACTTCTAGACTAGTCTATTTCAGCTACTTCCATAGTGTTATGACTTATGGCATACTGCTGTGCGGGAACGCTGCAGATATTAACAGGATCAGATCCGGCATTGAACCTGTTGATCACTGAGACATCTCTGAATATGTGCTTGCTATCTGCCATGATAAAGTCGATCTTATTTTTTGTCAGTGTCGGGCTTTGCCATGTCTAAGTGAACACGGCTTACAGGGTAAATCGAAGTTTACTCTGTAAAACGATAAATGTGTTATTTTATTAAGAAACTATAAAACTAATTAAAATTCTTGATTTTATTTGAATAAAATTATGCTGCAATCAGACCAAACCCAAGTCTAGCTGCTCTTGTGTGTGTTGAATTGATATTGTATTATTTTCAGTCAATGTTAAAAAAATATTCGAATATTTAGCGCTAAAAATATTAATTTTATCGAATAGTAAAATTAAACGAATAGTGCAAACACTATCTGTGACATCGCCCGCCTCTAACTGTCTTCTACATTTTAAATAATAAAGCTATTTGTGTTATTTAATAAATGAATTTTTATTTTTATTACTATTACTTTTATTTATTTACTATTTATCTAAAGACTACAAACCTTAAAACAAAATTGGTCATTTGAAAAAACTATGTAATCTTACTTAAACTTGTTTTCATAATTTATAATCAATAAATTCGCATTTAGGGACTGCTACATTGCAGTTAAACTACTGTTACAAATTATACTGTGCACGACAGCGTGGCGCGAGCGGCGCGGCGAGGTCAGCGAGTTCATTTGAAGTTTGTATTCGCGCGACTTGCCACGCGGGGAGGGAAGTATCGTTAAATGCCTACTGCGCTCAAATATCCTGGCCTTAACTGGAACTCGTTAAAGAAAAGTATTGGGTCTGGGGAAAACCAGTGAAGCGATTTTATACTGAGCTGGGTATGAAGTTAAGATTTACTTAAAAGTCTAAGATTTTTCCGACTGAATCTTTATAAATTTCTCGCATCACATTACAGGCAGCGACTGAAAATCTTAATACACGCGCTAAAGTGTAAAAATGTGTAGAGACGAAGTTTTAAAAGTTCTAACGCTTCGTAGACACTTATTACCTCGTAGCAAACAAATTCAGGCAGGTAATGAGACTTAAAAAACGCAACAGAACATAAAGAGGGCAATATTATCACTGGGTAAATTAACTTCTCGAGTCGAGGGCTATACAAGGGCTTTATTAGAAGGCTCGACAAGCAACGTTGCCAGAGGCTACGAACAGGCAACGCTAGCGTGGGCCGCGCTCACTTGAATTCTTTTCAGCTGGTACATTTTCCAAGGTAGGAATGAAATTAATTTAGACGTTGTATTTTTCGCAAGAGCAATGCTCCAAATTATTTTGAAAGAATAATTGCTGGGTACTACAATTTTTGGGTTTGTTTATACTTTTTGCCAACGAGTTTTGAAACATTGTTCATCTAGCGCACCAATGCATTTGATGTTAAAAATAGTGGAGCCACTGTTTCTGTAACCCGGCTCAACTGGGATTATATGGATGGTTTTAGAACATTTTCCAAGATGGGGACAAAATTAAATCAATTAAATCAAATCATTTATTTGCAGTCGGGTTATAAGTTGGTATGCTTATTCTAAAACGTCCCTATGCGATGATTTACCAGCGAAAATAGGTCTAGGCAAAATTACATAATAATGTAATAGCAAATATACAGATCGGAAAATTAATTAAAATAATGAAAAACGATGAGTATTACAATAACATCGGTCCGTCATCCAGAAATAACAAAAAGATTATCTTAAAAGATTGTGCCACTAGATTTAGTTAGTATCCTTTATTTTTATTATTTTCTTTGTATTTGATGGTGCAATAAAGCTATATTGTATTGTATTGTATTATCAAAATTTAATAAGGTATACAGGTATAAAATTGGAACTTACAACATTTTTATGTTAGAGGAAAAAACCTATTTTTATGTTATGCCTGTTGTGTCCCACTGCTTGCCAAAGCTCTCCCTTTTCCCCTTCCATTGTCTCTGTTGTGGGTCCGTTGTGGCCTAGGACTTTATAATAACAAAAACACACTTTAAGCTTTACTCATAAATATGTGTACAGACATGATTATTACTGTTACGATATAGTAACTACCCCTTTTTGGAATCTACAAAATATCTGTCTACCTCTTCAAGTAAATTAACCAACATTCGAAGCGCGTGCTCTATTAGGACCCTCCAGCTGAAGCCTCTGTGAGTACCTTCTGCAAGGTACTCGTACTGGGCTCACTAGTGACTTAATTAAGTGAGATGTATGTTGGTTACGACGATCCGCAACTTTCAACTCTATTTACAGAGCAGTAAGTGCTATAGACAGTGAAACGAGTTTGTTCCAGTCTCTGCCATTAGCATTTGGCTACTGTGAAGTGCCTTTCAGCTTTACGTTTTTGTCGCTTTACATTCGTTGCCGAAATACAAGCGCTCTTTAAGACAATTGAGCTGAAGACATGGTTCACTTTGTAAGAGATGTTTCTGAGGTCCTATTCAGGAAGTTTGATAAAGTAGGAAAGCTTCTTAAACCAGAAGGGCATAAATTCCAACAAACACTCAATGTAATTCAAAATATGCCCTTTAAAGTTGTGTTTTTGTTTGATAAGTATAATAATAAATATGTATTTGTAACGAAATAACTATGCAACTGCAAATTCATTAAATGAGCGAGAGCGGAACTTTTAGGCGCTACGAAAAGCGTCCTTATCCAAGAATTTACAATATCAGTTCCCTTTTTCGCTGGCCGCTTAAAATGGATATCCATGCTGGTATTATTGAGATAAGATATGTACCTAGTCTGAGCTAAAGGATGCTTCAAATAATTATAAATATTCATTTGTACAACGTATGGATACCTACCGCAATAAACATACTTCACAATAAACGTGAGCTCGAAACGACCGGCCGTATAAATTCCAAACTCCAGATTCCAGATATATGTCCTTTATAAATCACAGAGTATTTTACATTTCCATATAAAGTGTTAAAAGGCAGAGAGCTGGTGTTTGCCTACGAGATCTGTCATCCCTGCAAGATTTATTGCACTCGTTCGTAGGGATTTGCCTCACGCAATATAATGATTTAGAATTTTGATTCCTTTGATGCCTTAATTTAAGTCCACCCTTTTATCTCGAACATCAATGTGAATAAAGTATTATTTTTCCTGTTTGGTAAAAGACGCTCGCAGAAAATGATATTATGTTTTGTTGACGTAATTTGTTTTTATTTCATGCCTGTCACCGAAGCTGTCGATAGCATCAATTTATGCTAATCGATATCAATTCATCTTTGTGGAATACCAATTTTTTTCACATTGTTTTCTTTTACGTGAGTTATGTTCCTAGAATTTTCAATTCAATTCCATGCGTATGTATATTTCAGACAATAATAAATTATAGTTAAAAAAAATAAGTTAAAGTGTTTGAGTATGTAGTAGGCATAAATAGGTATATTACAATTAAAACAACATTAAAATTACAATCTAAATTAAAATAGCTCTCGTCTAGTGTTCCATATATGTAGATACAGTCTGTCTCAGCAATGGGTGTTGTCACGAACGCGGCGCATCAGGGACGCAGATATTTTACGCATTATATCGCCGCTACTCGTGCGTCAGCAAACATTCCTGATGCCCTGCAGAAGCGCGGTGCCCCATGAGCACCCTGAACCCTGACCTTCAGTAGGTAATGAAGAATACGATGAGCAAAATAATGATGATGATGATGAATTTGAAATGTTGTAGTCTCTACGAAAATTTGACTTGTAAATTGGTTTTATCAATAAATTGTATTTGTACCCACTATATTCGATAATATATCACTACATAGTATAAAACAAAGTCGCTACAATGTCCGTCCCTATGTATGCTTAGATCTTTAAAACTACGCAACGGATTTTGATGCAGTTTTTATAGACAGCGTCATTCAAGAGGAAGTTTAATATGTATGTATATACTCGTAATAACTCATGCATTTGCCCCTGTACGAAGCCGCGCGGGTCGCTAGTTTATGTATAATTGACTGTGTGTCTACGCATACAAGGCATTGCAACCATTAGGTATATGGGTATTTGCATCCACATATATCATTTACTCTCGTATTGTTGTTTAATGTAGGTGCTGTTTACCAGCGCAAACTTCCATCCCTGCTTAAACGCTCAAACTTCCAGGAAAACAAAGTGAAACTCGCATTCACTGGCTAACTTATATTGCCAAGAAAGATCTCATAACTTTCATAAACGTTAGGTACCTACTTCGCAGCTTCTGGAGAGATGGCTGAAACATACAGTTAACTAAGTAACAAGAACGGTTTTTGCGCAATCATACTTTCTCTATTCCTTTCATTCAGTTAAATAAAGTCCTGGCAAGTCGCTGGAGAAAAAAGCAAATGTTTATTCATGTATCTGTAATTGAATTCTGTCGGAGTGGCGGTGGACGCAAATTGGAGTGGAAACGTCTATGGTGGCGGTCGCAAGGGTAGTCGTCTCACTGCAGTCCTGGCAGGGCCGTACTTGGCGTGGGGTAAAGATATATCTATACTAATATTATAAAGAGGAAAGGTTGGATTTTTTGTTTGTTTGTTTGTAATGAATAGGCCGAAACCGAAACTACTGGACCGATTTGAAAAATTATTTCACCGTTGGGAAGCTACACTATCCCCGGTGAACATAGGCTTTATTATATTTTTTTAAAAGTTAGGGATCCGTACTAAAATCGTGCGAAACCGGGAAGGTCCGCTAGTGTAGTATAATAATATATATGTATAATATAATACCCAAAACATACTTAATCAAAGGTTTATATTGCAGTTGAGCTTTTACTTAGAAGATTAAACCACCTATCCCGTTTTTAGTCAATTATATAATACTAGTTTCTGCACGCGGCTTCGCATGCGTTGTTTTTATGGAAATGTTTTAAGGCTATATATATCCCATGGGATTTGATTTATGGGATAAAATGTTCCGTTTTCCGTTCAGTAGTTTTTGCGTGAACGAGTAACATACATTTAAACATACAAACTTTCAAGTTTATAATATTAGTAGGACTAAGTCATTCGGGAATTTAGGAGACCAGGGCGTGTTTTGAAAATTACATCCATGTTCGAAGGCCAGATAAAATTTAAAAATACATCTAGGGGACACACTCACACTGAGGGAATCGAAGCCTTGGGGGCCCAAGGCTTCGATTCCCTTAGTGCGTTGAGACTGGATCCTGACCGAGATCCTGGACCGGGCTCAATGCGTCCCCAGCCCGTGTCTAGCTATTGCAACATAATTATTATATCTTCGATCGAAACTCCGTTAATAGGCGCTTTAGTGGTTTAGTCTTAGTTGCAAGCAAATGTGTTAAAACACCCAGCTGACTTACAGACGTACCTATATTATATTTGCAATTAAAATTATGTTCTTAGATTTATTTTAAAAGATTATCGATCAAGTTCCTGCTCAGTATTTTCCACCTGTTTCATTTGTCGGGACTGGAACTTTTGCTGCTGGCTGCAAGTTTGTTTGACCACTCAATTTCAATGCCTTTGAAACTGCTTAACCGTCTGTGGGTGTACTTCCCGCTGTGCCTTTCCGGTCGAGATTGATAACGAGACCGCATACATTAATAAATTTGCAATCGGGGTGAAGCGAAAGCAATATTTTCCTCCCTCTGTTGGTATTGAGACTAAGCTCATCTCATCTCTCCCTTTGATTAGGGGAAGACTTGTTTGTTCAAACAATCCAGAGGCTTAGGTTTTCTCGTTGTTTATCGTAGGTATTTGTTCTGATTGAACCTTTTTATCATAGGTATGCGTATCCTACATTAAGATAGTTATTGTACTTTTTATACCTGTTGTCTGTGACTTATCTTTACTTTAGTTCAATATATGTATTTAGTTTAAGGCTAACCGTTAATTTAATTTCCTTGTTCTTGGAAAATCTCCAGAAAAATCTGCTTTAAAATTTGCAGAAAGGCTTCAGTCCCGCTCTCGTAAGGCGATGAGCCGGTCAAAGCCCTTACATATCTTCTTACTTCACTCGCTCGCCTCGTGCCAAGCCAATGAGTTCCTCTAAGCCAGACTTTATTCTTCTTTGCCTGTCTTTTATTATTAAATTTGGTATCCAAGGATTCATTCGAAGCTCGTTGGAATATTAATTGTGACGAAATAAATGAATTTATTATTGTTTATTCTTTTTAGTCGTTTTCATCCTACTGCTTAATGTCTCCTTTTTCGTCTTCTACTCCTCGTGATTTGATGCAATTAAGAATGTGCGCTACAATATAAAAAATCAAAGTGCTTAATTTTATTTAGACCAAACCGGACTCATGGACAGGTCACAAATTTTAAATTGCTCACTAAGAAAACTAGGAAAAGTGATCACTATGAGTTTTTGATGACAACTCATTACGCCTGCTGATGTAGGTATGTATGGCTTAAATTTGATTAAAATCAGGATTCGAAATTAGTGATATAAAAGTTAGTATCAGTCATAGACCTACATATATGTAGGTAGGTACAAATTATATTCTATATTAAAGTTGCGTGTCCTCTAAATTCTTGCGAGAACTTCGCACCGAGAATTCAATATCAAACATTCTCTATCAAAGATTTCGGTAATAATTTATCAACAAACTGGTGACTTTAGAGTAATATCTAACTTTCGCAGACAACCTTCGGACAGCCTACGCGTGACCTGAACCTAAAACTAAGTAGCTACCTACCTACATAAGCTACAAAAACAAGAACATAAATATTCCCTCTGTAAATAACTTTATTAAAAACTCTGTACATAAACACAGCTAATAGAAGGCCACAGAATCATTGTAGGTTCCATAATCTCATGTAGGTTCGGTCCCGGTTTAGCAAATCCGGTGTGTGGGCCAGGTAGGGGATTGCTTCATCTTGGAGGATTTGTAGGTATTAGATGGTATCAGTTTTGAGGCACAATTTTGCACTAACAATATTATACTATAGACGGTAACACTAGCCTCCGCTGTCTGTCCGTCTGTCACTGAGACCATTAAAGCCTAATGTGATCGCCACATCGTTCTAGTATAAAAATACCGCATTTCATACCTTCAGGCGAAACAGGTGAAGCCAACTGCCAATAATCTGCATAACATTTTGGACTTGAAGCGTTGGTTCGTTATTTAGAGTTGCACAAACTACCCACAAGTTGTTGCCAACCAGAAGCAGTACCAACTTTGGTAATATAGCAAGAGAAGTTAGTTTCTGCAATTCGTAACTATGTATTTAACCACCTGCTCTATTCTACTGCGGAAAAGGTTTAGTTTTGTAGGGCAAGCACGGAGATAGGGTCTAGGGTAGAATAGGGAAAAATTAGGTCACTTTGTTATCGAATGCGTAAATTATTTGACATTCATTCTTTGAACTTCAATAATGTACGCAGTGCATTGTATGACGGACTATACATGAATCCCGTGCTAAGCCAGCTTATTGGTAGGCACTGAAAAGTGCCGACAAAACATTTTTCCAAAGAACTATATCCAGAAAGCACCTTAATTAAAACTCTGTGTAGGTAGGTACATCGTGTTGTTCATCACAGCACTACCTACATTCTGTTGTGCTGTATGAATTGTTTCGTGGTTGATATAATTTCATAATTTTCGCACCACTTTCCCAAAACCCCTCTGTTCCCATCTAGTAAAGTAAAGTAAAGTAAAAAATCATTTATTTCTTTAGGCTTACAAAATAAGCACTTAGACAAGTCATATTTTATATATAAATTATTATCAAATACAATTATTTTACTGTTCACTTCAATTTTTTGTCCACTAGTGGAAGAAGTGAAAAGAAACCACTAGCATGTTCATCTCTTATATGTCTAATACATGGTTATTTGCCTATTTAAGTCTAAATATAATATGATTCGATACATGTCAATATTTAAGTAAAGCTATGCACAACAACAAATTACTTACTACATACTATTGTCGGTGCGAAACTGAGCGACATCTGGCCAAGCATTAACATCATTGAGATAATCATTTATGGAGTAGAAAGCCTTCTTGATGAGATTTAGTTTTATGTAATTTTTAAATTTACGAATAGGGAGCTCAGTTGCTTCAGATGGAAGCTTATTATAGAAGCGCACGCTATTGCCCATAAATGATTTCCCTACCTTGTGTAATCTAAATGATGGGATGTGTAACTTGTTCTTGTTTCTTGTATTTCTATTGTGAACATCACACTTTTTCATAAGGCTATCCTTATTTTTGTGGGTATACATTAAATTTTCATAGATGTATTGCGATATTACAGTCAGAATATTAATGTTTTTAAATAATTCCCTCAAAGAATCTCGTGGCTTTAATTTATAAATAGCGCGTACCGCCCTTTTTTGAAGAACAAATATGGTCTGGATGTCAGCTGCCTGTCCCCAAAGTAAAATACCATAAGACATAATACTATGGAAGTAACTGAAATAAACTAACCTAGCTGTGTCTTCATTGGTAATATATCTAATTGTTCGAACTGCATAAGCTGCTGAACTAAGTCTACCTGCCAGAGCCTCTATTTGCGACCTCCATTGAAGAGAAGAATCAATATGTAACCCTAGGAATACAGTAGAGTCTACAAGGTGAACAATCTCATCCTTCAGCATTATTTTTGTTGGGAGTTCTCTTACATTCGGTAGCATGAATTTTATACATTTAGTCTTTTTAGCATTGAGTAGTAGGTTATTGGCAGTGAACCAATCTAGTATTTGTGAAAGCGAATTATTTACATCGTCATAGTTATATTTATTTCTATCAACTTTAAAAATCAATGAAGTATCATCAGCAAATAAGACTATATCACAAAGATCTCTTGCTAAAAATGGAAGATCATTTACATATACTAAAAATAAAAAAGGACCTAATATTGATCCTTGCGGGACGCCTAGTTCAAGTTTTGATCCTCTAGATCTTTCTTTACCAATATCTACTTTTTGAACTCTATCAGCTAAATATGATTGCATAAGGTCCAGTGCCTTGTTATTAATTCCATAGTGTTCCAACTTCCTAATTAGTGTACCATGATCCACGCAATCAAAAGCCTTAGAAAGGTCACAGAATACACCAATAGCGTTTTTTGCTTTATCCCAGGCATCTAATATATGCTTTAATAGAACTGTGCCAGCATCGGTTGTCGATCTACCCTTGGTGAAGCCAAACTGATTTTTATGAAACAGCCTGTTAAGGTTGAAGTGTGAAGTCAACTGAGTAAGGATAATTTTTTCGAAAATTTTACTTATTGCAGGAAGTATTGAAATTGGCCTGTAATTGGCCGGATCAGTATGGCTACCAGATTTGTAAAGAGGAACCAGTTTACTACATTTCATAAGATCAGGAAAAACTCCTGCGTCTACACAATTATTGAAAATATGGGCCAAGCAGGGAGCCACTTCCTTAATAATTAAACTTAGTACTTTCGTTGAAATGCCCCAGAGATCCTCAGTATTTTTTATGTTTATAGATTTAAAAGTTTTTACAATGTAATTACCATTTACGTGACTAAAGATAAAGACTTCCTTACATTTCTCAACAGATGATTCTAATAATTCAACCGCCTTTAAAGCTGAGGAATTGAGAGACCGGGTTACAATTTTAGGGATATCAGCAAAGAATCCATCAAAAGCATCTGCAATATCTTTTTCATTTATAAGAATTGAATTATTAACTTTTAACTTTATTTCTCTATTACGTGGCTTTGATTTACCAGTTTCGTTATTTATTAGTCTCCATGTCGCTTTAATTTTATTAGATGAGTTTGTTATTTTATTCTTCAAAAATAGGCATTTTGCTGTGTTGCAGACATTCTTAAATGTTTTCGAGTAGTTATTTACATACAAAAGAAATGCAGGGTCATGTAACATAGCTTCTCTAGCACCATATAGATCGTATAGCCTATTCCTACTTCTGTAAATGCCGGGAGTGGCCCAATCAGTAAACCCGACCCTATCTCTAACTGTGCAAGTTTTAAGTTTGAATACTTCATTGTGTTCTTTGTTTATAACATTAAAAAGTCTGTTAAATAAACCATTAGGGTCATCAGAATAAGGTATATTAGCTACTGCTAGATCTACTTTACATTTAAATTTACTAATACGGCTCTCTGTGATAGGCCTGTAGGTATATTCCTCAACTGTTTTTTTATCATTCAAATTATTAATAAAATTAACACTCTGACCATAATGGTCTGATTTGAAATGCTTAATTACTGCTTTGTTAGTTGGAGATTGACTGCAGTAAATATTATCTAAACAAGTGGCAGAAGTTAGGGTTACCCTAGTCGGATCATTAAAAAGATGTTGTAAGTTAAAGCATTTGAATAAATTTATCAATCTATCAGCGAGAGGATTTGCTAAAATATCTATATTAAAATCGCCACAAACAATGAGATCCTTCCTACAAGTAAATACTTTTAGCATAGCTTCTTCCATAGTTCTTTCAAAGTCTACCTGATTTGCGTCGGGAGGGCGGTACACACACACTATGATATGTCGCTCCAGTTCCACACAAGAAAGTTCAATAGTTCTCTCAATACTAAGTTTAACAATATCTTTCCGTTCTTTACATTTAATACTATTTTTAACTATAATCAGAGAGCCACCACGTATTGCAGTTTTTCTTTTATAGGAACTTGCAAGACAATAGTTATGATAAAAAGGAAGTAACTGATTTTTCACAATCCAGTGTTCTGTTATGCACATAACATCTACATTTAAATAATTTAAAAATAGTTCTAATTCTAGAACTTTGCTGGGTAAGCCTTGTATATTCTGATGGACTATATGAAATGTATTTGGCTTTCCCATTGTCGATGTGATCAGTTTAAATTTGTATTTACTGACACAGTCGCTTTGATGCCCTCATTAGTACTATTACTAACTACACATACAGGCTCGTCAGGTAACTGCGTTATACTACTTATAACGGGATCAAAAATATTATATGCTAACAATTTAGCAATTATCAATTTACATTGTTTGGTAAGGTACATTGTTGTATCTCTAGTCAAAAAAGTTTTACTAATAAATTTATTAGTATCAAAGAATAATACGTCACTATGACGACATGTCATATTGTACATCATCATGTTATTTTGACATCGAGTTTCATTTTGTTTTGATGTCAAGGACTTAGAATATGGGAAGGAGCAAATAATCAGTTTCCCTAGTCCATTTTCTATCTTTCCTAGAATTACCTCAACTAGCCTTATCAACTGTGACCGCTTGACACAACTTTCACCTAGCTGAACAATTAAAGTTGTGTTTTTATTCAAAGAGTTATCTTGCTGAATACGATCAGTAATTATATTTATATTACAATTCTATCTGTAGTGAATCAGGATTCCCACAGCTCAAGCGAAATTGGACAACCCAATCGCATGACGTATTCAATGATTGCAGTTGACATCGTTTGCGGCGAAATTGCAATTATTACGTCCGAAATCAAACAGGCTGTAACACTGAAATTGTAAATTGGAAATAATTAATGGAAGTCAGCTTCAACGCGAGGCTTGATTCGTAGGAAATCGACTTGCAGCTCAACGAACTCTGCGCGAAATTGTCAATCAAGTAAATTAGTGACCTTTGATCTAAAACAGGAGGGAAGGAGGAAATTATCCTGATTCGGAATCCAGTCAGGTTTGATTCCGTCAGCGATTTCAGTTTTTACGATTGGAGAGGAAAATACGGAACAGAACTGAAGCAGAAATATTCAAATAAGCCAATTTAGATGAAACGCGCGTTATTCATTTTTCCTGATTGTCAGCCATACGAGTTCGTGTTTATGGCGCAGATCATTACAAAGTACTCTGTCTACCTCAAGTCTTTTTCAGGCCCTATTATTTATAAAACTGCTGAAGTAGGTAATTTAACGTTTTGGTGTAGTTTTTCCATGGATCGGATGTTTACGATGCTGTGTTTTGTCTTGTCATCCGTTGAAACTCTATTTAAAGCCTTGATCTCTTGATCAAAACGCAGTACGCTGCGGTATGCAGTTTGCGTTGGCGTTGATAATCGTATGAAAAACGTCTAGTGTGTCTTTTGTTCCGCAGAAGTCTGTCTCAGAAGAACAAAACATTTTTTTTTACCTATATATGCACACTTGACTAAATCTAAAATTAAAACAATACAAAAACAAAAGAAGTAAGGAAAAATACCCTATTTTATATAGGTTAAAAAAGGGCCCTCTCGTGTATTGCATTCGGCTAAACCCAGTGATGCTACACTGGTTTCCAGGTACCTCTAGCCTCTCAGCTACCTAGAGGTACCTCGGGTAGGCTTCAGTGGTAAGGGGCAAGAGCAGTAAAGTGGGGATTGGGGACACACAGCGTCTCGTGCGCGCGGTCTGGTGTGAAAATCAAATGAACGCTTCTCCGCACAGACAGTCGACGACGACGTTGCGTTGTGACGCTACGTCGCACCGCATACCGCAGCGTATAGCGTTCCGATCAAAGACTTAGGCCTACCTACATACAATATAAAGTTATGTAATATCCGATTATCCATCGTTATAGTATGGATACACACATACATAGCTTATTTCTTCAAAAGATATGAAACTTAGTCTCATAATTCATAACAACTTAGCTCGTTCATTGCACACATGTTACATTGCATTCGCCGGCTGTGCTATTGAAGATTTCTCTGCACGTACGTGCACTGATTATTTATCCTCACAGCTTGCTACCTACCCTATTCACAGATTTCTCAGAAGTGCACACACAAATCTTAAAGAACACATGAACAAAGTGTCTTCACTTAAGTATAGAGACAATAAGATAAGTGCCAATGGACATGTTCTTAGTATTATCATAGATGAAAGAATCTATAGAAACTCTGTTTTGTTTTCGTCCATATACTTGCATACATAATTTTGTTGTTATAAAAATAAGCGAAATAACCAATTAACCAAATATACGGCTGGATTGTAATCTATATATATAAAAGAAAGCCGTTCTTGAGTTATAAATAGTGTAACTAACACGTAGTTACACTATTTATAACTCAAGAACGGCTGAACCGATTTGGCTGAAAATTGGTGGAGAGGTAGCTTAGAACTAGGAGACGGACATAGGAATACATATTATTTAAACCATTTGACACGTGGATTTCCACGGGGCGAAGCCGCGGGGCGCAGCTAGTAAATTATACATTAATTTAAAATGCGTAGGTATACTAGACAATAAAATTAAAACAGTTTACCCTGTAGATATATAGAACAGCTCAAGTACTTACTTATTTTTACTTTAGCCTGATAGGATAGGTTTGAAACTCGTGCAGCTTTGCCTCAAGTAGGCCTTGTATGTTAGAGGGGAGGAATCGCTTTGATCAATTTCCTACGATGCTATAATCGCGCCTTTGACTGCGAGATCCTTGAATCAATAAACGTTAGTTAGATTAATCGGTTGTGGTTAGATTGAACATGGCGAGATATTCTCAGGATCAGGTTTTTAACGAAAGCATGATAACATATTTTAAAATTATAAAAACAAAAGAGAGGAGGTTCTATTTTCAGCTGTTCCGTCAAATAATGAATTCTCAAAGTCAAATACGGACCGATTTGTAAAATGATTTCGCTATATTCGTATGGAGAATTTATGCCAACGTGGTCCCTTGAAAAATCGTCCCGAGGGGAGTTTTTAATTTTGTCCCAAAAACTTTAAAAAACAGTGTTCAGTTCAGTTCTAAGGAATTCGAAGTCGGGTTTTAGTTTTTTTAAAAGAATCTAATTATGATCATTTCAACTTTTCTAGAGTGAATAGGTACTACTTATGTCTACTAGACCTCAGCAGTCACATCGTCACTTTCCATCAGGTGTGATTGTGGTCGAACTAAGTCTATAGAGATTTAAAAAAAGTTATTAAAACGATTTTTGTTTCTTGATAGACGCCTCTTTTCCACCGAAAAGTAGAATACCTACTATTAAGATCGCAGTACCTACTTGTATAACTAGTCACCACCACCATTTTATTATTTACATACCCATTGTACCCTGAACATGATTGTGAAAGCAATTTGAAAATGGAATGCATTACTTTTTTTAGTTCCGGCTTGTGAATGGAAATGAGCAATAAGTTTTACCTTGCCGCGGAACAGAAATGAGCATAGTTTGTTGATTCGCAGGCGATATTTGCAGGTGATATATTCAACCAGGACGGTGATGATATTTTTTTTTGACCCTAGCTCACTAAACATGTTTTCGAGTTACTCAGTCACTAAACATTAGTCGTTCTGACTAACAAAATAAAACGCCAATATTTTACTTGACGTACGTAATGCGTACGCACAGGGTGCTAAAAGACTAAATTAGGAAGGTACTGAGCGTGGCGGGGTGGGGTAGTGGCGGGAACATACCTAAAAAGCGAATGCGCGGGAACCGTGTCGCCTGTGAGACTAATGTTTAGTGATCTAGGGTTAAAGAAGGCATGTCTGTCTGCTTTTTCTAAAACACAATCCCTTATGGTGTTTCCTATATCAAAATTAATGTGTGTTTTATTATAAAATTGTTATATAATTTTTATGTACAACTTAACGACATCAAGTGTAACATGTGTACCTACGGTGGAACTGAATGAATGAAATGAAAATGCACGAACAATTAGGACCTTCGGGACCAGAGGTAAAAATATTTATATATATATAGTGATATACGACGGCAGGTAGATGCTGGATGCGGCAAGCTGAAGACAGGGCGCTATGGCGCTCATTTGGGGAGGCCTATGTCTAGCAGTGGACTGCCATAGGCGATGATGATGATATAGGTCTGTGATCTGCAGGGTTATTCTACACGGCATCTGATATTTTATCTGCCTATAGAATTGCGCGAAATTAAATATTTTACGGTTTTTAATATTTTGTTCGTTCTTAGGAACATAAATAGCGGAATAGTACATTTCCTAACAATTGCATGTAAGAATAGAAATCATGTAAAAATATGATGTTATGTTCGAAAATTTATTTTTTTATAGATTGTATTACATATGCCTGTAATATTTATAGCTGTAATGTAAAAAAATCCGATAAAAGAAAAGAAAGGTACCAAAAGCATTTTACTGGGCTCATATTTAATTGTATTATCTACTTACCCCACCCAAACTTAAATTCATATGAATTACATTATGCCCTATTGATAATGCCTACATTATGAAACAAATCTAAAAAAACTTTTTAAGATTTTATATAACTACAAAAAAAGTTATTTAAATTATTAATATTCTAATGTAACATATATAATGCCTCCATGTAAACCGATGAACTCTTCTCTTGCCCTTAACCCCATAGAACTTGCGCCAAGTATAAATTTAGGAATTTTATTAAATTCTTGCGATTCGAGAGCGACAGGTTCAGTTGCGGCCTGCTTTTGTCAGAGAAAACCCTTATTTCTTAACCAAAACCTAGTTATACAGTTTCGTTTTCTAGCTTCAAGATGATTGAAGAGCAAAGTCTGTCAGCGAGAAAAGAAATTCACGACACTCTTCGTATATGCAATTTTTGTTTCGGCTGTATCGGAGTATCTTTGATAGATGACTCTTCCAAGAACCTTCGAGGGAGATTGAGAGCGTATTCCGCGATGTTTATTACGTTTACTCTTTTGTTTTTATTGATGCTGGGACAGTATTCATATGTTTTTTATCGCGTGGGGGCGTTGGGTGCGATTGAAGGATTGATTGGAAGTAATTTACATACAGCTGGTTACGGTCTTATGAGTTAGTATACCTATTCCCAAACTACTTCACCATTGTCTTAACTTCTTCCCTATTCTGCTAATCATTTGTTTTACTTAGAGTCATTTTAGTATTCTACCTGAGATGAAAGAAACTACTAGTCCGGTCAAAGTAGATAAAAAAAAAAGGATTGAAGTTACAATAATTTGTACCCCGCTGAAAGTTGGTAGGATTTTTATAAATGAAAGCACGTCAAAAGTTTCGAGATTGAAGGTTTCACATTCTATTAATTTCTCTGTGCAAATAGTACTGGTTTCTTTCATCTAAGGTTTCTACTTGGCGATTATACGATACGATTGTGAATGTATGTGTGGGTGGCGAAATTGGGCCCTTGATATATTATTTACTACCTACATCTGTTGTATTTCTTCGTATAAAAGCAATACTTCTTCGATACTTTTATTTACATTATATTTTTTTATAATCTGTCTTTTGTTGTCAGGTCAGGGCAAACTGCTGACGATATGGTACAAGCAGGACAAGTTCCGGCAGCTTGTGAAAGAGCTCGCTGAAATCTGGCCCGTTGATGTCAAAGATGTTGAGGTAGCTGCTATCAAGAGGGAGAGCCTTTCTGCGTTGAGAAGAAGTCTCGTTTGTATGAAGTTCATAATCACTGCTTAAGTGAATTTGTTGGGAAATCGTAGTCTTGGCTTAAAAATCGAATAATGGCAAATTGCTGGCCAGAAGTCGATCTTGTCCTACTTTGAAAATACATCGAAGTTGACGTATGATGTTGGATTGTGAAATTGAATGATGGACGATCCGTTCTTTCGATGAACTAACTATAAAAAATATTCTGACATTTATTTCTTAGAGATCCGAAACGAAAGTTGGCAGTTGTTTACGCGCCCGAAGCAACTTGGTGGTAAGGTTGTTCGTTTCGTGCGATCGAAGTCATCCGTCAACTTCGTTCGTTTTTCAAAGTAGACTTCCTGGCTGACAAGTCCAGTTTGATTTTATGCCACTGCAGGGTTTCAGGTACACTGCCGACTTGGTAATGGACAGCTGTAGTGTAGTTTTACGACTGCAAAAACTTAGCAAACTTAGCTCAGGCTACGTTTTATAGGAGATATTTTCTTTCAGTGTACACTTTTTGGAACGCTTTCGGAGTATGGGTGTTCAATTTGACACCAATCGCGGAATTCTTCTACCATAAAGCACAAGGAACACTTTCAGAATTTGGCTATGTCTATCAATTGCTCTACCCATTTGACAAAACTAAGCCTTTTTATCATGGATTTGCTTACATTTTCGAAGTGTGCTCAGGTAAGTTACTTTATGTAAAAGTTTTTTGTGTAGTGGACCTACTTATAAATTATTTTGAAAATATCGAGTGACATGCGTAAGTATGGCATACAGCTTTACCACTTCGCGTTTGTTTTGTTACCCAACTCTAGTGACTACCATTTTTTATGACGAGGAAAAATCCTGGAATTATACCATACTGGTTTTTGTTATTATAGTACGTAATCCCTCGTATTCGGGGCTTCAATGTTGTAGATAACGCTAACGGCACGAGACTCCGTAGGAAGTCCCAAAGATTTTCGACTGGTCAGTTACTTGATTTCGTAGCGCAGTTAGTTGGCGCAATCCCGTAATTTCTACAGGCCATGGGTTCAAGTCACGCCGAATTCGATTTTTTTTGGATATTATTTAATACTGTATGTTGGGTCCAGTAGTGTAGTGTAATTTCGACGACCCACTAAACAACCGCCCGTTGGTCGGCCTCTATGAGTCTGGGTACTCGGATCTTTACATCCACTAATATGGGTATCGTTTCTATCAACTTGCACCTAGTAACTCAACCTACATTGGGTACTCTATCTTTACCCTCTTTCGGGTACTTTATTCGAGGTGTTTCGCGTTTGCCCAGAGTAGTTCGAACACAGAATATTATAATAATGATAATAAAATCAAATTTTATGCTGATTTCGTTCCAATTTCTTCCCATTTTTAGATTTCTGCAAGTATTATTTATAGACCATGTTTCAGGCGTATTATCAGTATCGATGATGCTGGGCACGGATCTGTTATTCATGACTATGACGAGCCACATGTGCATGCTTTTGCGTGTTCTTCAGCTCAAAATCCGCAATCTGATAGACGAAGAAGATATCAAGAGGAACACAGCAACATTGGATTACTACACAAAGATTCTAGATGTTGTTAAAGTTCATCAACGACTTATTCAGTAAGTGTGAACTGATTTAAAATCATTCTAGAGGAATACAAAAGCCATTTTTAACAGATTTCGAAATAAGAAAGAGGTTCTATGCTGCTATGTATGTGTTTTATATAGTATGTTCACTCATAAATCAGTACGTTGTAAAACGATTTCGACAATTCTCTTCGTTTGTATAAAAAAATATCCCGTGTAAATTGGGTTGTCCTATATAAATTGTATTCCAGAGGAATTACTATTTTACCCGCAAACGTTGAAAAAACAGTAAAACTTCAAAGGAATTCGAATTCGTATTTTGCTTTTGTAAAAACATTAAATTATTGTCGAAAACATTATATGATTACTGAGCTTCCTGTAGATTCTTTGCAACAGCCAGCATTTAGCTCAATTGTTTCAAATGCTAGTTCTAAATTGTTTCTATTACGTATTTGTATGTAATTATTACTATGATTCATTGGTCTATGAACACTTCCTTAACTCAAAATCAAACTGTTAATTTATATATTTATATACATATTACCTATATTTTATATGTGTATCTATATGTTTATTGTTATTTATATAATATATTTATGTTTGTATTTATACTTATAGCTATCAATAGGTAGTATGTCCCAATTAAATATTATTCTGTATAACACGCTACCGTCTATACTTGTTATAAAACAACATGTCCATCCAAAGGTTGCCTGACAGAGATCGCTCGAAGCGATAAGGCCGCCCATTGTACAACACATTCTTTACTTGTCTTTTTCCTGTCTAGTGTATCTGTTTTATTTGGAATAATTGTATTGTATGATTATTTAAAATTGTTTAAGGTACATTAACGATTTGGAGGAAGCATTTGCAGCGGCTAATCTTATCAATGTTTTGTTAAGCTCGATCAATATTTGCAGTTGTACTTTCAACGTTGTGGTAAGATTCATCATAATCAGCCCGTATTAGACGACTAAATAAAAAAAAACACAATAAAAAATATTTATACCCACACACACACAATGTTACACAGAGTTACTAAAAAGGAAAACAAAGAAAAATACAGAACAACATAAGTCGTAGGGATTTAAACTTTAACATAATGTAGCGTGTAGTAGAGTCCCAAGAGTGTGAAAAACTGGTATTTCCCTATGTGCGCGACTGCGAGACATAGGCCTTCCTCTTATAAGAGATAAGATTAACGCCTAAAAATTATGTGGTCAATAATGTTGCCATACGGCTGATAGATATATACTCGTAGATAGAAAGAAAACACTTCATTATACCACACAAAACAGAAAGCAATACAGAAATAAATACTTAGAATTAAGTTGGTCCGACGCGACGGTTAAAACCACATATAGCATTTTTACTTGTCAGGTCAGAGAAAAGCAACTTCTTTAAACGGTTAAAAAAAACAACTTCAAAAGGTTAGAGAAAAGCAAATAATAAGGCTGTTGTGATTAAGAGCTGATTGGGGCATTCTCATCAAGCTAGTTACCAGGTGATCCGTATAACGTTTGAAAACAAAAAACTTAGCTAATTGAGTACTGTGCAGGTTCTCTTTACCTCGTGTTTCAGCTTGCTCCGAACACTAGAGTGCAAGAAAAACAGAGCACATTTGAACAGGAGCGCTGTTTGAATTTCGTTCGTTTACTCGCAACTGCTTAATTTACACTGCCGATAAAGTTGTAGGACGAAGTTGCGAACAATAAACTTTTCTTAAGGCGCTAACCAGACTCACACTAGCGCCGTTACCTATTTTATATTATATTACGAACTAGCGGACCTTCCCGGCTTCGCACGGTTTTAGTACGGAACCCTAACTTTTAAAAAAATATAATATAGCCTATGTTCACCGGGGATAGTGTAGCTTCCCAACGGTGAAAGAATTTTTCAAATCGGACCAGTAGTTTCGGAGCATATTCATTACAAATAAATATCCTTTCCTCTTTATAATATTATTATAGATAAAACCGGCCACGTTCGAGACGTACTCGCGCACGAAGGGTCCCGTATCTATAAAAACGGTAAAAAAAACATGTCTGTTGTATGGCAGACCTCTTAAATATTTATTTTATTATATTTTTTAGTATTTGTTGTTATAGCGGCAACATAAATATATCATCTGTGAAAATTTCAACCCTCTAAGTATCAAGGTTCATGAGATACAGCCTGGTGACAGACGGACGGATAGACAGCGGAGTCTTACACCGGCTTCCCACGGTGCGTGATATTGCGGACGCACGCGCACCAGCCCGCACCACGCACCGTGGGAAGGGTCTCGTCCGTGGTCGCAGAGGACGTCTGTGGCGGTGCGCCGGTATCCGTCGCGAGGCGGTAACTTCAAAGGTGCAGTGCGGCGCCTCGTTTCACTCGCGTGAACGCGTTCTCTTTCACTTTGCATTTTGAAATGAAGTTATCAAAAGATCTACACAGACCGCACGCACCGTTGGAAGGGCCCTGTCTGCGTGCGTTGCCGTCCGTGATCGTCGGCTGTGCGTGATGATCCGCAGAATCGCGGAACGTGGGAAGCCAGCATTAGTTTTTAGGGTCCCGTTTTACCCTTTGGGTACGGTACTCTAAAAACGAAGGAATTTACAAAAACGGATTGAGTAGTTGGTTCTATCAAAAGCTTAAAACAAACACGATAAAAACCAGTTAAATAGTACTTATAACTATTTTATTATTATCTTATAATTATCTGAAGTATTCTTCGGTATTAAGTAATATTTCATTTAGTTCCTAGATCCTTGGGTGAGGATGAGCAATAAGTTCTTTCTGGGAGCGGCTCTCACTCAAATGGGAATAGTATGCTGGTACGCTGATGACATTTACAGAGCAGTAAGTTTTAACTAAAATAAGAATAATACGTTACTTATATAATACTAACTATACCTACCTGTTACCTATCTACCCAGTAGTAATCTTTTTATTTATTTTATACTTTTTGCACGAAAAACATAATACAAAACTTATTCTAGAAAATTTAAACAAACGCGAACTTAACCCTAAAAAGGGTTCTCTTCCAGCAAACCTTATTGGGAGAGAGAGACAAAGTGAAGAGAGAAGTGGGTACATGTTCATAAATGAAATAAGAAATAGATAAAAGATTCAATTTTAACTTACTTATTAATTATGCTAATATATACTATATAACAATAACAAATATAAAATACTATAATCTAAAACAAAACTTAAACGGAAAAAAAGTTCTCAATATTTAGTTTTCAACCAGATTTATTTTTATTTTTAAGAGCCATAAAGTAAATTGAAATAAGGTTTTTTTTTAATATTTTGTAGATCGTAGGAATTGTTTGTTTGTTCAACCAGTTTTATGTTATTTTTGAACGAACCAACCAAAAAATTAAGTATTTCTTGTAACTCAATTGACATTTCATGTTTTTTTATTTCAGAGTATAGGCGTTTCTGACGCAGTGTTCGAAAGTGGATGGTTTAGAACTAATGTGCGCTCGCGCAGAGCCCTTCTTGTTATGCTGCAAAGGTAATATATCCATACCAACCTTGTTTATTTTTTTAAAACGAAATACGTAAAAAATAATATAAATTCGATTTAGTCTAAAATCAGACTATCGGCATCGTAACCCTATAGATTGAATTACAAAGCAAATATTAGGCTTTATAATATCTATTCCGTCTAATGATCTCATATTTCTTGCAGGTCTCAGAAGCCGCTGTATTTCACCGCCCTGAAGTTCAGTCCTATCACTATGGCAACGTATAGTTCCGTAAGTGCTTTGTTTTATTAAGCAATCATTTATCACAGTCCTTATAATCCTCCATATAATTATAATTGTAGGTTCATTCGGATATACAGAAATACTATTTATTGATTACAAATTCATGCTCCACTGCATTGCCATCCAACTGGGCAATGCAGCCAGCATCTTGGGGATGCTTGAGACTGGTATTGATGTGGATCAGTTGAGCTACCTGTAGATTGTTTGCATCAGTCTGCAGTTAGCAAATTTTTTTCAATTGAAGATATTTATTGTATGACAATATTTTTCTATTATTTGATTATGAATAAAAAATGTAGTGTAAATTTATTGATGAAACCAATTGTTAAGTCAAATTTTCGTAGAGATTACCTACAACATTATTGAAATTAAAAATATATCACATGAAATCAAATAAATTCATAAATTTAATAAATATTTGGTTCATAATTGTTGTGTTCGTTCTCAGAATATGAATTCTGCTCGACAAGCCAACGTTTCAGTTTTTTTAAAACATGTTTGTCTGCCATCATATGTGACAGAGTCTGTTGTATACTGCCGGACCCATCACATGAGTTAACTTTGAGGTCTTCGTGAGGGAGCGGGCGATGGTCGAAAGCTTTCCTGCGTTCCGCGTTCCGTACGAAAGAGTGTCGCCGTTCTTCACGAACTCGTCCAAGTTCGTGCGAACATATACCGCCACTTGCATAATCCGATCAATTTAATAGGTAACTGATAAAGATGTTTTTTTTTTCAGATTCTTACGTCTTCGTATTCATATTTTACGTTGCTATACTCGTCGTTCAATCAGCATGAAAACAATTCGTAAACGTGGAAAACCTATAAACATCTTTCTTCTCTAGACCTCTGTTTTGACCTGTGAATGTTTTGTGCATCAGTTGAAAAATATATTTGTTTCTTGAAATACTCTTTTATTACTATTTATCCTGTTTTTCCCGTATTAAAAGCTATAGTATTATAAATTGATTGTTCTTTACGAAGAATAAATATTACACCTCAGTCAAAATTAATGCAACAAGGTAAAATCCTCCCTGTTATTGTATCGTCTCTTAACTTTATGTTTTTTCTGTTGCGTTGAGTCGAGTGATTAAAAACACAAACAACTGTTAAGTAAGTTCACACTGTAAGTTAACATATTTTTATAAAGAAGTAGGTAAGTGCATTTTAGTGCAATCTACTGGACAGTAACCTACTGGAAAAAGCTTATATAATAACTGCACGATGGAATATTAAGACTATAAAATTACCATTATAAAGTTTTACTGCCTTTGATAACCATAACATGGAAAATACAAGATTTTGAAGTTCTAAAATGTCTGATATTTTTATTATCTTATACATCGTTTGACCGCAATCTCACCTGTAGGGCTACGACACTGGGCTACGATACCAAGGCGTCTGATTGTCGTTTTGTCGTGCATTTGTTTCATATTTGGATAAAAAAGAGCGAGACAAAACAGCCGATAAATTTTATCGCGGCGCATATCTTAAGCTAGCTGGTAAGTGACGATTTGGCTGACATATCGTCGGTCGTCACGATGGTCTAGAACAGTGTTTTTCAATCTTTTTGTATACACGACCCCTTTACATGATGATAAATTCTCACGACCCCCTTAAGACATATAAAGACAAAACTTAATTAATTTAAATTAGTATGTTTACGATTTTCTCTATTTTGGTACGATTTTCTCTGCAAAACAATATATTTGAGTCTTTTCCGTGTGTTCAGAAGACAGTTGATGATAATGCAACAACCCAATCACTTGTTACAAAGGCTCACATTCCTTCTATGATACAGAGCTTATATAATTTGTAAGAAAAATTATTAACATACCTCTGAAGCTGACAATGGGCGTACGTGGATTTTGGTCCCTTTCTTGGATAAGTCAATAGAATTGGCAGATCTCGCTATAAATCTGAAGGAAAAACTTGTAAAAATTTAGCTTCTGACGGCGGCGTGCTGAAAATGGAATATCATTCGCTAAGTATTGACGTGTTTTGGATGAAAAGAAAAGAATAATATCCAGAGCTGGCAAGGGAAGCTCTAAAATCATTAGTGCCATTTGCCACCTCATACTTGTGCGAACTAACTTTCTCCTCAATGTTGGAAATTAAAACTAAAAAGAGAAACAGACTACTACTAGAAAATGATTTAATCATAAACTTTTCTAAAATAGCACCATGCTTTGAGAATGTTTTGAAAAATAAACAAGCAGATCCTTCTCACTCTCACACTTCACACGATATTGTATTTTTATTGTAATGTAGAACCTTGTAATTTCTCTTTTGCCGTCGATCACCCGAATAAGGCTTCGCGACCCCCTTAGGAAGGCTTCGCGACCCCCCTAGGGGTCTGCGACCCACAGATTGAAAAACACTGGTCTAGAAGAAGACACATAGAATTCACTTGTCTTGAAGAGACTCAGGTTATAGTTAGCGGAAAAACAGATGCAAGGACCGAGTTCCAAACCTTATCGGTACGTACAAAGGATATACGTGCAGGATAACTGCTATGTCTCTACTTAGAGTTTTAGTCTTACATAAAACAACATGCGAGTAATGCCAGTTCCGTTAAAAACAACCATAAGTTAATTTCCTAAATGTATACAATATAGATCATATCATTGCAAGCATATTATTTTATTCGGTAAGTTCTTATTTAGCCATATAATTTCCTCAAAACTTTTTACGAATCTTATCCAATGTCTGTCCTATAATTAGGGAACAAATCTTGCCCAAACTTGTTAGGAGGTACTTACCTCAGTAATTTTGTGGTTACACTACTTATTACTAAGTATTACTAACTAAAAAGTTATCTATGATATTAATATTTAATATAACTCCATATAACGGCCGGTATAAATTCAGGTAATTTTGTTATCAACGACATTGTAAACCTAGGGATTTGACCTAGTCGCTGAAGTTGTATCACTACCACGCTTAAAGTCACAAAACGAAAAGTTTCAAAATGTCTGAAGTCGACCAACAGTCAGCAAAGAAAGAAATCCATGAAACGCTGCGTGTATGCAATTTTTGTTTCATCTCTCTAGGGGTTTCATTGATTAATGAACCTTCTAAGCATTTCCGAGGAAGATTGAAAAGATATTTACCGTTGTTTATAACCTTTTTATTCGTGGTTATTATGATCTTGGGGCAATATTCATATGTTGTTCATCAGATGAGGACTTGCTCTAATGCGATTGAAGGCTTGATTGGGAGTAATCTACACGTGGCTGGATATGGACTAGTCAGTTAGTATTTAATCTATCATTTTATTACCTAAATTGTAAAAATAATATATTGAGTAACACTGTAATTTATATTTTTGTCCATACTCGTTTCATCTGTGACCACGAGGTTCGTATTCAACTTGCCCATTACAAAATCAGGACTATAAAAAAAGTGTATCTGTGAATTATGCGGTAAAGAAAGTCACTATGTTGTGACTTTCTTTACCGCATAATTCACATGGTATGATACCTAAAAGAGTGATTCAAGTTTATAAGCAAAGTGGTATTTTACAAAAAAAAACTTTAATTGAGATTTTAATAATAGTATTAAGTATATTTCCTTTTTTAGGTCAGGCAAAACTGCTAACGATATGGTATAAGCAGGACAAGTTCAGGCAGCTCGTGAGAGAGCTCTCCGATATTTGGCCGGTCGATTTGAAAGATGAAAAGGTGGCTGCTATTAAGCGTGAGAGCCTTTCCTCCTTGAGAAACAGTCAGTTATGTAAGAAATTTCCTTTATTTACGACTAGTGGACCTTCCCGGCTTCGCACGGTTTTAGTAGGGATCCCTAACTTTTTTGAAAATATAATATAGTCTATGTTCACTAGCTTCCCAACGGTGAAAGATTTTTCAAATCGGTCCAGTAGTTTCAGAGCCTATTCCTTACAAACAAATAAACAAAAAATCAAACGTTTCCTCTTTATAATATTAGTATAGACAAGCAAAATGGCTAAAACTTCTCACAATGGTCCCAAATGTGACTTACGACCTTTTTTTTCAGTGTATTCATTCTGGAACGCTTTTGGTGTTATCCTGTACAGTTTGACTCCGATTGCCGAATTCTTATACTTCAAAGCAAGAGGAACGCCTGCGGAATTGGGCTATGTATATCTATTGTTGTATCCTTTCGACAAATCAAAGCCCGTTTATCATGAACTTGCTTATTGTTTCGAATTCAGCGGAGGTAATATTTTTGTTTTAAATCTAGATGATTGTATTTTTAATTTTAATGTTATATATCATTTACTTTATTTTATTTGACATACATACATTAGTAACATTACATATATTTATTATTTTATAAGGTTATGGAATAAATGGCTTTTTTATTTTAATATTTTTGTTAAGATGGCGCTGATAAGTCAGTAACTATAACTACTAAAGCCACAGATCGACATAGCGACATCGTAACTACTTTTTAATCTTTTTGGTGTAAATTTTGCAATCGGTGGTTGATGACTTTTCTGCGTCAACCCTATATGTGCTTATCTGCGGAAACTGAGTGATACGCAACTCGTGCTCGTGGGATGATTGAATGGACATGAAACTGCAATATGCTGATATAGCAAGATATGCGGTCGATTTTCAGCATGACAAGGTAAGGAAATCTACATGGGACATGGATTTTTTAAACTTTCGCGATTTGTGATAAAACAGAAGATAAATATGTAATAATAAATTAATCTGTATTATAAATAACTTCACTCCAATGTCCAGCAGCGCATAGATTATTAAATAAAATACCGGCCAAGTGCGAGTCTACACGCGCACGAAGGGTTACGTATCATTCTTTTATGTTTTATCTATAAATACACGCATAAAATCACGTTTGTTTTATGGGAGCTGCCTTAAATATGATTTATATTATCTTTATTAGTATTTGGCGGCAACAGAAATCCACATCATCTGTCAAAATTTCCACTGTCTAACTAACATGGTTCAAGAGGTACAGCCTGGTGACAGACGGACGGACGGACAGCAGTCTTAGTAATAAATAAATAAATAAAATCAGTTTAATTTAGGCACAAAAAAGACCCATATCACAAATAGAAATACAGTGTACACAATAGAACAGTATAAAATAAAAAATATATGAAAACTAGAACTAGAAAAATGGTAATAAGGTCCCGTTTTACCCTTTGAGTACGGAACTCTAAAAAAGTACGTATATTCCAGGAATGTTGTCAGTTTCCGTGATGCTGGGCACCGATCTGTTATTCATGACTATGACAAGCCACATGTGCATGCTTCTACGTCTGCTTCAGTTGAAAATCCGCAATTTGATAGATGATGAAGACATCAAAAGGGACACAGGAACATTGGATTGCTATCAGAATATTGTAGATGCTGTGAAAATCCATCAACGAATCATCCAGTAAGTGTCTTTTATACCATAAAATTATACTTTTAGATCCCTTTATACCACAGAAATATAATATTAAAAATTAAATAAATAAATTAACACACTATACCTGAAAGATTCTGTACGCACTTTACGGGGATATTTATTTATCTCCCTAATGCATTATAGCAAAATGATAAATTCACTTCTTTCTCTAAGTTTTTGGTTTTATTTTAATATAACTCGAATCTCTCCGTATATTGTGTTTATTTCAATTAAGGCAATGAAGGATTTTCTATTCTATTATATTTCCTGCCCAATTTCATTGTGATCCGTTTAGCCGTTTCGTTGTGAAACAGGCAGGTAGAAATAATTACTTTCATATTTATAACATTAATTTGGATCTCTTTCAGGTACATCAATGATATGGAAGGGGCATTTGCCGCGTCTAATCTTGTTAACGTTATCTTAAGCTCAATCAACATCTGCAGCTGTGCTTTCAATATTGTGGTAAGAACCCTCTTCTCTTTGCCTTAAAATTGGAGTGACAAGACTTTATAGCTCACTTAACAAAAAGAAAGCAATGAAATGTGGTATCCAAAATTTTCCCCCATCCTTATGGCTGCGCCAACCAAATAATCATCCAACGAATTTATAGACAAAAATAGTGTTGTTAGACGAAATTGGTTCAAAAGTTTTTCAGGCCCTCCAGGTTTTAAAGGCAGTTGTTGGAAATAAAAATGTAAAGTAGCTTCTAGTTAGAAAAGCATACGTACAAGACAAGTAAATAATTGAAAACCTTAAAAACTCGACTCACGCTTTTTCACCTTTTTTAACAAAATAAGCGTTGAGTGGCAAAAGCCTACTAAATGTAGCTAACAACCAGGGGCCGAATTCTACTAATCAATCGCTTAACTATGACAATGGTATCGTACATAAATGAAAAAAACCTACATAGCGCATGTGGTAGGTACTATATGCTCGGAGAGATTGAAAGATTGGTCCTTCCAACTTGACACTTTTGACACGCGTCCCCATCTGTAGTTACTTTCATCAAAGGTAAAATGCCAAAGTGTATTCTTAGACATAGTGACATTTTTATGGTAAAATTCAGCAAGTAGATTCAAATTCAAATTCAAAAATATTTTCTTCATATTATTTTCTTTAGGTTTACAAAATACTTACTTACACTTAGACAAGACATACTTTAATACTATAAATTATTATCAAATAAGATTAGGTATTTTACTGTTCACTTTAATTTTTTTCCCACTTGGAAGAAGTAAAAAGAAACCATTAGTATGTTCATATCTCTTATGTGTCTAATACATTGTTATTTGCCTAGACAAGAGTATAGCGGTCAAACAAGAGATGACGTTTGTGATGACTCGACCAACATAATAAAAAATATACTACCCATGGAAATTAAGCTGCAAAATATTTTCAGTTCTTGGATACATGGATGGCGATGAGCAATAAGTTCTTTCTTGGAGCAGCGTTGACCCAAATGGGAATTGTCTGTTGGTATGCTGACGACATTTACAGAGTAGTAAGTCAATAAGCCTGTTTTCTTTTATTCCCTGAACAAATAGCGCGGCGCTAACGCACAGCACAAAAATATTTAATTATGGGCTTCAATTCGTTATTTTTGGGTACATTTTACAGTGACAAAAAGGCTGTTTGTTATTTGATGCCGTCAATATGAAATGCATCTAAGTACATACCTATATCTTATTATTTACATATATCAGTCATCTTGTACCCATAAAACAGGTTCTGCTTAGCTTGGGGCTATATAAATAAATAAAATAATCATTTATTTTCTCTTCACAAAAAGGTACATAAAATACATAATACAGGTAAATGTACATATAATGTTATATAATATATAATGATGCTGTGTGGATTATCCAGCAATATTTATTATTATCTAAATAATGTTATTAATGTTCATTTATATAACTTATGTAATAATCATACATGGTTCGGAATAATGAGTTAAAACCGCAAGCAGAAGTTAAAGAGCCCATAATTCAATGCACATTTTCATGCTGAGTGGTAGTGGTGCAACTCTTATCTGACATCTTTAATAAGTTTCGGATGAATCGATTTTGATAAATTAACTTGAATTCTTTGAAAGGTGACTTCATCGTAAGCCTTTAATCGATGATGCAGAAGTTGTTTCGTCGAAGTTGCCATGGTTCATAAATTCTGTCGATTGATTCCATCAGAATTTTAATCCGCGCAAAAGTTTGTGCGGTAAAACCAATTTATTTTGTTTATCAGAGTAATTTATTTACTTTTATTTGTTTATCAGAGTATTGTCGGAATGGATTACTTTTTTCTTTTTCAGAGTTTGGGGGTATCTGATGCGGTATATGAGAGTGGTTGGTACAGAACTGATGTCCGCTCACGTCGGGCTCTTCTTCTAATGCTGAAAAGGTTTGGAAGACCCTTTATTACCACTGTCCACTTATTTTTGTCCTCGCTGTAATCTATAGAATTTTTCTGATCAGGAATTTGATGTACCTACATCAAGGTTGTCATTTTATTGGGGGTAGTACATAGTAGTACTATCTAGTACTACCCCCTTTACTGCAAGGTAGGTTTAAACGGATGTACTTGTACCGTACCAGTTCTCAGCATTCCTTCTGGTAATTACCCCTTCCTCCATAGTTTCTGGTGTCTACATTATTAAAAATGTATACTCCTTTTTTACTACTTCATTCTACTTTTAGGATAGGTAACTTAGGACAATTTAGGACAATCAACCAATTCTTTACCCAATTAAATTTAGGAAAATGTATTATACCTATTTTAACTTTTTTCTGACGATAAAAGTTTTATTATATTCACACTAATATTGGATGTTTAGGTGTATAGATGGATGTTTGTTACTTCTTTTGCACCAAAACGACTGAACTGATCCGGCTGTAATTAGGAACGATGTAGCTCCAAGCTTAGAATCAAATATGGGTACTTTTATTTCATAAAACATTTAGATAGAAATAACCTTTAAAAGTTTTCACATTCACAACCCGTGCAAAGCCACGGCAGAATCTAGATTTTAGAAGTATATTGAACAAGTAAGTTAAAATGTAATCTTCTGTATATTTCTAATTTTATTTATGCACATATACCCACTTCTCTTTTCACTTTGTCTGTCTCTCCCAATCAGGTTTGCTGGAAGAGAACTCTTTTTAGAGTTAAGTTCGCATTTGTATAATTTTTCTAGAATAAGTTTTGTATATAGTTTATCGTGCAAAAAGTATAAAATAAATAAATCTAGTAATTCTATAAAATTACCAAATTCTTCTTAATTCTCATGTATCTATTTTATAGGATAATTACTAATATTTATTACTCGTACTTATAATAATAATATAGATTGCTCTGCTAGACTCACAAAGTGATATCGTATTGTTCACAGGTCACAGAAGCCGTTATATTTCACCGCCTTGAAGTTTAGCAATATAACAATGGCTACGTATAGTTCCGTAAGTGTTTTGTCTCAGGTACATTATTAAGCACAATAGCATGATATAGTAACAGTAGTGATTCTCTGCTGTTGGCTTCGGCTCCACGCAAGACTTCCAAAGGACCGGGTCACTTTATGGCCCGAGATCATGGTAATGTGATTATGTGATACTGATAACTCTTAAAGTTATGGGAAAAAATAAAGAGTAACGTGCTACAAGTCGATTTCACGTATTCCTGTCATTTGGTAGGTTTTCCGGGCGTTTTTAAAATGGGTGTATTAATTTACCCATTTTCAAAACCCCCGAAAACTGTTCAGGTACCCAACCTCGTATGTTCGAACCAAATGACCAGTCATTTGGTCCGAAAATACGTGCGTGCAACAAATTAGGCATATTTTGCCAATTACGTATTCTATCATTACATTTCACTATTATTGCAAATGTATAGCTTGGATGGTTGGATGTAGGTTTGTCATTTGTACACGCCAAAACTACGAACGGAAAACTGTCCAGGGAAAGCTACCAAACCTCGCATTTTCGAACCAAATGACCAGTCATTTGGTCCGAAAATACGTGCGTGTAACAAATTGGGCATATTTTGCCGATTACGTATTCTATCATTACATCTCACTATTATTGCAAAAGTATAGCTTGGATAGATGGATGTATGTTTGTCATTTGTACACCCCAAAACTACGAACTGATTTTTACATAGATGTAGATTTAGACCAAACACAAACGATCTTTTTATCTAATTAAACAGATCCCAATGGATAGAAAAACCTTATAAACTTATATGTATACACCTATAACTTAAGGAATAACCACGACGAAATTAGTATTACATTTATGTTTTATTTAAAATTATTGTCATCGATAAAGCAGTAATTTTTTCTCAATGTAACAATATTGATAAAAATCTTTGTTTACTTTAAGCACACATTATACGACACAAAATATAAACTAATATTTATCTAAGAGATGTTTTATCTGAGAGTAAGTGGCTTGTTAGATCTATTACATAATTGAAGACCCTACACTAAGTCGAGAAGACTTGTACTGTAGGTGTGTAGTGTCCTTACTGTTTAGTTTGCGCATTGTGCTTCTCTAGTTAATGTGAAATATTGCCTCTCAAAGTCAGACGACAGAGTGAATCAATAATTCCATAAGTAGAGTTTTTGTAGTAAAATGTTCTTTTATCTTTTTTAGTATAAAATAGAAAAAGTGTACGTAATATAACGAGTACATAATCCATTTATAGATTTTAGTTGCCTTTAACACATTTATGGCCCAAACACAAGGTTTGTACACCAGTTCAAAGTTGCTTAGCGAGCTATAGAAAGAGCTATACTCGGTGTCTCTCTGAAGGATAGGATTCGTTAGGATATCATCCGACAGAGAACCAAAGCTATCGACATATGTAGCTCAAAGAATTAGCAAGCTGAAGTGGCAGTAGGCCGGACATATATCATGATGAGCCGACAACCGCTGGGGTAAACGTATTCTTCAGTGGCGACTGCGACTCGGCAAACGTAGTGTAGGACGCCCTCCAGCCCCCTGCAAAAGACTGTAGGCAGATGCTGGATGCGGCAAGCTGAAGACAGGGCGCTACAGCACTCATTAGGGGAGGCATATTATGTCCAGCAGTGGACTATTATAGGTTGATGATGATGGCCAAAAATGCACATATCGGTCAACGCCACAACGAGGTGGCGGCGGCGGGTGGCACCGCTGTGGCTGGGCAGTGAATTCGTTAATCTAGTTTATTTTCCCTTATGAACAGTGCTAACCCTAACCCTACCTATTCTTTTCAGATTCTAACGACATCGTATTCGTACTTCACCTTGCTCTACGCGTCATTTAAACAGCAGTGATCGTGATCCTGCCTTGTGAGCCAATACCAGCAGGCCATATACGATATGTTCGTGAACGTTCGTGTATAACTCATACTAATATAGTATGGGTGAGTATCAGTCATACTAAAATAGTATAAGTGATACGTTAACGCCACTTATTGGCTGCATTTTGATAACGAATAAAAATCTAAATAAAATGAACCAATGAGTGGCGAAAATAGTATGAATGATTCAAAAATTGATTCGTATCAATTTTTGAGTGTATCATGCATACTGAACTGATATGACCAGTAGACAGTAATAGATAAGTGCACCACTTAGGTACAAATTAATTAAATAACTCTGTTTTAAATTAAATGAATATTAATTATATAAAAATTATATTAATTTGTCTTGTTTTCGTTTTTGTGCCTGTAACAGATATCGTTAGAAATTCAGACAAATAAGGTTGATTAGTAACTAGTTTTTGCCCGCGGCTTCTCACGCGTTGTGTCTATACCTATACTATAGCTAAGTGTCCATCCAAAGGTTGCCTGGAAGAAATCGCTCTTAGCGATAAGGCCGCCCATTGTGCATCTGTATCTTTGTTTGTTTGTTCTTTACTGTTTTTTTCTGTGTTTGGTGTGCAATAAAGCGTATTTGTATTGTATTGTATTGTTGTTTCTATAGCCATTATAGCCATACTAGCAGCACGATCAAAATATGTCAAATGGTATATTAACATTCCACTTGAATCACTCTATCTATTTAAAAAAACCGCATCAAAGTCTGTTGCGTAGTTTGAAAGATCTAAGCATATTAGGGACAGACAGACAGCGGGAAGCGACTTTGTTTTATACTATGTAGTGATAAATACTCGTAATAATGTGTAAGTATGTCCTATCTTCAGCTTGCCGTATCTATAAAGTTCTACTATGTAGTGAACATATATAAATATAAAAAAAAGCTTTTGTTTTATTCTAAGCCCAGAACTACCTGAATGCAAAAGTTTAGCTCAATCTGTTCATTACTTTTGGCCCCGAAATCCAATTTATTTATTTTATATATTATTGTATATGTGTCTGTTAAGAATACACAATATATTCCTTAAATTTCTACATATTAGGTACGTGTTTGATCTAAGGTAATAAAAATTGATGTAGGTACTGCTAAATTGTACAACTAAAGAATTTAAAATAACATTCTCGTTGTAATAACAGTAACATTTTAATAAAATCTGTCTGTCGACTGACATTAAGTGCAAAGCTTTAAAGTTTCACTGAAAAGCCTGAGGACATTTTCATTTCAAAGGCCATAAATTATGAACAGCTTCATTTCACTGCTATGGGGGTTCAAAAGCTGCCAGAAATTACATTTACCTAGTAATGAGGAGAGTATTAGAAAACTTGTGCGTGCCTTTTCAGTACGTAGGTATCTATAAAAAGAAATATCCGCCTAGGAACAAAAACAAATTGGAACGGTTTAAGTGTTTCTAACGAATACATCCGACAGAGACCCAAAGCTATCGACATAGCTCTAAGAATTAGTAAGCTGAAGTGGCAGTGGGCCAGCCATATCTTGCGAAGAACCGACGGCCGCTGGGCAAACGTGTTCTCGAGTGAAGACCACGACTCGGTAAACGTAATGTAGGACGCCCTCCGACTAGGTGGGATGACGACCTGCGAAAGACTGCAGGTAGATGCTGGATTCGGCAAGCTGAAGACAGGGCGCTATGGCTCTCACTGGGGGAGGCCTATGTCCAGCAGTGGACTGCTATAGGTTGATGATGATAATGTGTTTCTAGTGTTTCCATCTCGAGCTGAACTTCTCTGCACTCTGCCTGTAGGCATTTAACGTGCCGATTTTTTTAATTGAATACGTATACCTATAACTGTGTTTTATGGAAATGCGTTCGGCGCGGATAGATGCACGATGTTGCAGATATATTATAAAGATGAAGAAAATTGATAGATAGATTAATTCATTCATTTAACTGGTATCTAAATCAGGTTTGTTAAAAATGTAATCAAACTAAAAAAAATCCTAATAAATAAATAGCTTGTGGTGACTTTGATGGACATGGCAATTTACCTAGTCGACGTAAATAATAGTCATATAGGTACTTTATTTAGAGAAAATGTTTCAAGTGCTACGACACGATTTTTATGTCAGATGTAGAGGAGCTCTGATTTCATTTTGATCTCTCTTGTTTACATCAACTCTGTCCTGGCACAATTGTTCTTAGTCATTATATCGACATCATATCGACGACCGATGTGGCGTGGTGGGCAAAAGTCCGCCTGCGACGCAGAAGGTTGCGGGTTCGATTCCCGCCTCGGAACAATTGTGTGTACGATCTGCAGATATTTGTTCCGGGTGTTCTGGTCGTTTTCTATGTATAATAAAAAATATCTATCTATGTAATGTATTGTGTATGATGTATATCAGTTATCTAGTTCCCATAACACAAGCTCTGCTTACCATGGGGCTAGATAATGCTGTGTGAATTGTCCAGCATTATTTATTTATTATGATTCCTACTACAAAGGGACATAGGCCGACAGGGAGATTCCGTGATCATGGCGCATGAAACTGTGCCGAAATATTGGATAACTCAAAAATCAAATCATGGTAAATCTCCCGTTTTAATTGACTTTAGTGTTGATAACCATGATAGTTTCAAAAGTTTTAAAGGGAAATAGCTTGCGTAGGTTTATTAGGTACAATAGCCACCCCACGATATAACTGTTTTTGCATAGGAAGCATCCTTAATTGCTTCCGCAATGCATATCTGCGTAGTTCAGAGCGAGCATAGTGTTTATTGCCCATTACAACTGCGTCTCAGAACAAATTGCAGCTTCGGTTATACTAAGCTTACACATTTTGTTTCTGTTCCCATGAATAAAACCGGCCAAGTACGAGTCAGAGTCGCGCACAAAGGGTTTTGTATCATTATCTATAAAAACGGCAAAAAAATCATGTCCGTTGTATGGGAGCACTTAAATATTTGTTTTATTTTAATTTAATTATTAATAGTGTAGTGTAGTGAAAAGAAGCGTCTACCTGTTGCCATTATCAATAACGAGCAAAAACTTTAACTATCACGGTTCATGAGATACAACCTGGTGACGATCGGACGGACGGACAGCGGAGTCTTAGTAATAGGGTCCCGTTTAACCCTTTGGGTATGGATCCCTAATAAACAGTATTTTTGCCAGTCCGACCTTTTGCGTGGCCGAGGCAATATCACCTTAGCGTTAATGCAATCCTTTAATATCCAAGTTCTTACATAAATGGTCGAACGATTTCTTTCATCAAATGAATCGATCCGTTGCACTTTGGAAGTCATTTCGGAATTATTCGACCATGTATAAGGATTTCGGCTGTCGCTCGCAAATCACCCCTGTCGGCCATCTAGCAAACAAAGGGAGCCCGTTTTGTACCTAACCTAATTGCAGTAGCATGCAAATTTCGATGGAGACTGATATATCCTACGCTACGTTAACATGGCTATTCAGTCTGTACGGTACACGTACAGCACAAATCCTACTAATAATATAAACGCGAAAGTTTGTGAGGATGTTTTGTTGCTCTTTCACGCAAAAACTACTGAATGGTTTTTGATGAAACTTCTCAATAATATAGCTTACATATCAGAATAACACATAGGCTGCAATTTATAAAGATAAATTGTATTTTATCCTAAAAATCTATCACCACGCGGGTGAAACCGCAGGGCGCAGGTAATAAATAAAACTATTTCGATTATCGCCATTATCAGTTAAGCCTTTACCGCGGTCTAAAGTGGATGTGTATTTTTCATAACTATGATTTATTAACTCAATGTTTTAATTCAAACGAATTATTATTTATTATTATATTTTTTTTTATTTATCTATAACTACCTATTATATATTTTTTTTATATTCTGGGCTCGTACACAGTCTTATTTGTCCCATCGCAAAATTTCCCATTATTTATTTCCCAACACGATATCTGTTCACAGGTCTGTGATTCCTTGTAATCCAAATTGTTTCGTCTACTCAGGAAAAATACATGGAAATTACCAACATCAAATATTTCCACATCACTTTATGACCTTGTCAAAAACGCCAATCACATCCCGCCAGCCAACATGTAAACAACTAAAATCACCTACTCATAAGATTGCGAGAATGCCTCCCAGAATGAGGGTAGTTTAGATATAATTTATCTGCATGGCAACACTATCGCCGGGCGGCAATCACTCGCCGCTAATGCCGCGGCCTCCAAAGTTAACGTCCGTTCATAAATCAGCCACGTCCTTGCCCATTGCCTTCCACCCCATACGACAGAATAATTTCAGAACAGGATCAAACTCAGGTAATGGCAAAGGGGTACCTCAAGTTGATTATGGTTGGCTTTTTGTCTTAGTACTCTATAAATTATTGTAAGCTCGTATGCTTATACCTGATAATTGAGAAGCCAAAATGACTGTCAAATATGTATGCTTTGCTAAATCAAAATACAACTACGATAGTATACATAATATAAAATTTGTTCAATTCTGCTCGAATTCAAAGGTACACTGCCGAGCTTGTATTCTCTGGTCGAGCCTTCTGGAACGAATGGCTTGAATACAACCGCTTTGCGAGCCGATGAGTGGAGACGATTTTTCTCTCTTTAGATATTACCGTATAAAGTTATCACGATAGACACTCTATCAACACCATTCTATTATAATTGATTTCTTTAAAATTCTACAAAAACGATCTAAATTATCTATAGATATCAAGCACATGATATCGCATAGCTGTTATTGTAGATCTATCTATCCAAAACTCCAACACTAACCTCCTAGGTACGATTCGCTAAGGTACCAGCAGTATCACATTAATTGTATTCTCAATATGTATAATCCGTACCTAATATCAAGCTGGCAAGTTCACAAAATACCCCCAATAGGAAGCCCTGACTACAACCCAGTCGATCCCACAGAATGAATGCCACCGCACTAACGACACGCAATTACACTTGAAAAATCCAATAAAATTCCCTATCACATTTTAATTAAATTTTGTACCGTTAATCTTTGAACACATCAAAATGTAATTTCGGTATTACTTTTGAATGGATGGAATCGTACGTAGTCATGATTGTGTTGAGATGTATAACGTAGATTTTACAAGCTATGGTTATTATTTTTATTATTTTGCAATGTGAGTAGAAAAAACCTTTCTGAGAATTATTATTTGCGTAGTTGTTTTGAGCGCCGGAACCGGAATTGCGGGGGTGGAGAGGTCAAACGAGGAAAACGGAACTCTTGTAAAAACACGTCAATATATCAGAATCCCTTGCGTGCGTTATAAACATGGCATAGATAAGTATTTTGCTTTCCATTCTGCCGATATTTTTTTGATAGCTCCCATTGATTTATTTGGGTATATACTGGATATGTATTAATCTTTATAACCCATTTCCAAAATCCAAAAAGGAACGAGGTAAAGATAAATAAATTTATCTTTATCTATGTTCGGCTGTATGTATTTTTTTAATTTATGTTCATCGATTTCTCCGTTAACTATGGACCTAATCGGTCCATAAAAAGTTATTTCGCTATTATTTAGAGAATGATTCCGAAGTGGTCCCATAAGAATATTATTCCCGCGGGATAAGTATTTTTTATCTTGTTATGTTTAAAAAATAACATGGTACTTTCAAAAAATCACGACTTACAATTTTTTTTCACTAGCTATCATAAACTTTTAGAAGGTATAAGTTAATTAAATGGGTGGGTTGGTCTTTCAATGAAGGGATGGTAGGGGTTAGGAGCCCTAAAATAATACGCCACATAATCGGCAACAGGATTAGCCTCTAGTTTATTCGCAAGGACCTACTTCAGGGGCTTAACTTTATGTATATAGTGATAAGCAGCCAATATCCCGGTCCCTAATAGCCTATTACTGTTATTATTGCGTTGCTAATAAGAATCCCCTAATACGTTAGAAGGGGGATTAGGGAAAAAGAGACAATAAAATTTTGCCTATTATTTACGAGGCAAATTGGGAGAAAACAAGAAAATATTCGATGCGAACGAAAATGTTTACTCACGCTGGATTACCCTAATCCGAGGTGTATTTATTTAGCCTGAATTCTAGCGTAGACGAACGCTTACATTTCTGAATAAACAATTGAAGGCTGAGGAATAATATTCAACGGGTTGGTAATTGAATGTATTTCGCTTTGTTTTAAAAACATAGACCCTAACCTACATATCTAAACATGATCTAATCTAATTATGTAAAAATGTATATGTATGCAATAAATAAATATGAATAATTTTGAACTGGCGTGAAGACACGAAAATATTTTGCTAGGCTAAATAATTATCTTTTGAGTGTTTGTCCTATCCTAAGACCACAATTCAAAACGACCGCTTTTATAAAATAAATACACAGTACAAAATATTCACCACCTTTTGCCATTCTGTAGTTCGGTTATTTAGCGACCGTCTTTTGATTTTTTCATTAAAAATAATTCATAATTCATATCATTTATTGTTATTTCATGCATACAGGTAGTATCTTAGGTGTAGTCTTAGTGGGTATGTACACAATGCATAAAAACCCTGTCAGGGCACAACAATTTTTGGGTTCTTTTTAAATATTAGCCTAAAATTCTAAACAATCATTATTTATAAAATTAGGAATGTCATATAGGAATTATAGGAATGTCATATAGAAATTATAGGAATGTCATGATTAGGTAGATAGGCTTACTAATTTAATCTGTAGGTATGTCAGCTAGTACACTTTCAGTTTTTTGTTTTAAATTGTCAAATACAACACTGACGTCATTAATCGTTAAAATAGGTGCCTGCCTATATGAATAACAAATCCGGTTAAGGCCACTCTGGTGCCCATGTGCTATCTATAGCCATTTTTTTTATTACGGACTTATTTATAAAACCGGGTACGTAGCGTTACAGGGCGTAATGTACCATTCGCAGCGAACATGATACGTTACGCCACCTTGTTATAAAATCAATATGCACGAACGCTCGCCTGTAACACGTTACGCCACGTAACGCCGGTCAGTATCCACCATTAAAATGAAAGATTTCCTAAACATTTTTAATCTTTCAGTGTTCTTTCAGTACAGTAGTAGTGAAACAGAAAAGTGTGACCATATACAATGCTCTTACGTTGAGGACAATGTTTGTGGGAGTGCGGTGTCGTTGGATGGCAATATCGTTATTTCCAAATTCCTAAACCTTTGTCTGTTGGAAAAAATTAATTGCCAATTTGGCAATACCGTTGGTTAGTGTTTCTGCTTTAATGTTGGTATATAACTTACCTCGCAACTCAGGGACTGATTCGGCAGATCGGTCCTTTCACAAAAAACGATTTGCTCTCTTGTTAAACAAATAACTACCCATACACATTAGAGCAAAAATATTTGATTGTTTATTGTGTTGTTGTGTTCAATTATTTTATGTTTGATGATTATTATGTAATTTTGTACCTATTTTTAGGTAACCTATGGACTTAATAATAGTCTACAGAATTCAATTAAATTCAATTAGTGGATTTGCTCAGTTTTATTTATGGCTTTATAAACTCTTTGTTAAAGTTATTAAACATCTCTACATTATATGTTACATATATATTAAAATACTAATCTTTTATAGAGATTCAGCAAGTGTCGGCAAATTTATGCAACATGCAAGACAAAAGCGAAATGTTAGTTAACACAAACGGACGTCGGGTGAATGATTTCAGCATAGTGGGTGCCCACCAGACTTGCAACCACACCTGTCCGACGTACTGCGTAGATACCTACGAGCCTGCGTGCGCGCAGATTTGGAGGAAAGGCATGAAGAGGTTTAATTACAAGCCTATGATCAATCATTGTCATATTGACTTGTTTTCGTGCGTTGTTGGCGTCAGTAAGTATTGAAGCGATATTTTTATATTTTTACCTCATCATCAGTCTATCTTAATCCGCTGCTGGACATAGGCCTCACCCAATGAGCGCCATAGCGCCCTGTCTTCAGCTTGACGCATCCAGCATCTACCTGCAGTCTTGCGCAGGTCGTCATCCCACCTGGTCGGAGGGCATTTTACTTGACTATGTATGAGATCACCTAACCGAGACGCAGAAAGTTGCGGGTTCTTGCATTTTAAAAATCTCACGTGGGATTGAGGTAGGGGGAGGGGGTTCAGTGAAACATGACATCTCACCAAGGGGAGAGGAAGGCTCGAAAAATCGCCAAAACATTTACCTCATGTGATTAATGGACACTCCTTTAGGTGCTACGGGTTTGTAAGCTTCTAAAAGAAGTAGAAGTATCTACATTACTACTTTTTTTAGAACTAGTATGTCGACTTTAGTGAAATTAAAACAATTTAATTATATTATATTTAAAAGTAATTGTGTTGAAAAAGAGTTGTTTTGACTACTACCTGCTGTGACGTCAACACCCGCTCAACGAGTGGAGGTGGTCCGATAGGAGTGGCGTGACATGGCCTACGCGCGGCGCGATCGGACTTCTCTTGTCTCCTCCGTAGAAAGAGACACATTCTTGGTGACTCCGTTGACCCACTCTACGAAGCTAACCCAGAGGTGACGCCAACAACTCAGCTTCCGCACACTAACCACCCGACCAAAAACCGACACCGCCGGATGCGGGGTCAAAGAATTCCCCGTTTCCTCCCTAAAGTGAAGCTAAGCACTTGTGCACCTACAGTAGGGTAGAGACCCTATCCTCTTCTAGCGTCTGGCAACAGCCCAAGCCGAGGCTCGCACCTAAGTGGTCGCTCTTGTGCGTGTTGCCCCAACCTAATTTTACCGGCTAGGCGCCTTCTGCGCCCACCAAAAGTCCGGTAACGCTGCCGTGGCCATCTGCGGTCAACTGCTATATAGTAATTTCGAAAAAACAAAAATCGGGCTTCACATCGGTTCTAGCAGCGGTCCCGACCACCACAGTCTTTAATTAATTGTGACTTTGGTCACGCCTGTCTTTTGATACTTTAATATTGTTGCTCGAATCTTGAATTGATTTCTTAATCAATTGTTTAAATCATTTAATTCAAACTTTGTGTGTTAATTTAAGTCAATTGATTTTATTTGTAGTGTTAAATTACTTTTGTTATATTGATTGCTAGCTAAATTGTTGAACGAGTTTATTCAAACCAAGTTCTTATTATTGTGGTTAATTACTTTGATTGACTGTTGTTGAAATAAAACTTTCCTTCAGCGTTATTCTTATTGATTATAATGGGACCTTATGATGATGGTAATTATGCAGGAGCTTCCCTCGCTCCGACAGGTCTAAACCAGTCATCTGGTTTAATAAGTTTCTACTTAATTTGGGCGAGTTGGTCAAGAAAAAGTTACGAAAAATATTTCTTACCATTTTTTATTTTTATTTTTCAGATGTAACCATCCAGCCTCTCGCTAAATGTTACAACAACCCATCCGGTCTTCTGTTCATGTCGCAAGTAGCCGGTATGAAGTCACTGGGTCTACTGGACGACTATTCTCTCGAAAATCAAAAGTCAAAAGACAGTCAGAAGACATTATAATATTAGTTTATTTATATTCATATTTGTTTTATTGCATCATTGTGTACATTTGTAGGTTTTAGTATCTAGGTTATGTATAAGAGACACAATGGTACCCAAGCAAGGGTATTTTAATATACATAGACAATTTATCTTCGCATCATAGTAAAATACTCCTTCATTTATTGATTTATATGGATTCATAGATTCTCATAAACATAGAGCTCCTTAGAAAACAAATGAAAATATTGAAAGGGGAATATAGTTGTTTTTGTAATTACGAGCTCTGCCTGCCCGCGGCTGTGCATGCGCTTCAAGTAGCCTGTGTCCGTCCCCGGACAGGATACCGTTTACATCCCTGTCAAATTTCATTAAGAGTCAGCCGTTTAGGCGTGAAAAGGTAAAACAGAACAGACATAATAACTTTTCCTTTTATGTTATTAGTATGGATAATCTCTGTCCATTTCCTCATACGTATTTACATGTAAGTGTACATGAAAATCTAATTACGATATTATAGGTATACTATTTTTAGGGTTAAGCTCGCCTTTTCCGTTAATTTTCTGGTATAACGTTTATTATATTTTTTATCGTGCAAGAAAGAATAAATCAAATCAAGAGTCACAGTTGCGTGCGGCACAAAATTCAAACAATGTGCTATTCGCCAACCTATACGATACTTCCAACGACACTCGATTCCAATCACCTGTCATTTGTTTCTCAAATCAATCGAACTCTTGCCTACAACACAAATCCAACGAATTACATGTGCAAATTACATCAAAATCCTGCTTCTACATAGTGTAGAACATCACCTTGATTACCTCATGAATAACCTAACCTATACTGATAGATTGCAATGTGTACGATGAACCTATGAGCCGGATCAGATGTCAACCATGGGGATCAAGCGCGTATCGTGCGCGGTGTTAGAGGATAAAAGCTTATCCAGAGGGTAGAACAATGTTACTGTTTTCAAATAGACAAGTTTGCAAATTCAATTTCAGTGCTGCGACAAAAGCTTTTCGTGGTAATTTAGTTTGAAAGTTTTTCGTGATAAACATCTTTAAGCGGAGGCTTAGCTTAGACTATGCACTTTTATATTAAAAGCGAGGAATTTTAGTTTATTTAAAGCGTGACCCAAGAGCTGGTGAGTATTTGGCGCAGTGCATGAGTGTTGCTATATATCGCGGCAAGGAAGACAGCATTTTGGGAACGCTTTATTGGTGTTTGATATGGATCAGTTGAGTTACCTCTTTAGATTCACAAAAGGCTAAAGTGACCCTGTTTTAATTGCTAGACAGATTCTAATTTGTTTCTATATTTTAGTTGTAATTTTCTTTGGAATAGATAAATGGTTTGAAGTGAAACTTCTTTATGCGCGTTGAGGACTTTCTTTTTAGGTGAACAAAAATCACGGAACTCGCGTCATCGTCGCCTAACGCTTTATGTGGATGTGTGTTTACTTTTTGGGTGAACAAGAAACGTGAAGACTGCGTATTCGTCATCACACGCTTCCCAATATAATTAAATATAAATTTACTTAGTTTTCACTTCTATCAGCAGTCTCCAAAGACCGCATTTGTTTTTATTTGTGGAGTCTAATAAAAGTCATTTATTTAACATCTGCTGAAATCTTTAACAAGGTAACAACTACTGTCTCATATGTAAATATCCACAATAATTTAACGTCAGGTATGCGTTAGTGGACGTGCCAAAACACAGATTAGCCTAAATACGTGTAATCATGGCGATTGGTTTAATTTAGTTTCGGCATTGATATTCGGGATGACCGGCGTTAAATCAGCGAGGAGATTACGACAGCATTTACACATGATACGGGCGTGGCATCTATGAAATATTAAAATTCTTGTTAAGGCTTCTTCAAAAGATTTTTGAAAGAGATTCAACTCATTGGAACAATATCGTATACATGCCTATTTGCGTGTGTGTGGTTGAGTGTTGGTATACAAAATCGATTTGTTTAGAGTTAGAAAAATTAAATTTGTTAATACTTCTGGGATTCAAAAGAAAATAGATTTTCTACATCCTTCAGTCTGGGTCGGTCGGATCTGACATAATTTACTTAATAAACAATCGGTTATATCAAAAAGGTCTGAAGGTTTTCAGATGAGCGGGTTTTCACTGACGGCGCATCTGTGATGCGGCTTGCGGAGCGTAAGAATAGGTATTTACGAAGATGGCTGCATTACTGATTACTAGTTTACACTCAGAACAATTTCGACCAGTCTGTAATTATGGTAAATATCCCGTTTTAAATGACTTTAGCTCTCGGGATAATCGATATAATGCTACATAATTTGCATTTCTGTTAAATATTGTTACACGTCTGAAATTTTCAGCTTGGCGTCTGCTAGTAGGTATTAATGTCTAGCTCGTGAGATTCTCTGAGTAAACTATTAAAAACGAATAACCGAGACATAATTCGTGTAGCCTTAAAAACTAGACCAAGAACTAGACTAACAACCAAACTGTGGCACTACAGGCCCTATCGAGTTTCACAGAAACTTTAAACTCACCGCGGATTCAGCTTAGTGAGGATCGAAATGAGTTTATAGAATGAGTCTACTGGTCGAGCATTTGTTTCGTGCTACGCGAATTACGCGTTATCGATGCAAGCACCGTCATTCGGGATTTATATATTGGCGACGAAATGCGGCGTAGTAAGAAAAATAATCAAAAACTCTTTATTTCCATCAATATAATAAATATAGACTTAAACTTAATATAAAAAACATCTCAGTGTTACGAGGTAAACCCCATATTTGAATGCATATTTTTGTGCCTGTTTTCAAATGTGCGATAAAATCAAGCTTCTGCCAAAACTGCGCGTCAAACACGTCGGAAGCGATGCGTCAACAAAGCGAAACTTTTCCACTAAAACTTTCCCGCGGCTCAGTTGCTTTGGTGTGCCAGGTGTTATAAAGGCTCCCCCTTCGTCCCGCGTGATTTCCGCGCAGGTTTGGCCGAAGCTCAAGTGCCGGTGCATTGTGGGTGCTTTCGGTGTAAAGTCGTTCCTTTCGGCCTCACGTGATTAATGCCTCACTCCGTTTCGATTTACAACCCGCGGTTTTCAGGCCCAAATTAGCCGTAACTGGATCGTAAATTCTCTAAAGGTGCCCTCTAAATTGTAAAGTTAAAATCCTCGATATAAATTGCAACAACAAACTCGACGTATTGATCTGCTGCAGTGAATAAATGAATGGTCCGAATGAGTGGGTTTATTTATTTTGTGTCGGGAAATATTGATGCCTCTAATTCAGAATGAAGTTTTTACATACGTTTTCTTTTTTAAATAATTTGTACTATTATTTCGTTTCTTCATTTTCCACTGACTTAATCATTTCTTTAAAGGAATCGAAATGACCGCGATATGTTTAAAGACTTGATTAAGCTAGAGGAAAGTAAGGATTCCAAGGTTTATAATTAAGTTAATATTTGTTGTGTATAAGTATCGATATCTACCTACCTACAACGAAGTATTATGGTTACTAAACCTATGAATTAAAAATATCACTCTAATGTTTGGATGTTTTGGTGGATCGAGGTTTGTTATTTTGTCTCATCAAAACTATTGAGAGGATCCGGATAAGATTTTGCATACTTGTAGTTAATAGTAGGTCTGCAATCATGTATGGGGGGTTTGATCCCATAAATCGGTTCCCATGGGATAGCAATAACCTTTAAACGTTTCCATAGACACAACGCCTGCGAAGCGAAGAAAACTAGTGATAGATAAGATTGACAGATAGTTTTACGCCAACCTAACGCCATAGGTACCTAAAGGTGTATTTTCAGTTCTTAATTTGCCTAGAGGTTGTGCGGGTAGTTGCGCTACTAATTAAGCAATTGTGATTTCATAATCGAGTCTGCAGTCGCCAGCCAATTCCGAGTTTTAATTAAAATTTTTCTTCATTCAAACAGAATCAAGAAAATGAGTACTTTGTGGCTGGTACTTTCAATAAAAACGACGTTACGCTACGAAATTGTTTGCCGAGACCGGCAGGGGTATATATTTTTTTGCACAGTAAACCTAATTAGCACCTTTATACTTACTCATAATAAATTCTTTATTAACGCAGAAAATATCAGCTAGATAATACTATTAACGAGTGCTAGTGAGTTATATCCAAATCAATTCTGTCCTTTGGGCTACCTTAACACTTTGATTGCTGAAATCACACGGTATGTGTTTTCTACAAGTGACTAATATGCGTAAATACACACTAGCGCAGCGGCTATGAAAATACAGATCTGTGTGACTCAGCACAGCCGTAATATTTTTCGAACGAAACGCACGTGCGGCGCAACACAACCGCTGTGTAGAGCGGCAGCACGAAATTTTTAGGTTAAAAAAAAGATCGCAGTCGTCGAAAAAAAATCGCAGTCAAAGTGTTAAGACTGTTTGAAAAAGTCTGCAGGTAGCTTAACTAATTCAATTGTGAATACTATGCGTAATTGCGAATGGAGGCGTCCGCAAGACAGTGGCTGCATTATCCCCAAAATGGAAACCGTCTTCTAATACCTTACTTTGTAACTGTTTTTTTTTTTTTGCGGTATAAAATTTCCTCGGACTAAACTTTTTATGGGTATACTTCCGGATCTCTTTTTGTACAATTGCGAAATAATTTTCAATTTCGGTCATTAATTGACGGATAAATAGACGAATATACATGAAAAATGAACACACAAACAGCCACAAGCAGAATATAGAACCTCCTCTTTTTGTCGGTTTAAGTCGGTTATTAACGTTAAGTTTCTAAAGTACGTTGTCATGTTGAGTTCGCGTACTTACCTACATTGAACAAGACAATCCTATCTATTTCACTGGGACTATTTCGTACTATGTATACAGCTAAATCCACGCTTAGAGGTGACACGTGGATCCCGGATTTCAGGAAAACTTTTGGAACTGTGGGTTACGAATAGGAATGTGAATGCGGGCTGCTAGTTTAGGCCTGTTGCCCGTATCTATGCCAAATAAATACACTTTCAAAAACTAACGAGTTATAACCTACATGAAAACCCTTTTGAATTTCTCAAGTTTTAAAGTTTAGGTCGCAAACACCTTTTTTATAATTTATAGAATAAAAAATATTAATAAGTATTTAAAAAATACTGATAATATATTTTACATTTAAGTAGGTAGTGTGCGTACTGTCTGTGCCAATTATTTGCCGAAATCGATGTTCAAAATAAGTCAAGATAACCAACCAAATTTTAACAAACCTACTTATAATTCACTAATCAATTAAATATCTTGCAAGTTTAATTTCCTATGGTCTTCTCAAACCATTTCCATGATCATAATTCCTAAAACATTTCCTGTGGTTAATTTCAGAAGATACCCTACATCTATTCAATAAGGCCCACCGGGCTTAGGTACTGGTTATTTCTTATCTCAGTTCACGGCTGTTGTTCCAAGAAAGTACAATTCACTTACAGACTTCGCAGCCCGCATTATTCCAAGACAAAACTACGAACAACTATCTTCGAAGTCATCTAACACGTCCTAAACTCAGCGTCACAGGTAACTCTTGGATTTGTCTTTCTTGTTTTCGCGTGGGGATAGAAGGCGGGAATCTATCAAACAGTTGAGCGGTTGGAAGTTTGTTTTACTTCGTTATGAACTTTTCTACCGATGCTGTATCCTACAAAAGGTTTTATAAAATAGTTAGTAGTCAAATTTATAGGTAGAATAGGAAGGTCTAGAGAAAATTATATATATCTAGTTCGTATTGAACTGCAAATATAGATACAATGTACGATCAACGCCAAAAGTTGCAAGACTTAGTAAAATAAATAAAAGGTTAATATAGTAGTAGTCTGCAGTATGTCCAGCAGTGGACTGCTATAGGCTAATGATGATGATGATGATGATGATACAAGTAGTAGTATGCGGCTATACCAAGGCGAAGTTTTGTAGGCATCTACAGTTGACACAAAAATCCTAAGACAACATTTTGTGCTTACCCTAACCACGTAGAAACTTACTTTGAATTTATAGGGACATGTTATGTTCAGATATACATCCACTTAAAAATTAGTTGCGAATGCTGACCCCTAATTGATAACTTGTTGCATTATTGTGTCCAACTGAATTTTCAGTCTCTTCTGTCTCTATACCAGAAAATTAACAAAACTCTTTTGTGACAGAAAATAAGCAAAAACAAAACGAAATCGTTTGTGCAAATCTTTATTGAAGGAATACTTCCCTAGATTTCACCTTTAAACGGTATTTCAGCTACGCCCACCAATAAACGAAGTCCGATCATTTCTCCGAACAATAGGCAGCCCGACAAATACTCTGAATACGGAGTTTTCCCGTTACAGCAACCATAAGGTGTTCTCTCACAGCGAGCATTCGCCTGTAATGTAGGTAACATTCAATATTCGTTTGTAATCATTAAGTATATTCCATTACAATCGTCTGAACGAAATCCCCGCAAGGGATAAGGCCACCAATTGCAGGATACTGTAGTTAGCTTCAAATAACTTATTACTGTAGGTACTATACTAAAACATAAATAACTTTCCGAAAATAATGCATGTAGTTTTTTTTTTATTTCAATGCTGGACAATTCACACAGCATTATCTAGCCCCATGGTAAGCAAAGCTTGTGTTATGGTTACTAGATAACATAATACAATACATTGCATAGATAGATATTTTTTATTATACATAGAAAACAACCAGAACACCCGGAAAAAATATCTGCAGATCGTACACACAATTGTTCCGAGGCGGCAATCGAACCCGCAACCTCCTCTGTCGCAGGCAGACCTTCGCCCACCGCGCCACATCGGTCGTCAAAAGTTGAATCGGCTATTTTAACAATATCCGACGATACGCTCATTTAGCCACAGTTATGCTCGGTTCTCTTCAATCTCTGCTGTAATGCTCAGATGAACTGAGCTGAGCTGTGACATCACAAATGCTCGTGTCCTTAACACAATTCAGCAAGCAACAGAACAATAATTCCCAATCTGACAATATCCCAGCGTTGAGCATCGGTTCTCGGTTCTTGCTATTAATAGCGGTTATCGGAGAAAATGTGATTTTTCTGATACGGTATCTTTTGTTTGTGCAAATGTGCGATCGGGGACATTAGTTGAGCGATAATAAACTGGCTAGTTTGAGGAAGCTTGTATGTAGACTAGAGAGTCGTCTGATGATAATAATTCTTTGTTAATGGCAATTGTGTCTGGTTGGATACATTTCTGCCAGTGTCAAGTAATAGAAAATAATTGTAAGTTATCTGAGTTATTAAATAAAAATTATTTTATTTCTTTAGGCTTACAAAATAAGCACGAGTCATGATTTATACTATAAATTATTAAATTATGAGGACTGCTAGATATTTTCACCAGAGCCTAGTTCGTTACCTAGCAGGGTGAACCACGTGCAGGTTAGGTTGGCTTGGGAGACGAAATATTGGAGTCCCCTTAAACCCCTACTTGGATCTTGTTAAGCTACAACCACAATATTGTGGTGCGATGAGTTGTGTGCGTCAGAAGCTGTATCAGCAGTATGGTGAGACAGATTTACTTACTTACTTTTTATTACTGTATGTTGTGATATTTTATCGCAGTTATAACTTGGTTCTAATCAAAATAAATGTATGAAACCGACATGCTTAGGATCCGCTTTTCTAACGCACTACAATACACCAAAACCATAATACAAATATAATGTTGGACAATCCACACAGCATCATCTAGCCCCAAGCTAAGCAGAGCTTGCGTTATGGGTACAAAATGAATGATATAAATTATCAATACATTGTTTGATATATATTTTTTATTATAGATACATGTAACCCAAAATACCTGAACAAAATATTTGCAGATAGACCAAAAAAAAAAAAAAATTGTCTAAAGGCGGGAATCGAATATTCTATCTTCTAGCATAATGAAATGACTAATGATTTATTACAATATATTGACTTAGTGCATTAGAAACTAGTTCATTTGCGAGTAAAGTTAATTTCACAATTCACAGTACAATTGTAGAGATTGTAAGAGTTTTTTGATGAGTTCTTTGAATTCATTATGTCTGCCGTATGCAATTTCAACCCCAGCCAGCACGAACATTTTTAAATTGCAATCCTGGCAGTTTTAAATTTAAAATGTATTCATTCACCGCCCACTCACTTCAAACGAGTTTCGCAGTTTTTGTTACAAAGCCGAGGGCCAGCACAGGTGGACTACGCAGAACGAATATATTGAACGAGTTCATAGTTGAGTGACCATTTGCTCTGTGCAATGTCAAAGAGCTACGGTTTCAGTCAAGCTCTTTTTGCGGGTCCGCTTTTAAAAACATGCTCGTTTTCACAGACGAAGCAATTTTTGCGGATATGCTTTCGAAATATATCGTTTCCACAGGTTTCCATTTTTTGCGAGCTAGCTAAATGTATTTTTACTCGAACATGTAATCTGGTGAACGACAAATTTCTTTGAGCAAAGTGTACCTTTCGGGCTTACCCGAAAAGGCGCCAGCAATTTCATTACTGTCATGTCTTGCGGTCGGCACTTTCGTTCTTTTTTAATTGTATTTAAGGCTTGCTTTGAACTTGGCCTTCAAGTTTGGACATCGTTACAGCGCTTGCTGTCTGCACTATAATGGCTTCGACCTTCGGTATCGGTCTTCATTTCAGCTTGTGCATCAAGGGCTGCAATATTGACCGCGCTGTGATGATGTGATGACCTGGACCTGCGCTACGCTGTGCTTTAAGCCATCATCGCGGCCAGCAACCCACCCATTATTGACCTCGTCTTTGGTAATAATGTCATCTATAGTAATAATAGTATACTATTAATGGTTTAGCACTTTGACTGCGGTTTTTTTTGACGACTGCGGTCTTTTTTTTTTACCTAAAAAATTCGTGCTGCCACTCTACACAGCGGTTGTGTTGCGCCGCAAATGCGTCTCGTTTGAAAAATATTACAGCTCTGCTGAGTCACAAAGATCTGTATTTTCTCAGCCGCTGCGCTAGTGTGGATTTACGCATATTAGTCACTTGTAGAAAACTCATACGCGTTTTCAGCACTCAAAGTGTTAGGATACTTTTTCTACGAAGAAAATTACAATCTATTATAACAAATAAGCATTTACAAATGAAACGAATGATATCTGCAAAATATCTAGAGGTAGCTAAACTGTTTCTAATCAAAAAGACGCTGGTTGCATAGTTTAAGTGACCTAAAAATCTTTTTTATAAAGTAAAATAAAGTGTTAGGTACACCAAAAAAAAAATCAGTTAACAATCATTTCACGATTTCGTAGCACGCTGCTACGAGATTGTAGCGGTTCGCTATGATCTCGTAGCGTTCTGCTACGCTTCTGTAGCGCTCGCCTACAATGTCGTAGCATGCTCTCGATACGATCATACGATTTTGTAGTACGTTTCTGCTACGTTGTTGTATTGGTAGATGACCTATTTTCAGTATTTTCGTGGGTATCCATCATCAGAGAATATATGATCTTATTAGTTTCTGCCCGCAGCTTCGCACTCGTTATTTCTATGGAAACGTTTAAAACTTATTTCTATTCCATGGGAACTGATGGGATATAACGTAGACTAGGGTTTCCGGACCTAGGACTACTTCTATGCAACATTTCTGCCCAATCTGTTGAGTCGTTTTGGTGTGAAGAAGTAATAAACATCCAAACTTTCGCATTTATAATATAAGTGTGATTAACCCACTACCTTGTAAACGCTTAGTAAGTGTTCAAGGTATGATTCAGCGTATTGAACAACATCCTTGAAAGTACAAACAAGTTTTGAAGGTGCTATTGTTGTGTTGTTATAGCCCTTAGGTTATTTAAAGCTGGCACAATCGTCTTTTATTTTTTAACCAACGTAAAACAAAAAAGGAGTAGGTTCTACGTTCGGCTGTATGACTTTATGGATATTCGCCGATGTTCATTGTTGTTTTATTTGCTTGTGCTGTCTGGCCGCGTCGTTATACGTTTTTCCGTGTCCTGTCAAACTACGATAGTTTTTAAATCGACCTCAACTGAGTTTTAGATCACGTGCTCTTTTGTCCCTCTCCTTTATGCCGCGTACGTGTAGCCCGCGTGAAAGAAAAAAAACATGTTCGAGTATGTCACATATCACATGTATCGGGACGCCCACACGCGGTTAATACCACACGTGCGGAAATCCGCATGACAATAAAAAAACCCTACGTCTTTGTAGCAAACACTAATTACTGTGACGTTGTTAAATCACTTCATCACCCACCTATTACCTAGCTACAGTGGTTGCTTGTATAACTAATAAACTAATTCGTATTTGCGGACTGCTCGCTGATTCAGGCTGTGTTTGCATTTTGTTGTTTGCACTGCGGATAGAATAGTTAGGCGGCGCCTTGTATTAATTATGAAGTAGTTTGTGTGGAGATAAACTATTACCGTGCTTGGATGGATCTTCTAACAACAATCTTGGCTGACCTCAGTGCTTGAAGCGAGGCTAATGGTAAGCCAGTGACTGACCGCATAGGTCGTAATGTACAATTCGCAAAGAGCGTGATACTTGACGCCTTTGACTGCGATTTTTTTTCGACGACTGCGATCTTTTTTTTAACCTAAAAAATTCGTGCTGCCGCTCTACGCAGCGGTTGTGTTGCGCCGCACATGCGTTTCGTTCGAAAAATATTACGACTGTGCTGAGTCACACAGATCTGTATTTTCTCTGCCGCTGTGCTAGTGTGGATTTACGCATATTAGTCACTTGTAGAAAACACATACCGTGTGATTTCAGCAGTCAAAGTGTTAAATTTGTCTCACTGCTAAAGAAATTTTCGGGGAAACGAAAGAAGGCTTTGCAAGGGCCTTCTTTCGTATCCCCGTACTGACAGCAGGAACGCTTGCTGTGTAACATGATACATTACATCTCATCACGCACCGGTTAGTCAGTAACACCACAGAGGTGGTTCAACGCTTGTTCATTTAGAAAAACTAGGTTTGTGTTGTTATTTTATCCCACTTTAATAATATTATATAGTTTTTGTAGATGTAATGATGTTACGTTGCGTGTTTATTACTAGACAATGCCAAGATACTGAAAGGAATGTAAAGTTACTTAGCAAAATTACAGCATAAAGGTACCTGGATTAATACAGGCTATTTTTATCGCAGAAGACTGCATGTGAAAACGTGATATGTTGTTCTGGGAGAACAATTGTTATTTAAAAAGCAATGTAACGTCAAAACAGTTTGAGTGAGGCTTTAAAAAAGGCAGGCTCGCATGTTTAAGTTATTTCATGGAGCATCCGCATATCTAGCCAAAAGTTATCAGAGTTTTCTGTCACAGAATAACAAGTTTTCAAACTAACTAACAGTAGGTAGTTTATGGAGAAAATACATAGAAAGCTGCCGTCAAGTCTTCTCACGCTAAATTTCCAATATTCCCCAAGTTTTCTCATCAACAATTTCGATTCCATCGATCAGAGTAAAGTGGTTACATATTCAAGTTTCCGGCTGCGCGCCTAATAAGCAACATCGCTGCCTGTCGAAAAGCTTACCGTATATCGGTGTTGCCAATTAAGTTAGTGGAGCGCTAGATTGTAGCGGATTTTTGGCAGCAATCGCTTATATGATTTCCATGAAAAGTTTTACCGTTTTCTAATTCATCTTTAACATTTTGCGTTCGGAAGACATACAATAAACGCTTCCATTTTTACAATTACGACTATTCAATGCATTACAACTTCCTTGTTGCTCCTTGAGTCATAACTTGCTATTCTCATTTATAGCAACCACTTGACGCTTTCTTATTAAAAATAAATGTCAAAATATTCTTCCATTTGCTGGCAACCGGCACTTCAAACTGGGTCAATTTCAAAGATTTTTGCGCTTAAGCGTTATGCTCACCGGCTAGTTCGTGCCCCGTATTAATTATCCTCATCGAGGATCCAGCAGCTTCTACAATATAGCTCCTTATTATATTCTAGAGATGCCACCTTCAGTTTTATGCATTCGGTCTTTTCAGCCGAAAAACGTCTCCTCCTAGACAAAGAACACCACCATGGCCAGCCGCTTTAAACGAGCTTGGAACGAGTTTTGCTCCAACTCAAAATCTAACAAATTACAGATAAGCAAATCATATGTACTAGACACATAAGTTATGAACATACTAGTGGTTTCTTCTCACTTCTTCCACTGGTGGACAAAAAATTGAAGTGAACTATAAAATAATTTTAATTGATAATAATGAATAGTATAAAATATGACTTGTCTAAGTGCTTATTTGTAAGCCTAAAGAAATAAACTTTCATTTCATTTCATTTCATTTCATTTCACACGGCTTAACTGGAATTAAGCAGAAATGAACATTAATCTGCTCTTTGTCTTCAATATGCAGCCTAATGAAGTTGTGTCTTGGAAATCGTTTAGTTTGTGATCATTTAATCAAGGAATTAACGTTAAAATTGACGATTGACCAGACGTCATTCTGCTACAAGGCAAATATTCATATACACACTGCACAGGTCCAACTTTTGACATCAAAGATTTCGGGTGTAATAATTAGTCAGGTGTTATAAAGATACATATAGACAGAACGTTAGGTGTTATAAAGATATAGTTGGTGAATCATTAATTCACCGCTGAAAGAAGCGCCTAGCCTACCCTAAGCAAAAAAGCGGAAGCTAAGAGCCCAATTCATCCCAACTCTAGGAAATTTGCATTTTACCACCGGCTACTGTGCAGGGGAGCAGCAAGGAACGTGAGATATTACGTCTAGTGCCCGACATGCATTTTACTTGCATTTACTAGCTGCGCCCCGCGGTTTCACCCGCGTGGTGATAGATATTTTGGATATATCTTTATGAATTGCAGCATATGTGTTATTCTGATATGTAAGCTATATTATTGTGAAGTTTCATTAAAATCCATTCGGTAGTTTTTACGTGAAAGAGTTACAAACATCCATCCATCCATCCATACTTACAAACTTTGACGTTTATAATATTAGTAGGATTTATTAACGACTTTAGACACACTCATACCAAATACAACATATATACACACACCGGAAAACAAAAACACAGTTAACTAAAAAAAAAAAAATTTATTTAAAATAACTTATATTCCAGAAAAAATCATGTTTGTAAGCAAACCGTCCATACTAAATCTAAAGTTCGTTGGCCGTAGTTACGAAATTTACTTTACCTACTTGTCGACGTGTGATCCTTCTTTATCAATAATTATTTCTTACATATCTGAAAATCGACACCAAGCAACATTTTACATCGAATTTAGTTAGTGCATCTAATCATTCGATTTTGCAAGGATACTTTTAAAGTGGCAGCAAAAAACCGACTACCGCTGGGGTAAACGTGTTCTTCAGTGGAGACCGTGACTCGGTATACGTAGTGTAGAACGCCCTACGGCCTGTTGGGATGACGATCTGCGAAAGCCGGCAGGCAGATGCTGGATGCTTCAAGCTGAAGACAGGGCGCTATTGCGCTCATTATCGACGGTCTATGTCTAGCAGTGGGCTAATATTTATTTATTTATTTTATAATTTTGGGAAAACTAACAGCTAGGTAACTAAATACTAAACACAGTGTGTAACTAACGGCTAATTATAAGTTTCCACAGATATAGCCAGATGATGACTTTGAATCCAGGAAAATTGTATGCAGTGCCGCGGGCAGAAGCAATAAAGAAAATAGATATTGTGTGTGGTATCCTGATGATTGCTATGGAAATATGTAATGAGATGTATCGTGCTCTAACGTACATCTTTACATTATAGCTGCTTTGAGTGAAGTGCTTAACACGACGCATCACATTAATAGGTAAGTATACAAACAAGAAACATATACGAAGCAAGTTCCTACTCATATATTTCTGATACCTAGAATATGGTATACGTGCATCGCTAATCTGCCAAAGTTATTGCGATTCAGGGAATAGGTTGGGGCACGTGCTAATATCCGTACGTACAAGTTACCGAGAAGTTATTTAGGTAATCTGACGCGAGTTATTATCATAATCTGAGTTAGGTAGCGCGTGCAAGGAAGCTGTATGGGCGATCGTATTATTTCTTTTTTGTGTGATGATAATAATTTGGATAAAGGTTATATTACTTATGTATATGTGTATTTTATTATTACTGAAGATAATTTTACGGTGTAGAGTGAACTATTTTATAAAAGATCATTAAAAGTTATCATAAGTATATTGACGTGATCTCTTGGTTTGTTTCTTTGAATTTACCAAGTAGATTCTCTGGGACTTGGGACCCGTAAAATAGATTCGTCGACATGTTTAGAAGACCTGGAGTCTTCACAAACGTGTTCTTGATGATGGACAGAACCTGAAATTCACGTACCTAGGTGTCAGTGAATAAATAAATAAATAATGCTGGACAATCCACACAACATTATCTAGCCACATGGTAAACAAAGATTGTGTTATGGGTACTAGATAACTGATATACATAATACAATACATTACATAGCTCGATATTTTTTATTATACTTAGAAAACGACCAGAACACCCGGAACAAATATCTGCATTTCGTACACACAATTGTTCCGAGGCGGGAATCGAACCCGCAATCTCGTGCGTCGCAGGCGGACCTTCGCCCACCGTGCCACATCGGTCGTCAAATAAAGAATAAACCAATAACCCTGTTTTACTTATAAAATAAAAGTGTCAGTCAACAAAGATCCGGGGTAAAATAACTACAGCCCCATTAAGGCCAACTGGCGCAGACAATTTAATATCCCAGAGGTTACTCGCTCTCAAGACATAATAAAGCCTGCACTCCTTTAAAAATAGATTACTGGTGTCATCTCGGTAAATCCAGTTTAATCCCAGAGAAGATAGACGGAACACTTGAAACTTTTTTAATCTCTGACGTAACTCCATTCGGTGAACAAGGCCCTCCAGATTTTTCAGAATAAAATTGGTTTCGTGAACTTATATTTTTCAACTTTGAAATTGAAAAGAACTTTCGAACAGTATAGTAGTTCATCGCTTTATCTGGCTAAGATCCTGCATTTTATATTCCGAAGGCAATGTCTGAATACTTGAGTTGAATGAAAAGTTGACGATAAAATATTCAACGCCTTGCATTGAGTGGCCAGTTGGTTATGAGAATTTTAAAATACACCTTAGTCAGTGGAGAAACCGGCTCATCGCAGGGCGAATAGGGAATGCCTAATGTAATGAAGGAGAATAGGAGTATATGCGGTTTTAATAATTAAATAATCATAAGATTAAAGGTTATAATTATTATTTAAGGTTTGCTGGAAGAGTACTCTTTTTAGGGTTAAGTTCGCCTTTGTATAAATTTTCTAGAATAAGTTTTGTGTTATGTTTTTCAAGCAAGAAGTATAAATAAGATGATTCTAGAATAGGTATTCTGATATCGAGGATAACAGATCAGTATAGTGCCTTCTAATACTCAGCTAATCTAATCTAAGCATCAAACAATAAATGTTTGACACAAAAAAAAAAACAAAGAAGTGTAGTATGTATGAAAACGTAATAAAAAACTGTTAACAAACAACACGGTAACAACTAAAACACAAGCGAACTCAACGGGCACATTTGAACTCGAAAACGGAATAGCGACGTTTTCATGTCACTTTCGATAGGTATATTTTATTTGCTAAAAAACCAGAACATATGCCTCTCCTAAAGAGCGCCATAGCAATTATTATTATTCAACCAGTGATTCAACAAAAAGTGTACCTCCGCCTTTCCTTTTAAACTTTCTACAGAGTGCAGAGTGTAGATTGCACGCTCGCTAGCATAACAAAATTGAGTGCACAGTAGACATCGCCGTCGGGGGCTCATTAAAGTGTCCTCAGGGTTTGCGAGGGGACCGCCCGCACTGTCACTCACTGTCCAGTAATGGGACGCGCACGAAGCTCAGCTGGTTCTATTTACATGACGATTCAATAACTTTTATAGTTGGCCATGATAACTCATCAATTGCATATAAAACCGTGCCCGCGCGGGCTTTTTATGAATAACATGGCATTGATTCAGATTCTATGACTTTTATAGTTGGCCATGATGACTCATCAATTGCATATAAAACCGTGCCCGCGCGGGTTTTTTATGAATAACATGGCATTAATTCAGATTCAATGACTTTTATAGTTGGCCATGATGACTCATCAATTGCATATAAAACCGTGCCCGCGCGGGCTTTTTAAGAATAACATGACATTGATTCAGATTCAATGACTTTTATAGTTGGCCATGATGACTCATCAATTGCATATAAAACCGTGCCCGCGCGGGCTTTTTCTGAATAACATGGCATTGATTCAGATTCAATGACTTTTATAGTTGGCCATGATGACTCATCAATTGCATATAAAACCGTGCCCGCGCGGGCTTTTTATGAATAACATGGCATTGATTCAGATTCAATGACTTTTATAGTTGGCCATGATGACTCATCAATTGCATATAAAACCGTGCCCGCGCGGGCTTTTTAAGAATAACATGACATTGATTCAGATTCAATGACTTTTATAGTTGGCCATGATGACTCATCAATTGCATATAAAACCGTGCCCGCGCGGGCTTTTTATGAATAACATGGCATTGATTCAGATTCAATGACTTTTATAGTTGGCCATGATGACTCATCAGATACAATGACGTTTATAATTTGCCCAGGATGACTCATCAATTGCATGTAGTGCCCGCGCGGGCTTTGTACGATTAGAACGGTACTTATGCTAAAAAGTACTTAGAATATGGCAATTATAATAATAACTTCTCGAATACATGACGATGATCATGTGCCACTATTTTGATACAATTATTTTAGGTATCTAAAACAGTCTTACATATAGATGACATGCCATTTAAAAAGGGGGTACCCTTTTTTTAATGACATATCATCTACAGACTGCAACGCGCTTATCAGTAAGGGCTTGTAGGTACATTCGAGTACTTTTGAGTACCTAAGCACCTAGTTATGTACTTGTAATTGAGTATCTAGATGCTTAGGTACTCAAAAGTTCAGACATAAATTAAGGGAGTAGATACTTAGATCCGACCATAAATATCGAACGCCATTTTTGTCAGACATTGAAATGGGTCAGTCGTTATCACTGTCAGGTTGGTCTTATAAATTGAGATATTTTATAAAATCCTAGAAAGTTTGGTTGAAAGAAGCAAAATATCTCAGGTAGTCTCAAAGATAGTTAGAAATAAAACGTAGCGGTAGAAGTAGATACCAAATTGAATCTCACATGATTCAAAAAACAAACTGTGTATGTGAAGACAATATTGAACCTCAAAAAACTTAAAATTGAATCTTTATTCATCACACACAAAATAATACATAGGAATAACTTAATTAACAAGATATGTAGGTACATAGGCGAGCTTAATAACCCTGGCAAACAATTAAGTCTATAAAGTCTCACAACACTTAACTGTAGAAGTTTAGACAAAAGTGAATCCAAGGCTACAAAACACACAAACAACAAAACAAAGTGATTTGTGTTACTTTTAGAATTGCCACCTGATTTTTAAAATTACTCACAGCCAGATCCGTTTCAACTGAACCGATAAGTTGGTAACACTGCCGCATATCTTGGTCCAACCGGCTCAAACAACACGACATCTGAACGTGTGACAACGAAAGCCGGGCGATTTACGTGTTCCCTTCGTGACAGTTCCCGGCTTATGGCTAAGGCCTGTTTTAAATGTTACCGAACATTTATCACGGATAGGCCAGTACTTCAAAATGCGACCGAAATACTAATATTATGAAATATATATTACTAGCTGCGCCCCACGGCTTCGCCCGTGTGGAAATCTGTGTTAAATCACTACACAGTATAAAACAAAGTCGCTTTCTGATGTCTGTCTGTCCCTATGTAAGCTTAGATCTTTAAAACTACGCAACGAACGAATTCTGATGAGTTTTTTTTTATAGATTAGTGATTGAAATGAAATGAAATGAAAGTTTATTTCTTTAGGCTTACAAATAAGCACTTAGACAGGTCATAAAACATTAATTCAAGAGGAAGGTTGGTTGCGTAGTGTTAAAGATCGAAGCATACATAGAGACAGACAGACAACGGGAAGCGACTTTGTTTTATACTATGAAGTGATGTTTGAATATTCTGGCCATATACAGTTAGTAAACTATTCGAATAGTAAATAACAAAATATGAATAACGCTTTACAAATACGTGGTTGGTGCGCTTTATGTTAATTGCATGGGCATTGCATTTCATATATAAATCTATGTCGTGTGGCCGATGTGAGGCTGGTATACCGACCATAAATTTTTGGCTTCGGCAATTTTTATTTACGATCAAACTAGCCTTTAAATAGCGGTAACTAATATATACCTATAAAATGTACTGGGTATGTTTTATTTATGTGTGAACATGTAATACCCGTTTATCAAAAAAATATAATTTAACTAGCGAATGATTATGCTCAGGTGGACGGTATGTGGTTTTTTACCTGTGATGGGTTTCATATACATCTGAAATTAACCTAATATATATTTTCATTAATTGAAGCCTGAAATAGATAATGACCTCCAGACTTAGCGACCATGGTCTCCACGGAAGACCAGCGCTATGGTAGGATCTGCTCTACCATAGCACATGCTGAGTGGAGACCGATTTTGTCAGTTTCTGTCTTCTGATAATCTGTTATAAGCTTAATTTACAAGAGTTTTGACAAAATAAAAATCTTTTTACTTTTACTTTTACTTCAACCTAATTTTAGCAACCTAAGATAAGACTCTACATTTTCTTCCATTCGCATTTAACGGGCCAAAGAAAATTGCGTTATGATTTGGAATATAACCGAGAATTAATTGCTAGTAGGAACGTGTCCTCAATATAAATTATCTTTATCGTCCCCGTTTTGCGAAACAGCTATTTTACAACGCGAGTGTAATAAAATCCTGATGTCTTACCTACTCGGGGAACATTATGACGTGAAATTAAAAATTTAATATCATGACTCACGGGAATATAGATATAATTTTTGGAAGAAGAAGCTTATGAGAAATAATACGGGGGAGAATAATATTCTTACGTCTGCTTGGTAGCTTTTATTTGTTTGTTGCTTAATTAACTGAAGTTTATTGTATGAGGAGCTTTGTATACCTTGCTACTTTCAAAATACATATGTACTTTATTAACAAAGAAATGTACAATTTAAGAATAGGAACATGCCCGTGTTTCGTGTTTTGTTTCAAATGTGATTACTAGATTTACATTTATATTTATTTGTATTTGTCTATGTTTATTTTTAAAGAATTAACATCATCATCATCAGCCTATAGCAGTCCACTGCTGGACATAGACCTCCTCCAATGAGCGCCATAGCGCCCTGTCTTCAGCTTGCCGCATTCACCATCTACCTGCAGTCTTTCGCAGGTCATCATCTCACCTGATTGGAGGGCGTCCTACACTACGTTTACCGAGTCGTGGTCTCCACTCAAGAACACGATGGCCCCAGCCAGCGGCCGTCGGTTCTTCGCGAGATATGGCCGGCCCACTGCCACTTCAGCTTGCTAATTCTATGAGCTATTTCGATAACCAAAAAACAAAATTACTTTATTAAGTAACACTCTTTAAACCCGTTTGTTTGACCCGAATGTTACATTCCTCGGGTTTCAGTCTTAAAATAAAGTGTACATAACTTTGTACGTAGATAAGAGAGAAATAGCTTACATATTGAGTGCCATACCCTACTTTAGATCATACCACCTTTAGATCATAATATTACCTAAAGGAAAGTATGGCACTCGGTCATTAGTCTTCACTCATTACAATGCTCTAAGTACTTACCTACATTTGAAACAGTTCAGCTACCAGCAGAATTTTGCAAACAATCAAGAGGTAGCTCAACTGATCTATACAAATAATAGCCGAAAGCGTCCCCAAGAGCCAGAATTTATTGCCCCACTTTATTTCTAAATTCCTTTTGGGGCATTGTATTATTGTGTATTCACGATCGATTGTGATAATTATTGTCAGCACCATCATGCTTATGAATGTTTCAAAATGACTATTTTGCAAAATGCGTTTTGGTTTTAGAGAGAGACTCCATCGTTAAGGAAATTTCGTCCTGAAGTCGTCATTTCACATTAACGAAGACATTAATCACGGGTTCAGGGGTGCCGATTGATGGTAAATATTTTCCCATTGACATCACACCATAAATTAACGTCAGAAACCTATCGGAATCGAAACGCAGTAAATCGATGCCAATATAAATCACCACTAGCTAATTTCGATAGGTATAGGTACTAAACGAACCTTCCGTATAAAAATATTGGGATTAATTTTATTTTATAAAAGCAAATATACAATACAAGAATTCATTATTGTACTGTACACCATAATCATTACAAAAGTACATTATTAGAATTCTGTGAATTCAAGAAAGGGAGGGGTAGTACTATAGGTAATCTAAAAATGAACATAACAAGAATACTAAAAAACAAATTATAAATATTACAAATACCGAACTAAATAATACACTACTTAAATACATAAATAGTAAGTACCAATATTCATTATTTTGGCAGGAAAACAAATATCTTATGGCTTCTACTTTATTCTCGTCATTTATTCGGGTATAAAGCAGCTAAATATAGGCGACGGTAAATAAAATTTCGCTTAAAGAGAAAAATGATAACATCTCCACAGCGCGACCTCTATAAAAATTGGATAAAAGTTAGGTTCTCGATAAAAAATATTGAATTCCCCTTGGAAAAGGTTTCAGTCAAAGTGACCGCAGAAAGTTTTCGAAGGATAAATTGAAATGCAACATGCATTTCAATTTATCTAAGTAATTACTTATTCTCTTCCAATTTTAAGTAATTAATTAAGTAATTACATATTCCTTTCCTTTAAGATGCAAGCTCAAAGCCTCGAGCAAATTCCTGCAAACGCAAGAACGTACTCAGAAACTTAACGAAGTTAGCGCACACGACTATGGAATAAGCTAGTTATATATCGCATCTAATTTAGGCTAAGTAGTGTAGTAACTTCAAGTGGTATTACCGAAGGCTCCGCTCGCAAAATACAGCCGACGGTGAATTGTCTAAGTATGTTATAGGTAGCTCAGGCCTGTATGTATCTACATCGTGAGATCGCTTTACCACCTGGGTTATGAATAATGTAACTTGCATGGAAGCTTTAAGAAGATATATTGGAGGGATACTTTATTAGGTCGAGTTTGTTTCAGAATAGGTAAAGCTTTTGGTGCAGTCAAAGAAAATTAACAAGTCTTTTTCACTAAATGAAACACGTGTGTATAATAAGAAAACCGTCTAGTTCATTTTAATGAACAAAAGGGGCACTGTTTTCACCAGCGTTGGTATTTTTTTTAACACCAGAGTAATCGGAGTTGAGACCATTTTGTAGCTAAAACTAAGTTAAATAATATTGTATTATCGTCGCATATCATATTGTATTTATTAAGTAACGGTTTATTTAATTGTACATATTAATAAAAGTAAACGCTACAAGTAAACGCATTTCATTTGATTTTTGTTTTGGATGCATAAGTTATTAAATATATATTAGACTACTAAAACTACTATATATGACTACTATATATTAGATTTACTTTTATCAGAGAATAACAACAATTTCACCGCAAGATTTTGCTTTAAAACATAACATTACCGACATACGTACCAACCTAGCTACGGAATGCAAAACAAAGCAGGAGGATTATTGGTTTTGCGACCGATACGACAGTGCACTTTAGCTACGTTGGTATGTTTTGCCGAATATTATTTATGAACGAGGTCACTGGATCACTGTACTATGCAGATATATAAAACAAAGAACATCGAAACAAAATGAAATATTAATAAGGATTACCGATGTTGAACAGATTTTCATTTACAAAAGCTTTCAATTTATTCATAATTTTCCGACTGAATACAATAGACATTTGGGTCTTTGTTCAAATTGCTTGAGGGTATGCTTTCCAAAACCTTTTTGGGGCAGTTAGCCGTCCAAAAAAGGCGTCGTTCGTGTTTAGACCCAAGTTACGATGATGTTGATCTTCAATCGCTATAATAAAATAACATAGGTAAATATTCTTACATATATATCTTTAACACACTCTCTCTGTGTTCGAAAACAACTCGAAATTTAAGTAAAACTATGTACCTAGACTAATCCCAAAGTAGTAAAAGATAACTAAATTTATAAAAGCGCATTATTATACCGCCATTATGATACACTGGCTCCATAAGCAATTTTTGAACAAACTCTGCCTATTTTATTCAAGCAATAAAAGTTTATTGCGTAATAAACAAACCTTATGGGGTACAACAATCCGAAAGGGAAACAATGTTGGGCTGTATCTACCATCATAGGTTCATACATTTATGGTCAAACCATAATCATTGTATCTAAAAGTAAAAGTTGGTCTGTTAGCTTCAACACTGCTATGCATAATTTGTTGTTTATTTTATTTTATTTGCTATTATATGTTTATGCCCCGGTGGGTCGGTGGGTCCTTCGCAAGTCGTCATCCCACCTGGACTACGAAGGACTGCAGGTAGATGCTGGATACGGCAAGCTGAGGACAGGGCGCTGTGGCGCTCATTGGGGGAGGCCTATGTCCAGCAGTGGACTGATATGGGCTGATAATGATGATGTTTAGGTTACGATAGGACTGGCATATTTCGTAAAACAAGTCATTAACAATTATATGATTTAAAAAAGCTATAATTATGTATAATAATTATGTGTGTCATTTCACTGGTAGTAAACTAGTGAAATGACATAAAGTATTGATGGTACTAATAAGAAATAAGTTATTTATTATTTCGTAAAAATATTATACCTGTGGTATTACTGAGATATGATACGTCTGATTTTATCTAAGTTCTCGAGCAACTCACAAAAAGATCAATAAAATATCCCTTATTCTCTTCCTACACTGTAGATAAAAAATACACATTTCTAGTTGTAGCAAAACTAGACAAAAATAGTTCATACTCGGCGAAAACCGTATGTGAAAATAGGGTTGTAGAGAAATATACATACACGCACGTATTCGTACGTATCCCAGAGTGGAGCACGGCTATCAGTGGCGTTTTCACGCTTCGATGAGCGCACTGAACAGCGTACATTGCAATCTCCCGGACATGCCTGAACACTTCGCTTGCGTATTGTCTTTCATTGGTTGAAAGCTGGCTACACTATCTTTCGCGTAGAGATTATTATTATTATATCATATGTTTATTCTTATATCTTTAATTTTCAGAATATATTATGTTTTACATACAAGTAAAAACATTCTGAAAATTAGAGGCGTACTTACAACAATAAAAACAAAAACACATTACAAAATGTGCTGGACATTTCGCCCCAAATTAAGGGGACTCCAGAGTGCCATGTATGGCGCACCGTCTATAAGATTTCTCTAAAGTGCATCTAATATAAGTGATTAATAATATCACATTACGTAAACAAAACTGATCTTCAAAAGTTTATATTTCATTTTACAATAGTTTATGTAGTTTTGTAATAAAACACTGGAGAATAACACTTTAAAACAGCACAGGGTTTTAGACTTTACAGAAAATATAGTAACTTCAAGTGAATTTAAAATACTACAATAAAAAACAAACCCGGAGATGACATTATTACCTATTTTATGTGCTTCTCATTTCGAAGAATATTTAAAAGATCATTTATAAGCTACCTACCTAATATTAAGCTACATACGGTTTAATTTAGGTACCTAGGATATCGGGCAAATATTAGTATTACATTAGAAATTAATAATGATTGTAACTTAAATTTGCTTGTAAGTTTGTAACATAGAATAAATACCTTATTCATGACTTTAGTAGGTACCTTACATCAACCAAAAGAACTAAAGTTTGCCTATTCTATAACAGATAAAATTTGCACAAGTCTATGTAAAAAATAAGCGCCGTCTGTCGACCACTTTTGGTAAAATTGACATGCAATCTGACAGTCTTAGTTATTCACGGTATCCCCTTAAGCAGTGGATGAATCGGTGGTGATCTGTATACTAAATGTCGTTAATAATGGTTAATGTGGAAAAAAAGTTAATGGCCTGTACTAATTTTCCAACAAGGATTTAGAACCCCAATAAGCACTCACGATGTTTTCGCCAAGGAAGATAAAGCAGAGCCAATTACTGCAAAAGATGGGAAAAATTGCACAATCAATCACGGGAAATATTCAAAACAAACCCGGTTTGTTTACTGCCCCTGCCAAAGAAATATTAGACTAATTGTGGGGCCCCGCCTTCGCATCCATCCTTCGAAATTAGTTTGGGGCACCGCATACTGCTGACTTACGACACGATTTTACCCAACTTGTTTCTATAGATCATATATCAACCTTATCAGTTAAGGCTTTTTGTTTCTGTAGTGCTTACGTGGGTAAGTAATTATTAACTGACTTCAAAAAAGGAGGATCTTAATTGGGCTGTATTTGAAATTAGATAATCGATATATTTACCGACTGTTAATTTTGATAATGATTTAGCTTTTGTTTAGAAAATGATCCCAAGGTCTCATGAAAGTTAACTACCTATATATAAACATATATATAAAACCTATATATAACTACCTGTATATAAAACCAAGGAGTTAGGAGTTTTTTCTGTAAAATCTTAACACTTTGACTGCGGTTTTTTTTCGATGACTGCGATCTTTTTTTTTACCTAAAAAATTCGTGCTGCCGCTCTACACAGCGGTTGTGTTGCGCCGCACATGCGTTTCGTTCGAAAAATATTACAGCTCTGCTGAGTCACAAAGATCTGTATTTTCTTAGCCGCTGCGCTAGTGTGGATTTTCGCAGATTAGTCACTTGTAGAAAACTCATACCGTGCGTTTTCAGCACTCAAAGTGTTAAAAAAACAGTGAATGTAAAAGTAATTTGAAGTTGGTTGTTAGTTTCTGTCTATTGACCTTCTTAGTTATACCTATAGGAGCTATAGGAAATACATATATAAAGAGTACCTACCTAATCTAATTTTTATTGTGAAATTCCCTTTTTAGTAACGCATACAATTAATCTATAGAGGGTCTACCGTAAAAAAGCATCATATCATATAATGCGAAGATTGTTAACGAATCATTTCACCTTAATTTAACTGTCACAATATAAATGTAAATGATGCGGCAAGCTGAAGACAGGGCGCTATGGCGCTCATTAGGGGAGGCATATGTCCAGCTGTGGACTGCTACAGGCTGATGATGATGATGATTTATGTAAATGTGTTGTGGCTCACATTAACATTGTGAAAAATGCATGCCTGTCAACAAGTTATGCATGGTCATGTTCCATACGGCTAGCTTGTTTTTACCCGTACTTTTGACCAGTAGGCATACTTTATTCTTGTCTTGAGCAAAACCTTCTGGTTGCTCCATGTTCGATACATCGAACACGGAGGTATATTAGCAGCATCAGCAGTTTGGCCTAAGTAGGTTACTCGTGCCGCGAGCGCGGACCGGGCGCCTACAGAGGTCAGTGCATCACCAGCTGCCATTCAAATCGCACTCATTACCATCATACATATTAGTCGTAGTTTTATATACAATATAGCTATTGTTTCTATATTCGACTGTTATTATATCAGCATTCCGGGAAGAGCTAGCCGCGATTCCTTCACTCCATATAAATCATTCTTAAGTTCTCGATGTCGATGTGATGTTCGTGAATACGCGTTTAAAATATTCAGTGAGTTTGATTTATGCTACTTATCCTTAAGCCGCAAGCTATGTTAGGAATTTACAGTGCTCAACAAAATTAGGTTTTTTAATTTGCTATTTAAAAATGCTGTGCAAAAAAAGCTGCAACCTACAAATATCGTGCAAAGTACTAATTGTGTGGTTACTTACTTACTTGTTTCTGGACTGGTTTCCACAGCTTGGCCACAGGTGGGCCCTTTTTGCGTGTCGGGTGGGAGGGCTGCTAGCCTAACCACCCGATGTCCTCCAGGAAGGCAAGCAGCTCGCTGATGCCGGTGCATGTCTCTCTAGGCGCTCTCGGTATCATCATCATCAGCCTATAGCAGTCCACTGCTGGACATAGGCCTCCCCCAATGAGCGCCAATGAGCGCCATCGCGTCCTCGGTAATTATGTGGCAAAATGCTAGGTATCTTCGCCATACCTGGTTAGTAAGGTCAGTTCTTTGGATATAAGAAAGCTTATTCTCAGTGAAAGGTACCCATCGTGCTCGAGTTATTTACCATTTTTATCATTTCCACGATCCCCAATCGTATTCCTGGCCTTGCGTATACAACAGATGTCTCCGGGTTGCTTTGTTCAATATTTGACGATCATTTCAATGTTCCTCGTCACTCATACAAAGAGTAGGTTTAGGTTCAATTGGATATGAAATTAAGATTTATCAACAATATTATAATAATAATAAAGCCCTTTTTATATATATAAAATATAAAATAATCATTTATTTTCTCTTCACAAAAAGGTACATAAAATACATAATACAGGTACATAATTGTTAGTTATACATATATATAACTACCTAGTTAATAAGATGCTTATTTTCAGTTGTTTCAATAGTAAATAAATTATATCACTTGGAAAGAGAGTGATATAATTTAGTTTAAAATAAAAATCACTTAAAATCTACTTAAATAAAAAATGGCACGCAAATGCACTTGTTTCATATTTATATAATAGAATAATTAGATTAAATTAAAACTGAAATTAATAAAAGGTTTTATTGGACCTTTCATCGAGTGAAAGCCTCCATTCTACTCCATGCTATTCTTGAGCTTCGTTTATATCCATATTAATATTTGAACTTTCACATTTATTATATTAGTGTAAGAAATTTTTGTAGAGGTCCAGGATTATTGATGATCGCAGTGAAGGTGTTGAATAATAAACTAAAGGACACTGCCTGCCTCTGGTAGGTTCCTTTAACACTTTCATTGCCAAAGACGCACAACAACGAGTTTACGATCCTGGAATAGCGGCGTGCCCCTTCGGATCGCACCGCAAAGGCTGGGCAGTGAAAGCTTTAAATCGAATCTTTCGACGTCCACGGGCTAAGTAAAAGGGGTCAATTCTTACGTCGCCACCGCCACGGCTGATTACAAACTTCATCATTATCAGCCTATGTTAGTCCACTGCTGGACATAGGCCTCCCCATTAAGCGCCACAGCACCCTGACTTCAGATTGACGCATCCAGCATCTACCTGCAGTCTTTCGCAGGTCGTCATCCCTCCTGGTCGGAGGGCTTCCTACACTACCATTACAAACATACCTAACCTTAATTCTTCAAGCTAACACATACATCGCTTGTTTCCATTGTCAGCCAAAACTTGTATGAACACACAAGCGAGCTTTTACTTGTAGATACATATTGGTAGACAACTTCTCAAACATTTGCGTTTACCCAAGTTAGTCTTTGATAGGGAACCAGTTACAGAACTGTCTAGAGCGCTTACAATAGACATATGTAAGTAAATACCGGGTTTCAGGCATGCCTCAATGGATATTCGAATGGAATTCAATGCCGGGAAAACAAAGAAGATTGTAGTCACGTGGTCGGTACGCTCGAGAGGACAAAGTCTCAACAGAGTTCTAATTTGTATTGCTAGCTGCGCCCTGCGGCCGCGAAATCTATGTGTCAAATGGTTTATAAACCATTATCTTGAATCACTATCCGTTAAAAAAAACCGCATCAAAATCCGTTGCGTAGTTTTAAAGATCAAAGCATACATAGGAACAGACCGACAGCAGGAAGCGACTTTGTTTTATACTATGTAATGATCATTCCAGCGATACCCAATAAGTACGTCTACCTACATCCAAATCTGTATGTTGCCAGCATCAAGCAAGGTATTCGCCGGCCCCTCATAGATTCGCAATGGCAACCCTGAAATTAATAAATAAATCATCCCTGACAATTCACACAGCTTATCCCTAAGGTAAGCAGATCTTGTGTTATGGGTACATACGAGATAACTGATATACATAATACATTACATTACACAGATATAATTTTTTTATAAGACATAGATAACGACCAGAAGAAATATCTGAAGAGCGCACACACAATTGTCTCTAGGCGGGAATCGAACCTGCAAACTCCTGCGTCGCAGGCACACTTTCGCCCACCGCGCCACGGAGGTCGTCAAGTAGGTCAAACTGTCTGTTTCAAAAGAGAATGTTTCAATCTTTTTCATGTTAGTCGGAACAAAATAAACAAATATAAATCATCCCCGATAAAGATAAAAGAATTGTTCCTGAATAAATCTAATCAAGCAAATTCTCAATAAAAATGCAAAAAGCATAATAATCTGCATTGTTTTATTTCATTCGCCGAGGAAGTTTCCGGAGTATCATCCCACTGAATAAAGACGAATTTACATAGAATGAGTTAGATACAGAGTAAAAACACGCTCGTCTTAGCATGAGTGTGTTTTCCATGTGAGGATACAATAATTTGTTCAGTCGGTCAAGCACAACGTTTTTATCTTAAGTAGAATAGAGAAGAAAGAAGTCGGATGAGAAGAATATTGGGACAAATGTTTGTACGATCTGCATTTGTTTGGGGCTAGATGATACTGTGTGGATCGTCCAGCATTATTTATTTTATTTTACTGAAATTTCACACCATTCCACGGGTTGTGTTGCAGACTTTAGTTTGTAAACTTTATTACTGATCAAATAGGCTTGGTTGATATGATTTTGATTACCATGAACAGAAAGAAATAAGATATTTATTTGACCCCGGGGGCCGCGGGTCACAACTTTTTATTTAGATAAAATAAAAATTGCATCATCCCCCCTCTAAATTAACATCGAAAGTAAACTTGTGTGTATGATGTGCGTGCAGATCTGTAGGTTTACTGTGTAAAAGTGTCCAAACAAAAAACAAGCTCAGAATTTTAACTAGACTTTATCATTTCTTTGCTCTTTTATCATTATCTGGTGTTTGTTCAGTTTGAATTAACGCAATAGGAAAAAAGGGAGAATTGATCTTTATTCACGAAGTTTTCTATTAAATAATTCAATATTTTCCGTTCACAATAATTGTGAATAAGGTAAATACAATAGATACTGTTGTACGTGTTCGAGTGTACAAGTGATTGTACATGCTTTGCTGTAGTTGGTCAGAAAGTTTGTAGGCTTAAAATTGCTTTATTTATAAAGCAATTTTTGTTTGATGGTCACGGGCCGGATTTCAACGCTTTGCCGGCTGGAGGTGGCCTGCGGGCCTTAGTTTCCCCATCCCTGGTTTAGATGGTTTAGAATTTACCAGATTAAATTTTCCCCTCTCCCCTTTGTTCTCTCGCGACCAACTGATTGCGCCGCCTAGATAAATATACATGTACACAGTTTAGTTCTTTGGCCAGCGACGGACAATAGCATGTACGCGAATAAAGCTGTGCTCTGCGATCCCCAACCCGCATGCCCAGCGTGGGGATTATGAGCACAAAATAAATAATAAAATATCAGTTATCTAGTCCCCATAACACAAGCTCTGCTTAGCTTTGGGATAGATAATGATATGTAATGTCCAGCATTTTTTTATTGTTTTTAGAAATCAACCACAAGTATGTTAAATAAATGTTAACTAACGCGGGATTATTTTATGTTTTTTGCAGATTATGGAAAAATCTTTACTAAGTATAAATGAAGTCGCTTCCGCTGTCTGTTCGCTTTGATACGGATATTAACGCAGTCTTCAGCAATATATAGTGTGTTTCAAGAGGAAGTAAACCTTCTTTCATATGTACGAAAAACGTCCAAAGCCGGGGCGGGTCGCTAGTAGAATATAAGTATCTTTTTGTGTTTGGAAGTTATCCAAAAAGTCTTATCTCACTTTGCACCCCAGTGGATAGGATAAATCGGACATGCACCTTACATCTCTGCGATCCGAGTCCGACTGTTGTACCGGTACAAAGCGAAACAGGCTCAGGTAAAAATATGTCGTTGGCAGCGGTCCAACCTTCCCGATATGTGATGGACATCGAACAAAGCGCGGCCATCTGTCTTGGGGACTAGAGGTGGACCAATCCGTGACGTAAGTAGGTAGGTTTGTATCTACAGTGGCTAATGTAGCTAAGGTAGTTAAATAATAAGGTAGTTTTAAACTGTTAACAAGTGTTCAACAATGGAAGTTAACAGTAACTACTTTATTGAAACGAGTAACAGACTACTATGTAACTACTATGTTGTACTAGTACAAAGCGAAACAGGCTCAGGTAAAAATATGTCGTTGGCAGCGGTCCAACCTTCCTGATTTCTAATGGACATCGAACAAAGCGTGGCCATCTGTCTCGGGGACTAGAGGTGGACTCATCCGTGATGTAAGTAGGTAGGTTTATATCTGCATCGGCTAATGTAGCTTGTGGTAAAAAGTAAAAATGTTATTTATTGACAAAATAGGTACAGACAATATGAGTCCATAGGCTCCTGAACTAATGAAAAAAACAACTGTGTGTCAGGAACCAGTGGCTTCTCCAACGAATATTTACAAATAATTATGTCAAAGCAACTTAGGTAATAAGTAATCTTAAGAATAAGTAATATTAATAAGTAATATGAGTTATAAGTAATCTTAAATAGAGAAAACCAACCAAATAAAAAACGTGTAGAACCAGGGATTAAAAACTTGCTTGTGCTATAAAAAATACTTAGATACAGCCGAAAATTAAACCTCCTATTTTGAGAATAAACAAAAAAATCCCTGGCTACCTTTCGCCGCCAAAACAGGAAGGCATCACGCAGCTCCCTGTTAATTAATAAAGCACCACAAACCGGAATCAACTAAAACCTTTCCGACTCAATATTATTTCCTATCCTAAAACCGTTAATGTATATTTTCCGGGCAAAGGTTCCGAGCTAACGATTGGACTGGCAGCCCTGGCAGGCAGGTTACGGGCTAACATTTCACTCGCAATGCATGACCTGACTGGTCGACTGCTGGCTAACATTTCATTCGGAAACAATTACCTGGCACCCCCTGAGCAAATACGGCGTCAAATAAACGAGACCACGTTTCTGTCGCGAAGTATTGAGGACCCATCAACAGTAACTTAATTGACGTCGTGAAATGGGCTATTATAATCGTGAGCATTTGACGACCGATGTGGCGCGGTGGGCGAAGGTCCGCTTGCGACGCAGGAGGTTGCGGGTTCGATTCCCGCCTCGGAACAATTGTTTGTACGATCTGCAGATATTTGTTCCGGGTGTTCTGGTTGTTTTCTATGTATAATAAAAAAGTATCTATCTATGTAATGTATTGTATTATGTATATCAGTTATCTAGTACCCATAACACAAGCTCTGCTTACCATGGGGCTAGCTAGATAATGCTGTGTGAATTGTCCAGCATTATTTATATTCCTTTACATGAAAAATTTGCAAAAAAGAGATAAAATAACATACGATTTTTAAAACGAAATGATTATGTTCATTGTCTAGTCCACGTGTGTAAACGTGGATCCAATGCTGTGTGGATTGTCCGGCATTATTATATTATATTTTTATATGTAGGTATAGATTATTGTCACATAGCGAGGCTTAGAGACAAAAGATGGACATACAGCACCACCATATGGAGAGGACCTCAAGGAAAAAGAAAGAGAGGAAGGCCCTCAACACGCTGGGAGGACGAAATAAAAAAAGTCGCTGGTCCAAAGTGGTGGCAAACAGCTCAAGATAGAGAGAAGTGGACATCGTTGGAGGAGGCCTTTACCCAACCTGCTATCAACCAAATGTAGTGTTAAATAACGTAATAACAGTACCTAAATCAATGTAGCAGGATCAAATAAAGTCTTTTTTATTTTTATTTTATTTATTATAGATTATTGACGACACTAGTCAATCTACCTGCTGATTTTATGTACTTGAGAGTAGAAATAGTTCACGCATAATTTGTGGGTAGACGAATTTTGTGGAAGGATGCAGTAATCTGATGTTCAAATGTTTGATTGATCAAAACATTTTCTAAAATTTAAAAAGGTTGCAATCAAAGTGCTTACATGGCGTAGTTTCTATACTCAGAAATAACGAGCCTAAAGCTACCTTTAAATGTATAGGAATTTAGGTTCTTAGGTCTTGTAATGAACAAACGTATCCTATCTATTGATAACTTAAGTAGTATAATACTCTACTAGTACTATTGTCCTATTTGTAGGCATTATGTTACTTATTTCCCCCACATAATTTCACAAACTTTGTTTACTTTACATAATACTGTGTGAATCGTCCAGTACTTATTATTAATTTTTTTCTTCAGAAGCTGACCTACTAAGATTTTGCTTGAAAGCTTTTAAAAAAAAGAAGATACAGAACCTTGAATCCTGACTCCTAATTTCACAAAAAATCCTCGAAAGCTACTTTATCATTATAATAAAAACAAACGGCGCTTTTTATCACCATATCGAATATTCAAACGAGACTGTAAATAATCCAAAGGAGCTTTATCATCATTTCGAATATCGGGGTTTAATACGGGCGAATGTGTCGATTTAAAGCCCTCGTGGGATGACTCCGTCTTCATGTATCACTGCCTAGATAATTATAGCCAACTACTGGGATTTATGGTCGTTATGTTGGCAGAACTGAGCCAGTTGGTGACTACAACTACAATGTATAGATATTATTTTGGTCGAAAGGCTTTCGCACTAAAGTGGCTCGATCATTTTTCGCAGACTGTTGTTGGTATTCGTTTTTACTGATCAGAAAGTACAGGAAAAATGTGTATCCTTTTAACTTAATATATCTCTAACACCTTATAGCATAAATATAGCACTTATATAAATATATACATAAATACCGACCTATAATTCCAATTCAACGAACAGACAGACTAGCTTCTATAATATTTTAGGAATACCTCCAGCTACTTGGCTCTGGCAAAGCGCCAAATCTCTCCCAAATAACAGTTCAAGCCTCACCCCTCTACCTAATGCAATTTGTAGTTAGATTTTATTCAATTCAGGATATCTGTAGCGATAGGGTTGCTGATTAGGTAGACTGAAAAGTAATTCACCTCTTTGAAACCTGTGATCTTGAGATCGGTGTTAAAAATGGGTAGAAGCACCGTTATGTTTCTAGAAAATAAATAACGTTGATGCTCGTGAATCTTGTGAACCTTGGTCCAAGAAAAACCACTATTGTGGTTTGCTAAAAATATCGCAGTTAGGATTACAAGATTTACGAGAATTGACGTTATTTATTCAACAAAAAAACTAAGGACTATATAATTAAACTGAGGCTAAGCTTCAGAAAGCTTTTACTTGTCCATCTAACTCGTAATTGGTTGTTAATGAGATGATAAATTATATATCCAGCAATATTCAATCCACGTATAGGTTTACGTAGATTGAATACATTATTTTCAGGGTTAGTAATAACAACCCCCACTTTTAAAAATAGTGTTTTTTTAAAAGTGGGGGTTGTATCAAAGTTTATCATAGTATAAAACAAAGTCGCTTTCCGCTGTCTGTCTGTCCTTCTGTATGCTTAAATCTTTAAAACTACGCAACGGATTTTGATGCGGTTTTTTTAAATAGAGTATATACATAATACTTATATATATAATACTTTTTTAGTGATTTGAAGATATTTTTTTATAAACATAGATTTCCACGTGGATGAAGCCGCGGGGCGCAGCTAGTATCATATAAAGTAGAGTGCACTGAAGTCCTACTTTTCAATTTCATGATGAAATATCGCATAGACTGCGGCCGTATTATTTCCGATATCCGTTGCAAATCTGCGATATTTCATCGGCGTGCGCGCTTTGGTGGTGACTGTATCAAAACCTGCTGAAACTAAAAGCTTCCAAATGGTAGACTGCGTTCGATAATGTAGCTGATAAATCAAATCAAATCAAAATAGTTTATTGCTTTAACTTAAATTAATTAATATATTACAGTGGTATGGGACCCTCTTTTAAGTAATGTAATACCTGTGATAGAGGGTCTCGCTCTGCAGCGCGGCTATCTTAAAGATAAATGAACAAAAAGTACGGAAACGACGTTTAAACAGACAAATAAATTTTGCTATGGAAATGGCATAGTGACCTAAATATATTTGACCCATATCTGGTCCATAAATTTGAGAATAAAGCATTATCTATCTTCCTACCCTCAGTTAGCATATTATTGATGGAGCTACAGAAGAGGGAAGGGATTTTCTTCCCGGTCGAACTAACGCTATTGCGAAGTTTACTTTGACTTTAGTTTGATTCTTTATTTACTTAACAACTTCTGAATTGAAAGTCGTAAATGCAACACCCCGTATTTCTGTTTGTAATAAAACTTTTCTTGTTTCCGCGGTTTGACCCGAGATGTTGGATTACGTTGACAAATATTGCCGCTTCTGAGGCTTTTATCTTCCCTGTAGCTACTGTTCGGAGATAAAATTCAGATATCTGTTCTACCTGGCGAATTGAGTTTGTTTTTGTTTGAGTTAGATGGGATAAATCCTAATTTATTTTCGTTGTGAAAGCGGAAGCTGCAAGTAAGTAGGTCATATTGCCGTGGTAAAGATACTTATCTATATCATCCTATATATAAAAATCAATTGCTGTTCGTTAGTATCGCTAAAACTCGAAAACGGCTGGGCCGATTTAGCTGCTTTTGGTTTTGAAATGTTTGTCGTAGTCCAGGGAAGGTTTAAACGGTGAGAAAACATGGTAAAATTGCGCAGAAATTTCCACGGGGGTGAAGCCACGGGGCGCAGCTAGTCTCTAAGGATATAGAAAAATACCTTGCTAATACCTTCCTAGGTATTTTCCAATTTGCATAAATATTGGCTGATTTGACTATCTGGGCATTTTAAACACATCTGCTAAAAGTGCAGTTAAAGACATATTTTATATTATACAATTAGTTTCTGCCTGCGGCTTCGCACTCGTTGTTTCTATGGAAATGTTTTAAGGTTATTTCTATCCCATGGGAACTGATTTATGGGATACAAAGTAGCCCATGTTTTATTCCGGGCCTGAAACTACCTGTACGCAAAATTTCAGCACGATCCGTTTTTAAGTGAAGTGTAACAAACATCCGACACACAAACTTTCGCGTTTCGTATTAGTAGGATTGTCATTCAACACAGCTCTTTCGTATTCCTAGAAACCAGTCCCTTCTGATTTATGATTCCTCCAGGCCTGAACTGTGTTCAACTTCCAAATTTGCTATAAAGTTGGACAATTGACTCGCTGTCTAAGACAAACATTTGCCGAACACAAATTGGGAGAACAAAAAGTTCGAGAGAGTTTTATTTCCCGAAACGCCGATATACTTCCAGAATCGATTTAAACTAAATCATAAACCAACACATGGTAACTAGAGGTGGAACTTATTAAATTATCTGTGTTCGGAGTAAAAAGTTTGGTACAGCTACAAGCGAGCGAAATCAAATCCGCTAAAATAACATTGAGATTCATTAAAGTTGATGTTATTTTTCAATTTAAAACGGTCTGGATTAGGCTCCTCTTGTTTAGATTCAACCCCTTCTGGAGGTCATCCAATATGATCAATCTCTTTTACTGAGAGTTTTCATTTTCCGCCGTGGTAAATTCTATTTCAGGGTTTTATTGAAAGATTATCGAATCACGATCGATTTTGTCCATTTATATAAAGATAAGGAGAGAGTGTAGTGTGTGTGTAGTGTGTAGTATGTGTGTAGTGTGTGTAGTGTGTAGTGTGTGTGTAGTGTGTAATGTGTGTATCAACTTCGGTCACGGTGCACTTAAATTAGGGCTCGTAGATTATACAGTTGTACCTAGAAGGAAATAGTTGTTACATGAATATTATCTGCGGAAACTTTTTAATTGGTCCTCAGCACTCATGCATATTAACCGGCATGTACAATGTACATATTATGGAAAATAGCCTGTTTTAAAAACTAGCTGTAAGTATTCTTAAATTGAAAAAAAAAACCTAAATTTTATTACAATCAAAGTGGCCCTAAGTTATAAAGCACTTTGAATTTGAACTAATTTGAAGGTCTTCAAAACATGAAATTAGCCCGTGAAACAAATTCAAAGGGTTTTGAATTTTGAATCGTGTGATCCAAGGCAGGTGTCACAGATAAAATTAAATTATGTCTCTTAAACAAAAGGACGACTGTTTATGAATTAAAACAAAGTTAAATTAACGCGACCTGGGCATGAATGAGGGTCAGTCCCAGTTGAATGGATGAAATTGATGCCTTTCATTTCGAAATATTGTTTCTTACTGAGTCAGTTTCATTTGTTGTAAAGAATTGGCAGAAAAGCCAGTTGAATTAATTCATCAAAATCACGCAGTTTTAACATTTTTTTTCAATTAAAAAAAAAAAACAGTCTTCTATATTGAGTTCGGGCCCGGTCCGAGTAAAAGTTTTATTATCTGAGACTCAGGCCTTATATGATCTCAATTGCTTTAGCAATTTTTTTGCATTATTAGAGAGTACTTCTACAACCTGGCGTCCTTACTCAAGAATCGGGAAGCATTAAGCTCAACCCCTGACGATTAAAAGCTTTAGATAGGTCCGGACTTTGCATGTGTTTGTGCCTGAGGTTAATACTCAGATTCGTTTGACAAGGGTCAAGTCAGCCCTGGTCCTGAACTGCCAGGCTGACATTCAATTTCACCAGAGTTAAAAAGTCATCTACGTTATTTTCAGCAGTAGAGCATTCGATTTAAAGGTACAAAAGACCCTCACTGACAGGTTTTCCAACCGTTTTTGGTGTTGGTAAAGCAAAAAAAGATCCCCTTTTTCCAATTGCTTTGCTTAAAATTGACAGTAATTAAATAAAAATAGAAACTGAGCGTCGAGAGCATGAATAGTATTGTGTTAAGTGTTTTTGAAATATTGTATAATAAAAAATATCTATCTATGTAATGTATTGTATTATGTATATCAGTCATCTAGTATCCATAACACAAGCTCTGATTATCATGGGGCTAGATAATGCTGTGTGAATTGTCCAGCATTATTTATTTATTTATTCTCATCTCTGTTAACCAGCAATAAAGGCTTATTTTATTTTACTAAATAAGAAAAAAAAAACGGCAGTGTCTGTATCCATGCAGCTCTTTAAAAGCGAGTATCATTTTATTTTTAATATTATTTTTACCTTCATGCAATCTACTGTTACTCTGAATTCTCTTTTCGGTTTAAACCGTGGATAGGTGTTCCAATCTCCACAGTTTAATTAAATCGCTAGATAGGTAATTTAGATAATGGACTCCATCGAGTCCGGCGTGGATTATTAAATTGTCTCATAATCATAAAGTATATTCCGTGCATTTGAAATCCTTATGAGCCTTGAAAAAATTACACTTAGTTACGTACATTTGTATTTTCATTAGTGTAGTAGTGTAAAGTGTTATTTATTTATTTTATTAAGGCAACGCTAACAAAACATATAAAACATTTATATAAAAACATGGTGCAAATTATAGAGGTACTAGCTGCGCCCCGCGGTTTCACCCGGGTGATAGATATTTTGGATAATATACAATATATCTTTATAAATTGTAGCCTTTGCGTTATTATGATGTATAAGCTATATTATTGTAAAGTTTCATTTAAATCCATTCAGTAGTTTTTACGTGAAAGAGTAACAAACATCCATCCATCCATACTTACAAACTTTCGTGTTTATAATATTAGTAGGATTATTAAATGTTTTCTTATAACAGGTTTGCCGAACATTTGCATTAAGTGTAAAAAAAAACAGCTAAAATACTTAAAGTCATAATGGATATAGCTAAAACTAGATATGATCGCACAGACAACTATCGGTGACTGTATACAGTCACCGACAGTTGTCTGTGCGACATCAGAAATACCAGAAAATTGTGAGTTAAGTTTATTTTTATACATAGGCAAATGGTCTCCACATGAATCAAGTTTGGGTAATTTCTGAGATATAAAACTGTACTCATTACTGATCTAATAAAATGGGCTCTAAGATCAATATTCGTTCTATACTACAACGATTATTGATCTTAGAGCCCATAATTAGAGCCACTGATAATTTTAGTTTTTGGATAAATATGAGTTTGTGAACACTTTCATAGAATACACTAATAATATCTTCTGATTACCAAATAAAAGTATTTTTTTAATTCTTTGGTTTATTTTTTTTATATCTGTTGTCTAATAATAGTTTTAAGTTATACAATTTTGTATGAACGTCGCTTAACAAAGTGCCATAAGTATTAACTAATTGGTTAATCGAAAACTACGGTAATAGTTTTATTTATAGCATTATTACCATGCTTTCTGTTTGGTGAAATTAACCTTAGCCTTTGGGCGCTGGGAGGTGCGACACAGTTTTGAACTTACGCGCCTTCCAGTGTTCCGTTGTGTTTTAGTTATGTTTTTATTTATATTGTTATCTTAGTATTCCGTTGTGTTTTAGTTATATTGTTATCTTAAATACTCGTAGTATAAAACAAAGTCGTCACTGCATACGTAGTATAAAACAAAGTCGCTTCCGGGTGTCTGTCTGTCCCTATGTAAGTTTAGATCTTTAAAGCTACGAAACGGATTTTGATGCGGTTTTTTTAAATAGATACAGTAATCCAAGAATTATTATTAATGAAGGTCATTGGGGAGGCCTATGTCCAGCAGTGGACTGATATAAGCTGATGATGATGATGATGATGATGAATCCAAGAATAAGGTTCTTATGTATGTATATGTATCGAAGAGGGTAGTTAGTTCTATATAAGTAAATTAAATTGAAATTGAATATATTGAATTTTTCTTCATCAATACCTCTTAAATCCTACGTTACTGCAACGTAAATATATGTACCTATGTAGGTACACACGAGTACACTTCTGGCTTGTGTTGCTTGGAGAGCCCGGGGCACCCACCGAGAGCCTGTCAAATACAAACTTTGCCTTTGCCGATGGAAGCTTTTGCCTTATTTTGCACCTCCTGTTTTCTTTGTTTTTACTTTGTTATGTACGCTGAGTTAAAATGAAAAATAAATCGGGGCGTTTATTAGTAGGTTTAGTTTATAGAGGTTACTCTATCAGTAAAGTTTATTATGTAAATAATCAAATAAAAAGGTCAATAAAAAAAAGGTGTATTATGCAAAACTTTAGGAATTTGTGCGTTTTGCTTATCTCAACCTCTAAGCGGGCGAAGCTCCGTCTGCGAAGAAGGAAGTTGCGGGTTCGATTCACGCCTTAGGACAAATGTTTGTAGCTAACGCAAATTGATGCTGCGTGAATTGTCCAGCATTATGTATTTATTCTTGTTAAGGCCAAGGTTCTATTGACTAATGAGCGTAAAATACGAGTAATAGAGGTTTTGCGCTTGCTGCGATAAAAAATAATAATTATGAACGCGCAATTAAAAATAAATTTAGCTTATTACATTGTTTATATAGCACTGAAGTTATAATTATGCTTGTCAACTCACACATATATTCGTTTTCTGGGGTGTAAGGGGGACTCCTACATCTCGTCTTCCAAGCCAATCTAACCTGCACGTAGTACCCTGCTAGATACCGAACAAGGCTCTGGGGAAAATATCAAACAATCTTCATAATTTGATAACTCAGCTAATTTACAATTATTTTCCATTACTTGACACTAGCAGAGAAACTTGTCAAATCATACACATAATGCTAATAACAAAGAACACACACACACACAGCCCATACTAAACACTCTTGAAGACTGGGGAGTCTTAGGATCCAGTGGATTCTAGCTAGTTCTAATTCTAACCCACCTAGGTGCCATTAAAGTAAGAGACTAGGGCACTTCAACCGATCTTCATACCAAATCTTGGCAAGCCATAAGACCCTATGTTCTCTAGCACCTAAGTTATTACATCTTAACCCTACCTTAACTGGGCCCCAACTTTGGAGAAGAAAATAGATCGGTTAAAATTTTACGGAAACTGGTTTGCATTTCGTGCATCTTACTGTTGTCTACATAATTCTATTTGTCTACTTATACAGGGTGTCACGGAAAGGGTAAACTAAACGGAAAGGGGATGAAACTGGACATTGAGAGGAACAACGTTTATTGAACTTCACTTGTTAAGTTCTTTTAATCACCTATTTTATGTTAAATAATGCAAAAGTGCGTGTAAAAAGACATCAATACTCGTAGGAGGAAAAAACTTAATTTTTGGCAACAAAAAAGACATTATATTATAAATGCAAATTGTATTAAACTTCTGGAATGTCTGTCTCTTTGTTCCATTATAATCATCAGCCTATGTTAATCCACTGCAGCACATAGGCCTCCCCAATGAGCCCGAAAGCGCCCTGTCATCAGCGCGACGCATCCAGCATGTCTCATCTCTCTGTCTGTCAGTTAACATTTCACGCCTAAACGACTGAAAAAGAAGGATATAAATAAAATGTGGAATGAAGATAAATGGTATCCCGGGATAAGCATAGGCTATCTACTCTTATCCGGAAAACGCGTGTGGGACCGCAGGCGAAAACCAGTATTGATAGGGCCTCGAAATTAATCCCCAAAATAAATTCACGTTATTGTTTGCAGTTTCTAAATTGGTTCTCAGAATCGCAACCCTGGCTCCACAAACATTTTCATTATCTTACGTTACTTCGTAGTTAATCCAAGTTTTGAATGGCGTTTCAAATCCCTCGCAAACCAATTAATTCATAAGTTTCCAGCTTCGTTAGTGGAGCCAACAGTTCGGTTATTTCAGATCAAAATAATATTTCGGAACGATCGGAAATTAGTATGATTATTGAACAAGTTTAATCACTTTGCGGGTATGAATAGGAGCCAAGATCGTGAATTCCTATTTGTATATAGTTCAAAATTTTCCTTGTGCTATTTTGTAAGACTAAGGCTTCGCCGCGTCTCTGCCCGCCGTTGTAATTCCATTTCCAGTGTGTAAAGAGATAAACGTTAGATATTCTGATTATGAATTTGAGTCCCTTGCGTAAGTTCTTCAAGTACCACAGTTTTGCAGTTTGCGAGCATGCCTAACTCAAAGGGGTCACAAACCTTTCGTAAAAAAATCCTGGCAGCCAAGAAAATACAGCCGGTATCTTGTGCCCTCTTACCAATTGCAAACCTTTATAGTTCACGATATGCCTACGTATCTAAGGTCTAAGTAAAACATCTAAGAGTGCACGGCGACTTTTTGTAGCGATGCTGTCGCGATCCTGCCGAGGGTTCGCACAGAAACAGTCGCGATTCTATACGATACATTAGCGAATCGCCCATTTAAAAAACGCGCGACACCATTGCTACAAAAAGCCGCCGTGGGCGAGCGCTCTAAGTAAGGCGATGGTGGTAGAATATTATATGAAATTACGATGGTAGAAGTCGTAGTAAACAACGGTCGCCGCCTCTAAGAAAGGCAGAAGCTTATTAATCTTTAATGAAAGCTCCAAAGGATCGTCTATTCATTAAACATGTATCAAAGGGGAACTTTCTGCCTTGTATGAGTGACAGGTTGTCGGGAAGAGCCTTCCTAATCGTTTGCGATGTTGACATTACTTTGGTTGGTTATTCATGACTAGGTATTTTATTTTAAAATTAGTACAAGGGCTAGTAACCTTTCTTAAGCAGAAGGTATGCGTGGGAGGGTTTGAACGTGAAGAAAAATACTGACAGCTGGTGCACAACATTCGTTTGAAAAAAGGTATGTATGTATGTGATGCACAAATTGCAAGTAAGTTAGTTCGGCAAAACAGTATTGAGGCACACCATACTCCGAATACACGGGAGTGACACTGACACTATTCTGTATAATAATGTTGCAGTCATCAACTCGCGATGCTGTATCAGCGGGGGTGCCGACTTGTGTAGACTACATAAAGGTAGATAATGATAATTGTTCGTCGTTTTAGGGCAGTTAGCAATTTGTCAGTGTCGTGGACGAGCGGGGTGGTGTCAAGTGCACTCGACGCAGCCTGGCGCTAACCGCGCAATTCACACTTACCAAGTAATTTCCTTCAAGTGGTCGGTAAGTCGGTAACTATGCTGGACCTGTGTATATCTTTCCTCAGTGCGTTGTGAATTGCAAGAACGTAAACACATAAAAATCTATTGGTACATTAGCTTTAGAATAAAATTACGATACCTACTTATTATTAGGTAGGCCTACTCCAAGTCCACTGTATATAAAAGGGCTCCCTCTCCTTGGAGACCTTGGTGACGTCACGACAGTCACGTGGAAGGCCAAGGCAAAGCAATGCCTTGATACTTGCAGAAGACGAAACATAATGGCATAAAATCTTATTACAAAAAAAACTTACCTGACTTATTCCATCAAGAATAAACCTTTTTTCATATTATAGGTTCTTAAGTTTGAACATAAAAAAGTTTTATTTACATACGAGTAAGAAGTATTATTGAAATTTCAAGTCAAATAAACTTAGGGATTTTATTGGAGCGCATCCGCCAGCTTTATCCATATGAGGCAAATCTCAACCGCACTCGAGCTTACAGTCCCGTAGCTAGGGAAATAATGAAAAGGGGCATTCCCTTCTGCCTTCAGAATTTTCTTCACCGAGAAAACGTCTCTTATTTTGAGGACAAACAAGCGTTGGGTACGTATATTTATTATTTGCGGTCACAGATTTTTTTAGTTTCGTAGTCATGAAATAAAAGATTGATTTCCTTAAAAGTATATTTGAAGATATAAATAAAACTGTTCTGAATGGAACCCCCGCTGTACGGTACCTTAGTAAGGCCTACAAATAAGTGGATTCTGTGTTTTCCAGGGTCGCTTCAATCTCATAAATAAGGATGAGAACAGAACGAACAAAGCCCCAGAAAGCGGTTTCCGAAGATTTTAAAATGTTATCTATCGGGGAGGCGTGATTGACAAAAGTATAGCCAAGTTTGCCCAAGCACTCCCGGAAGGAATGTGGCTTTCCCGCGATCGTAAAATCCATCGTTACTTCCGCCAAGGCAGCTGGGGCGAGAGCTTCGGTAAACACTCGGATTTTTTGTTTTTCATGCATACTGATAGGTTAAGGGACGGGCAAATTGATTCGCAGACTTCAAAGCTATTTGATTCCAAAATTCGATATCTTTGATCTGTTTGATTCCGATCGGAATTTGGAAATTAATTTTAAAGGCTCTACAGTGAATTCGGAGCGTCGGGGATTTGACCCACTTGTAAGGAACCTCTCCAATTTAAAAGCTTTTAACACTCGACAAATGAAATGGAAAATATTTGTTCGGACAATTCAATTTTATTGATGTCGCCCCAATTACAGTTAACGACAAAAGCTCTCTGATGTGATGAATAAAATTACATATGTCTCGAGGTATTAAACTATAAAACTTTTGTGAAAAACAAGGAAACTCGTAAACTAGGTATTTTATTTAGAACGGTGCGGTGATGCTCGATTAGGTAGAGATTTTCATTAGTTATGACCAAAACACAGCGCCCAAGATACGGACTCTACCTAATATTATTTCATGCCTCAAGTCTGTATAACCGCGTTATTACGGCCTCTTCATTACACCAGCTGGCGCTTTGGCCAGAATCTTTGTAGATAATGTCCTCGGAAAAACTGATTGCACCCATCAATCAAGAGGGGCGGACCAGAAGAAACAATGTTTGTTTTAGAAATGACCCATACCTACCTAATTAGAAAAAAATGGTACTACATAGAAGTAGGCACCGGTAAGTCTATACATAAACATTACTAACACACATCACTTATATTATTTATTTATATTTAGTTGTTTTGTTTTCCACTGCTGGGCAAAGGCATCTAAACGCAATAAACTAAAATTATTGTTATTATAGGGTCGCTGTATGGTAAATTTGCTTAAATTTTTATTTTTGACTTTTTTTTGAATTTTTAGAAATTAGAATTGCATCACCCCAACTCTTCCAGTGGTGTCGTAAGTGGCGACTAAGGGACATATGTACATCGAGAGCAACAGCACCCCCTGCCAAACAAAACAGGCGCATGGTGCTAATGAAGAGGCCTATGTCGAGCAATAGACTGATATAGGCTGATGATCATGAAGAACAATAAATTCGTTAAATTAATTTATTACAAACATCAACGTCAGTCGTTTCTGATGAAATTTAACCACCTTATTTGAGTGCTCAAAAAATATTTTACATATTTTTTGAGCACTCGAATAAGGTGGTCCATCAAAATATTTCACAGTTACGTCGAATGGCGTGACTCCGTTTAAATTGTTTCGACTGGTTTTTTTATTTTAATAAAAACGCACGTTCCAAACACCATTCATTTATGAAATAACTAAAATATGCAGCGGTGAAATTGTAAAAATATTTTAATTTTTTATATCGTGTAAAAGTTTTGTGTTTTGTGAATACGCAAAATTCGTCTACTCAATAGGTAGATCACATAATATAGGTGACCTATTTGTGAATTTTACATTTCCATGTTTAATTTAATCTAAATCATCAGTTTTTACAAGATTATATTTAACTTGCACTGTTAGTATGTACATATTATGTGTGGGACAAATCTTGCAACTGAATTTGAGACCATGGGCTTGGCATGCTGACTTATATATTCGGTGACCATTACAGAAGTAGATCTTTCAAGAATCTAGAATTGCTGAGACTTAATAAATTACTTAATAAAAAATATACAATCAAATAATAGAACTAGCCCTCCGACTATGGGGGGATAACGACCTGCAAAAGATTGCAGATGCTGGATACGTCAAGCTGAAGACAGGGCGCTATGGCACCCTGTGCAGTGGATTAACATAGGCTGATGATGATTATGATGAATGGAACTATTACAATTAAAACAATTCAGCTAACTGCAGATTGTTGCAAACAATCTACAGGTAACCCAACCGATCCATATCAGTACCAGTCGGAAGCGTCCCCAAGACGCAGCAGGCTGCATTGCCCCGCTGATGTATGGCAATGCTGAGTTTGTTAATTAATTAATAAGGTTCGTAAGCTTTTAAAGCAAAGCTTTGAACTTAATTCCTTTTGCAAATAAAAGCTTAATTACTTTTTGTATAACAAGACAAGTAAGAGTAAGGAAGGCAATCTTGAGAAAAATCTGGAATAACAAATTGTTTGCCCCGAACAATGTTTTAATTTATCAAGGGATTAATTATCTTGCACATTTTTCATAGATAAGCTAGCAGTATTTTTTGTACGTTTTATGTTTGGATATTTTTATTTTACTGCCTCTGAACAAATATTTCTTTCTTACTAATATGATATGACACGTTACTGCGCTCCAAAACGCAAATAGCCGACGACGCTGCCCAAAATGCCGCCAAACTCAAGTGGGACTGGGCTGGACAATGGACATGTGTGACATATGTCAGACCAGTAGTGGGTGAAGATCGCCACTGACTGGGTCCCGCACGGACGACAGCCACGTGGAAGGCCTAGGCGGAGATGGCGGGATGAGCTCGGCCTATACAATAAAGAGTGGGTTATCCTTGCTGAGGACCGAGATGAGTGGAAGAAGGGAAGGGAGGCCTTTGCTCTGCAGTGGGACACCCCGGGCTAATATAATAACTGATATGGATGTTTTTTTTTAAGAAGTTTCCAAGTTTCGATCGTTTGCATACTTGTCGTTGGATTCGTATATTTTATACATTTAGTGTACCTACCTATCTCATGACTGCTCCTAAAAATGCTATGAACCTAAATATTATAAATAATAGATAGACATGAATCTTTAAATCATAATTTTTAGGAAACGAATAGATTTCAGAGTTACGAAAATATCGTTATTCATCTCGGTCTTTAAAGTTATGGATATAATTAGATATTTTCATGGACTACGATTTAACATCCTTTAACGCCGATTTAACGCCGTTAAGGTTTCAAACGTCCCACCAATCCACTCGTTAGCAAATTTTAACAATAGCAAGACGTCTCTTTGTAAAATGTTAATTATAGATATGAGCTCAATGGAAAGTTCTAGAACAAAGTTAATTAATACATGTATAGCTGAAATACGGTAATATGTTCAGTTAATTCCCCACAAAGCGATACTCACCCCGGACAATTTTCTTAAATCTTTCGTAGGTAAGTGAGCCCATGCTACAGCAAGATTAGACTAAGCTCTGTGAACTGTTTTTCTCTCCACGATTCGTTCGAGAGAATGGTAGAGCTCCTTTTATTGGATATGGTATTTTGTACGAGGCCGTGTAGCTTTGGCTTTGATGTAGTTTTGACAGATTTCATGATGTTCCTCTTACTAATACGCAATGTTTATTGGATAGATTGAATGCTCACATATTTTGTAATATAATTATAGTATTTAAAGTGTGCAATAAAATAACTTTCTATCTATAAAAACACAGTGTATTTTTTCGATTTTAGTGGGTTCAGTTACTGGAAAAGGCAAGTAATATTTTCAAAATACGATGAATACAATACAGTTTTCCTTTCTTTTAAATATAAAGGAATGTTGACTTTCAATTAAACTTCCTATCTTCAACATTTCTTTACTTGCTCTCCATATCCTATTGCCGTGGGACACCCTGTATTATGTGGTAAAGCTTTCTGTATATTTACGCCCTGGTATAGTTTGTTTACGTACACCTACTACGTATCTTTATTTACGAATGTTGGTATCTTTCATAAGATAAGAGTGGTCTCTCAGGAATAATTTTCTCTTTTACGATCCACTTATTTTGCTCATACAGAGATTTTACAATTCATTTGTTAAAATATAACCGCGTAAATTTCTGTTTGCGATCACTTCTCTATATTTTACGTGAAATATATATTTTGTATTTTATTTTAGTTTATTTGGTACACAAAAAACATGACAAGCAATAATAGAATAAAACAAAAAAAAATTAAGCATGATCTGGCATCAAACAAATAATAGAGTGATATAACTAACAAAGCTTTATTTTACTCGATAAATAATCTAATCTGGGTCAATAACCCTTCTATTCTTACCACATGCACAGCTAACTTGCTTTCAAGATTCAAGACTCCATGGCAAGAACTTTGCGGAAATAAATAAACCGAAGCGGGAATGCGAGACAAGAATGAAGCCTAGTGGAAGAGAAATAATTTGCACTGTACCTCCTATATTCGTTAAACCAGACAAACGGTTTTGCACTTGTGTGGTTCAACACCCTTCTAACTAAAACAAAAGCTAGTTAAAAATCTATTTTCAATTTTTTTTGTTGTATATTCAAATGTTTAAAAACGGAATGGAATCGCAAAAAGTTCTGCATACACCCCTTAACTTTGATTATTCATGACTCAAAGCTCAAACAGAATTTACAGGAAAGATCCATAACAACTCTGTTAGGATCACAGTCATCTTTTATTACAAGCGCACACTTAACTTTACACGAGTACCTACAGCTACGCTCTTTTGTTTGTAAGGACAAAGCGAGGTCTGCTTTTACATTAAGCCGTATTCAACTTGGGACAAGTAGATCCCATTTTAAGTTAAGGTTTGTTTAATTAAGATTTTGAATACAGTTTCTTAATACATGTCTAATAATGTATGTTTTGATCGTTGTGTTTTCCGATATTTCGGGACAGTTTCATGCGCCATGATCACGGAATAACTGAAATAAACCTGAACTTTAGTGTTAATATAGTTGATGTAGAAATAATTTATGGTGCATTTTCCATAAAATATATATACACAGCTTTCCCTGTTGGAACATGGAACTTTCCACACGGAAAACTGTTTACATATAAATAGATGCAATTGAAATGAAATTCGCAAAAAAAGTTTTAAATAACAATTTTGTAAATATTATTATACTTCTCATAAAAATAGAACAAATTGTGTCTCAAAATGAAGATATAATATCTGTGCCTTCAGTCAGGTAGGTAATGGTAAAGAAAACAACAATTTTTCACCATTCGCCCCGTTTCCGGAAAAGTGAATTTATTAGGCAAATTAGTCACTATCAAGAAAGAAACGGCCTGAACCTCTGTTCGTTTCTCCCGCTCATTTGTTACTACTAGAGTTGGTATGGTAAATGCTTGTTCTGGAGGAGGTTTGTAGATTGTACGGTCGGATATTATTATTGTGTATTTTTGAAGTGAAAACTTCTTTAGGCTTAATGATGCTCGAAAACCCACATAACATCATCAAGTCCCAAACAGAGTTTGTGTTATGGGTACTAGATGACTGATATACTTAAATGCAATACAGACACATACCAGAACACCCAGAACAAATATTTGCAGATCGTACCAACATTTGTCCCAAGGCGGCTTGCTTTATCTCATACTCCCGATTAAAGTTTTAACTAATTGTTCTATTTATTATGCCTATATGTAATTGAACTTTAGTACTGATTAGGCCAGCTGTATTCTCGATATTCCTAATTCCACTGGCTGAGACAGGCGTAACGAACCGAGCTAAATCCTCGTTAGCGCACTTCTCTGCTGATGATGTGGCATGTGCAGCTGACGGCATGCAAACCGGGAGCTGCCTAGTAATCTGGCTTGGATTTTGTGTACGAAGCTGTAGGTTGCTCCTATGAATACAAGGTAGCACTAGGTTAAAGGAAATAATCCTTGTCGCTATAAAGTAGATTGTCGATGACTTTCCCCCATATCATTTTTATTATTTTGACGACCTCTGTGGCGCGGTGGGTGAATGTTCGCCACCGACGCAGGAGGTTGCGGGTTCAATTCCCACCTCGGGACAAACGTGTGTACGATCTGCAGATATTTTTTCAGGGCGTTCTGGTCGTTATCTATGTATAATAAAAATATCTATGTAATCTGTGACGACCGATTTGGCGCGGTGGGCGAAGGTCCGCCTGCGACGCACGAGGTCGCGGGTTCGATTCCCGCCTCGGAACAATTGTGTGTACGATCTGCAGATAATTGTTCCGGGTGTACTGGTCGTTTTCTATGTATAATAAAAAAAATATCTATCTATGTAATGTATTGTATTATGTATATCAGTTATCTAGTACCCATAACACAAGCTCTGCTTACCATGGGGCTAGGTAATGCTGTGTGAATTGTCCAGCATTATTTATTTATTTATTTATTTATAATCTAATCTAACACAAGCTCTGCTTAGCTTGGAGCTAGATGATACTGTGTGTATTGTCCAGCATTATTTATTTATTTATTTATTTATAATCTAATCTAACACAAGCTCTGCTTAGCTTGGGGCTAGATGATACTGTGTGTATTGTCCAGCATTATTTATTTATTTATAATCTAATCTAACACAAGCTCTGCTTAGCTTGGAGCTAGATGATACTGTGTGTATTGTCCAGCATTATTTATTTATTTATAATCTAATCTAACACAAGCTCTGCTTAGCTTGGAGCTAGATGATACTGTGTGTATTGTCCAGCATTATTTATTTATTTATAATCTAATCTAACACAAGCTCTGCTTAGCTTGGAGCTAGATGATACTGTGTGTATTGTCCAGCATTATTTATTTATTTATTTATTTATAATCTAATCTAACACAAGCTCTGCTTAGCTTGGAGCTAGATGATACTGTGTGTATTGTCCAGCATTATTTATTTATTTATAATCTAATCTAACACAAGCTCTGCTTAGCTTGGAGCTAGATGATACTGTGTGTATTGTCCAGCATTATTTATTTATTTATTTATTTATAATCTAATCTAACACAAGCTCTGCTTAGCTTGGAGCTAGATGATACTGTGTGTATTGTCCAGCATTATTTATTTATTTATTTATTTATAATCGAATCTAACACAAGCTCTGCTTAGCTTGGGGCTAGATGATACTGTGTGTATTGTCCAGCATTATTTATTTATTTATAATCTAATCTAACACAAGCTCTGCTTAGCTTGGAGCTAGATGATACTGTGTGTATTGTCCAGCATTATTTATTTATTTATTTATTTATAATCGAATCTAACACAAGCTCTGCTTAGCTTGGAGCTAGATGATACTGTGTGTATTGTCCAGCATTATTTATTTATTTATAATCTAATCTAACACAAGCTCTGCTTAGCTTGGAGCTAGATGATACTGTGTGTATTGTCCAGCATTATTTATTTATTTATAATCTAATCTAACACAAGCTCTGCTTAGCTTGGAGCTAGATGATACTGTGTGTATTGTCCAGCATTATTTATTTATTTATAATCTAATCTAACACAAGCTCTGCTTAGCTTGGAGCTAGATGATACTGTGTGTATTGTCCAGCATTATTTATTTATTTATAATCTAATCTAACACAAGCTCTGCTTAGCTTGGAGCTAGATGATACTGTGTGTATTGTCCAGCATTATTTATTTATTTATTTATTTATAATCGAATCTAACACAAGCTCTGCTTAGCTTGGAGCTAGATGATACTGTGTGTATTGTCCAGCATTATTTATTTATTTATAATCTAATCTAACACAAGCTCTGCTTAGCTTGGAGCTAGATGATACTGTGTGTATTGTCCAGCATTATTTATTTATTTATAATCTAATCTAACACAAGCTCTGCTTAGCTTGGAGCTAGATGATACTGTGTGTATTGTCCAGCATTATTTATTTATTTATTTATTTATAATCTAATCTAACACAAGCTCTGCTTAGCTTGGGGCTAGATGATACTGTGTGTATTGTCCAGCATTATTTATTTATTTATAATCTAATCTAACACAAGCTCTGCTTAGCTTGGAGCTAGATGATACTGTGTGTATTGTCCAGCATTATTTATTTATTTATAATCTAATCTAACACAAGCTCTGCTTAGCTTGGAGCTAGATGATACTGTGTGTATTGTCCAGCATTATTTATTTATTTATTTATAATCGAATCTAACACAAGCTCTGCTTAGCTTGGAGCTAGATGATACTGTGTGTATTGTCCAGCATTATTTATTTATTTATTTATTTATAATCGAATCTAACACAAGCTCTGCTTAGCTTGGAGCTAGATGATACTGTGTGTATTGTCCAGCATTATTTATTTATTTATTTATTTATAATCTAATCTAACACAAGCTCTGCTTAGCTTGGGGCTAGATGATACTGTGTGTATTGTCCAGCATTATTTATTTATTTATTTATTTATAATCTAATCTAACACAAGCTCTGCTTAGCTTGGAGCTAGATGATACTGTGTGTATTGTCCAGCATTATTTATTTATTTATTTATTTATAATCTAATCTAACACAAGCTCTGCTTAGCTTGGGGCTAGATGATACTGTGTGTATTGTCCAGCATTATTTATTTATTTATAATCTAATCTAACACAAGCTCTGCTTAGCTTGGAGCTAGATGATACTGTGTGTATTGTCCAGCATTATTTATTTATTTATTTATTTATAATCTAATCTAACACAAGCTCTGCTTAGCTTGGAGCTAGATGATACTGTGTGTATTGTCCAGCATTATTTATTTATTACGAGACGAGAAAAACACTTATTGTTTTCACGATAGCATAAAATGAATACCACTAAAAAATCCCCGATAAATAAAAAACGTTCGTTGGAAGCTTTGCTATAGCATTCATGATATTCTCTGTTTCAATTTTTCATTTGCATATGTTATTCAAATATTTATTAAACCAATCTATCATTCAAAAAAATACAGTTAAGTCATGTTATTTGTGGTCGAATTTCGCATTTTCAGGGTGTATTGAATTGAAATAAAATAAATGTCTTACATCATCATCAGCCTTTATTAATCCACTGCTGGACATAGGCCTCCGCTAATGTGTGCCATAGCGCCCTGTTTTCAGCTTGAGGAAGACCGAAATCACGTCATCATCATCAGCCTATAGCAGTCCACTGCTGAACATAGGCCTCCCAATGAGCGCCATAGCGCCCTGTCTTCAGCTTGCCACATCCAGCATCTACCTGCAGTCTTTCGCAGGTCGTCATCCCACCTGGTCGGAGGGCGTCCTACACTAAGTTTACCGAGACGTGGTCTCCACTCAAGAACACGTTTGCCCCAGCGGCCGTCGGTTCTTCGCGAGATATGGCCGGCCTACTACCACTTCAGCTTGCTAATTCTTAGAGAAATCACTTAGATACCTACAAATTAACTTCTTAAAAATGAAACAACCTTCATTTATAAGTTCTCTTAGAAACAAACAGCTTTACGAAAGATCAACAAAAAAGGTTTTATACGAGATACAAAAAGAACATAAACGGTCCTGCCATTTTTAATATTTTCCTGCGGTAAGAATAAAGAATCATATAACTTCTCTGGTTAATATTTTCTTTACCGTGCCCCCCTACTCTACATATAGAGAACGCTTTACTTTGTAATTTTAGGATACAAAAATATTTCTACAAAAGATTCTCTTTCTTTTTTCAAGAGTGAGTTGGAACGGTATAATGCTTAAATGAAATTTCATAATGAAGGTTGCTTATATTCCGCCGTAGGTAAGTGTGTAAGTACTTCACACTTTGACTGCGGTTTTTTTTCGACGACTGCGATCTTTTTTTTTACCTAAAAAATTCGTGCTGCCGCTCTACACAGCGGTTGTATTGCGCCGCACATGCGTTTCGTTCGAAAAATATTACAGCTCTGCTGAGACACAAAGATCTGTATTTTCTTAGCGGCTGCGCTTGTGTGGATTTTCGCAGATTAGTCACTTGTAGAAAACTCATACCGTGCGTTTAAGCACTCAAAGTGTTAATAGGCAACTATAACGTCCAATACACACCAACTTTGACGACCCGCCTTGCGACGCAGCAGGTTGCAGGTTCCATTCCCTTCAAATTTGTCCCAATTTTTGTACGATCTTAAAATATTCGTTCCGGGTGTTCTAGGTATTTTATATGAATAATAAAAATTATCTACAAACATAAATAAATAAATAATGCTGGACAAATTCACACAGCATTATCTAGCCCCATGGTAAGCAGAGCTTGTATTATGGGTACTAGATAACTGATATACATAATACAATACATTACATAGATCGTTATTTTTTATTATACATAGAAAACGACCAGAACACCCGGAACAAATATCTGCAGATCGTACACACAACCTCCTGCGTCGCAGGCGGACCTTCGCTCACCGCGCCACATCGGTCGTCAAACACATATGTAATGTATTGTATTATTTGTAATGTATATCATTCATCTAGTAAGTAAGTAAGTACCCATAACATAAGCTCTGCGCTTAACTTGCGGCTAGACGAGGCTGTGTGGATTTTACAGCATTATTTATAAATTTAATTAACTTCGAAACTCTCACGAAAAAGGTTTGTACAGAATTTACCACTTAGTTGGGTAAACCGCTTTGTAAGTTATCTACCGAAATGAAAGCATTTGCTAACAATTCAGTAGCTATTATAATCAAAATCATTGGGCTATTGGTCCGGGCTCAGAACTATACAGTTCCTATTATTATCTGTCTATTTAGATTAGACCAACTCCAAACAAGGTAATTAAGTTTATTGTTGCGAACTTGGGACCTTTGTTCGTCTCGTCAGCAGCCCGGGATTGTTTTGACTCATAATAGGCACTAGGCCGGCGGTATCTAATGTCGCATCCAAATGTGCTTATCGCGACGGAAAGCGATTATTTTCTTTTCTCTTGGTAATATTATTTCAGATGAAGACTAAGGTTAACACTTTGATTGCTGAAATCACACGGTATGTGTTTTCTACAAGTGACTAATATGCATAAATCCACACTAGCGCAGCGACTGAGAAAATACAGATCTGTGTGACTCAGCACAGCCGTAATATTTTTCGAACGAAACGCATGTGCGGCGCAACACAACCGCTGTGTAGAGCGGCAGCACGAATGGCTTAGGTTAAAAAAAAGATTGCAGTCGTCGAAAAAAAATCGCAGTCAAAGTGTGCGAAGCAAAGGACCTAGTCGCTTCTCAATGTAGGTTGTCTTGTTGGTGACACACAATGCCAAAGAATATTTTTAAACTGTGTTAATAAACAACTGAAAATAGTGCGCACATTTTTAGTATTTATTTGTTAGCCTAGAGAGAAACATATTTTTTATGGCAATCGATTTTTCTATGAACAAGGAAACTTAATGTATGAACCATGAAGAAGGAAACTTAATATAATTATGAAATGTAAGTTGTGTCTATGAAATACTTCATTCAGATTCAGTTTTCATTAGCTCACTGTCAACAATTAGGGATCTTCAAAGTCGTGTTAATACCAAAAAACCAAGGATCGTAGTTATTGTATTCTCTTTGCCGTGGATATAATATAATAATGAAATGGATTCTGAATTAGAAAACTAAGTACATATCTTAAGTTTTATTCACATTCCTTTACCTAAAGTGAGGATAAATTTAGACCGTCCGCCCGTAATTTGATAGGACGATTTTCTTTATCTATCCTAGTTGCTCACTAAACCATGAATGCAGCAGGGAAATCTTTTCTGGCGAAAAATTACGGATTCTTACCAAAGGGAGGCATTTTCCTTTGAGACCACTCAGTCGTATTATCTACTGTGGTGGAACGCGATAGATTAGTATCGGAATGGAATTAGATTATATTATGAAACAAGAGTTGACTCTAGCTTTTGATTGCAGAGGACGGTGAGCGGTTACTGAGATAAGAGAGTCTGGAGTGTAGGCGGAAGAAAGGTAATCTCTATATATATATATAAAAGAAAGTCGTGTTAGTTACACTATTTATAACTCAAGAACGGCTGAACCGATTTGGCTGAAAATTGGTGGGAGGTAGCTTAGAACCAGGAGTCTAACATAGGATACTTTTTTATAATTTAAACCATTTGACACAGAGATTAGATTTCCACGGGGGCGAAGCCGCGGGGTGCAGCTAGTAAAATAATAATTATGAAAAACCAGGTACAAATTAACCTCATTTGTACCTGCTAATTTATTTACAGCATCATCTAGCCCCAAGCTAAACAGAGCTTATTGACAATTTATACACAAAATACAATATATTTAATAAATAAATAAAAAAAGTATTTATATCCAAAAATGTTTTTACAGGTTTCCAGAGTACTTAAAACTAATTAGGACATTAGGTTATTCTCTTAATGCATACTCTACTAAAACCTTAGTGCTGAAAATGCATGGACTTTTACTCTAACTAAGTTAAACTTGTGTTTAGACGCGAGGGCTACTCTGCCTCACAGACCCTGAGAGTGCGACTAAAGTAGGTACATTGTTATAGTTGGTACATAGATGATGTTCAACAAATCGAAGCAAGGTTATTAACACTTTGACTGCGGTTTTTTTTTCGACGACTGCGATCTTTTTTTTTACCTAAAAAATTCGTGCTGCCGCTCTACACAGCGGTTGTGTTGCGCCGCACATGCGTTTCGTTCGAAAAATATTACAGCTCTGCTGAGTCACAAAGATCTGTATTTTCTCAGCCGCTGCGCTAGTGTGGATTTACGCATATTAGTCACTTGTAGAAAACTCATACCGTGCGTTTTCAGCAGTCAAACCAAAACATCAAATCAAATCGAAGTTAAACATACATAGATAAAAATATGTTCACTGTTTGAACTTTTACATTTTAGAGTGATTGTTGTACTTGTTGAATTACTTATCATATACGTTCATAGTATAGTAGTCATATCTCCAGTAGGCTTTATTCAGTGGTTGATACTTTCTTATTTATTGTTAGTGTAAATCACTCGCCTAGAGTCCATATTACAATGGCAAAACCACTCAAAGCGTTGAGAGCGTTGAAAAAGGAAATAGAAAAACACTCCGCCGCATTTGGTGATTTATTTTTTGCGTAGCCGAAACATAGCTTGAACAAACTGTTTCACTCCAATTGAAAGATGGGCTATCTCTACGCCAACCCAGATTCTGTGATAGTTCTTCTGTTGTTGTGCGCAGCGAAAGATATCTTAAAAAAATGTGTCACACCAAGGACATTGTCACAATCGAATTGATTTACGTTTTGTTAGTAGAAATATAGGATTCCATTGCATTTGAGTTGTTATCTAATATGCCAGTCACCGTAGTCAAAAAATTAAAAATTTCATTGATTTTTTTCATTATTATAATTACCAAAAAATTACACGGTTTTGAGTTTTTGGGATGTTGTTAGGATTGATACCTACCAATCGTGTAAAACTAAGTTTGCAACTTCGAAAGGCTAACCTAACTTAAAATGCAAGATTATAGGAATGAGCATAGCAAATGCGGTAGTGTAGCGACGTCTCTTTAGCCAGATACTACCCGGGTTTACATTATATTATGCCCTGTAACACCGTTCAGTACCCCCAACCTAACCGCCTTAGTGAGAACGCTAAATTTGCAGATGGTCACACTTATTTTACGAGGATTAGGAAGAAACTGAGGGCCGTGCAGCGGCGCCATACTAAAACCTCCAAACTAATTCATGTTATAGAGCTGGCGGTCTATGTACAATCGTCTCCCATTCACGATAACAAGTGCGAGATCAACGCAATACATAAATTAAAGAACCAGCTGATCGAACAATCCTTCCACAGGATTGACGAATTTGTTAAATAATATCTTATTAAAATATCGTCGTTATTTTAATCTTTTATTATTCCAGTGACATAATTTTAATTGAAATGTTCTAATCCAATAATTTATTATCTAAATTGAATGCTACGATCTATATATGCTGCTGCGGTGGGTGCTGCGGCTGCGGTTGCCCGTGCATCACCATCCATACATGCTGCACAAAGATTTGCTGAATTCTGGAACATCTAGGCCCACCACACAAATGCGACCGTCTTCAAGTGCTGTTCGCCATTTTGTTACAGCCATAATATCTACTTAAAGCATATTTTTAAGGTGTACTATGTACTACGTATAAGAAGTAAAGTAAAAGTAAAGTAAAAAGATTTTTATTTTGTCAGAACAGAACAGAGACGCTTATAAACTAAACTTAGACTGAGACTTAGATTAACAGACGACAGAGACTGACAAAAATCGGTCTCCACTCAGCAGGTGCTATGGTAGAGCAGTTCGTACCATAGCGCTGGTCTTCCGTGGAGACCGTGGTGCGCAAGGTGGCTTAATATAGTGAGGAACCAAACAAAAATATAAATTAATCAACAGAAACTAAAACTGTATGATGTGTAATGCTATAGTTTGCCAATAAATGAACCATTGAGCCATCTTTTTAATATATTGCAGAAGTACATACTTATGATGCTCGGAGTTTCTCTGAAGGATAGGATTCGCAACAAATACATCCGACAGAGAACGAAAGTTATCGACATAGCTCTGAGAATTAGAAAGATGAAGTGGCAGTGGGCCGGCCATATCTCGCGAAGAACCGACGGCCGCTGGGGCAAACGTGTTCTTGAGTGGAGACCACGACTCGGTAAACGTAGTGTAGGACGCCCTCCGACCAGGTGGGATGACGACCTGCGAAAGACTGCAAGTAGATGCTGGATGCGTCAAGCTGAAGACAGGGCGCTATGGCGCTCATTGGGGGAAGCCTATGTCCAGCAGTGGACTAATATAGGCTAACGATGATGATGATGATGATGACATACTTATAAGACCTTGGCCCGCCTACGCCTAGTACCTATTTCGTCTCCTCTCCTTAGAGATAGTTTCCGCAACTTCTAAGGCGTCCATTCAATAGCACATGTTGACATCTGATAAACGGCGTCTATCTGTTGGCTTTCAGATTAAAATAAACACGGAAAATGTTTTCGGGCTTCTCAATGGCATGACCTTGTTCCAATTCCTGTGTTATGTAGGTATCGAAAGTTTTTGAGACGTTTTCCGATATGTTTTCACTTCCGTTTACTATGATTTTTCACAGATTGAGTTGCGCACGTAACTTTTTTTCGACTTATCGGATTTCGAACTCATACCTATATAAATTCTAGAAAACATAGGAGTTACAGAAGCTTAGTTTTTCTACGCCCCTAATAAATGTTTCGATGTATCTACTGTTTTATATTTATTTATGAGTACTTATACCTACATAGAATAATTTATTATTATTTATGTTATTGTACTATATACTATATATATTGTCTGAATAAAGATTTTTTGTATTTTGTATTTTTTGTATTTATACGTACTTAACCTGTTTATGGTCAAATAAATGTATCTATATATACATTTATCTAAATCTTTTTCTGCGTTGAAGTGGTGATTTATTAAATATAAAAAGTTTTTAAGCGGACATCCGTTTGAAATAATTTCAGGCAGCGTATCTAACCTACTTTCTATTCCCTTCAGCATTTCATCCCCAATCTAACCGCGGTGTCTGTGATTAATGACGTAGGAATCCCTTCCTTTAGTTTAGATGACGTCACGGCGAGTTTTTATTTGACAGATATTTTTTATGGGTTACGAAAAATTAGGCAACCTTATGAAAACATATTAAATTAAAGTGGTTGGTCAAGCGTGAAAAAAATACGGGTTATTTACTATTTTCTAGGTTCTAAAAGTGATTTAGGTAGCAGATAAAAAAAATTGCGCAAAACGCAAGCAACTTTGCTGAGATAAACTTTGGATCAGTTGTAGTTTTGGAATGTATTAATATAATGTTGATTTTAGTTATATATATCTTAATGTCAATGGTAGATACCTATTTATTATTCAATTAATTTTTTTTATGAATACCATGGCCTCACCAGGAACATTTAATCAAGACAAATGCCTTGATTAAATCTCACATTTCAAAATCATAGAAAAACATTCAATCATAGAAAAAATTAACAACGAAACATAACTTTAGGTAGCTGCAATAGCATTGTCAAAAATCGTCATAATTAGCTCATACACGTCCACTGCTGCACATAAGCCTCCCTCATACGACGCGGTCTTTAGCCGCCCCCATCCATCGCGGTCGCAGGGAGTCCCTGCGACCGCTACGATGCCGTGAGTCCATCGGGTGGATAGTCTCTCAACACTCCGTTTCGCGTTGCAACGCGGCCGCCACTTATTCCTTAGTGGTTATCAGTTCTGCGAGCTAACCTGCCCACTGCCAGTTTAGCTTACTAATTCTGAGAGCTATGTCAGTGACTTTGGTTAATCTATGGATTTCCGTATTCCGGATTCTATTACGTAGAGAAACTCCAAGCATAGCTCTCTCCATAGCCCGGTGAGCGGCTATGAGCTTATGATTTGAGCTATTATCAAAAATATGAAGTTTCAAATTAAATTAAATTTCAATGTCAATAGGCTTAGTATTGTACCGCTGAACACAATAAGATAGGGATAAACGTAATCGAGAACGAAAAAGGCTTAGAATAGACATATACAAACATATAACAACATATAATAGACGAAAAGTTGCAAAAAAAAATCGATAAATACGTCTCATTTTCCAATTCGTATTCGAGCGCTCGTTTGCGTGAAGATGGGAGCCTGCTTTAGATGCTTCAAAAAATCGTTTTTTTTTTTGCATAAATGTCTTCCTAAACTATCCAAGAATGTGCCCCTAAAATTTCAAAAGCAAATTCAAATTATTTTCGGAGTTACAGAAGAAATAGAGAGCAAGCGTCAAACAAGTATACGAGCGGCCAGATCGCTCGAAGTGCCCGCGCGAAAACTTTGACGGGCGATTTCTCGGTTTTTCATTTTTACGATTTTCCCGAGTTGGCGGGAAAGATAGAAAAAAAACTAAACGTCCTATCGAAACGAGACAAAATTGGTTGTGTTCGGGATAAAATTCTCTTCTAGTTGATTTTTTGAAGCTTCTAAAGCAGGCTCCCCCCTGAAAACATTGAATGCGTAAGTGCAACTGTAGTTATAATTAATTAGTCAACTCACACATAGGTTCGATTTTGCCTTCGAAATTAAGAAAATTGTTATGTGGCACTATCCCTCTGCTTTGACAGCACCGTGTTTTATCTCTATGATTGATGTTTCGGTTAGACTTGGTGCGCTCATAGATTACAAGGAAAAAACTTAGATTCAGTGTTAGTACCCAGTGAGTTTTTTTTCGCGTGTGTTTTTATTTTGTTCTTTGTTTCTGGGGGTAACTTTTTCGACTTTCTTCAAAATAGCTTCAAATCTATACAGGCTCACGAAGTCTATTATCATTTTAAATTTAAGTTAATAGCTGCGGTAGTTGCTGAGATATTAAACAGCGAGGGGAAAAGGATGGACACAGTGAAACCATAAGGGTTTCGAAAGCGATCGAATCCCTAAAAACAATGATTTACTAGTAACATTGATAAAAGAAAAACAAACGAGCCCCCAAACAAAACATTAGTCACTTTGCTTTACGGTGGCTAGGCGGCGGACCTCGGTTTGCCCGACCGCAGATTTGCTGTCCTCCCCGGATAAAATACTATCTACGTATAATTCCATGGGCCTTTCGGTAATTGCTGGATATTCTTTAAACTCTTTTATGCTTTATTAGGGTGTTTCTTTAATTATTTCTAATGAAGTAAGATATAGTAAAAACGAGTTTGATAAACAAACTATGGTAATAAAAAGACGATGCTAGAGCATCGTCGATACTAGAGTATCATCATCAGCCTATATCAGTCCACTGCTGGACATAGGCCTCCCCCAATGAGCGCCATAGCGCCCTGTCTTCAGCTTGCCGCATCCAGCATCTACCTGCAGTCTTTCGCAAGTCGTCATCCCACCTGGTCGGACGGCGTCCTACACTACGTTTACCGAGTCGCGGTCTCCACTCAAGAACACGTTTGCCTCAGCGGCCGTCGGTTCTATACTAGAGTATCGATAAGGATCAATCATAAAGTCCACAGCTTATTTCGTTACAAAGACATTTTATTAAAATGTTCTGTTTAAATGTGTTATTATTTCTAAAGGTCTACTTTGCTGCGGTAAATTACCCAAGGTTACAACGGCTTTTGAAAATAAATTTAACATTCGTTTATGTTTGGGCTTACCTTCACAAGTATTTAAATAGCTATTATAAAAAAAGCTTATTACAAAATAACAGATTACTTAGAAGATAAAAAAGCTTGGAACGAGTTGTGCTCCAACTCAAAATCTACGAACTTACAGATAAGCAAATCAAATGTACTAGACGCAAGTAAGTTATGAACATACTAGTGGTTTCTTCTCACTTCTTCCACTGGTGGACAAAAAATTTAAGTGAACTATAAAATATGACCTGTCTAAGTGCTTATTTCTAAGCTTAAAGAAATAAAAACTTTTCATTTTCATTTTCATTTAATTAATGTAAATGTAAAAAATCAAGAACTGCTAAAGAATCATAATAACTTTGAAACTCAGTAAAATTAGCAGTGTATCTGCCAGACACAGAATGCAGTCGTTGAAAAGAAACACGACCTAAATGCGATTCTTGTGACTGAACAATTGTTGTCAAACAATTTTCACGCTTTAATCGCTTTCGTGAGCAATTCCGGACGTCGTGCGCACGCCACTTATTGTTTTACGGACAAGCTTCACACGGATATAGTATTTACAAAGTTTTTTTTTTTTTTTTGCGATAAATATGAGTTCATCATAATCATATAAGGAAAGGTAGAAAGAAAACGAGGAAGTGGAAGACCAAAAATTTACTTTATGAGTCAGGTCAAGGAGAAAGCCATCATCTATCATGTCATAAAATAGACCGCATTGGAAAGAGAGAAGTGAAGGAAATTGCTTTATTGCACCGACAAGAGATAAATAAATAATTTAATCCACACAGATAATTAATAATAAACAAATATACTATTAATTACTGTTTGAGGCATAACGCTTTGGATGAACCAGTAATGTTATTTTCATGTTTTAATAAATAAATTAAATTTTAATTGAAATGTTAGTAAAACTCATGGATCTTTGCTGTGCTCATTATTGAGACTTTGTGTGGCTTTGATTTTGTTCTATGTATAGTAAAAAATATCTATCTATGTAATGTATTGTATTATGTATATCAGTTATCTAGTACCCATAACACAAACTTTGCTTACCGTGGGGCTAGATAATGCTGTGTGGACTGTCCAGCATTATTTATTTATTTATTTGTTCGTGGGCTTACAGGTTACAAAATTTAATGGATGAGTACTAAAACTAAGCTTTTAAACAAAAGATAATTTATAAATCTATATTAATATTATAAAGGGGAAAGGTTTGATTTTTTGTTTGTTTGTTTGTGTGTTTTTTTGTAACGAATAGGCTCCGAAACTACTGGACCGATTTGAAAAATTCTATCAACCTTAGGAAGCCTAAATATCCGTGGTGAACATAGGCTATATTATATTTTCAAAAAAGTAAGGGATCCTTACTAAAACTCCAATAATGTAACCCAATGTGTGAAAAATGTACCTATAAAATTCCTTGCATATCAATACGCCATTTTTTCTAAATAAACGTGGTTACCTAGCAACGCTCTTTTGACAAAAAAGGTTTGTTAACAATTTACTGTATGGAAACTCTTTTGTAATGTTATAAAGAGGAAAGGTTTGATTTTTTGTTTGTTTGTTTGTAATGAATAGGCTTGAAATATATATGGCTCCGAAACTACAGGACCGATTTGAAAAATTCTTTCACCGTTGGGAAGCTACACTATCCCTGGTGAACATATGCTATATTATATTTTCAAAAAGTTAGGGATTCTTACTAAAACTCCAATAATATAACGTGGTAACCAATGTGTAAAAAATCACCTTAATTGAAATTCGAGTTTAACGCGGTTGAAACCGCGGGGAACAGCTAGAAAAGGATAATTATATTAATATAAGTAGATACATTTATATCATAGATATACATTATATTATATAAATATATAATGATAATTTCATGTACATAATAAATTCTTTGGTTATTGCGTCCTGGCCTTTAAACGCCCGGTACCGGTACACCAACCAGTCTGTAAATAAAATATAATTATAACTGCTTAATAAGTACGTGGAGTTGGGTAAACATTTCCATGGAAATGACGTTCAAAGTGAAATATTATTTCAGTTACGCACACAAGCCCGAAGCAATCATATAAAATTAACAAGCCCTTTCATCAGCACAAAGCACACAACACAATAGCTATTTTGAATTCGAAAGTAAAACAATTACTATGTTTAAATTATTTATTAAGGATTTATGTAGCACTTGCTTATGCCCGCGGCTGCGTATGCTACGTTCTCGGAAAAAAAGATGCCGATCGAAACGTAATTCCAAGTCAACATGAAGGACCTAATTCACAATGCCTACAGTATATATAACTACATGGACTATATAGACTATAACTATAACTACCTTTGTGTAGGACGTCCTCCGACCAGGTGGGATGACGACCTGCGAAAGACTGCAGGTAGATGCTGGATGCGGCAAGCTGAAGAGAGGGCGCTATGGCGCTCATTGGGGGAAGCCTATGTCCAGCAGTGGACTGCTAAAGCCTGATGATGATGATGATTACTATATAACTAGATATTTACCGTAATACATAGAAAACACCTAGAACGCCGATAAATAAACGCCTATAAATCTGTAGGTACAATTATTTGCCCCGAGGCGGTCAAAGTTCCAACCATCTACAACTTCGCGTATATAATATTGTTTTGGCTATATATGTTCTATCCCATGGGAACTGCTTTATGGGATAAAAAATGGCCTATGTTTGATTCCAGGCCCAGAACTATTTTTTTTAATCTTATTTGTTATTTTGTTGACTGTGCAATAAAGAATATTCTATCTGTCTACCTTAACTACCGTGACTTCAATTAGTAATTAAGGTCTTTGGCTGAAAAACAGTGACGAATATAATAATGTTCAGCACACGCTGAGCCAACCCCTATTTCGGCGCAGGGTCTGGAGGTAGTCTTATTTTATTCTTAATATCACCTATTTGTGTCACTGATAAACTACTTTATTTGCCGTTTTCTATGCCTGTATTTTGTACATGTGTAATGTAGTGTAGTGTAGTGTAATGTGTAATGTGTAATGTACAAAAATAAATGTTTTTTCTATTCTATTCTTAATGCAAAATTCCAGCCAAATTCGATCAGTAGTTTTGGTGTGAAGAGGTAACTAATCCTTACATCTAAACATCCAAACTTTCGCATTAGTGTGAAGTGTTATATTGCGACCCAAGGGAATTCTCCGTTAAACCCTTTGATGGATATTGTATGTTGTGGCTTGGGTGCTGAGGGATAGCCCTGGATGAAAAACAGGATTCAGTGTGTTAAAGAACCCTTTGAAACTAAAAAAGGTTTTTGTACTTATTGAGTTCGGTGTACCTATGTTATGAGATTTATCCGAGACTGTTTTCTAGGAGTATATTTTTTGAGAGAAGGTACTGAAATCTCTACATACTGTTTTTCTGCAAAGGGGCAGTTTTAACATACGATTCAATAAAATCACACTAATAATATAATTGCGATAGTTTGGATGTATGGATGGATGTTAGTAATTTCTTCACGCTAAGACTAGGTACTGAATGGACCGGGCTAACGCTTTGCTCAAATGCTCATAGCATTTGAGCAAAGCGTTAGCCCGGTCCATTAGACATGGGATTCTTTTTATCCCTTAAATCAGTTCCCATGGAATAAAAAGGGGAACCTTAAAATATTTCCCTAGAAACAACGCGTGCGAAGCAGCGGGCGGATCTAGTGGTATAATATTTTTAAAGAATGTGTTCGTAAACACTAGGGCTAGTCCAACCCAAAGGGTACAAAGAAACTACATTACAAATTATTTGACCAAAAATCCCCACAGCTAAATAATTCATGGCCGGCTACTCGCAAAGCAAATAAAATACAACATATTGCCAACGAAAAATTCTATTTCTAGTGGAAATCTTTCGTTTTGTGTATTCAGTCAGGTGGAGGTACAAAGTGTTGCCGCCGCCTTATAACGGTCGAGATTATTTAATTCGATTCTATTAAAATTCTTTATTTTCAGACAACAAAGGTCCATAAAAAATACAAACACAAAATTACAAAAAATAAAATACAATTACAGCGACGAAAAGAAAGTACATATATAGAAAAGAATTATATATAAGAAATCAATTATATCCATTATATAAAAAAAAATCTTTAAAAAATTTCAATTTTTTGTTGTAAAGTTAGCAAGTATTTTGTTCAACATTTATAGTCGGTTGCTCACCATTTATTACAAGGCGCAATGTATCATTCGCAGCAAGCACACGAGGATTTTAGCACACGTTAGGCCGTGTGCGTAATTTTAATATTTTTTTATTTAAATTTCAATATTCGTCTTGTTGCTTGCTATGAACGCATTCTTTCCCCTTATTGACTTTGACTGCACGAACGCACGCTGTGTTACACGTTACATTACGCCCCGTAACGCGCCAGTCAGTCTGAAAAGATTCGCCATCATTCATAGCCTTATGGTTTCCACTTACCGTATTCTAGCTGATCTCGGCTGCCGCTATTTAAATATTGTTAGATTCTCGGAAGCTTTTGATTCTGTATTGCTAATGAAAAGGACGTTTGTAAAAATAAATGATAAAACCACTTGGATGATGAAAAGGGTTCTTTCATCGGAGATACAATTACAGGAAAATGGACTTTTGGAAAAAGTCTCTTGGTAGAATTTATATACGTATTATTTCTTTGAAAATTGTGGCTTTCCATAATTATTTAGAATAACTCATGAAAGAGACGTTGAACTGGTGAGCATTCTTTTAATATTTTTTATAGTAAGAGTTGAGATCATACATAAAGTCACTATGGATAGATAGAAGATAGAAAATTCTTTATTGCACTTTAACTATAAACGATGTACAGTAAGAACTCAAAAATTAAATACAATTGGCGGTCTTATCGCCCAAGAGCGATCTCTACCAGACGACCATGGATGGATAGGATCGTACTACATTATTATTATTATTATTTTATCAGCCCGGAGTCCCAGTCCCACTGCAGAGCAAAGGCCTCCCTCCCCTTCTTCCACTCATCTCGGTCCTCAGCAAGGAGAACCCACTCTTTGTTGTATAGGTCGAGCTCATCCCGCCATCTCCGCCTAGGCCTATGAATGCTACTATGCTACAGTGTATCAAAATTAAATGCTTACTGTGGTGTATGTATGCTAATAATAGATGGTAGTAATCAGTATAGCTATCAATAATCTTTTTAAGGTTTTCTCTATCATATCGATAATTTATCACCTGACGAAAATGATATAAAACTGAAGAAGTTCCATCGAACGCTTCCGCTCGATCGCCTTCAGTATTCGCTGTAATCGTGACGCTAGGTGTTTTTTCGAGAGTCACTGAATATCGAAGGACATCGGAATTTCGACAATAAAGGGCCTACGCGATCTCAGTACCTACCTATAGGAATTAGATCCCGGCTCACGATCGGGACGAGTATTATCATTCCATTACAGAATCCGCGGAGCGCTGCGGATGGCTTAGCAGTAATTACTGAACGCACGTGCCCGTGAATGCCTTATGTTTGCTTCGGTATGTTATTTAATTACCCCGACTTTGGTAATTAAATACGTTTTGATAAAACCACGGCTTGAATAAACATAAAGATGAAACTCTGAATTCTACCTTAAATTCTGACGCTTGTACCTAAAACGTTAAACTTACTGCTCTAACAATGTACTGAATTCAGTAGTATAAAAATCCATCGTAAGTGGATCAAGGATCATGACCGTTCATCATTGATTGGACTGAACTTGCAATAAATTTAGAAGGAACACAAAAAGACGACATATAATCAACAAAGCAAAATAATAAATAAACGTAAAAAAAAAATACAATGTATTTTTGATATCACGCCGAAATCTCGTCACTCATATAAATCAAATTTACGACATCGTTTTCAATAACACTCGTGGGGTGGTGTCACCCATCGTAAAATGTAGGCACGCGGAAGGATTAAAATTATTATCCCTTTACACCTCGCCCGTCGTTCATTTGGGCCCATTGTCCACTGGAGCGAAGTGACGCGTACATTTCACGCTCTGTAATATTCGCATGCGCGATTCCATGCATGTTGAATCCGGTGACGAAGCGAAAACGCGTTTTTGCGTCGCTGCATTTGGACTTTTGTGCGGAATTGTGCGCAATGCTCTTTCACAGATCTACTCTACTAAGTGCTCTAGTGGGTGATGGCCTCACCTGCTGTGATATTGGCTGATTTCAGCTCGACATCTTCAAGGGTAAAAGTTTAGAGGAATGTTTGAAATTTTGGGACAAAAGTGGGTCCGAAACTTCTGAGCTACCTTTGTAAAATGTAGATACGTGAGTCAGGTGGCAGAGCTTTAGTGAGAAATACTACTTTTGTTTTATAAAATCTCTTCGCTCTTGAAATAATTGTAAGTATGAAGATACAAAATAAATCTTTTGCGAGACTGAGACTACAGCTAAAAGCTCACTTAGGTAGGCATACGAACAAAGAAAAGTACGATAAACGATTACTTTAGACAAGACATTAGGTATATACTAATGGAGGCTCGGGTTTTATTAGACATACATATGTACTTACAAACTACCTCGGTATTTTATTCCAAGGCATTTAGTTTAACGGCAATGCATAACTCTTAAACGTATGAGGTATTTCGTGAATTTTCATTTAGTATAAAAACTCTTTATCGAAAACCCAGGTCTTCGCGTACGAAGTTAAGATTGGCCTATAAAATTGAGAAAACTTCATATTATTAAAAGTTTTAAGAAGTATTTTTCGTTTAAGTTTCTATGCTGAAGCCGACTTTTAAATATCTCCTGAAACTAATGAGCACTTAACTTTACTGCAGTTTCCGAAGTAATAATGGCACTTGGAGTTTCCTTATAAAACGAGGGATATCCATGTTTTCAAGTCTAGCTTCCTGCTTCGCTTTCTTCAGAGTTCCTTTATTGTTTTTACGTGTTTATTTCACAGGGAAGTGAAGTATCCAGAAATGTGATTCTAGAATGTTATATATCGTATTTCGCCGAACTCTAACGGCGTTTGTTTTGAATTTTGCGGAATGTTAAAATTATATTGGGGAAGTATGTTTTTCTATTTTTTAAAAGAAACAACTGGCATTAACCAATTTGCCGCAAATTGCAAACCGAGCATTGTAAACCAATTTAAATCAAAACGTAAATAATAAATATAAACGAAAAAAATATATGTATAAACAAACTACACGTTCCTGCGAGGTAGCTACGGCGTAGCAGTAGATGATGGCGAAGAAAGCAAACATCAAAACATTCACATTTACCTATATCTAATACTAGTGTTTAACTCTGCCACACAACAGAGGCAACATTCATGGTTTAAATTTACTTTGATACGCACCAGAGTCAATTTTCAAAATTCGTTTCATAGTGCTCGCTTTCGTACCAAGACCTTACAAGTTTCAAGTCTCTACGTGTGTGGTTTAGGCTGTGCGTTCTCTATGAGTCAAGCAAAGACTCCTTAAAGGTAGGTATAGATCAAAGTGCTGGTTGTGTTTATTGGGTAAAATTTTCGAATTATTTGTCTTCACCTACACTATCCATGTCATTGTTTGACCTACAAATTCCCAAACCTTTATCCCATTACTCCGATTGTATTTCTCATAGCATGTAGGTATTATTTACCGTTCCGACCCTTATGCCGCGGGGTAACTGTCCCTTGCGTAACCCCCTATCGTAACGATATCAAGAAAATGTCCAAGTATATTTGGGAAAAATACTACCAACGTAAATGTCGTTATCATAAAAATCAGAAGTATTAGAAACTTGTTATATTTAATGTTAGTATCGTGAATGAAATACTTTTATTAAAAGTAACTGTGAAAAGTATTTTTTCTAGGATCTCTCTTGTTATTTTCCTCCTTGGTCTGCTTTTGTTTACTTCTTTTTCATTTTACTTTACCTCGACTGGAGGGAAGTCCAATTAAGCTACCCTGTCTTCTCAAAAATCTAAAACTTGTATCAAAATATAAATAAGTACTCAATACTACTGAGTTTTGAAATGAAGAATACCAGAATGAAATATTTAGGAAAAGTTATGTTGATGGTACATACTTGAAAAATGCTTTTATAATGTGAACCAAGAAAGGGGTTGAGGTAGCTCAACTGATCAGTGTCAATAGCAATACCAGTCGGAAGCGTCGCCAGTACTCAAGCCGCTGCTGCAGCGCTGTATAGCAATGCTGATGCGCTGTGCCACATAGGTACTTACAAGGTTTTTATAGCTTTGAAAAAAAAGCTTTTTAAAGTGAAAACAGCAAACGCAATAAATAAGTATTCAAGAGGCGAGTTACTTTTTGCCTTCACTTTTATCGAAGGGTTGGGTCTTGAGCGATGGTTGGTTTTTTATAAAAGGGTTTCCTAAATTTTATTGCTCTACTAAAATGGAGGGTCCTGTCGACATCATCGTCATCATATTTTATAGTCGATATTAAACTATTTATATGAAAATGATTTCAAATAATAAACAAATGTTTTTCATTTTATTATTATATTTCTATATTCAGAATCTTAGGGGTTTAATTTGTATCTAACTAATAATATTTAAATTAAAAACTACATATAATGTACAAAAATCGATTTTTATATACACAAAATAACTCATATATCCATGCAATTGCTAGTAGGATTGTTATAGGATTTAAATCTAATTGGTAGGTTACACAAAAATGTACAATACATTCAACATCTATTTGGAAATCGATAATAATTTGACACAATTAAGATATTTTATAATACCGATAAACTGTATTGATAAACTTGTTATTCATAAATAATGTATAATCTACGCTAAACGTGTTAAAAGAACATTCTATTCGTGAACCTGTCGCGGTCGCATCATTTAAATTGACGATCGTCCATTAGCTTAACCCTTAAAGATACGAATTTGTTTCACAAAAATCGTAAATAAAACGCGAGTTTGATTACACCGAATAAAGAATGATCTTATAAATTGTTATTCGTGTGGAACGGGGCTCCGTAAACGAGCACGCTCACGTAATTGTCTCCGGAACCCCGACAGAATGATCCCGAGAGCGCGACACTGCAATCGTCTTGCCACAATATTGGCACCGTCTCGAAAAATACCAATATGTAAAGTAAATAAGGTTCATATTTACACGCACGTGAACGAACATTTTGGCACAAAGAGGCGTTTCACGCTCACACACTGCCACTTCGCTCTTCTAATAGGTTCTGAGCAAATATAGGTATGTAGGGTACAGAGATATCTACAGAAACCGTGACTTCGCCTGCAAATCCTCTTACAATATTGGTGAGAACTTACGCTACCTATATACATCTCACAATCAGTCGTAAATATTTCATATTTTGGCAGACAATTTCATTTAATACTATTTTTATATTACCGAAAAAGTTAAATACAAAACGCAAAATAACCTCTGGGGTTGGCACTGTAAGGTCCTAAATAGGCCGGACTAAAAGCTGCTAAAAATATGAATGCAAATGTAAAATCGTATAAGTTTCTGAAATCCGATTCTATAATGATTCTACGATAAACTTATTTCACAACCTGTTAAAGATGTTATTTGGACACTACGGATGATGCAGGTATCTTTAGTGAGTATTCTATATCGAGGTTATAAGGAGATATTGTCAAGGGTGTTTTAATTAAGTCTCAGTTAGAGAGTTCTAGAGATGATTCTGGAAAGATCTAGAATATTCTAGAAGTTGCTATCGTATTCGGAGCGTCGCCTCGAGTAGTGTGAGCGCGGAGTGGGGTACTCTCCGGTATATCCGTATACTTGAGAACCGCCGCCGCCGCCCGTATGTCCGTACAGTTGCGAGCCCCCATAGCTGAGGAAGAAAATCAAACAACTGAATTAGAACGAATATTTCCACAAAATAAACAAAAACCACTATCTGCTATACTAATTATATACAACAAACAGACAAACAAATTAAAAGTTAACACAAAATGAACACTTAAAATATTTGTCATTATTTGAATTAGCGCCGTTCCTACCCTACCCAGATTCTAGATATCTATCGATTGACAAGAGTTCTATCTAAATATCTATCAATTCAACAATCATGTGTTTGTCATCATTATTTCAACACGAGCACGTCCACTACTGAACATGGATTTCTAAACATCACTTGAGAAACCTTCATCCATCGACTCCCCGCGACCTGTGTTTACCCATATACTATCCTAATATCAACTAGCCCTGTCTGTTATTTTCTTCCGCCTTCGCTCACGGGGTATCCGTATGAAACATTCTATGTCACGCAGGGATAATGTGGCTATCTATATATATAAAAGAGTTTTCCGCATACAACTGGTACGGTTTTGGAAAGCTCATTTATTATTTATGATATTGGTATAGATACGAGTATATCGTTAGGATATGGAATTATCTTCAGGACGATATTCGTGCCAGAGGTCCTCGCTCTTCATTTTCAAGTGTAAAGCCTAAAAGCATTATCTATCTTCATGTTTTGTATTTTATGTATTAATTAAATTTATATTACGTGTATGTACCTATAGAATTTGTTATTGGGAACATAGGTTATATATAACCTATGTTGCCCATAACAAATTATATGTAGTATTGTATATCGTAGTCTAATGAATAAGTAGGTTAAAATATAATCTTTTGTCCTCTATTTAAGCACATTATATATGTATCTCTCTCATTATAAGGATTGCTGGAAGAGAACTCTTCTTGTTATTATCGTTTATAGAATAAAGAATCGTACCCATACGCAGCCCCGTAAGTCTGCGACCCGCGCCCAGAATCTGGGGTATAGTGCTGCATGTACTTCTGCAGTTGCGGCGTCCATTCCGACCGCCAGGAGTCACCAGGGTTGGGGTACGCCAGCTGCTCGATGAAAGCAGTAGACATACGCTGGAAACAATAACAAAATATTTTTAGGTATGTAGGTGTAGGGCAAGAGAACCCAAATCTCTTAATGTTTCTAGTGCACGTTTGGTCTGATACTTTCATGATAGGAACTTTATCATGATTTGAATTATATCGAACAAGGCTATAATATTCTCGTGTTCTGCCCATACGATTGTAATTAGTATTCATTTGTTTCAGAGCTCTGTAGATTGCTAAGGAGTTGAAAGGCAAGTGAAATTTTATGACTCATCCACGTTGCCTATCGTAGCCGACTTAGGTACGTATGTAGGATTGTACCTTATAGGCTGTGAAATCGATCAAAAAAAGATGTCTAATAGATATCAATGGCGACTCGGCCAATATTACATGTGGATGGTCATTAAGATTTAACTCAATTCTCGATCATTGGTCCATCCATTTTAGATAATTATTAAAATCAAGTAACAAAGTTTTGTATTACCTTGCCAGATGGTAAGTAGGGTAGATCCCGCTCTTTCATTTGATGCAGGTCATCAAAGCCTCCCATATGACTCTTATCCAGATCTCTTAGCATCTCCTCGCTAAGTGGAATAGGCTGCTTCGCTTTTGAATTCTTCTGTCTATTTACCAGCTGTAACAGAACGCAAACATTACTCGTATGTAAGGTTTTAACGATTTTGTTAAAGTAAAAATACATATGTTACATAATATGTAGGTATTCTTTTCTTACCACAGTAACTCCAAATATGACGACAAAAAGTAGTGAAGCCAATGCAATTACGATGACAGCAATACCCCACTGTGGCAGGAATGACTCTTCTTCAGGTACTATCAATGTTGGTTCTTCACGTTTCGGTAAAACTAGAGAGGAAATTTAATATTTTATTTTTTTCATATTTTTATTAAAACTTAAATAAAAACAAAGTTTCTAAACGTTCACAAGTTGAAATAATTTACCAATAAATTCCGTATACGCTGGATCCATAACAAACTTCCCAATTTCGAGTTTTCCTGCAGATTTATCGATGGTTTTTGTCATCTTCTCGTTGCTTTTTTTCATTCTTTCTTCAACAGGTTGGTCACCGAGCATTGCATCTGGGTCGAAATCTTCTTGTGTGTTTTCGTTAGAGGGATCTTCAATTTTCTCAACAACTGACCCAGGTTGAGCAGCATTTAGAGAATCATGGAACATTTTCTTCAGATCCAGTGTATCAATTTTCTCTTCAACATTGTTTAGTTCTATGAAATAATCAACAAGAACAGACCCTTTGGTGAAACCGTCGATACGAACACCTTTAAACCATTTCTTTAGATTGTCTGACTTCGAATATACTGAGTTTAACTGAAACAAATTCAATAGGTTGTTAATTCATACATGCATTGCAAGCTCAAAACATAAAGGCCCAACGTATGTAACCTATGTGACGCATTACGAGATCTGGACGCTTGAATTTGTATAAAAACAGATGGCCTAGCTAGAGACACACTTATCGTTTGCCACGCCATCCAACGTTTACCACATTCTCTCGTACGTTTCGTGTCTTGGGCTCAGATTGTTCCTACCATTATAAATACATTCGTGTTCATACCTCGTCTTTAACTTCTTTAGCCAAGCGTTGCCATTCATCAGTATGGTGGTCCAAAAGCTCAGGTTCCCATTTTACTCCTGCAAAATGTTGCAGATTATTCATATATATATATATCATTCGATTTTATTGGATTAATAACATATCAAAAACATTCACAGAAGTATAGTGAAATCAACATCAATATAAAAATATATTAGGTGCACAATGAGCGCCATAGCGCCCTGTCTTCAGATTGCCGCATACAGCATCTGCCTGCAGTCCTTCGCAAGTCGTCATCCCACTTGGCTGGAGGGCGTCCTACACTACGTTCGCCGAGTCGGTCGCGGTCTCCACTATAAAGACATCGTCAATTGGATGTGAATGCTAGGTACCTGATACAATTTTGATAGTAGCAGCTATATCACAATCCTTTCTACAAACTCCTGGGGTCGTAGGAGCTGGCGGCACTGGTGTAGTGGTAGAGGTGGTGGTCGTTCTTCTTGTCGTGATTTCAGTCAGCAAGTCGGGCATTGGACTAGTAGCAGTTGCGTTCCTTTGAGCTTCCAACAGTTTCTCAATCGAGAAAGGTGTGGTAGAAGGTGATGGCCAGCCAGTAAATTCAGTCGAAGGTCTGAAAAATAATTTTATTATGTTTTAAGCGTATATGTACTTATTTTTTGTTATAATTATTTTTGCATCTTCAAGTGAAGTGTGAGCGAAGCGAGTCCAAGAGAGCTGAGCTTAGTGATTTATACAATTTTACCTAATAAAGACTGGTGTTATTATTATTTAAATAAATATTTAAAAAAAAGTTTAGACGCACCATTGAGTATCGGGGAAGTAAATTAGGTTACTTTTAAATATAATTTCGTTTAAGTAGTAGATTCGGTGTTAAAAAACGGAACTGACATCGTTATAACAATGACTCCAGGTCCCTTATTTAATGAAGAATTAAAAAGTAAACAGAAATATATTTACCTTGTGGGCCAACCTTTCTGAATCTTTTTGGTAACTAAAGTAGGACCCATTGGTTTTGGTGTAGTGGTTTTTCTGTTGACCTTTCCACCTGGCCTTGAAGGGAAAACCAATTTAATCCCACCTGGCGCTTTAGTAGTGCTTGACGTAGTTTCTATCGCTGGTTCTTCGGTACTATTCAGTTTAAAATCAGGAGGCAAGAAACTTGAAATATCAGTTACTTTAAATGGTTTGATGCTCTCTTCTTTTTCAGTTGAATTCAATTTGAAACCAGGAGGCAGAAATGCCGAAACGTCAACCGGTATTACTGGAACTGGTAATTTAAATGTAGGTTTTTCAGATGTGGTCACGTTTAAACTGAAGTTTTTGGGTAAAAACGCTGAAATGTCAGATTGTTTAACCTTCTCCAAAATATCTGGTTTTGCTACTTCTTTAGGTTCTGGTTTCTCCGATGCTGGTGGTTTGTACCCTGGAGGTAATAATTTACTTAGGTCATCTTTTTGTAATTTCTTGATCAGGTCTTCTTGAGGTCTGTGCTCTTTAGGTCTGTACTCTCTAGGAATTAATGATTTCCCATCGAGAATAATGACTTTATTTTTCGAGCTAATGCCAGATGAACGTCCCTGAGTTTCATTGATAGAGAGAGGTACTTCAGTAGTAGTGGTTGTCTTGGGTGCCTTTGTTGTAGTAGTGGTCGTGGTGCTCGTTCGTTTGTCTTTGAACGATAGTCTTGGCTTGTAACCTGGAGGTAGGAAGCCAGCCAATTCATCCATAACAGTCACTAGCTTTTTCTTAGGCTTTGGCGTTGTGGAACTAGTACTAGTACGATGAGCAAACTTTTTGATTTGAACCGGCAACGGATCGGGTAATGATCTTTCCGTGAAGGCAGCTGCTGTAGTACTCTTCAATGTGAATACATTCGGCGGGGTTGGGGTTGTTGAGGTAGTCGTGGTTGTAGTAGTTGTACTTGCAGGGGTAGTACTTTGCTCCGTAGTAGATTCAGTAATGAGCTCAATGTTTTTGTTCTCTTTATCCAAAGACCCAGACAGCACACCACTTGATAATTCAGATTGAATGCTATCTAATTTGTCGTTGATATTTTCAGTTGATGCTAAGGAGCTACTACTATCTGGGCTATCTTGGTTGGTCCCTGGGTCTTTAGTTACCGGTTCTTCACTACTTTCTTCATCGTCTTCGTCAGTTAGAACTTGTTTCTTCTCTTCTTGTTCGACCGTTGGGAATGGCAAAAAGCGAGCACCAGAAACGCTCCTACTTGTTTGAACGGATGCTACTACAACCCAATTTTCAGTGGTGACGGGAACAGAGCCATCATCCGTCTCATTTGAAGAAAATGCATTTTCTTCATTTGCATCAATTTTTTGGGTACTTGGTGCAATGGTTACATCAGGTACAGAAATGGTTCCATTGACAACACTTTTGGTAGTAACAACAGACACAACTTCTTGACCCAAGATATGTGACGGTGTTTCTATTGAAGTTACATCTAGTTGAGGTTTCGAAATAGGAGTGGAAACTTCTTTCGTCAATTCGCTCTGATCTATGATAGTAGTATCAACAAACTGCTTAAAATCTTGGACAGTTTTGTTTCCAGGTTTCATTACCAATACGTCGAAGTTTTCTTTGGTTTTAGATTTTATTTCTTCAGTAGTATTTTCTGTCTCCTCTGATAAATCGTATTCGTCATAGATGTCCTCATGTTCCGAGGTATTTGATGGTGGTGGTTTAATTATTGGCTTGACTTCAGCGCTTTCAGGTTCATCGTAATAATATTCTTCTTCATTTTCACCCTCATCAACCTCAGTGTCATCATGGCTTGGAGCTGCTGTAGTAGTTGTGGTGGTAGTTGGCGTTGATTTGGTGCTAGGTTTAACAACTGGTATTTCTTTCAAGAAATTGTCAGTATTCATAGAGCTTGCATCGGGTTTGCTATCATCCACAGATTCTGAGTAATCAGTGTGATTAGATTTGATTACTTGCACATCAAACGAGCCTTGTTTGTTTTTCATTAACTCTCTGAAAGAACTAATGTCACTTATATCGTCTTCAAGTAATGGTTCTAGATCTAGCAGAGCTTTGTATTCTGTAGAAGAACTTTTGGCGTTAGTGTGGGGCAAAATTTTAGGGGCATCCTGCAATTCTGGCTTTTCACCAGTTGTTGAAGCAAATGGAGAGAATCTCGAGGCGGGAGGCCTAATATTCAGTCTTTGTTTACCCGTAAACTTGTTGGGATTATACGTCGTCACCCTATGGTTGACTGAGTGATCAAAGAGATCCTGGTTTTCATTATCAATAGCATCATCATCATGTGCGATATGACCAGTTTGTCCATTGCTTTTAAGACTATTGCTATCAAACGGCAAATTTTTAAATCGAGTATTTTGGAGATAATCAATGTCTGGATTATTTAATGTTATTTGACCCAAAAACGTTTCTGGTTTTGAAGGATCGTTTTGATAGGCGACAGAATGAATCTGTGAGGTATCGGGCCTTTTCGTCGATGCCGGGTGGACTAGTTGAAAGTTGAACGGCAGAGCCGGCCTGAATCTCTGCCGTTGTGATGTAAATTCGGGTTGGTTTACATAATACTGCGAACTTGACTGACTCCTGCCAGTAGGTAACTGAAACGGTGAAGGGTTTTGGTTGTAGTTAGGACTCGGGAATCTAACATTTCCCTCGTTGTATAGCGGTTGCTGCGAAGGCTGCGCAGTCCTGAAGCTATCATCATTCTCGAAGAATGTTTGTCTGTTATTTTGATAAACAGATGGTTGAATTTGAGCAAAACTTCTTTCTACCGGTGTGTAATAAAAATCATCATCTGAAACAAGAGAAAATATATTTTAGAAGAATCGAAAATCTAAGATACTGTTACACTTCAAGTTTCATTTTATATGCAAACGATTTTCCAATACACTTCATCTTCATCACAGACAGGACGAGAGAGGAATGCAATAAACGTGTGCCAGGTAGCGCTAGACTACAATATGCATCGGAGACAAAATTTAATGTGATGAATATTATTACCTATAGGTACACTAGCAAAACGCGATGTAGAATGTTTGTAAACAAACGACGCGGAAGATTAAAAATCACTTGCTAGGCGTGAATTTGCAGATAATAAAATAAATATTAGTAAATAAGTAATATTTCTTGAAGGAAGGATCTCAAATGGACAAGTTATGTAATTTGATTATAAAAGACGCGGCATCAGAATGAATTTTAGGTTTGTTTATAAACATTCCACATCTAGTTTGGCAAATGTATAAGTAAGTTTTCACGACATAGATTGACTTACATCAAAAGAAGGTAGGTACGTCTTAAATATCATAAGCTTACAATGCCGTTTCATTATTTTTCATACGCTTTTCTGTGATGTCTTCGAATTGAGAAATAAATCTATGCATGTTATGTCTACCTATCCTACCCCAAAACATTAACCAATAAATAAATTAGACCTTAATTACTAAGACGAAAATTCCATGTTGTATAGGTATGTAAGCTACACCCATTATTTTAAGCATACGAGTATATGAAGGATATGGGTTGGCAAGCTTACGGAAATTACATTTTGGTGGATAATATCATGTATCTAATTAAGTATGGAGGTTCTCATCAAGGAGTTTAAGCACACGCGGTAATAGAAAATCGATGACGTCATAAACTACACGTGTACGCTCCTACAAGGTTGGGTACGAAAGTACGGTACATACCGACGTACTTTCGTAGTCAGAGTATGTTTGTGTAGAATGCTGGTGGATAATTTATTGTAGAGACTTGTCGAGCGACAGTAGCTTCAGTGATGAGAGCTTAGTTGCTTGATAGTTGAAATTCAACATTATAAAGGTGGAGTAAGGAAGAACATGATTGGTTATAACTTTTTTAGAGAAAGTTTTATTAGAAAACAAATGATTATTGAATCTAGTTATCTTTAGACCAATTTTCAATAACTATTGACTTTCAATTGTGAATTAAAATTGAAGGTGACGTTTTACTACTGCAAAATGCCTCATCGGTCGTTCATATGATGAGGCCCACCTAGCCGAACACGGAGTCTTAACTAAAACTAGCCAAATGTGTAAGTAAGAATTGTTTTTCATATATAACTTCGTACAGCAATCGCTCTGCTAAGGAATCTCTAATTGCTGTAAACATTTCCTGCAATACATCATTCAAGAATTTGCATACCTACCTCATTACAACATAACTACACAAACATGTTTATGGAATGGTTATGTAAAACAAAAGGTAACTCATCATAATCATCCGCAACCTGAACTCTAGTTCAGTTAAATTAGATCAAAAGATCTACTCCTTATCTTACCATGGGGCTAGATAATGTTGTGTGAATTGTCCAGCATTATTTATTTATTTATTTATCTCTTGGTCTTATTTAACCGGTACAAAAATTGGACCCCAGCTCGATGTTGGTAGTATTTTTCAAAACACCATCATTATCATCATCATCATCAGCCTATATCAGTCCACTGCTGGACAAAGGCCTCCCCCAATGAGCGCCATAGCGCCCTGTCTTCAGCTTGCCGCATCCAGTATCTACCTGCAGAGTCTTTCGCAAGTCGTCATCCCACCTGGTCGGAGGGCGTCCTACTCTACGTTTACCGAGCCGCGGTCTCCACTCAAGAACACGTTTGCCCCAGCGGCCGGCCGTAAACACCATCATGAATCATGATAAATGAAATCTAAATATGAGGCTCGGTGAGGACCGTCGATCCGATACCTTGAAAAAAAAAATACTCAGAGACAGGACTTTTTAGATTTTATTAGTGCTGTAGGTATTTTCGCTCTCGTATCTACAGAATTAACCTATACTATATATGACCTATAAACTACCCTCCTTTCCTGCCCTAAAAACCCCGATCGTAACTACCTTCGTGGCGTGTGCGAACACGTCTTATTTTTATCGTAGTAATAACAGTTATCCTTGTATCAGGGTTCACCTGATCAAAGAAATCTGGATCACGATTAATTCCCACTTCAAGACATGTAAGACATACTTATATGAATAGATACATGATATATGTAAAACACTACATATACCACATTAAGTTTTACAAAAATACATTATAAATTACATTTCTAAATCATAAATTCATTATGCTTTTGAGACTCCCCCGTTTTTGTAGTGCCTCAAGGATGTTTGCTCAGAATCGAACTGACGGCTTTCACGCCGTCATTCGGAAGAAAACAGCATCCCTGATGAGCAGGACGAGGGCGAGTCACAACAGCATCCTACAAACTGTGGCCGGGCGTATGTCCCCTATATGGACACATTTTGTCCAACGTGTTGCTCCAGCGCGTGGATACAGCAGCACGTGATTTAGTCTTAATTATTATTTAGTTTATTGTAAGATAATTTGTATACTTTGGAACTTCATTTTGTATAATTTTATTTGTGAAACTAATTTAATTTAATTTTAATCCCATTCTTATTTATACTCATTTTTAATTTAATACTATTTTATCTTATTCAATGTATTATTATTTATTATGATTTAATTAATGTTATTATGTTTAATTGAATGTATACTATGGATTTTATTATCTGAGTTAAATAAATACAATACAATACAATTATAATCTAGGGCTATCATCCACTTCTTTAATTTTAATTTAAAAGATTGTCATATCATTTCCATTTTAAAGTTTAACAAAAAGGCTTTGTCTTTTCTACTGTTCTAGTTATAGTAGAAACTATAACTGATAACACTGGCATAACAGAAAACATTACACTGAAGAATCTATATCGTGTTCTAGAATCCAATCTTTAAGGCACCCTACAGTTAAGTAGCAACTTTTTCTGATTAACTCAGTTTCTGTGAGAAGCTGAAATTTCCCTCGGGATGCGGTCGAATTTTGTGGCTATATCGCGGTGTCAGTGTTTGTCGCCAATGTTGATCTTGGCACATCGTAGCCCCTTTGAAGTGCCCTTGATGCCAATGTTCCCGACATTCAAGATAAAATTGGAAAATAACACAAAACGACACACTCTGAAAATAGAGGCCAAAGTAAGAGCATCGAAAAGTGAGAATACTCCTACATTTCGATTTGTAAAATTATATCTAGTTCATTAATTTTATTTTATAATTGAACATAATTATGTATAGGTACATTACTTCCTACAGGCAGATAAGCGAGGTAGCTCTTTTCATCACAACGTAAAGTATATCTGTGTGCCTACCTTCGTAAAAACAGCGGTTTCCCATACAGTAACTTGTAATTAATATTAGGGTAGGCACATGCCGTAAATCGCGGGTAATTAGGCATGCGCATTACACCGAGGCCTGCGCGTGATACGAGATAAGGACTGTGCTACACGGGCTACATGATACGGAAAATTGTGTGAAACTCGGCCACTCGTCTGACACGAAAAAGCGATGCCTCGCTTTTGTTACATGACCTATTACGTTATGTTTTGTCTGGGTCAACAAAAATGTTATAAGTACCTATATTCGTTGATATATCATGGTTGATAAAGAAGGTACGCCAAGCTTTTTGTGGTCGTACATCATGTTTCATTTCGTTCATTCATCCGCATGTATCTGTCAGTTATTTCTACCGCATATTGTGTGTAGCAGCTTTGCATACTACCCTAAAACCACTTTGTTCCGTGGGCGCTTATGGAACCCGCTTAGAAATAAACATTTTCTTTTTTGTGTCCGTAAAAGGTAGGTTTTTTACTGTTTCGAATAAAAACGAAAACTCGGGATCTTTCCACTAAATATTATCATACGGGTTGCGGGGATATTTTCATCGTGGATTCTGTCTTCAGGTGAGTCTGAACCGTGAAATAGAGCCTTATTTTATTTAGGGCAGGGGCCTTTGTAATCAGATCCACGACTTTGTATTACAAACCTTTGATAATTATGTAATTTACGCACACAAAAGCTACGCTATTTGTTCGCATTTATCTGATAACAACAATTGGTTGCGCACGCACGGACAAGTTATGAGTGAAAATTTAATTGCACTAAAAGCAGCCAATATTGCGGATAGTCTCCACGAACTCCCAGAAAGGCTGCAGTTTACCTATTTTTGGTACAGAAATAGTACGCCATAAACATACAACCACGCTGTAAGTGCAAAGTAAGCCTCGGGTCTCACCATCTAATACACAGTACCCATATAAATTCGGAAAAGGATCACGCCGCATGCGGCATTTATCTTCGATTGGTTTCAGTGTGGGGATGTTTTATGGAAGGCGCCTCAAAAATCGATCGGACGTGATAAGTAATCTTGGGAATTAAAAGCTGTGCGAAGCTAAAAGCTGTGCGAAGCGAGGTTATCTTCTTACTTAATTCCGCGTCTGTCATAAAGTTACATACTGGTCTTTCTATTCTTAATGTACCTAATAATAACTAGTTTCGCGTAATATGGGGATTTGCCCCGAGCAACCTCGAGGCTACAAATCTCTTACCCTCGACAGTTCGGGCTTAACCCACGTTCAGCGATACAAATTCAAAATCCACTTAGCACAGAGCTAAAACACACCCGAAACACCTACACAACATAACGAAGCCAATGAATTTTCAATTAATCAAACTTCCATGCGAAATTTCGAATGCCTAAAAGTTGGCGACGTAATGATCATTATGTTTCAGCCAAACGGGACCAAGGTGCTCGAATAGCAATTTGTTATACTAAAGGGGTAAAAAGGGGTAAATGAGGCTGAAATTTAAAAAAAAGGAAAGTAACCTCCATTAGCGCAAATGGGTAAGCTGGGGCAAATGTAACATTAGTATCTTATGTTTAAGGTGAATGCTTCATTAAGCTACTTTCCCTTTTAGTACTGTAAAAATAAAGCCCTTTTTTACAGTATTAAGGAGAAGCAGAAGGAGGAAGTTATAAAATGAAAAAGTTTTCAATATTCCTGCTAATGTAAAAGTTTGGGAGATTTCAGGGGCGGTGATGAAAACTGGAGGCGTTTTGATTTTATCGTCGACGTCACTTTGACATGAATCACTTTGTTGTGGAAACTGATTTTATGAAAATCAATCTATAAATTCATAAAACTTATTTGATTTTTGTAAAAGCAAAATTAATGAAATTTAATATCTGTAATATAAGCTTTCCCAATTCGAGCAAGATTCCAAGTACCTACCATAACCATTAACATAGAAATTATTGTAGGTACGTTCTAACAATAGAGTCAGCTGAACGAAAAGCTAAATTGATTATCGTTTCAGCCCCCGAGAGATAGAATTTGTTTAGCAATCATTATTGAAATGAACATTGAAGCGCCCGGCCTAATTGGCGAGATTATGGCGATTGATGAGATAACCCTATTCAAAATTTGAGGATTGGGATTTCGGGTGTTCAGGGGTTAAGGAATTCTATTTCGAGAATGGAAACTTAATATTTTCGAATAGGTCTGTTGTTCGATTATCGAAACAAAATTTTGTCGTGTCATTGCTTCCAATTTCAAAAAATATTTTTTTTAGATCACCATAAGTTTCATTTAGGTAAATTGTACTAAACAACTTTCTAACACATCTGGAAACCTTATTAATATGTTAAAAATATAGTAATCATTCTAAATGAATCATTAGCTATTATAACAATAATATTTTTCAAGAACCATGACAAGATTCCAAACTTCTTTTTTTCCACCCCAAGTCAGTGTTTCCAACATACAACTGTATTTCCAATCAGTATTTTTAGTAGTTCCTAATTTGTATCTATACTAATATTATAAAGAGGAAAGGTTTGATTTTTTGTTTGTTTGTTTGTACTGAATAGGCTCCGAAACTACTGGACCGATTAGAAATATTCTTTCACCGTTGGGAAGCTACACTATCCCCGGAGAACATAAGCTATATTATATTTTCAAAAAAAGTTAGGGATCCTTACTAGTTATTTTATATTTTAAAACGCAAATAAAAAAATTATATCCCTATTTCTATATTTGTACATAGACTTGTTTAAAAAATACTAGTTTTGAAATCATGACATAGGTCCTTTCGGGTAACCAGTTTATTTTGTAGCTTTATTACGTTTAACTGATGAAATAGTGGAACAACTTAAGTGTAAGACAAATCGAGTGAACCGCGTATTCCATTCCGATATTTTCCGCGCCACCAACTCCGCTCCACAATAAATTGTTTCCCAAGATTGTGTTCAGTGAAACTTTCAAGAAATAAAATCAAATTGTTTTGTTGTATCCATTATTTATCATTCTCTAACGTTTTTATTTTTTAGGGCTTAATGTATTTATGAAGGCTTCGTGAAATGTTTTCGATTTTATTTGATTTTCGAGTAATCACGTCATTAAAATAGACTTGACGTTGAGTGTCTACCTACCTTTTCGATAACGAGAATGAGACTCGACTTAAAATTATGAGACTGACAATACAAAAAAATAGTAGTAAAATATTTGTGTTCCATAAAATCTACAATCATCTTCAAAAGTATTCTAGTCTCTCTCGAGTCGCACTCTTAGCTTTTTATTTAGTTCCAAAGTCTATGCAAGAAAGATATATTTAATTTAACACCTAGTGTGCCTGTATATCTACAGGGTACCACGAACATTCAATACTAAGCCGAAACGATTGTGAAACGGTGATTTTGTACCCAGAAGAGATCAACTTGTGAAAAAAGGTTTCTTAAATTTCAGATCTAGTTTTATACAATCATAAATGTTTTGTCTTGTTCTTTCACCAAAACCAATATTTCGTGAAGAAATTATTGAAAAAAAATATCTACATAATCCTTTAATATTTCAAAACAATAATGATAATGTAAAAGTAGAATAAGTATACACGTAAAAGTACCGAATAAGAAAAAATAACATATTTTTTTAAAGAATAAATAAAGTGTTGGTCTTTTGTGGCACCCTGTATAACATTCAACTTGATCCGCGAGCCTAGATAACATGCATTTACACCCACTAGCGAAACCTACTCTGTCCTTGCACTGGCTTTAATAGCATTTTAATACATTGGCCTCACTCATAGCAACATTCTATTGTTACATACATACAAGGTTCAGCTTCATATTTGTCGCTTTTTGCCAAATAAAAGAGTTCCGTGCGCGCTGCATTGTGTCTCAAGGCTCTTATTGTTTGGACGTGAAATATTGCTTTAGATCTGAAAATATTGTACATATTGTCTGTGTTCTGCTTGTAAACGGAATTACTTTTATCATTGTCACATCTGTTAAGGAAAATGTAGAGCTATGTTTAACCTTAATTTAGACAAAAGTGGAAATTTTCTTGTCTGTTTCCCAAACAAAATCGATGCGCAACAAAATATTACAACATAGCTATCTAATTACGTCGATGAGTATAACTCTTTTGAGGTTAAAGTTGCAAACGAGATACGGAAAGTTTACAAAGAAAATGCTGCCAATTATAAAATGGTGTTTTTATTAACAAAGAAAGTTACAATCAAACATTAGAAACAAATGTACTTATTCAAGAATAGAACCTACGGTAACGTACAAGCCCATTACGTGCGCGTGTACTCCTCTGCGTCATGTCTTGTCTCCCTGTGTCATGTTTCAGTAATTACCCGGCTCGTCCCCGTCCGGGGCTAATAATGCAAGCGTATTCCCAATTACACAGAAATGGGACGCTGTAGGTCTAACGACCGAATGTTGCCATATTAATAATTGTGTTCCGTCATATCGCTAGATATTACCGCGCGCCGGTCTTTGGGAAAGCCTAGGTCCAGCAGTGGACTTCGCTGAGATGTTGATGAGGTCGCCGAATTAGGAATGAGACAGCCTAAGATTAAATAAGTACCGAAAATAAAAAAGCTATTAGTCTGAAGTGTCTAATCTCCTACGGTTGTAAAGCCACGTTTTATTTCCACAAACGTCCGTTTTCTCTCAGCTATGAAGGCAATAAATGTCTCACCTAGTTATAAAAATGACTTTAATTTCTAGAAAGGAACACCAGAGACTATTATAAATGATGTCTGACTCCAAATGAAAAGCTCTCTAGTATTTCTCGCTGGCGCGTTTCTCTAAAAATAATGAAACGTCGTCGCACGTATAACAGAGAATGTATGTGGTTTCACGAGGAACTTTTATGCCCTACAAATTTTAACCTAATGACAGTGGAAATATGAATTTTAGATGAAGAGTGCGTACCTACTTTGCATAAAGACGTATTTATGTAAGAAACTGGTTTTCGGCGTCTGTTTTTCGGCACTGGAGTCTTAATGTCTGAGTTGTAATGTCTTATCAAGTAATCAGTAATCCTTTTTAAATTTACTTATTTTAATCTTATTTAAGCCAGTTAAATATCCTTATGCAAGTTATACCAATATGAGTATTCTCTAAAACTATACGTAAGCAATTTCCTAAGTGCGGTTGTCTGTTTGAAGTAAGTGTTAGTTTCCCAGTGCAATATATAAAACTAGTTAGTTTTTATAATATTTTATATCGGAAGAAAAAGCGCCGGTATGAACAAACGGAAACCTGTTTTCTAAGTGATTACAGCATACACACATACCAAGGTTAAGTGTATATTGCTCCACTCTAGCCAGAAATTATGCGTTTGTGTTGTGTTAAATATATTATTATTGAAATGAGAAGCGGAATAATTAATATCGTGTAGCTGTCTGCACGTTACGATTTGTTTTGATTTTTTTTAATGAACCCATCTCGTAAGTAACATATTTCGTGTTCGTTCAATTTTGTAATATAAAGTTACTGCATGTTTTACCCTGTGTAGTCACTAAACTAATAGGCTAACTAACTAATAGGCAATAAAAAATAAAAAACCATAAAATAACCGGCTTTACCACTTTCCCCACGTATATACATATTTTGAATAGTGTGAATCCTATGAACGTTCGTCGTAAAATCTCGCGCGCAGTCGCATCCTGAATCCCATACCACTAAAACTCATATTTTCCTATTTATAAATGTAAAAAACCTCACCTTGGCACGTTGCTTCCTTCAAAACAAGCAGGACCGCCGCGATGGTGACGACCCTCCAGCGACGCCGACCCATTGTTTCTCGACTCGATCTCACCGTACCATCGGATACGCTGCGTCACCAACAACTTATCACTATTCGTCTACGTCATCAAGAACTTAAAGTCATTCGAAAGTCCAGTGAGTATAGATCGCCATACTTGGCAACGGAGAAATTGGCACATTCGGCCTACGCCATGCCGATGTCACATCTGGAACAAAAAAAAGTCAAGTTAAAATTTTGAGATTATGTTTGCAGCCTTTTACTTTTTCGAGGAAAAATTATATTATTAGATTTGTTATTTATTTTAACCTTTACGTCAATATTATGCAAAATGTAATTATTTGTATTTAAAACCAAGTCTAGGAAGGTCGAGTCAAGAATAGGTGGTCAAAAACTAAGATTAAAATCGCCAGATATTTTTGCTCTTTGTAACAGTGCAACAGTGCCTACGAATCTCAGTTTTTATGTCCTGGGTAGCGAAAGATTTGTTACTTTTGTACTACGATTCGGAATTTAGAATCGAATTGATTCGGAATCATTTTAATTTAGCCGGATTATTGAACAAAGCCTAACGTTTCATAGCGGCAAACTGACTAAAAATATAGAATTCTTCTTTAATTAAAAAACAAATAGGTATTACATTAACATAACGTTTGGGTTTGTCTAGACTTTAGCTAAATATATTTAAAACAAAATCATTAGGCACGCATACAGTGGGAAGAGGCAAGTAAGGAAGCCTGTAAATTTACGGAGCAACAAACAGCAACATTCAAACTGGAATTTCACGGAGTTACTGACAAATTATAGAGGCGTAGATATCAGTTTACAAAATTAGTTTTCCCTTGTATTGGCATCTTCCGGAGCCAAATATCCAAGTTTTCACAGCAACTCAATTTCAGCAGTTCGTAGACAACCTCCTTAGAGGTAATCAATAAGGTTAAAATTGAGTGTGCCCAATCGGGCCGTCCGAGGTGTCAGGTCGCGGTAAAACTTTGATTATTAGTTCGGTGACAACCACAGGATGGGTTAAGGGTAAACATAGAAAGGAAACTCGTTTCAAACTTCAACACTATGCTTAAAAGTACAAACTCGTTATGAAATTTGCGGATTAGAAGTTATAATCGGAGAGTTAATATTTAATTTTTTATTTCATTTATTCAGACTTGATTTATAGAATAGGTAATATAAATTCCAAAACGTCAAACATTATTTATGATCTAAAGTAGGTAAATATTATTTGCACATAACACAAAACATTCGTTAGTTTGAGCAGTTTCCTTTACGGTGTTACAAAACCTGGGTTATTCATATCAAACTTGGGACCTGCCTAAGTCCTATAAATCATGCATTGTTATGTAGAGAACATAACATTTATTGATTAGGAACTGAAAGTCGCAACATGGCACAAGTGACAGTAGTAAGCCGCCAATCAGTCGAGCAAAATGATTCGCTTGCTAATCTCCGCTTCTAGGAATCCAGTTTTAGCCGGTTAAGTGGCCGTAGTCAACTCAAAGTGTTGTATATGGCCATTGTTAGTGTTTTGTTTTGTCAACGCGCATAGACATCCCATAAAAGCAAACCTGCCTAGCCTGTATACTTTAGTTTTATGGATTAACTTTAGTGAAACGTATCTTTATACGTCACGGAGACAGCGACGTCACCAGCACGTGAAAGCGACGCGTCGCGTCGTTCCACCTGGCCGGCCAGTTTCTACATGCATACGAGTAGGTACATACCACACGACATCGTGATAAGTACATAGACGGATCTTAGATAACTGTGGGATATCCGTGTTTCCTTGCAGATATAATGATATGGTTGTAATACTATGCGTACTTTTCTACACGACTGCCGTAAAATTGAAAGAAAGTACGCAGGGACGGTTTCTTTGACCGTATTTTTGGCACGTACGTATGTTTTATAAATATGCATAATGTCACCGTTTGTAATATTAGTTTTGATAGCGATATTTAAAGAAGTAGGTAGGTACCTAATATGTATTTGTAGATTAGTTTAATGCAAACTATATTATTATTGACTATATTATCTATTGATTATGTTTATTTGGTTTTTACCAAGCTTTAAGTTGACTGCGCCAAGGCTTAGGGTAGACCTACATATTTTTCTATGAATGAATCAACTTTTGTCCACAAGTCGGCAGCTATAGGTAGGTATAGAAAAAAGGGAGGAAGGCTTTTTACCAGCAGTGGGACAGTACTTTCAAGCACTAAAATGGTGCAGACTTCACTATAAATAAAAGTGGGTAAACTACGAACCCAGTTTCTTTTAGAAGAAAACCATTGTTTCACATAACGTTGGTTTCATTCATAGTGAATTCTTTAAACTGCGATAGTTTTTAATAGTTTAAGCTATAGAATAGACCCTGACATCAGTACCTTCTATCTAGATGCCCAATTATTACACGCCCAATTCAACTGAATTGCGTGAAATGGCTTCACGGCTGTTGATTTGGAAAATTGGCCCTAGAGCGCTTTAAAATTTAACAAACCACAACAATATTATCATTTCGCTGTACAATAATGGCAAAATCCGGAATAATGTTGACTACTTTATATCTTAATACCTAGACTCTTTATAGGTGTATGACTTGGACCTAGGTCTGCTCTTTTGCTGTCATGCGGATTTCTGCCAGCGTGCGAATGTGCGCGCCGCCACACTAAACCTATGGTTATCCAGCGAATCCGGGTGATAGGAAAAACGTATATGAAATTATTGTTTCGGGTTTCGGGTGAAAAAAGGAAAACAGATCCGCACGCGCAAATCCGCGTAACAGGAAAAGCCCTTACTTTTACCTATATAACCTTACTACAGGTACCTATTTTTATTGCTGTCATGAAGTCGGTGTTTCACCCAGAAAGCATGTTAAGCCGTTGCTCCTACGCCTAACATCTGCCATTTTATCAATAAAAAATTTGCCTAAGACTACCTTGATTTCTATCATTTTCATATTTTTTTTGCATTTGAACGTTTGTTATTATAACTCAAAGGTAATTTAACAAATTGTTACCTACTGCTGTAATAAATTCATCTCGTAAACCAGGTAGTCAGTGGATGCATAATTTGCGATTTAATCAGTTATTCGTCATGGTAATGATTGCCGTAAGCCACAGTGGGATATTGATGCCGAAATTTTACACATGTTACTAAAACAGAATGCGTAATTTCATCAATTTGCACACTTATTTCGACGTCCGAAAATAGTAGGTACCTACGTGTTTTTTAAACGTTCACGAAAGTGCATGTGAGAAGAGATGATCGCTAAATAAATCAACCGGTTAAATTCTTTACATAAAACTTGTACTTCAAGACGAATTTAAAGTTTTATTATTGTAGGAATATTCTCTCAAAGTAGTAACCTAACCTAAATTAATAGCCGCCCCATTTGTCACAAACTCGCAATTCTAGAGCACTGCTCCGCCCCCAGTGACAAAAACTATTAAAAGTTAGACTAGAAATTGCGAATGCATTAAAACTTCGGTACAGCTTACCCTCAGCGGTCCTGCAAACAATAGATGAGATCCATATGCAAGCTCCTATTTTGTTCATCTCATTGTGGTTTCGGAACCCTGGGAACTTAATCGCATTTGTTTGGTTATAACAACAAAGTAAAGCTCGAATGCAAAAACAAACGCACGTTTGTCAGTACCTCGACATACCTACATTTGTTCCAATGAGTTTGGAATAACGTTTTGTTCCATAGAATTCAAATTTTGAACACACTGAAACAAATGACAATACAAAACTTGTATCCTACTTTTAAATAGGATCGGTAAGCGAAGAAACAAACAATACTAGAAACTCTTTGGTATCGAGTGTCCCCTAACTAAGCCCCGCAACACACTCCGTCTTACCTGCGAGCATGACTGCACAATCCCTTTGCACAGGTAAGAATGATAGATATATAATTATTCATTGCACACTAAGTATAAAATGACAATGTAAAATAAAAACTTAAAAAAACTAGATACTCGTAACAATTGGCATGCGCGTAAGACTGTCGATCTCAGCGGCTTGTGCAATCATTGATACCAGAAAATTGGGTTGCGCAATTTGGACTGCGCAGGCAAGACGGTGAATGTGGCCGGTCCTTAAGAGGCTTACAGAGGTACACATACGTCCACTGTTGAACATGCCTCCCCGAATACGAGGTGGACTGTCACAATCACTATGCTTGGCTGACGGATTGGTGACCGCAGTATGAACAATACTCAGAAAGAAGCTTCTGCCACTTTCTCTGGTAAGTTCCCTCGGTCAAGTCTAACTTCATCTGCTGGCTAAGTTGTAGGCTAGTGTCTCACTATGATTTTACATGCAGAAAATACTACTTTAGAAGGCCTATTAACGCGTTCAATGCCAAATCTTCGCGATACGACCCGGACAGACGACGACGGAAGACGCGTCACCTAAGCAACATGCCCGCCGAGAAGGCTAAGTGCGTCAGAGCAAATGGCAGTCGAAGTGTTATGGAGATAATTTACCTGACCTTAGATAAAGGAAAATACCAGTCTAGTCTTGCTTAAGTCAGGCCAGACACCAGCGATATTACCGAGGATTGCTGCGGACCTGCGGACGCATAGTAATTCAGTTGTTGCCTTCAGAAACTCCGCAGAGTCCAAACGTGTCTGAGGCAGATTTAAATTGCCTTTATGTAGAGGTTACAACACGTTCTCACGGCCATGTATTGTTAGATATTGTACTTGAGTGTGGATAGGTGGTACAGTCAGCGGCGCCATTAAGAAATAAATTAAAGTGTAAGATGGTACAGTCGTACTCAAAAAATGTATACCTTCAAGCTTAGGAATTCGGATATAATCTTAATTAAGTAATGGTAATTTCATTAGGTACCGCATGGTACCTAATTGGTTTTCAGTTATACCGTGATCAGTGGCCAAATATACTTATAAAAACTCAAAACACCACAAACCTCTTTAATATTCCGTTCAAAGTGTTTATCCATCTTGCAACATCTGAAATTAAATATTTAACCCGTTTTATCAAAATCAACCGCACTGTAATTTTCCGGGGGTCTAATTGGCGTAAGCTTTGCCTTTCAACTTTTGCTATTTTCAACTGTCTTTGAACAACTTTGAAATGACAAGTTTATCGAATCTTTGAACATTGGGGAGAGATCACGTATAAGGATTATGAAGAATAAATAATACACCCTTTTAAAAAAAAATGCTCAATTAGATTCTATATTGCTAATAAACCACTAAAAACTTTTTTATCCAATCGATAAGTGCCATAAAATAGGCTTTTTAGCATATATTCAAATTTCGCGCGCAATATGGCGAAAACGCTGGATGCATACGCCATAGGTATTGCTCTGTGGTCATAACGTCAGTTGGCTGTGTAGTGACTGTGTGTGCACGATACGCTGATATTCCAGAATAATACAATAAATTTCTTTCCGGCCCTGGTGGGGGCTCAGAGAGGGGCCTCGAGGCTTAGCCTCATTACCCCGGCGTCAACTCGAGGGGTGACGACCCCTCGGTCCTTGGGTTTAGTGGGAATATTTTTTTTTTTCCCGCTTCTTAATGTTTTTTTTTTTTGGCTTCATTTGATTATTTGTATATTTTTTCCTTTCTTTGTGTTTTTTTTTTTTTAATAAACCCAAGGACTCTATGGTGGTTCCGCAGGGATTAGTTCCCGCGGAAGGGGTCGCCACGGGCGGTCGTCTTCCTGGGGCCGGGGCTGGGGAGGCGCGATGTTGTGGAGGTGCTCGTAGTGTCCGTTGTCGGCGCGATCGAACATTCGACGCGCCGTCTGCACGACGAATTCCTCCACGGATTGGATCTGCAGGTCGCGGGCGATGACGTCGTTCCTGACGTAGCGCCCCGCGCCCGTGCAGATCCTGAGAGCCACGTTCTGCAGCGCCTGGAGCCGGTCCTTGTTGGTCTGGGAGACCAGAGCGTACCAGCTCGGCGCCGCATAGGTTAATCGGGACTAGGGCGTGCAAAACCGGAAGGTTTTGAAAACCGGTTTTGAATTTCGGTTTTGAGGGCCCAAAACCGGAAACCGGTGCTAGCACCGGTTTTGGCAAACTTTTTTTATTTTTTGTATAGTAGATTTTGAAGAAGAAAACGATATTCTTAGATACCCACAAAACCTACAAATAACTTTTATGATTTACCTGTTTTTAATCAACCATTTATGCCTACTAAGTAGACCACATTAATTGATTAGTTAACATGAACTTAAAAATAAACTTTAATTAACTGAGATCAAATCAACAACAAGTAAGAATGAAGAATAATATTTTTTCAATATAAAGGGTGTCTCATAATGTTTTTCGTTTTTGATCACCACAAACAACAGGGGGTGGGGAGTGGTCTCAATCGCTTGATGGGCTTTTGCAGTTTAATAGTCATGGAACACATCGCGGAAGCGCAGCGCATATTTTGCATGCGAGCGTTTAATAAAAACCACTATTCTTACATTTCTTACACAACTGTTCGAAGTCTCTACGGGACACATTTCAATTTAAACTTTTAGTGATTTCTGATGCAGTTCTATCGGATAACTGGCAGCCCTGTGTGGAGTTTTGTTTGTTAACATGACCATTTGTGTAATAATCGATTTGTCTGAGAGTCAGACGACATTGTAATTCCTAAAACAATTTCTCACTGTCCTACAGAATTTAAGTCATTCAATGAGTTTCACTGGCTTAATTGCTTGAACATTTACAATTTTTTATGGGTTAAAATGTTATCATTTGTGAATAATGCGACGAAGCGCGGATTCATTCAAATTAAACGAAGCTGCGCGTAATCATAGTGATTGTCATGGTCGACATTCATGCTCCTTCACGAAGTCTTTAAGCACCCAATTGATTAATCCGGCATTGTATTCTAAGTCTCTTTAAACTTGCTCACTCAATGCTTAATTAAATTTGCACTTGGCAATTTCTCGTAGTCGTTAAATTGAAATGTATCATGTAGAGACGTCAAACAGAGTGTACGAATCGATGTTTCTATAAAACGCTTGCACGCAAAATGCGCACCCGTTAATAATTTCATGGCTAACAAACTAAAAAAGTCCACCAAGCGATTGAACCTACTGCACACCAGTTGTGGTTGGCGCATTATACTCAAATAAAAAACGAAAAACATTCTGGAACACCCCTTACAAAACATAGTTATCATCTTAACGTTATTGCTGTGCACGTGCACTCCCGGCAAGTGTATTTGGGCAACAACGCAGGTAGGCGAAACGCAGGAATCGCGTCGTGGGTGCGGGGGTCGCGGAAGGAGGAGTGTAGGTGGGCATATGTTGCATTCGGATATATTTGATGACTCAAAATTACATATTTCTTGGGTGCATTAGAAAAAAGTGGATTAAAATCAAGATTTAATTCATTAACGGGAAAACCGGAGTTGGCACCGGTTTTGTCTCTCAAAACCGGTTTTCAAAAAATCTTAAATTTAGTCCGGTTTTCCGGTTTTCAGCAAAACCGAAAACCGGTTTTGCACGCCCTAATCGGGACCGGACGTAGGACTTGTAGACTCGCACTTTAGTCCTCAGCGGCAGCCGAGATCCCAGGACAGGTCGGAGGAGCGCTCGGGCGACGCGCGCTTGTTGTAGCGCGCGGTCAACCTGCGGCTGCATCCTCAACGACCTGTCAATCTCGATGCCGAGGTACCTCGTGTGCGAGCTCCAAGCCAAGTCCTGGTCCCGAAGCTGGAGTTGAGGTGGGTGGCGGCGGCGGCGGGTGACATACAGCGCGGCCGTCTTACCCACATTGACGGCCATGCGCCATTTGTCCAGCCACGGTGGCAGGACGTCTAGCAGCCGCTGCATCCTGCTGGCTGCGATGGTGGGGCTGGTGGATGACGCGAAGTAGGCGCTGTCATCCGCGAACAGCGCCAATGAGACATCCCTCTCCCCGGGGTGTAGGTGGCCCTCCAGTGTAGGGATGTCGTCAGTGTACAGCGCGTATAGGGCGGGCGACAGGCAGCTACCCTGCGGTACACCAGCTGAGATGGTCCGGGTGGAGGAGGTAGCATCCTCGACTGCGACGAAGTGATATTCCAGATGACACTTGACATTTTTTAGTTTACCTACACCGCCGTATGGCGCAATAACATGAGGGATACATTGTGCTAATAAACAGAACTAAAAACGTTGAACGGAATTTTAAAATTTATTTTGTCATTTTATGAAACAAACATTTTAAGACTGCTTTTAGATTAAGCAATTTTTAGTTAATTTCTATTATAGAGTCAAATACCCCATTCTCTGCATTTTGGAATTTTCTCAATTTTATTTTTCTTTTCGCACTAGTCTTAATTTATGCCGATTGTACTGTACATAATTACATGCAAATTTTCTACGTAGAAAACTAAAAATGTCATTCTACTAATGACCCGACGCGGTTCATTATACGAGTAAGTATTAATAAATGCTGCAATGCCCGCAAGGTTATTTGAGGCAATTTGTACGAGAATTTTGATTGATTTTATGAACATGTGTTGAAATATCTGTCCTGCTATAATGAACGTCAACTATTAAATACATTTAATCTGTCGTCTACTTGGCTGCAATGTTGCCTGTGAATAGAAAAACTTGTATCCATTTAAAGGTAAAACATTAAACCTTTGCAGGTATAACTAGGTCACATAGCAAAACTGTGTTCACACATTTTTTAAAATCTGTCGGTAGGTACAAAATAAATCAACCCCGATGTTAAAGAAGTTCGGACATGAGTTAAACGTAGTGAAAAGTTTCAGAGGCTGCGTAATCTTTCAGTCGCGAACTTGCTCTGTTCCGAGCGTGTTTGATTTAACTTGCCTAGTTTGTGATAGTGAGGGAAAAAACACAATCACATCTTTGTTTTGCCTATAGAAAATCAAAAATTGATATCGAGGGGATGCTGTATTGGTAGATAAGTTTTTTGATTCTAACCTAATTATCATAAGTTTACGAGGTTTGATTTAAATAACAAAGGCCTAAGTTAAATGACAAAAGTTGACATAAACCTGGATTCAAAAAGTTATACCAACTAAACTAAAATCTTTTTTATTATCTACCTGTCAAAATACCCTGACATGGTCGTTCTAATGTGTATGGCATTACGATTAATTAACACGGGGACGCATCAAACGTTTCAAGGTGTGATTGTGTTAATGCCGCAAGAAGGTCCACATGATTTTATAAGGTTAACACGATTTTGAGTCTACGGCTCATCAAATTTGTTATTAGCAGTGTGTTATTCATTTGCGTTTCTATGGTATGGCTAGACTTGGGTACTTTATTTGGGCAATATATCAGGGCACCTACACGACGATGCTCCGAAATATAGCCTATAAATTTACCCGAGTAACGTATCCCATCTAGAGCAGAGAATTATTAAATAATACTTTAGATAGCTAGCTACTGCCGAAACTTGCTCAATATAAGTAACATTACCTGAAAAAACACACACATTATACAGTATTTAAGCTTAGTCCTAGTCTTATCATGAGTAAAAAATTACACAGGATACAGTTTAGGTAGTTTTCATTAGTATGCCACCATGGCAAGTTCCGAAACAGCTTAATATTACCGATTTTATTATTATAAATTTGTTAATTATTATTTAGATCTGAGCCCCCTATTGCGCGGACAAGGACCTATGCAAATCCCATACAAATAAGAGACGCCACGATCATGTCTCGATACTATCGTCAAATAGACTCGGGGCTCAGATGGATGCTATGTTCACTTTAACGAAAGTTTCTAGTATTAAAATATTTTACTACTTAAGAAAACTTGAAATTTTAATCATGTTCATGTCATGTTGTTGTAAAGTCTTTTAAATAATTTATAGCTTTTTGTTGCTTTGTGTGCAAATAAAGAATAGTTGTAGGCGTTGTACTTATAGCTATTGTGTTGTATTATTGGTTCAGTCCATCCATATCTTACTATCTATTATAAAACGCAACAACATAAAGCTTCGAATGGCTCCGATTTCATAATTAAACGATATTCCGATGACCTAATACAATAAAACGCAATGTTTGTCCGACCGAGTGCGCATGCACATAACTAGAGCGTAATAAATTCGTGATCGTTTCTAGTAATGCGAATTATAATATCGATTCAACCGGATTTTTAACAAGAGGGAAAGAGTAAGGGAGGTGTACGGTGGCTTCTGCTAAGATAGATTTAAAAGGGATGAAAATTATGTAAACGAACATACTCAAGATTGTAACCCTGGGTACATTAAAGCCCGCATCGGAAATCAGTCAGCTGGGTTCCGATCTGATCCCTACCTCAAAGGGTTTCTAGAGGTAGGAGATTTGTTGTTAGATATTTAATTTTTCCTTCGTTACACAAAGAAGTATTTCAAAAAAATTATGGATATAAATTAGAACTAGTATTAACAAATAAAACAAGTGTTAACTGCCGACTGGCAAACAATTACCTAGTGTTTACTATATACTCGTTAAAGTACATTTAAACTACTATTCTGTACATAAGGCGAGTCTGCGCCGAATGTTCTAAGCCCGGTCTAAGAATATGTTGCCCATTTGTAATTCGATTTTACTGGTTCCTTGTGTCATATTTTCTAACATACATCATTAAGCATGTACTCGTATGTATGTAGCTCGATTTTTTCATGATATATGTATGTATTAAGGTTTCTCGAATAAAAATTACTAGAATTTATATGTAGGTACCTACATAATATTGTTTTGTATGGTTATCTATGGAAAATGAGACATCACGATCACGTTTCGATAGTATCGTCAAATGGATACTGAGCTCTGTGCAAATGAATGCTGTATGCACCTACCGAAATTAAAATTTGAATATAAGCAAGCGAGCTCTCGGCCATCCGGTCAGATAGCGGCTGCGTGATTCCGGAACTGGAAGTGACCTTATTTCAAGACTAAATTTAATATGGGTTGAATTTCGAATTTGATGTAGTACAAGTACCTAATTATTTACTACCTATCAACATCCCAAGAAATACTCAATGCATTCCCGACATATTTACTCATTAAGAAGTCAAATAAGACAGAATAAATGAGGTTGCGTAAGAAGGCAAGCAATGACATCAAGGCTCACGTATCACGACACAACTCCTCGACAAACATCAAATTAAAAGCAACAACATCGGCAAACATTAAATTAAAGGCAACAAGATGACAATGCCAGCAATGGCACCATACATCACCGAATCATTAAGGCAGCTAATGCAATCGTTATTACTCAACGTGTTGTTTGGCACGTCTAGGCCGGTTCGCAACCTTGCCTGCGCTCCCCTCTTGCCTTACCGCCCGCAACGCCCTGTTCACTTTCACTACACTCGGCTGAGTTCGGCCTTCTTCGGCCTTCTTGGGCCGTCATCGGTTCTGACTGACGTTTGTTGTAAACTAGCTTTTCCTTATGGTATGCCATGATACTTGCTAATTTGGCGCATTCACACCGCGGATCTGATTTACCAGGACCGTGTTTTACGGATCATTCGCTACTGCAGAGGAAACTTACTAGATCCGGAATACTGTCGGAATCTCTGATCAAAACCTGTTTTTGTGAACTCGCTCTTACAACTAAATACGCCATCGCGGAAAAAAGGCATCCTGTAAAACAGATGCTGCGTGAATTGAATGCGCCCTGAGCAAGGAGTTATGGCCGTAGGCCGTACCCAAAACTTCTTTGCTTAGGTATAAGGTGCTCTAGGTCGATCTTTTAATGACACTTGCCAATGCAAATTGTAAAGACAATTTAAACCAATACTCACGAGTTTATATTACTAAAATACAACATATAAAATATAAAAAAATTAACATGTTTAATTATTAATAGCAATACTTAATTAGATTATAATGACAATTAAATTAAATAATAAGTACCTGACACGTAGAAAAATTAGAAAAACGAAAAAAAAAACTATAAAACAATCAATGCTTTTATGTGTCACAATTGAAGAATATTTAAAAGAAAATTAAGAAAAATGCAAACTTCTCTCTGTCCATGGGTACTTATTGTGTGACCAGCAGGGTCTAATTCAATATATATATTATACACTATACTATGAATGCAACATTATTTACTTCACATAAACTGCTCTTTGATCATGCTGTGTACACATATTTAGGGATACAGTCTAGTTTTAATTATTGTGTGTTTCTATTGTATAATATTTGAATGTATTCTGTTTTTTGTGCCAAATATAAATTAATAAAAAAAAAACAAATTATTGCGTATTGAATATTTGCAAGAAGAGTTTTTTTCGTAGAGGAGCCCGTTTATGTCTTCTATACGGCCATAAAGTTTTTGTAGCACTTCGTAGCAAAGTGAACTTTGTTTGGTCGTCGTTAGAGATATTTTTTGACTGGTTAACCATTTTAATTATTAAAGTAATTTTCATGTATAACCAAAACAAGATGTTTCGTAACTTTTAATTACTTCTGGCTCATCAACTTTATTGCGTTATGGCCAAAATTTATTCATGACATCATTTGAGTAAATATTTTTACCTTTGGAGTCAAAGGTCATCTACCAACCATATACCTATGTATCTACCAAAAATTATATACATATTGAGTAATTTAATTATGGTTCGAGTAATTAAGTTAGAATAGTGTGGTTATTGGTAATGCAATTAAATTATGTTGCGTTTTGGTAGATTCGTCAATATTTGATTTAATGTGGTTAAACAGGTTAGGAAATCCAATTAGTACTTAGTGAGTAGGTACTTAATTAAATTCGTGTATCGCACAGCACAAATTGCTGTAGAGCGGCAGCAATTATAAATAGAAACCCTACCTACCAACTGTACTGTAGGTACCTAATAGGTCAATGATTAAAGTATCTATTACAACTGTTTACTAATAATACACCCCCGATCGTATTTCAACATAGTCTACCCAAGTAGATAGGTGTTAAACCTATCTACTTGGGTAGACTATGTTGTAAGGCATAAATCCATCTTTTTTCTCTCATTATTTCGTTTTATTATTTCATTTTGACCTTTATAGAAGACAGATCCGGGGCCTATGACCCATATGATGGGCCACAAAAATTCAAAATGGCGGCTGCAACCGGTTCATGCAAATGGCAGCAAAATAATACTACCTGCGGAAGAGTTCGCGTCAAATGTCACTTGATCACCTTCTAGACTGCAAACATGTGTCATGTGATCATGCTGCAAGCAGGTGGATAGGTATAACTAGTTGGTAACTAACTAAACATTTACCAAAAACTTATAATTTGTGAATGAATATTTTACCTTTCGGGTTGTAAGTATTTTCATAATTCATACCTACATACTTCAAAACACGGAGTTTAATTAAAACTTTGACACTGTGGTTCACCATAACACCAGCCAAAATAATTGACACAAACTCACGAACGCACAAATGACGAGTGCCCTATTCTATTTATTACAGTCGGTCACAATTTATGTAAACTTGCCAGTTATCAAATTAACGTTTCCCGGGTTCCAATTAGTGGGATAACCACGGTTTACTGGAACCTCATTCATTGGATTCGCGCCAATATAGAGGTGGAACCTATTCACTGATTCCCCACAGGCTGACTTGATAAATGGAAATTCGAAATAATGAGTTGGTTTGCGGTGAGAAAAACACCTACAAATGTTGCCTTTACACTGAACGTCAACTACGAGTATGCTGGGTTTTTCATCCAATGATACGAGTAGTTATATTTTGAGCTAGCCATAATTTGAAATTTGACTAAAATTACTCGAATAAAAACAGTACGAAGTTAATAGCATACCATCTGCTTTTTAGTGCCTCGAGGTCTCAGTCGAATTTCCTTGGCACTGTGATCTCTCTAATGAAATCTGTAAAGAACATTATCTCGATAATTTATAACTGGTTGAATATTAGCTAAGTTTAAGAGTTATAGCCGCATAAGAAACTTTTATATCCGCCCCTCTTAGTTGCTGTCGACGGCGAAAATCGTTATAAATCTTTCAACATTTGTGTAGCCAGGACGGTTCTGGCAAGTTGCGCGGGTTAGTCGAGCGGAAATCTTTTTACTTGCTAACTTTGATGGAAAATTGGTGTGGGTTTATTTTCACGCAGGGGTAATGGATAATACGTAGTCTACACGACGACGAGGGAAAACCGTGTCTGTTATGAACCTTTATGCGGGTTGCAGACCAAAAGCTAAACTAGTTAGCTTAGCTTTCGGTCAGCAACCCGCATTATACATAGTTAACTAAATAACAACGTGACACACGGATCAAGAAATAACTCAGAAATATACCTAAAACAAAACGTCAAATCTGGACAAAGCCATGAATAATATAATCAATCATGGTTGACTGGCATTTTCTTGAACCCGGAACAGTTCACTTACAATTCACTACGTGACCATTGTTGTTGTAATATGTTGTGTTCGCTAGTCTGCGCTGAGACTGGAAAACACCATTGTTATGAAAAAAACATGTATTCGTATAGATAGGTACTATACCTTTCCCTTTTTGATTGGTTGGCAATATGTATTTGCCAACAAATCCCAAAGGGAAAGGTTCCAGGCCCAGAAAACAATTACAGAAATTAAAATCCACGTCGCAACCGCAGTTTGCCGATGTCGAGTTGTGCAAAGACTCTAACAGTCGGCACTTTAATAACAAAATTATACCGGCGTAAAAAGGTAAACTGCTAAGTTTGCGCCATTTTATTCGAGGGTTAAATAGCGGAAAAATTACCTACGCCCATTTTCCGAGGAAAATGAAACGCGAAAAATCAAAATAGGTGGATTATGGCCGCATAATGGTATATTTTAATAATATTTTGCAACTGTTGGTTCGGGTCGCGCCGGCAGTGTATAAACACTTTATAATAATGATGATGAAGGCACTTAGCTAGTCTGAATTTATTTGCAAGATCATGAACCCTTTCTGTCGATGGCTTTTAGTATAAAATGTATTTATTTTCCCTCCAGCTTTTGACATTTATATTTGAGAGACTTTGGAGAATGTTGTCATCATAAATTGTGCGCTCAGCAAAGGATTTTGTTTGTAAAAAGTTTCACCTTGCGTGGCAGGAAGGTATTTATCAATGCAAGAATTTCTTCCTTATCTGTTACTCTCATAGGAAATAAACTAGACAAATACGTATGTTAATGGTCAAGTTGTCCATGCATTGGTAAATGTGGTCCGCACACAGAACTAGTTGATAAACCAGAAATTGAACTAACATCCGTCACAGTATGTTTGGTATCAGAACAGGAACAAGATCCTGAGTAAGCTACATTCCTGAGAAAATTAGTTTTATTCATGAGAATGTAAAGAGACCAATGATAGCATGGTCTAGGGTAAACACTTTATGAAATTAATAAGATTTAAGAGAGCAAAGAAGGTATTTTCAAGAAATTTATTGATTATATGTATATGAATATATGATTTTTTATATATGTATATAGAGTAATATTTATAGCTTTCATTTGTTTCTGTTCGATAAAAATAGTTGATATAAACAATACACATAAGAAAAATAAAAATAAATTATTTCGAAATAAGGATCTGATTAAGTTAGAGGAAAAATGAAATTCCAATAACATGAACTTAGTAGTGATCGAGAAAATATGAACCAACAAAAATAAGTATCTATAGAGGCTGGATATAAAGATGTTGTAACACCGGCAAAAAACAAGTTTACAAGCGGCTGCCATAACAGAATATACTTTCAATTTTGCGACCAGGCGACCTCGGTACCACGCCTAAGCCAGTCACACTCCATACCAGCTATATAGAGGCAAATCAGACTAGAGAGCGCGATGAATGAACCGACAGCAATTTTGATTCATAATCGATACTGATTTTGCGGCCAAGAGTTCTCGGGTTTTGTTGTGTAGATCAAATTTCTTCCCTCATTTTTAATTCAGATGAAAGTCGTTTTACTTACGGTTTTCGTTTTATAAACCTAACCGCAAAATTGCTGGAAAATTTAACTGTCCGGTAATGCACCAATTGGTCCAAAGGACAAAATCTGTAGTTAATTATAAGTACTAACATCTAGTTATAAGCAAACTAACACCATGGATTATTATTATCTGAATAAATGAATTTTATTATTATTATACACGTCAGTACCTAAATCTTCTTCTTAAATTTATTCCGTACTAGTTTCCGCAGCTTTGCAGGCGTTGTTTCTTTGGAAACCTTTAAGGTTATTTCTATCCCATAGAAACTGATTTATGGGATAAAATGTAGTCCAAATTATGTTCCACGCCATATGTATGCAATTTCAGCCCGATCCGTTCAGTAGTTTTGGCGTGAATAAGTAACAAACATCCATTCATCCATCCATGTATACCATGTGATATACGTTTCCATCCATCCATGTGATACATGCAGCTTAATGGTACATATGCATGAAATTGTGTCAAAACGGTACATCATACGTGCATCTATATACTGCGGTTCAACTAACTAACGTAACTCTGTGCTCATAAGCACTTTCCATATTCTCATACGTGCGTTTTATTCAACGAGTACATTTTCCACTTTCAACTCGTCCAGGAGTTGAAAGTACTATATGTAGGTACTAGTTAATAAAACGCATATGGAAAGCATAGCTTGACAAAACCATATTTGCTATTCCATTGAATATTATTTAGATAACAGGTTGTGTGTTCGATTACCACCTCAAGCGAAATGTTAGTACGAACTGCAGATATTTGTACAAGTTGTTCTGGATGTTTTCTCTGCGAAATAAAAAATATTAACGATCCATGAAGTGTATGTATGTAATCATATTTATTCTAGCTTCACCTTTGGTACACCCCCAGCCTTTCTTAAATTCACATAATTCTTTCCATCCAAAGGTTGCCTGGAAGAGATCGCTTCCAAGCGATAAGGCCGCCCATTGTACTTGTCGAATGTAATGTATTTTATAAAGTATTTTTGTATGTATTGTAAAACACTAAACAATAAAAAAAATTAACGATCCATGAAAAGTATGTGAACAAAACACAAGCTCTGGGACTAGGGTGATGCTGTGTGAATTTTCCATCATTATTAATTTACTTTAATGTGTCGTTGGCTATAGCAAGTCGTGTTAAACTAAGCCAGGGTGCTTATAGTTACTCTGACCAGGCTGACCCGACTGGTCTTGATCTAAACTCGCTTTTAACTTCCAATCACATTGCTCACGCGAGCAATCGTTATAGAATTCCGACTGCGTTCTAAGGCTTTCCGCTTTGTTAGTCTAGGTTTTAGATTCGCATATTTTCTGAACTGTTGAAAATTGGTTTCAAATTGTAGGTACACGATAAAATAATATATCTACCCTTTGTTTTAGCCAAACTCGATGTAGTAAACCACGACACATAAAACTAAAACTCGCTTGGCTTAGTTTCAGATATACATATGTAATTGTAATCAATATTGAAGAAAGGATCTCAAAACGATAAGTACTTAATTTAAACGCGGCAACAGAGTGAATTTTGTTTACATCGAGTGTTATTCTACATTGAGTTTGGACACTAGCCAATATCGAGAAAACACTCAAAATTGGGAGATGTATTAAAACAATCAATGTTTAATGAAATTCTATTATAGGATTTTTTATCTTAAGGTTTATGTTATTATAGTGCGTAAATCCTCGCTCGGGGTAATCTCTAAGAAATTAAACAACATCCTAAAAAAACCGATTTCGACAGGACTTGAACCTGCGACCTGATTATCTCAATACTGAAGGCATGAAGGTGAAAGTTTGTGAAGATGTGAAGTTGTTTGTCCGATGTTTGGGGGAAGACGCCACCAAAAATAGAAACGCTGAAAATTTGCAAAGATGCATTTTCTACAACTAGCTATAGAATACCATACCTATCTATGATATAATTTTATTGAATTTCTGAATCTAAGTAAGTATTGTAAAAACGCATGCAAAGCCGCAGGCATCAGCTTGAATAAATAAATAATCCATAAGAAAGTTCCAAACGAAATTTACAATAAAACAACTTTGCTTCTCTTCTCACAAATTGCAAAACAAAGAAAGCTGAAAGCTTTGTTTCGACGAATCAAAATGAAACCCAAGCATTCAATCAACCGGAAACATAAAACTCATTTACTCACTCAAGGAACCTTAAAGGTTGAGAATAGTTAAAAAATGCGAATTATTCCTTCATAAACCTATTCGGTCTGACAAAGGAATATTTCTTGGGCTTCCCAGTAAAACAGGATGCAAACAAAAGTTTGGGAAACAGCCGTAAATATACCTTGGTAAAGGTGGACGCACACTTTCCAATCCGAACGCATCTTGGGAGCCGAAGGTAGGTTGATTAAGAATTTCGGGAATCGTATGCGTAAATATAAGGGGTAAAAAACTATTTAACTTGGCACATTTAATTCACGCCAAGACGGACAAATCATCGTCAATCAAAAGATAATTTCATCGTTGGATTTATTTTACGTCGGTATCACATTATCACCTAATGAGAACAACATTATAGGTACTTCAAGCTTCAAATAACAAAGTCTCTCAGTAATAAACCACTGCTTTTCTTTCATTACACCTAAACAAATACCTACTCGTCGACATGATATCAGAGCTGGGAGTCAAAGCCCAATTACTTAGGTGCTTGCCTACTAAAACGCTGTAAATTATTCCTTCTCTTTGTCCGAGCTATATAGAGGTGCTTTTATTTTTCTGTTTGACATAATGTTAGTGCCTTTTAATATGTTTTCTTTTGTGTTGTTGGCTCTGATTACCACAATAACGTTCGTGTTTTCAATAATTAGAGAGAGATAATGCGTCACAGACGCAGTTTAATTATTATTTTGATCAAATTAAACTACAAAATACAGCAATTCGCCATGACAGGTTGAACACCAATCAGAGAATTCTGATCCGTGACGTCATGTCTACGAGTGGAAGGGTAAATAAAACTCGAAACGATCCCTCAAAACAAGAATATGCAAAGTTTTTGGTTTTCAAACATTTTCGAATTTTTATTTCTACTCTAAATTGCCAATCCCCATTGTCATCGAATATTCGACCAAAAATACAACAGTTTTCGGAAAAAAGATAAGCCCAAAAAGCATGACACAAAATGCGGCCTATTGTTTTTTATTTTTTCAGCTTCAAAAGGCTTTTTTTCAGCGATTTCCCTACGGACTTCTCTCGTCGCCTGTACACTAGTACTCGCTGGTTAATGGGAGGCTCTTGACAATAGACGAGGAAGTTCCGGATACCACCTGCCTCTGTCCAATTATTTTTACAAATCACTGCCCTGCTGTTCATTTGTGTATCTTGGATTTGAACACGGACACTTTTAGTAGGCTTTTGGAGGCTCAATACTGCTCAAAAAACCTACTTTTGAACACCTACGAATTATTCAAATATCTGTACTCAGGTTGTGTTTGATCTTTGTTCTTAGCACCTAAAACTTTAATCGACTTTTCAACTTGAAAGTTACAGAATGCTTTCAAAGTTAGGGCGGTGTTGCCAGACTTGAAACAAAAATTTCCTGTTGAGTACGGTCGGCAGCATTATAATAATTGGTTAAAAACTCTTTAGTGATGAATAAATTGTTAGCGAAATCCATTGCTTAACAAATTCCTAAATTGGTTACAATTACAGTTCATAGGAAATTGTTTTAAATTGTGTTAGCAGTCGTTCAGAACTTCTTTACTTATTTTTCATAAACAGGTATCTAGTTATTTTTGTATAAGAGTAAGTATTATTGATAAGAATTAGGCTCATGCCTATACTTAAATTTATTGAATCGATAAGAACGACGATTTATTGTCCACCGATGTGGCGAGGTGGGCGAAGGTCCGCCTTTGGACAAATGTTTGTACGATCTGCAAATATTTGTTCTGACTGTTCTGGGTATTTTCTATGCAGCATAAAAAAAAACATCTAATGTACCTATATCAGTCATCTAGACCCATAACACAAGCTCTGCTTAGCTTGGGGCTTAGTGATGATGTGTGCTTTATCCAGTATAATTTATATATTTATTGGCATGTATAAGCAGTAATTAAATAAATAATTAGATATATGTCGGGGAAATAATAAATACACACAATAAACTAATAACGCTGGACAATCCACAGCTGATTTTACCCTAAAGTAAGCAGAGCTTGTGTGAATTATATTACAAGTACCTAGTACAAAATCCACATTCCATAATTAATACTTATAATTAACCAGGATAAAGTTTCGACCATAAACAATAGAAGACATATAATACCTTAAAATATCTAAAGGGAAACTCTTTTCTGTTTGGTGCCTAAAGAATACATAATTCAGAGCGAACCAACGGCAACACTACCAGTTTTAAAAACTCCACGGAAGTTTTTTAACATAATTATAAACTTGTACCTGTAAAGAGCTCCAGTTTTTAAACTTTTAAAAATCCTTGACTACTTGTGTAGAGTGCCATCTACACCGGTATAAGGATTAAATTATTGTAAAAAGGTTGCTAGGTATCCTCCTGTCTTTTTGGTCTGCATTTTTATACAGGGTATCAGACAAGAAGTAGCCCGCCCTACTTCCAAGACATTCAGAATGAGAATGATCTCTCATTCAAATTCGAATTTCAAATGAGGTCATAAACTTTATTCAAGTCGTTTTAACTCTGGTGCTGCCAGTAAGCAAAATCATTTTTTTTTATCATCAAGAACACACCTTCGTTTGCCGAAAATCTTAGCTGATTCATGGTAATGGACAATATGGCCGTCAATGTATCACGAAGCTCTAGAAGACTCACTTCACTCTTGTCTGGAGAAAACTATTTTCATTATTATAAGACATCTTCCCATTTTTCTTTACAGAAATCATTTCAGAACGTGACGCAAAAGTTGTAGCACAAAGGATGGGATTTCCGGAGAACAATTTCCTCGGAGATTTTTAGGACATTCCGTAGACAGGTATTTTACCGACGCAGCGTCTCTCCGCCTCCGCGCCGCGCGCCGGTTGGAACCGACGTAAAGCAGTTGTTTACTGTAAGTTATGAATAAAAAATAATATTTTCAGCTTTGATGTTCTTCTTACGTTTTAGTAGAAAAAAAATATAGTAATACTAGTGTTTATTTTTTTTTAAGGTATGGATAGGATTTGGTATGAATTTGATGATCTTTCAAACTCTTGCCACGGCGATTTACTGCATTCTTTTCACAATATTCAAAATTCAAATTTAATTGAAGTACCCAACACCAATTTCTAATTTCAAACAAGTGAGCATCATTGTAGTTCTGCAAAGAGTTTTCATGCAAGCCTTTTTCTTATTTCAAAAGAAATGTCAGACGTTTACAAAACCTCTACAAAATAGGCTAAACTGGGACGAGGTAAGTAAACTAATTAAACTGTTGAATATTTTGGTCACACTCCGTCACTCAAAGCTCGCATTCATAAGCAGATGACGTTGTTAACTGTTCTGAAGATGACTCAGTTGACCTTCCATCGTAATATTACGGATTTTATTAACTTGCTGGTACGTTATTAGTATTAACATACATTCTTTCATGCTTGTGGTATTAACTCGTGTTTTCATGTCTGAATAAAGAAGTATAGTCTGTCGGTACCTAGATGAAAATGACTGAATATTGAAAAACTGCTTACAAATGCAGATCAAAATAAGTGTCTCGAATATTACGTTCCATTTCGGATTTTCGTTCAAGTTTAGAAATGTTGGTTGCGCATTCTCCCGCCACTTTATTTGTCAAACGAAATGGGTGGCAAAAGTTATCCCAATATTACAATTTTTCAATAACTTTAGGTTATTGCAAGAATTTCAATTTTGTTTCGATCTGTTGACTTCAGATTGACGCGCTACAAGACGTTCTCACATATTGGAATGAAGCAGCCTGCTTGGCGGAAAAATATGGAACGAAATTAACTTTAGTAGGAACCAAAACCAACGTGAAATATTTCATAAGCCTCTAGGGTATACCCATCTTGCAACGAGACATTGTGAAATAAGTAATTTGTGGTTGCAGTAGATAGTTAACATTACATGACATACAACCGTACAAATATTAGATAGATATAAAACACTTTAGATATTATACCACACAAATCAGTACATAAATAAATACTTAGAATAGAGGAAGTATACAAGGCGGTTTTATCGTTGAGAGCTCTTCCAGGCAACAACGTTAGGTTGGACTAGACATAAAATAAAAATATAGAGGTAGACGGTGGCACTTAAAAAAAAATGAAAAGAAATGAATATTAGGTAGGATGATAGGTAAGTTATGAGGATTATTAAAATATTTAGTATTTTAAATAATATAAATATTATATTAATTATCACAATTTTCAAATCATACTTCATACATAAACTTATTCGGTATAGAGGTTATCCATAAAAATGACTTGGAAGACAACAAAGGAAGTTTGTAACATTATTGTTGCGATATTCAAAAAAACACAAAGGTAATATTTCTTTTCCGCCTGCTCTTAACCCTTTTGTGCGCATTTTTTCCTGCCAAAGCGGTGATATACGAGCGGCCGAAGCAGATAATTTTAAATAGCTTCACTTCATGATTCATGAAGGTAGTGTGCAATGGGCTGGCAGCGCGTGGGTCGACAATGTACTGCGGCAGACATGTGTCGCCCAGCGTTCTCTATGTGGGTGAAGTTCTCACATACAGAACCTACCTTGTTTTATAACAATTCCTGAAAGGTACTTGGAACAGGAATTGTTTTCGAAGGATTAGAATCCTAATCATTAAGGGTTAAACGAGACGCACATCTTTCTCTACAAACGTAGAAGGGTAACTACTAAGAAACTGGAAGATAGATAGATAGATAGATAATTCATTTATTTGACAACTGCAGCACATGTTACAAAGGTCACAATAGAAAAGGCACATCATAGAATAACACAGATAAATTAGAGAACAATTAGTTAAGTACCTAGTAGTATACAATAAGTAAAAGTAAATATAAACAATTAAAAAAAAAAAAAAAAAAAAGAAGAGATTTAAAAATTGTGTGTGTGCTGCAGCCCGTCAAAAAGGCAATAACTCAGCGAAAGGATTTGCTCGATGAGCAAAACACTGATTTTCAGTATTGCCCTTTGAGGCGACCAGAAGAACGAAACACTGACAAAGAAGAAGAAGAAATCGCTGTTAGCGATAAGGCCGCCGAATGTGCCACTAGATTTAGTTAGTATTAAGATCCTTTATTATTATTTTTTTTTGTATTGATGGTACAATAAAGATATATTGTATTGTATTATACTACTACAATGTTTGATGTTGACCATCAAAATTAAGGATAATATTAATTTATCTCGTCATTATCTATGTTTGTAGATATCTTTTTTTAATTCATACTTTTTACGGGTTGGGTACGCGTAAAAAGTATGAATTAAAAAATATTCAAAACTTTGGGCAACTCTAGACAATAAATAATATACGTAGAAAGAAAACTCTACTAACGCAATTGGTTTGATAATGTATTTTAGAATTATAAAGTTCTTTATTTTTCATTGCATGTATTAGGCGGTTATGTTTCGTAAAAATAATGTAAAGCATTAAAATTTAGTATCACAACCACAAATACTGGGCTTAAATACAAAATAATAGGACACCAAACGTTCAGAACTTCCGTGAAAATGTTTGAACAGTCCCAACGACTATGCAGGATAGGTACCTTATGTTTATTCAACGTGGCTTAACCCTCCACGTGTGCATTCCACCTCGGGTCCCCGACCCGCCCCCGGACAATCCGTTAAAAATTTAAACTACCCACACTAATTGCTTTATTTTCACCATTTGCATAATTGTACAACATTCTATGTTCGTGCCAACAGCCCTGTCGAAAATTGTTTGCTTTGATATTAGCAAGTTAAATTTATTTAATTTAAAAAATTTACGCAGGTGCTTCGAAGCATCATTGCGGTGGTTTTATTGCATTTGTCTGTGCAGTGGATTAAGACTGGCTATAAAACTTTAGCTGTAGGTATTCATAACTTGTTTTCTGAAGAACCATTTCAGCAATGGACTATGGTAGTGAGTAATTGTTCGATGGACTATGCGGATGTCCTCACAATTACAATAAATATGTTTGAATGCATCTAAAGATAGTCCAGCGTTTCGCAAGCTTTGAGATGACAGATCGACTAAATAAGGTAACGCCGGTAGCGATAAATGCACTTTCTACTGTATCTAGTATCTCTAATCTGTTTGTAATTTAATCGGTGTGTTTTGTCATATAAACAATTATCTTCTTTCATTTAATTTTTTTATTTTCTTTCGACTTGATGGCTCAGTGATAATGAAGCTATCAGCTATTCTCTGATTGATCAATTAAATTAATTTTATATCTTACTAAATCGTAAATTGCCGTCTTAGACCTTCATGTTGCTAGGAAATTTGATAATAAATCACAATAAGGAAGTACAAAAATTGCCATTATGTAAAACGTAATATTTACAAAAAGTTATCGCACGACCTTCCATGTTTGTTCTTAGGTACTTCTTGAGACGCAGTAACATTTAAACAACGGTTATAAAGTTGCAAAACTTAATTGATCACATGTCATGTTACATAATGTGGACAAACGGTTATAGGGCTCCTCAGATCATAGGTGAAAGTGAACAGACAGGACAGGTTAGAAAGTATTTTGGAAGAACTATTGATATTTGCATTAGAAATCTATTCTGTAGACAAGTGATACTTTCTCACGGCTGATTCTTCGCGTCACTTGGCCACAGGAATTTTTTAATTAGCGATCGCTGTACATTCGAGTACGATACAGGGGTAAAAACTAAAAGATTAAAATTTTTACGACGTAATAAAGTAGCAATATCAAAATGAACATTGTCTCTCAGGTATTTTTAAATCTCTTGGACAATTTATGTTATTCAAAGCGTTTGCATAAAATACAATTTTTGTATTCATGATTTTAAATTGCAAATTGTAGGCGATAAATTGCTTATTTACGAGTAAAATAATAATGTGGACGGCTCGAAGAACGTCAAAATCTTTCTCTATAGCTTTTTGAGACTATCAAAATATATAAGTTTTCTTAAAAGAATACTAATATTTTTTTCTCGGTTTGGTTTGTTTATATGTCGCCAAGGGTGCATATTATATATAATAATTTCCTTTATTTTTGTAAAAAAAATCAAGGAAATTATTTCAGCTGCCTTAAGGATTATTTGTCCATATTTTTACTCGTAACGTTTATGTGGTTTGTAACCCATGGATGTTTGTTACTTTTTTACACCAAAACTACTAAACGGAACTGACTGAAATTTTTAACAGTTTCCGTTTTAATCGTTTCCATAGACACAACGCGTGCAAAGCCGCGGGCAGAAACTAGTATTTTATAAACCTTTTCCTACACATAAACACGGTCAACGAATTAAAAAAAAAACCATTTTAACTTGTTACTGGTTAACCTAAAATTAGGAAATAGAAAAAAGCTCTTAAAGTCCAACTTAATCAAGGAATAAAATCGGGAAGCTTCCTCAACATCCACTTAAGAATTAAAAATGTGGACTGCAGTCTCTTCCGTAAATTAATGAGCTTTGCTTTCAAGTGGCGTTTATTGCCTTATCTCAAGGAGAATATAACATTAAACCCTGAACAAAAAGTTGTACCATGTCTTTGAACCTTGGCAAGTTATCTTGGAACCAAGCCAACGTCGTTGCGTGAGCCGAGAGGCTTTAAAAAAAGACAAAACTCTAAAAAATCTTAAGGTTTTATACCATGGTTCTGTTTAATTAAGAAACAAAAGACTGACTGTTGTTTCTGTGTTCTTTTTTCAAATAATTGACCGATTGCCCTAGTTATAGGCTTCACTGGATACAAAAAAGTTACTATCCATAAATCGTTCTATTTTGACGCAATAAAAACTTGCATGAGATCTTTTTGTATGATTATAATTTTATGTAAAATCGAAATAGCTTGGCTATTATACTCCATAATGAGTTTTTTGCAAAGTTGCGGCTACATTGCAGAATGTTCATACTCTATTTGCCATCGAGGTAGTTATTGTAACTACATGTAATACGTTACTTCGTATGGGTAGAGCAAGTTTCTTCTCGTAATTTTAGACAATTTAGATTGCTACTGATTGGTATAGGAACGGTTATTGCATAATAGCTTATAAATAAATGCTGGATACCCCACACAACATCATCTAGCCCCAAGCTAAGCAGATCTCGTGTTATGGGTACGAGATGATTTTCATACATATGTCGCATGGCGGGAATCGAACTAACAACTTCCTGTGTCATAGCGGATCTTAACGTATACGACTACTCTATAGTTTGGAACACGCTGCTTCTGTTATTCTCTTCAAGATAAGAGTAAGGTATCTAGTCAAACTTAATCATACATCGTCGGTGATATCTTCACTTTCCATCAGGTGAGATCGTGATCAAAAGAAGGTCTATTGACTACAAAAAAATACACACTTACCATAACTATGTAGTTTGGCAAATGGTTTCCACCGGGCGATGTCGCTTGATGTAGTTAAAATAAATAAATCACCAACGCACAACACATAAGTCATCGTGCATCTACCTGTCACAGTATGCAATCGGTGAGATAAATAATATAGTGGCTGCTTACAAAATACAAATACAGGTACCTACGCAATAACGTATGCCTTTTTTTGTCAGGTTAAGGAACCGATTAGTACGTATTTTCATCGGTATAAGTACTAATTAAGCATGAAAAGAACATATAGGAGGCGACTAGCTCTCGATCGGACTAAATTAACAAATTTGACATAATATGTATGTAATTTGGCATATGTATGTAATTTGTCAAATGTTACCTGTCAGTGGTTGCAACGAGTGAGTTTGATCCTACTAATATTATTACGCGAAAGTTTGTAATTATGGATGGATGAATGTATGTTTGTTACTCTTTCACGTAAAAAATACTGAATGGATTTTAATGAAACTTTACAATAATATATCTAGCGTAGCTTGTACATCAGAATAAAACAGGCTACAATTTATAAAGATATATTGTATATTATCCAAAATATCTATCACCACGGGGGTGAAACCGCGGGCGCAGCTAGTATAGAAATAAACCTTCGGCTATGTATACCGTTCCCAATGACAACAGCCAAGAGCAATCAGCCAACTAACTCAATATGCGTAATTAAACATATTCTGGTCACACTCGGCTCTAGCACTATTCACTAACTGAAAGTAGCCCACGTAACAAAGGAACGGTAACGTGATACGTGATGAGAAATATGATGTGCCTGGTGGCCCATTTACGACCACTGTGACGACTAATTGTTTCGTTGGCCCACTAGGATGCAGCGAAACTAGAAGTTCACGCCGTTAGTCTAAGTTTGAGCTGAGAGGGCAAGTTTCAACGCTTATGAGCGGTAGTAATAGACGAGGTAAGTACATTTGCGATTACGAATAACGATTAGGGTGCTTAAGCAGGAGGAATTTTATTAAATATTAGCTGCGCCCCGTGGCTTCGTCCGCGTAGAAATCTATGTGTCAGAACGTTTATAAACAACTAGCTGCTCCCCGCGGCTTCGCCCCCGTGGAAATCTATATGTCAAATTGTTTAAATGATAAAAAGTGGTTCTAAGCTACCTCTCCACCAATTTTCAGCTAAATCGGTCGAGCCGTTCTCGAGTTATAAGTGTTGTAACAAACACGACTTTCTTTTATATATATTACAAAAACCATGTTATTAATTAATTATTTTATAGTTTATGTATGCTAGTTTTCAGGTATATATTACTATGGACCGTAAAATAAGTTGAATAGGATCTCTTACTCTTCTATGGTCTGAAATATATTATTTACGTTATTGAAACAAAAGCGCCTATCATTAAAATTACTGAAGATGTTATAATCTATCGTCACGGTGCATCAACACTCAACAGTATCATCAGAACGGCCAGCTTTCCACATACCTGCGGCTCGTCAGGTGAAAACGCGGTTCCGCTCATTTGCGCTCCAGCCACACATTGATATATGAAACAACAAATTGAACAGGGCCTCAAATACGAGGCAACGTTTCAAATTGGACAAAAAATTGAAGTGAACAGTAAAATAATTTTATTTGATAATCATTTATATTTAAAATATGACTTGTCTAAGTGCTTATTTTGTAAGCCTAAAGAAATAAATGATTTTTTACTTTACTTTTACTTTACAATGTCTACTGAAAATGTCGAAACAGGATTTAAACATAATAAGTTAAATAAAATAAGAATGCTGGATAATCCACGCCGGATCATCTAGCTCCAAGCTGATCAGAGCTTGTGTTATTCATAAATAAATAAATTCATAAATAATGCTGGACAATCCACACAACATTATCTAGCTCTAAGCTAAGTAGAGCTTGTGTTATGGGTATTGGATAACTGATATACTTAATAGAATACATTACATAGATAGACATTTTTATCATACATAGAAAATAGCCCGAATAATCGGACAAACTTTTGCAAATCGTACAAATATTTGTCCCAGACGGAAATCGAACCCGAAACCTCCTGCCCAGCGCACCACTGAGGTTGTCAAAGTTAGTAGAGACACGTTATGATTTTCATTGGGTTTTATCATACTTTTGAAAGTCTCTGCATCAGCATACTCTTCTAACATCGGTTGAATCAACACCTATTGTTCTGCATACATTGGATGTTGCTTCAGAATTGAGGCCCGTGTTTATACGCTGCAGAGTCGACTAACTATCCGGAGAGCTATTTTGCAAACCCGAAGGGAATGTTCATGTAGTGGTTGGGCTATAAGAGAGTCCTTACATATTAAGCCCCACTAGGTGAGATAGTCCTCCCGCTTTAAAAAATTATTCAACAACGCCCCCCTTTTTGACCATTTTTTTAAGTATTCTACTTACAGACTTCTCTGGGTATATTTTCCTGTCCGTGATAACCTTTAAGAGTTCAGGAAATTTGCGGAAAATCGGGAATTATTAGAAAGAAATTATGAAATGGTTTTAGAAGCAATGAAGTCGACCTGAAAAACCTCACTGTTCTATGAAAACTCCTGCATTTAAGAAAATTTCTATGGTATCATAGCAGAGTGACAGCGCAATTCAACCTTTTTCAAACGAATTGACCCTCCCCGTTTCAATGCATTGAGCTATGTCCTCGTTTCCATTTCATACAATGTCGTTAGCACATGACGCTTGATTATCAGCCCTTCGCAATCCGTCACAATTTGTAGAACACGCACCACACCCATTGTCATTTCTACCTCTAGACTCTTTACTCTTGTAAACTAGTATATGAACCCACCAGTATTCTATTCTATGCTATTCAGGTTGGCAAAATTAAAACTAAGCTCGATACTTCTAAACTGGGCACTACAGAGTTTCTATAAATGAGCCACCATCATACTCTTTGACAAACTTAAAGTTGACTTTGTATCTCCAATCCACTTTTGTCAGTAACATAAAGCTCTAAGTGAAACTTTATTTAAGAGTGTTTGTGTTCAGTTTACAGCACAGTGTAACGCGACTTTATAAATTATCGAGAAAGTTGTTTTACTATAGATTCTCTGCGCTGTGATAAAAATCTTTTATAGTGTAAGTTGAAAAGAAGATTTTTCAATGATGATCTACATAAGAATATTGTTATGGATAAAAACGATTAGGTACATTACTAAAAAAATATACACAAACACTAACGATAACTGAGCCAAAGAAGAATAATTAAGTTTGAAGTTCTAGTTTCAAATTCATTTATTCAATGGGTATACCATAAAGTACTTAACACTTTGACAGCGGTTTTTTTTCGACGACTGCGATCTTTTTTTTACCTAAAAAATTCGTGCTGCCGCTCTACACAGCGGTTGTGTTGCGCCGCACATGCGTTTCGTTCGAAAAATATTACAGCTCTGCTGAGTCACAAAGATCTGTATTTTCTCAGCCGCTGCACTAGTGTGGATTTACGCACACTTGTAGAAAACTCATACCGTGCGTTTTCAGCACTCAAGGTGTTAAAAGAATATTCATGCTCTCTCGCTTGAGTTTTAAATAAAATATTAATAAAAATGATATTTTTTAATTAGCATTGCATTCAATGTGGCAATGCTGCCAGCATTATGGCATTCTGGGCACTCCGCATTCCAATGACTGTAGATTTTGAGGATTAGATTGAGTTTAGTATTAGTTGTAATTGTTTTATTCTGGTATTTTAATTTTAATAAACGTAGTGTAGGACGCCCTCCGACCAGGTGGGAGGACGACCTGCGAATAACTGCAGGTAGATGCTGGATGCGTCAAGCTGAAGACAGAGCGCTATGGCGCTCATTGGGGGAGGCCTATGTCCAGCAGTGGGCTAATATAGGCTGATGATGATGAAATAAGATAATAAATAGACCATTATCAAGTTAGGTACATTTACATACATACGATTTTATAGACATATTATTTGTTAAATACATCATTTGTTACACAAATGATGTATTTAACAAATAATATATAACATTTATAAAATAACACAATTAGTCAAAAACATTGTTAAGCCAATGTTGTTGAATGGGTATCGAAACATTTCCATCTGAGAGGAAGTCTTTAGTATTATTTAGCGCTCAAAAGTTCTATATCACTATAGTTATTAGAGATTGTAGTTTTTATTATTAAAGGTTTTAATTCTTGTAAAAAATATCTGCCTGCAAATCTCGTTACTATCTTGTACATTAATTATTTCTTATAAAAAGTCAATACGGTTCTCATTTCGGTCTTCAATTCTCTATGGAAACTGTGGTACCTACCACAAGTATCCAGTTTCCATAGAGAATAATTCAGCGCTAACTTTTCAAATTACCTTTTAATCGACTAAATAGACGAGAATTGATGTAAGTTTCAAAACTAATTTGCAATGCAGAGTGAAGACATCCATTAGGTTTGGCGATTAATTTTCTTTGAACTTATCTGTTACTTAAATTTCATCAACACTCAACTTTGATGACAACGTTGAGTCTTCTGAGGGCAGCTATTTGAATATTTTGCGTTAAATCAATATCAAATTTTATCAAAGACGTTTAAATAAATCATAACTTTCAAAGAAGTGTACCAGATGCTAGGTAATTCTCGTCATATTTTCTATTTTCGATGTTACAGCGCTACCGTACAGGCAATTTTCAATTATTATTAGAAATCTTAACTGTTCTAATACGACTTATCTACTTGTTTTCGTCTGTTATGGCACGTATTTTCTCGGGATGAAAAGTAGTCAAGTGATTCGAAGTAAACAATGATCGAATTACACATTGTTCTAAAGAATCGTTCAATTTGAAGGTTATTTCTATCTCATGAGAATTGATTTATGGTATAAGAAGCCTATGCGTTATCCAAGGTAGACTTAAATCTATGCTTTTTCAGCTGGACCCGTTCTGAGGTAGTAGTCTAGTAGTTTTGGCTTGAAGAAGTTACAAACACCACCCATCCATTATGCCAGTACATTGGGTAGGTACTAGGTATCGGAAAATCTATTCATACACACAAAGAAAAGAGAAAAAAGTCTGTGAGATACTTGACACCTCTGAAACTTGAGCCATAAACCAGCTAACAAGTTTGAGGTCGAACAAGTAAAGTCAGGTGCGGCCTTACGTCATCGCCGAAACATTGTGAATCTCGTGCATTCTAAGGCGGATATTGAACAGCCTCGAAGCAATTTCCAAATGACTCACCAAAGTTAACTTAGTATTGACTAAGCTGCGGCAAGTTCAAAACAATCTACCCACAGCAATGAGCTTCGAATGCTACAATGCGGAATGGCGAGCAAAGTTGTTTTTTTTTCTTAACTAAGCGTGAAAAGCTCGTGTTTTCTCAGTCGCTCCAACGATTAACAAACGTAATAGAATGAAAAACGTATTTTAATCCACTAACAAAAAATAGGACCGATAGCGGTCGATTTGAGATGAAAAAAGTCCATTCACGGTCTCGCTTTATAAAGTCGTGACAAAGATTGGTTTTAAATAGGAACTCTAGCTAGATACAGTTCGATTCTTAACCCTTGTAAAGATTTTCTCTATTATGAAGCATAAACGTTTCACAAAAATCAAACTAGATAGAGAAATAAATAATAAAAATATAGTTGTAGCAAGTTGAAATGTGATGTGTAAAGTAATTTGAAATCACGTTTCAATTACATTGCACCAAAACCTTGTATCGTATACGAATTATTGATTTCTAAAGATTGTTTTCATATCAATGTGTGAAATTCAATAGTCTTAAGTCTACACTTCAACGTTTAAGCTCAAGAGTACCTATCTGCAAGTAGTGGGATTACGAGATAAGCAGAAAATCGTGATGATCTACGCGTGTTACGAAATATTCATGAAGATGATGCATTGCCTTGATCTGAGCTTCTTTATTAAAAACTGTTAAAAGATTCTTGAGAAACATAAATGTATAATTATATGCATTTATATAGTTTAGCTTATTGGTAGTTTGATACGATCATATTTCAGATTTCTATACCGATACCTATTTCTTGCAAAATAACGCTAGACAAGCCAAATTTTAATCACTCGATAATGATTTACTATTTTGAATAATATCGTTAATTATTTGTGTTAATTTTCGATTTCTTTGTAAGGCAGTGAAAATATTCAAATAATTTTGTAAGCCTATTTGCTCCTATCTTCCCAAACCAAGCTCCTTAGGATCATTTTTCGATACCCCGAAATCAGCATAAAATACAATAGGTGTACCCTACTAAGAGGGTGATCCCCCTTCGTAATTATTTTCTTTTCCCCTGCTCAGTAGCCGGAATTGGCCTTTTTAATTGGTCTGATCAAAGCGTCGACCTTTTTAAAAAACTTTTTGTTCATTATAAAGACAAGATCAAGCCGTAGTCATTGAAAAAACCTTTGATCTCTATCCGGTTTCGACAGGCAGTGCTCAGTAAGGTCAAATTCCATACATATGATAGGTGCTGTGCAGTTCGCAATGGGAAGGTTGTGTTGCATACCGGTCTTGCGAAGTTCCATCGATATTGCGCCTTTTGTTCTGCTAAGCATTCTAACTGCATTTTAATAAGATTCAAATTCCTAATCTGTTAAATTTATAGGGCTACATTTCAATCAAAAAAAAGATCGAATCCATAGAGGTTATATTTCTAAAAAGGCTCGATTCGAAAGTGGACTGATTTCGAAAAAAGGTTCTATGTTCACATGTAGGTTCTAGTATTTTGTTTTATGTATTTTCATTAATCTTTTTGTCCTTTATGGACTGTTTATGGATCGATTTAAATGATTATTTTGCAGTTGTAGAGAGGATGATCCCGAGGTAGTCCCATCAATTTTTATTCCCAAGGGATCCAAAGTCGGGTATTTAGTTTTATCAAAACAATTAAATTGTCATGTGCACAAGTGCCAATGACTTTGTTCTTTATTAGCATGAAAAATTACATTCAAAAGGTTACATTATATGTTACTTCTCTAATAAACAATGCGGCCCTACTAATCCTCAGCCTCCTCATCCTCAACAGCCTATATACATATATAGGTCCACTGCTGGACGTAGGCATCCGCGCGGATAAGCGCTTTTCATCTTATGGGGGGTAATGCTCATAATCTCCACGTTGGGGGATCCACAGTCCATTATGTGGGTTAGAGATCGCCCTAATAATATTCTACTGTATTTTGTGGTTAGGCAAATTTTATCAATAAAGATCGTTTCATATATAATCAGCTATAATGAACAAGATGATCGTGTTCGCATCTGGTACTTTTTATCCAGCATTTTAATCCACAATCCGATCCAATTTCCACGATTGATTGAATAGAATTTTGCGATGAAAATAAAATGAGCGTTTCAATCAATCTGTTTCATGAAAGTATGTATAGCTGCTTTCCGTTAGTTAAAGTGATTTCTCCTCGTTTGTGTCCATTAGTAACGGAAAAAACGTCGCGATGTTTTTCCAATTTTCTTTATCCTCTCATTGTTATTTTATTGTCTGGAAATGGAAATGCCTAGTAACAGTGTGCCTACCAACTTTTTTATTTTTAAGTTTAGTACTTAGGTTACTTATAGAATATCTTACCTACCCCTAAAACATTGCCTATACCCTACCTAGCAAACCTCATACGATACGTCCAATCTTCTAATATAAATGTAAGTAAATTTTACTATTTACGCAATAACATACCAAATATATTCAAATTTGGTTAAAGCAGAAACCATGAAAAAATAAAACATGCATGATCAATTCGGGTGAGGGTTAAAAGAATGTGAAACAAATTCCGACAGAGCCACCAATACGATGAAAACGGAAAATAGTTTCCACATGCCAAGGGTAACAAGTTACATAAGTAACCACAGCTCAGCTTTAAGTAGAAAGTTACACTGCGATAGGTATTGGCAGTGTTGATTGTCTGTTACTAAACTTAAATAATTAATCATAAACAAATGCTACTTTGCGGAATGATGAAGCTGGGACGCGAGGGAAAGTTGACATAGGTTGTTAGGTTTACCGATAACTTACTGTGTATTTAGTAGTGCTGAAACTACATAGTTATTGCTAAGTTGTCTAAAGCACTGACAAGTATCAATATGATTAACATAGGCAAATTATAGATTTCAGCTCAATTAACACAATGAAACATAAATTATGATAACTAAACAAAAACATTTTCATTCATAATAGTGTATTGAAAAAAAAAAATTTTACTCACCAACACTCAGTGACAATCCAATTCGATGAAAAAGAATCACAAACAGAACACTGGGATAATACAGTTATACCACGGGGAGGGTTAGGAAAACAATATAATAAAATAAAGCACCAGGGTCAAACACGATCACACAAATTCAAACAATACGCGAGCACATGTCATGCACTGTACTTTAGTCTATAGTCCAGGCTTCAGGAGTGAGAATATGGTGTCCATACGCGTTTGATAATCAATGCGTGTGTTGTAATATTTACGTAATTTTTTTCAGTCTGTCAGACATCGACGCGAAGTAAGAATTACGGGCGAGTGTACCGCTCCCGGTGAACGCACGGGCCGCACTGCTTGCCCATAACGGCAAAAGGTCGTTCGTTACCCACATTCTCTTTCCGCGCAAGCCTCTTCAAGCAAGAATGAAACAGAACACCCAAAGCTCCCCACAATATGGATAAGAACGAGACGGCTATAACACAGCCTCAGGAAAACCCAAACTCGAGTCTTGATAGTTCGAAGTTAAGACCGTGCTTTAGCTTTGTGAATTATTTGCAAGGTATCTTGCTCAATCGTTTATCATGTGAAAATTAATAGTAAAAAAAAACTTGTGGTTGAATGGTTCTTTGGAATGCTCGTAATTTTTGCAAGGTAAAACGGCGTTTGTCACGGGCACGCTATAGTTCTTATTACAATAATGGTTTTCGGGCGATGTGGAGCCTATCGGAATTCCGTTCTGTCGAAGTGCGGTCATCACGTATGCATGTGTTGATCTTGTTGCTTTTTATGATTCGTCGTGGATTTTCCCACGACTCATCGGTAGGTAGGTAAGTACTCTTTAAAATTATGCTATTGTAACTACGCGAAAGTAAATTAGCTAATTAAAAAAAACAATTTTAACGTTATTTCATGGACGATTTCATAAACGAATATTATAATTATGGTTATCATGATGCTTCAAATTTTACATTCAAAAATTAGTCAAACTTTTATGCATATCTATATAAATCAGATTCCTGTCTCTTTCAGTAATCATCCGATTTTTTGTCCTATTTGACATGAAGAGGGATAATTTTCCTCTTCCCAAGCTAAGAGGTATGAGAGACGTTTATCCCTTTTCATGTGATGATAGATTGTGTGCGTGACGCGAGCTTTTTGTCTCGTTACATCATGATCCTTAGTTAATCATTTTTATATTATGATTACGACCCTTTTGTGTGCCACTATGGCATCGTATGCAGTTAGGAACATTTCCCTTATATGATTTGTCCTCATAATAATATAAATAAATAATAATACTGGACAATTCACACAGCATCATCTAGTCCCAAGTCAATATAAAGTGTGGTTTAGCTTTTATTACAATCTTTAAACGAAATTCAAAATTAAACTAAGACAATTCAAATTTTATACTATTCATTATTATCAAATAAAAAATTAGGTATTTTTGATTTTCTTGTGTTAAGAAAAAGTCAAAAAGAAACCTTTAGTACATTCATATGTGTCTAATACATGTTTGTTTTGCCTATCTTAATCTAAATATAATGTGATTTTAGATACAGGTCAATATTTATGTAAAGCTAAGCCCAACATTGAATTATTTACATGCTATTGTCAGTGCAAAACTGAGCGACATCCTGGCCAAGCATTAACATCATTAATGTAAACATCTATGGAGTAGACAGCATTCTTGATTAAATTGTATTTTATTTTATTTTATTTTATTTACCATGATCTCGGGCCATAAACTGACTCGGTCCTTTGGAAGGCTTGCGTGGGGCCGAAGCCAACAGCACAGAGGCCCTTTGAGAAGTAAATCTAAAGGCGATGGCTACACATAGCGGGTATCATAATATAGGGTATCATAAATAAATAATGGTGGAACATTCACACAGCATCATCTAGCCCCAAGCTAAACAGAGCTTGAGTAAATGCCACAATATGTTTATAGATAATCTCCGCATATTGGAGGCTATGAATAAATTAAAAGCTGTTTTGTTTATCCTCATTCAGTAGGTAAGTCACACAATTTCAAGCCCAAATTACGAATTTCATTTGAATAAACTCCAATTATTTAAAGCTTTTACATCATATATACATATTCTTGTGTCAGAGTTAGCCCCACATTTTGCCCATCATCATCATCAGCCTATGATAGTCCAGGGCTGGATATAGGCCTCCCCCAATGAGCGCCATAGCCCCCTGTCTTCAGCTTGACGCATCCAGCATCTACCTGCAGTCTTTCGCAGGTCGTCATCCCACCTGGTCGGAGGGTCGGAGGTCCTATACTACGTTTACCGAGTCGTGGCCTCCATTCAAGAACACATTTGCCCCAGCGGCCATCGATTCTTCGCGAGATATGGCCGGCCCACTGCCACTTCAGCTTGCTAATTCCTAGAGCTATGTCGATAACTTTGGTTCTCTGTCGTATATATTCGTTACGAATCATAACCTTCAGAGAAACTCCGAGCATTTGCCCTCAATAAATTGCTTGGTGGTTATTTTTATTTTGAACTTGCGGCCCGTCCCGGCTTCGCCCGGGTGGTCATTTGTGTCAGGCATTTTAAAAAAAAATCCTCCATACGAACCATACTCGTACTTCAAGGAATATTCTAAAAAAAAGAATTAGCGAAATCGGTTCAGCTGCTCTCGAGATTTGCGCTTAGCAACACATTAGCGATTCATATATATGATATAGAATCATCAATCTATAATATATAGATATACATATATTTGTCACAATTCTCGCTGTATTGACCTATAAATTTCTATTTTGAGAACAAAACCGATCAGTTCAGAACATACCTACCCATTAAGTCTGTGCGACAAACTGTTATCCTGTTATGAGTTATGCTCTTATCACTCAGTCTAATGAGTCAATCGGTCAGTCCAAGTGCATACTTTGTTGGTGTAAGTAGTGTCTATTCAATATACCCGTAACAAATTAATCAATAAGTTTAAACCGGGTATACATGTTTAAAGTCATTATATGTTTTGTTTGTTGTATTTGTCGACCTCTGTTGCGCGTTGGGCGAAGGTCCGCCTGCGATGCAGGAGGTTGCGGGTTCGATTCCCGCCTCGGGACAATTGTATGAACGATTTGCAGATATTTCTTCCGGGTGTTCTGGTCGTTATCTATGTTTAATAAAATATCTAGATATCTATGTAATCTATTGTATTAAGTATCTCAGTCATAATAATATAGTACCCATTGCACAAGCTCTGCTAAGCTTGGGGCTAGATGATGCTGTGTAGATTGTCCTGCATTATTTATTTATAATTTGTGTTTCAATGTGTCCTTGAATTCTTTACGGATGTAATCAGGTTAACTACGAACCTTATTTGTGTTAGATGACCACAAACGATTTATTCCTTAACGAACCACACTCACCCTGAAGAAGTCCCTTCTTCAGGGTGAGTGTGGTTCTAGACACGCGTACCACATCCAAGTTAAATCGCTAATATCCTTAATTAATTCATCAAACTATGCTTTAATAATAAAAAAGTGTCTTTGAATATTTCAGGAATTCGCGTAGACTGACCAGAGTCCACGAATTTTACAAGTCAGCTACAATTTAGAAGGATTCCTGTGTGGGTGTTCTATTTTATAGTATAAACTACAAGGAAAAGGTATGGAACAAATAATTTGTACATATAAATACATTGTGTGATATGTTAATAACGTTAATTTTCCGCTTTGATGTATTTTAGATCTCTACAATGTCTCAAACCATAACTTTTGATGATGTGTCTGGACCTATACCTGTCCATACTTGGAATAATGACAGAACTAGTAAGTGCTTATTTTAATTTGTTACTGACCTCTCAATTTTGTCTGACTTACAGACAAAGGGTGTTTTATAATAATACCTCAACCAACATATATATAAAGTTCAAATTTTACAGAAATTGCTTTATCTCCGAACAATAATGAAGTGCACATCTACGAAAAGACCAGCAAAGAATGGAAACAAACGAACAAGTTAGCCGATCATGACTTGAGAGTCATGGGCATTGACTGGGCTCCAAAAACCAACCGTATTGTAACGTGCTCTGTGGATCGCAATGCATATGTCTGGACGCAAGCGGAAGACGGCATGTGGAGCACCAACCTTGTCCTCCTCCGAATCAACCGGGCAGCCACTTGCGTTAAATGGTCTCCAATGGAGAACAAGTTTGCAGTCGGCTCTGCAGCTAGGTTACTCTCCATCTGCTACTTCGAAAAGGAAAATAACTGGTGGGTCTCCAAGCATATCAAAAGACCGATCCGATCTACCGTGACTTCTATCGATTGGCATCCCAACAACATGCTTATTGTCGCTGGTTCCTCTGATTTCAAGGTTAGAATCTTCTCTGCATACATCAAAGACATTGAAGATCAGCCTAGTTCAAATGCTTGGGGTTCTAAAATGCCAATGGGACAAGTTCTCGCAGAATTTCCAGATACCCCAAATGGAGGTGGATGGGTTCACGGCGTATCTTTCTCCGCTGACGGTAATAAAATCGCTTGGGTGGGGCATGACAGTTCAATAAGCATAGTTGATGCCTCTAAAGGTAAAGCAATCTTTAAGCTGAAGACAAAATATCTTCCATTCCTCACTTGCTCTTGGATTACCAACAACTCTTTCGTCGTAGCTGGACACGACTGTGTTCCATTACTGTACTACCTTGACAAATCAGAGATAAAGTTTCTAGCAACTCTAGACAGTTCTCAAAAGAAAGAATGTGGAAGTATGTCTGCTATGAAAAAGTTCCAGAGACTTGATAAACAAGCGGCTGAAAATAACGATGTTTTGCTAGACTCTACCCACCAGAACTACATCACCTGCTTTAATCTCTTTGCTGGAACTAAGGATAAAGTGAAGAAGTTCAGTACCTCAGGTCTGGATGACAAGTTGGTCATCTGGGATGTGGAAACGTTAGAACGCTCCATGAAAGGACTGAAAATTATGTGATCATGGCCTATTTAATCTAATGTAAGAACTTATAGTATGTTTGTTACTATAATATACGTACTAGATAATAGACCTTGAATTGACAAGGTGCCCATTTAAATAAGCGAGTGAAAGGCATTAAATACAAGCTGATACGACTGAGTCTTTATGATTGTCCCATATAAGTAAGAACAAATCTCCATTGTCTGTAGGTATTTTATTAACTTTATTTATTGTGGATAATATGTATATGTACATTATTTTAGCTTGAGTTGATGGCAGTGGCTCTATTGCCTCTACTATTGTTTTATTGACGACCGATGTGGCGCGGTGGGCGAAGGTCCGCCTGCGACGCAGGAGGTTGCGGGTTCGATTCCCGCCTCGGAACAATTGTGTGTACGATCTGCAGATATTTGTTCCGGGTGTTCTGGTCGTTTACTATGTATAATAAAAAATATCTATCTACGTAATGTATTGTATTATGTTTATGTATATCAGTTATCTAGTACCCATAACACAAGCTTTGCTTACCATGGGACTAGATAATGCTGTGTGGATTGTCCAGCATTATTTATTTATTATTTATTTATTATTGCTCTTTCTTTAAAGATAACTTATATAACTAGTCCGATGTTTTGTATTAAAAACGTACAAAAAATACAAAAACATATCAGAATAGTTTTTTTTTTAATTACCAACGACCTGCATGTTCGCTTCGTTAGCCACCTATTTTAATATTTATTATTCACCATTGTAATCCATTGTTTTTAGTTTCACATCGTTTGTGGGTGGTATTGCATACCAATTCTATTTCCGTTGAGATAAACACTATCTAAACATGATGGCAAACGTTTTTTATTGTAGCAACGAATCTGGCGTCTTTGGGATTGTAATAAAATACATTGGGAACCTTACAATATTCTACCGAGTAATATAAAAATAATAAATAAATAAAATAATAAATAATACTGGACAATTCACACAGCATTATCTAGCCCCATGGTAAGCAGAGCTTGTGTTATGGGTACTAGATAACTGATATACATAATACAATACATTACATAGATAGATATTTTTTATTATACATAGAAAACGACCAGAACACCCGGAACAAGTATCTGCAGATCGTACACACAATTGTTCCGAGGCGGGAATCGAACCCGCAACCTCCTGCGTCGCAGACGGACCTTCACCCACCGCGCCACATCGGTCGTCGCAAAATCAATCATAGTCGAGACTGGAACTTTATGAATGTGTTATGTGTAAGACCTTTTCACATTTTTTTATTAATTAGAAGCTTTTAATCTACTTGCCTTGTTAGTTTTTGTAGGACATATTTTGCAACTGAATTTTAGACCAGTTATCCTTTTAAATTTGGCATAGGTACTTATGTAAGTTCGGTGATAACGCAATGTAGTATGCCTGGAAGAGATCGCTTCTAAGCGATAAGGCCGCCCATTGTACTTGTCACATGTAATATCTTTCATAATGTTCTGTATCTGGTGTACAATAAAGTATTTTTGTATTGTATTGTAGTATAGTACTATTGAGCTGGTCTGATGATGGGGACAGTTGGTGGCCATAGGAAAGTCCTGAACGAAACGACCTAAGCCTGTCGAGTGTAGGTTCGTTGGATTAGTCTTCCCAAGCACTTTGCTCCTAGATGTGTAAAAACTTTTTAAAAGGAAAGTTTTTTTATATTATTAAATTATTTATTATTTCTATCTACTTATGTGGGCTTTCAAGGGCATTCTGTCCGGTAAAATACCTTTAACCGCAGAAACCACATTAACTACGTACGTTTTTGCCGAATTACGTTCTACCAACTTACCTAATTTGTTATGCACTAATTTGGGTAAATGTTTGGGTAATTAGAACAAGGTGTACTCCAATTGTTCTAATTGAAATTGGTAGGTAGTATACAAAACTTAATTATCTACAAGTAGGTAAGCCGGTTTAAGAAACGATTATGAAACGGCTTGCGTAATGTGAATTCGTGAATACGGAACTGGTTGGGCTAGTGCAATGCAACCTTGTGGTGGCCATAGAGCGGGTTGCTATTGTGAAGCAAGGCTGCAGCCATAGATGAAATGAACCTTAATTCAATCCTATTAATATTATAAATGAAAATTTGTATGTATGGAGGTTTGTTACTCTTTCAAGCAAAAAATATTGAACGAATCGGGCTGATGCATACACCTGTATGCTATTTCAGGCCCGGAATAAAACATAGGCTATTACTATTTTTATCCCATAATTAAGTTCCCATGGGATATAAATAAACTTAAAACGTTTCCATAGAAACAACGCGTGCGAAGCCGCGGGCAGAAACTAGTACAAATTAATACATTTGACTAGGTATGTATTTATGGCGTGGAATTCAATTAAATATAATGAAGATGTATATTTGGCATGACACAATTCATAAAACTTGCAATTAAAAAACAATAACATTTTTAAAATCCTTAAAATCTCAATTATTAGAATGTAACATATTTAATATGCATTGAAATCAACTTTAGTTCCATGTCATAGACATGGAACTAAAGTTGGAAAGAAACTTGTTAAGATGTATTTTTTTTTAGCCTTTTGACAATACCTACTGCACCACAAAAGGTAAAGTAAAGGTTAATTTCGTTCTTTAAGCACAATAATGAATTAGTTTGTACAGTATCAAATTGTTTTCTTGTCCAGTTACCTATGCGTTCTAGGTTACGGCCAAACGAAAGCGATCGAGGGCATGCCAAGCAGATACCAAGGTTCACAATTTTTCCAATGAACTTATAGCACGACCGGAATTTATCTGTATTGTCACGTACTCTGTAAGGGTTCATCTGTGATCTGAATCCATAACTCAATGCTTCCTGGAAGATGGTACGCAGATCTTTCTAGTAGAGTGTTCTTTTTACATCGAATTATTTTGTATCATTTTATTTTGCAAGTCTTCAGTTAATACTACTTACAATTTGTACTAATGGGTCAAACATCAAAAGGCTTTATTTTCATTACACCTAAAAGGACTCCTGGACATGTCATAAATTTAAAATTGCATAAATTAACTTAAAAAAAATATAATAAAGGGGCCGTTCAAATATTACGTAAGCAGATTTATTACAATAATTAACCCTAATATTTTTATTATACATAGAAAACGACCAGAACACCCGGAACAAATATCTGAGACTTATCCTCAGCACTCAAAGTGTTAACACTTTGAGTGCTGAAATCACACGGTATGTGTTTTCTACAAGTGAATAATATGCGTAAATGCACACTAGCGCAGCGGCTGAGAAAATACAGATCTTTATGACTCAGCACAGCCGTAATATTTTTCGAACGAAACGCACGTGCGGCGCAACACAACCGCTGTGTAGAGCGGCAGCACGAATTTTTTAGGTTAAAAAAAAGATCGCAGTCGTCGAAAGAAAATCGCAGTCAAAGTGTTAATATCTATTTTCTCCAGATGCCAGCGGTTTATTTGTAGAGCTTTGCAAAGTTGAAATAGAAAGTGCCGAAGCCACACGACGAATCGGAAAAGCTTTTAGAACATGTATTTATCTTTTGTCGGTCTTTGTTGCCGAAGACGCCAATTTTAGGATGAAATCACATTGTCCCTACCAGTTTGCAATAAGTGGCCACAGCTAATTCAAACTAATACTAAACACTAAGCGAAGTTTGGTTGGCCAGTATTATTTATTTAATATTAGCCTTAGATTGCCTGGTAGAAATCGCTCTCAGCGAAAAGGCCACCCTTTATAATTCCTACTACTGTCTTGTGTGATATAATAAAGTGTTTCTATCTAACTAGCCTGTAATGTCCCACTGCAGGACAAAGACCGCTTTTTAATTACTTTTTTTGCAAGTCCTGGCTTTTTTACATGTTAAATACTTATTTTATTCAAAAATAGCGTACTATGTATCCAATAAATTCACGACATGCTCCGCGTGCCAGTGCACACAAGCCTTTACAAAATTGTGTTAACTTTGAGGAACTTTCGTCATGATTGATTGCTATTTTTGTTTTAAAGGAGAAGTCTCGCTTGTGGGAAAGTTAATATTGAATTTGGTTTGAATGAAGTATTGATTACGCCTGCGTATCCCCAACTGGAAATTGTGTATATTTTAAGAACTTTTCTAATAGGAAAAGCAGTCAAGCATAATTAGAAGAAAATATATTTTTTCATCATTATCAGATTAGTTCTTAGTCACGCACACACTGCGATGGTAAGATTAAAAATTGAAAATTGTTTATTTGTATAAAAGTATGTTACTTTACATGCTAGACAGTTGTTAGGACATCCTTTTAAGTATGTAAGTATCCAGGATTGTGCCAGAATGTCCTGCTTTTCCTTACAAATACATGGAGATAAGATACATATAAAGACCTTTTTGACAGCCCTATACAAGAAGCACAGGACTGAGCGTTATGAGCCCTTCAATTTGACAAAAGTATAGACACTATCGTGACGTCTCGTTTTTCTATAGGAATTGGTACAGCGCCTCTATCGTGCGGATATGGAACTACGCAAATCACATAGGTGGCCATTCAAATATTACGTAAGCAGATTTATTACAATCATTTACCCTCCCATCCCCCTTGTCAGCAAAAGCAAAGCTTTTACCCCCTCCCCCCATGCTTACCTAAACATTTTTCAATTATAAATGTTTTTTTTTTATATTACAATTATAAACGTATGCATTATTTGCGGGAATCCCCGAAAATGTGTTTCGTTTTCAAGCATAGACAATGGGGGTTGCCATTCGTGTAAAAAAGTTAATAACTACCGATGACGTAATCATCGTCTAGACTCCCCCATGTCATCCAAAATAAGCAAAACAAAGACCCCCCACCTCCCCATAGTGCTTACGTAATACTTGAAAGGCCCCTAGGTACAAAAATGAGACGTTACAATGATGCATCAATACTACCGTCAAACCATTTATGACTATGAAATTTCCATGAACTGGCAGAAAAGTGGCGAACCAGATAAATAATGCCAATATCAAAGTAGTAAAGTCTATCGTCAACCAGAACTCAGTGCATTTCGTTTTTTTTTTTTACTTTTGTTACATCGTCGTTGGTCGACCCAACACGCTTTCGGACTTTTGAGAAACGATTTATGAGCTAACAAACCCATCACTACCTATGTACAAAAGTTATATGATTTCATACAATACAATATAATTATTGACACTACCAAGTTATAAGTCAAGTACCAAGGTAGGTAGGTGCATATATTGTTTAAATAACAATTATTTATATTATAGGTACTTAGTCACAATAATTTCAGGTTAAAACATAAAACATTAATGATATGGCTTTAATACATTGTGGCGAACCAGTGTCGAACATAATTACATTATGTAGATATTAAAGCATCGCTGAAAACGAAGCAAAACCATCATGAATAACCTTGAAACCGTATTTGCCTTTGAAATAATTAAGACGATTCAGAGCTTAATCCGTAAACGGTACAATACGACGCATCCTTCAAAGGAATCAAATTATCAGTTCAACGTAGCGAGAGCTCTTGCAGAGTCCCATCAGAAACCAAACACAAACGTGCTATTAATTTCATTTCAAAGAACGCGTGGGCTTTCTTTAACGCACCACATTAAATGTATAGATACGAGTAAGTTAGTACTATACAGTTATTCTGTGGTATAGATGCGTTTCTTCCATTATCCGGAGTGTCATTTGGCACACTCTACAAACTCACTCTACTTTAAATTAAGTGAGAACTATATAGTGCTAAGACAAACCTAACATACGCTTTAAGGCACTATTAACTTAATGATGTAACTTATTTGTATTAATAAATAATCTATCTCGTTTCATTTTATCCATGATCGTCATAAATCATAGACGACCTCTGTGGTGCGGTGGGCGAAGGAACGCGTGCGACGCAGAAGGTTACGGGATAGATTTTACGCCTTGGGTCATATGTTTGTAAGATCGGTAAATATTTGTTCTGTGTGTTTTTATGTTAAATGTAAAGACATATTTTATTTATGTAATGTATCGTAATAAGTTAACACTTTGAGTGCTGAAATCACACGGTATGTGTTTTCTACAAGTGACTAATATGCGTAAATCCACACTAGCGCAGAGGCTGAGAATACAGATCTTTGTGAAAGCACAGCCGTAATATTTTTCGAACGAAACGCATGTTCGGCTCAACACAACCGCTTTGTAGAGCGGCAGCACGAATTTTTTAGGTTAAATAAAAGATCGCAGTCGTCGAAAAAATATCGCAGTCAAAGTGTTAAAGTCTTTTTCGCTTCCCACTAGATGATACTATGCGATTTTACAAGCATTGTTTATTTTACTTTACTTTTAAAGTGCAGCGGTCAGTTCTATCGATTTTTTCCCCTCTAGCATTGAGGTCTAGACTGATAATTTTTTGCCTGTTAAATAATGTCGAGATCATCCTAAAAATCTCGGCCCATAGCACTGACGTAGCCGTATTTTAAAATATATCTGTAAATTATCTCACGAGATAATTTACAGAAATATCTTAAAATACGATGTACCTATCTTTTTAAATTATCTCACGAGCAGCCGATAACTGTAAAACACATGTGGGTGTATTTATTTATACACCCTGCAAAATAATTTTCCTGCTTGTTACCGCGCATAACGAGAACGTGAAGGTGAAATTACATTCTAAGAAGATTTCATTTAATAATATAATTTGTAGGTGGGTGTGGGTAAATTCAGAGTAACGAATTTATTTTTGTAATAGATGTGATGTGTAATAGAAATGATGATTGTGTATTGATTGTTTCAAATTGCGCTTTCTAATAGTATCTCAAGTCGTAAAAAATCCGGTAGAAAGGTATAAACACAGTTTAAAGAATCGCTTTTAGGACGCTTTCCTGTATCACTCACTCTCGATCACTATAAAGATGTTGATTGGAAAACCGAATTGTCGGGGCGCTGTGACCCGAAAACTATAAAAAATTTAGTGTCCGTTCTGCGGAAACACTCGCTCCATGGTGGCTGCTCCTGGGCCGTACAAACCAACCAAACTGTTCATTTTTTATTTAGCCTGATTCGTCCTACTGCTGGGCAAAGGCCTCCCCCAAATCTGTTAATAATAATAAATAGTACATTATTTATTTCAGACTTCATAAGGCCCATATTACACATTAAATAGTATATAATAATAAAAAGTCCCATACATCTACAAAAACTAAACATTAAATAATTGGAAAGAACAACACAATAATCAAAACAATTAATTAATTAAAAAATTACAGAAATTATTTGGCTATGTTAAACCTTATACTATTAATATAATTAAAAGCGTGCATCCTGGAAGAATAATAAATATAGATGCAGTCAAATCTATTCGCGAACACGCTGACAATGCTGTTGGAGCTGGCCCTGACTTAATATGGATTTAAATTTAAGATTTAAAATGAATGCAAAATTGTGCAAGTCTGTATTCAATCAACCTATTATTGCAAACAATGTTTCCTTTGACAGTGCTTAGTTTGGGTTATATCTTACACCTTTAGTCTTTTGTACCTACTCTAGTTTAGGGCATTGTAACGCCTTTACCGGATCGAGAGGAACAACTTTTCGTAGAGTACACCTCGTTTGTAAGACGTCAATGTTTCTGGAAAACTTTATCGTAGGTAGATAATCTTCTTGTGTCCGGTACTAAGCACTCAGAAGTTTTAATCGTTCAATAACGCAATCCTATCTATATTCATTGATATACCTACCTACCATAAATATTAACCTAACTAAACCCTGCGCTTTCTAATTGTCTGAAAATCTGTGCCCAAAGAACCGTCGCCAATATTTCTGTCATCGTCATCATCATCATCAGCCTAAATTAGTCCACTGCTGGACATAGGCCTCCCCCAATGAGCGCCATAGCGCCCTGTCTTCAGCTTGACGCATCCAGCATCTACCTGCAGTCTTTCGCAGGTCGTCATCCCACCTGGTCGGAGAGCGTCCTACACTACGTTTACCTAGTCGTGGTCTCCACTCAAGAACACGTTTGCCCCAGCGGCCGTCGTATTAACATTTCTGTATAGGTAGGTATTTTGCGGGTTTGATCGTTTCATTGAGCAACTTTTTTTGGCTTTAGCCAATCCTGTATTCGTCACCCATTAAGAATATTTATGAGTAACCAGAAATATTTAAAGTAAATCGGTTTGTCCGTACAATCCCAACTCAGGGTGTCCTTTTTACGAGCAGATTAAGATTAAATAAAAAGCAGAATTTAGAAGTCCCGATCTGTTCTTTTGTCTCGGAGCACGTAAACAGGAGAGTCGTAAAGCTCGGACCGGAGGCTGCTCTTATTTATTACATGGTGTTTCGTTCAAATGTTTCGGGAAGGGATTGTCTTTTCAGTTTCTGTTGCTTAAATAAATTCAACCGAAGTTCCTTTTTTACACCACGAAATTGTTACACTTAACCTGAACTTGAACGCGTGAAAATATCTGTTTTTTACAATTTTCTAGGTTCTACAAGTAATTTAGATCACTGTTATAGAGTTTTTCACACTTTGAAAGCCATTTGCCATGAGAAACCACTCTAAAAGAAACTATTAATCAATTTATTGATGTTTTGATATACCTTATAATTATGACTTAATAAAAGTGTGGTCGGCCTAGAATTGCACAACTCCAATATATTTATGAAAACTTACTGTATGTTCACTCATAGATATAACAAAAGCATTCCTAAAAAGAGTGAGCATATAATTTAAATACTAGAAATAAACATCAACCATCCACATACAGGGTTCACAAGATTAATGTCCAAAGTTAAGAGCAATGTATACGCTTCTACAAAAAAGCTTCTAGTGAGTTGCAAAAGCGATGACCGATATGAATGAGAAACTTGATATTTGAAACAATCGAATAAGATCGTTATTTTCCCTAATGTTATCGTCCTACTATTTTACTAACTAAATAAAATACAAAATACAAAAAATACAAAAATCGTTTATTTGAACAAGTAAACAGTTTTATCAGGTTACATGTTGAACGAGGAGACCACAAAAGTTAAAAACTGCGGCGTAGTCTCATCGCCCGCCTCCTGACATGACATTATCGTAGAGCTTAGCTAATAAAGTACATGTCAAAGTTATTATTATTAGGGTGTTTACAATAGTAATGAGTAAGTAGTTATATAATAGACTTAGTGTTACTATTTACTTAATTTAAAAAACTTTACTTTTGTACTGTGTGGTTTGACTGTCTAGAGGTGTGTGAAGCAAGTGCGAAGCGCATTTTATTGCAAAAGTGTATACCTTTTTACGTGAAAAAATCGACGCGCCACATAAATAAGAAGAAAACAGCGAAGTAAACAACCCCGATTGCGGTAAGTTGTAATTGCTTTGTGGTTAGAATTATAAAAAATATATAAATACCAAGCGTAAAAAGCCATAAATAGTTACAGATTTTTATTACGAGAGAATACCATTCATAATATTATTCAAAATTTATCGTTATTTACCGAAAATCCTGTTGATACACAGCCAGAAATTACATGGAATCACTGAAAAAAAGGTACTCGTAAGTGTTTGTCATAAAAGATAGCCTTTTTGCGTTTCAAATATCAAACAAAACTAGAATAGCGAGGGCAAACCACGAGTGCTCTCCTAAATAAAGAGGCAGCTGGAGCAAAGCAACAAAAGAAAAACGAGCCGTTTCTCATCGCATTCAACTGCTTATATTCCTTTTCAGAGTTTCAGACATATTGACATGTTCATAAATTATAACATGTGCGTATGTACATAGGTATGTACCTAACTAGGCCGCAAATCCTTTTGATGTTCAGTGTATTGATCTCAAAGGGCGGCCGTAGTAAAATTAATAGTTCAACAAAGTACAAAGAGACCGCCTACGCCATTTTACTTTGTTGTAAAGGGCTTTATATGGTTTTGCGATAATACAATAGCGAAACGTTTGTACTATGTTGTTTTGTCCTTTATTAAAAAATAAATCTATATTCCAAATTGCTTTTCGATAGGCTTTAAGGCTGACATATCATTCCGTACTGAGGGAAGGTTGCGGGTTCTAGTCCCGTCAAAGTTTTTTTTTCTTTGGGACATTCATAAACGAAAATTTGTGTGTATGTATGTTACTCGTGTACGCAAAAACTAATGAACGGATCGGGATCAAAAAAGCATAGGCTACTTTAGACTTTTTATCCCACAAATCAGTTCCCATGGGATGAAACTACGCGTGCGAAGGTGCGAAGCTACGGGCAGAAACTGTTATAATAATATGCTACTTAGTACTTACACTCAATCAACGAGTTTAGTATTTAGATATTGCGACAGATTGTGTGATTTACAGATATTGTACCGACAGAAAAACAAAAAACATCAGCATATCAAGTAAAATCGCCTAACATCCAAACTTCCAAAGGCTATCATCACATACTTATTACTACCCTGTGTTAGGCTCCACCTAGTTAATATCCTACTAATTATATTCTGCTTGTTTCAGACCGCAAGATATTGCCTCATCTGCGCAAGCTGGTACTGCAGTCCAGCCCTTATTAGGTTGGTACGTTGCTGTTCACTTATTGGCACGTCAAAGTGTGCCTTTTATCGCAACTATAGCAGTAAACACATAATAGCTGGTTTAGAATTAGCACCAATATAGGCATACTACAGTAAAGCACTGCAGAGCTAAATACGTAGGCCACTACCTAATCAGCTGAACAACGGGTACGCTAATGATGTTATTTTGAATATCAGCAAGTTATTAGTAATGGTTTTGTTTATAATTGGATAGAAGAACAAATCTATGGGCTAAGGCAAGATTTGGTAATTTCAAGTCTTATTCTTAATTATTTATATTATAGTATTAATAAAACCATTACATGAAAATTTAATAACAGTAGGTACATGCTTTTGTGAAGCCTGCAGGCATATTTGGATTGTATAACAAAGTGCGACAGAGCCATTAGCTCGCCGAAGTGGATATAGCCAACCGTATCCCGAGCTCAAATGCGTTGAAACAGGGCTTTTAGGCTGGAACGGACGATTCGCTCGTCCACTATGTTATTGACCTCCGTATAAATAAATAAATAATACTGAACAATACACACAGGATTATCTAGCCCAAATTAAGTAGAGCTTGTATTATGGTGACTGATATATACTACTTAATGCAATATATTATATTATATATTTAGCTACCTACAGATCGAACAACAAATTATATTTACTTGCATGAATTGTTTAAACTTAGCTTAATAACTATTCTCACGTATTTTGGAAGAGCGAGATTCCCTAACACAGGTATTGCAAATCTTAAACATTGTAATATTATTGTACATTTAAGTTAAATAAATAAATATTTGTATTGTATTTTGTACGTAAGTGTCTTTTTTGAGAAAAAATATCTTTAAACCTAAACCTAATGCAATATATTATACACACACATAGATATTTCTCGTATATGTCATGAAATGAAAAGCTTTTATTTCTTTAAGCTTACAAATATGTAAGCACTTAGACAGGTCATATAAAATTAAAATCATTTTATAGTTCACTTAAATTGTTTGTCCACAAGTGGAAGAAGTGAAAAAGAAACCACTAGTATGTTCATGACTTATGTGTCTAGTATATTTGATTTGCTTATCTGTATCTGTAAGTTGGTAGATTTTGAATTGGAGCAAAACTCGTTCCAAGCTTTTTTATCTTCTAGATAATCTGATATTTTGTAATAATCTTTTTTACAAAGAATTTGTTTCACAAGGTCGTCATTATGAGATAGAAATAAAATAGAAGGTTCGAAATGTTGATGTCGTACGTGTGCATAAACCAAACAAAACTAGATATCGTCATTGAACTATAAACCGCATTATTAAAAACTATGGTATATGGTTGTAATTGTAACTACCTATATGGTTTTGAGTTTGTGTAGGGCAAGGGGATTTTGGATAGTTATAGGTGCAGGGGGTATTATCATCATCCCCATGAAAAACCTCACAAAATTATAAGTCTGTAGAATTCATAATTATTGAGATACAGGCGGGACCAAAAGCGTGCCAGGTTCGTATAAAGACAAGAGAAGAGAGGATACCCAAGTGTCTTTCTAATCTTGGCTGGATGCTCTATCGCGCTTCTCAATAAAAGACGGCGCTTGTGTGCGAAGACACATATTATCTGGTCTAGACATACATATGTATGTGCTCATGATGTGATGTAGGTTATTAATGGACCTTTAAAATCGGCCACGGATACAATCATACCCTCAAATAACACTTAACATTTAATATCATACACCTACACCCAGGGTTAATGCCATTAAATTCGATTTACAACCATCATCATAGCTTAAACTTGGTATAAACTTATTTGGGTCATAAACACAATATATGTATATAGAAACTTAATTTTATAGCTGCACTTGGGAACACTAACAAAACCATTTCGGTATAAAATGGCGGTGAATAGATTTACTGAACTGTTAAAGCATATTATAGCAAGTCGCATATTAAGGGTAAACAAGTCAACGGCGCGTACTCTTCGTTAGGCGAGGCCTAAATGTAGCTCCATGCTTAGCAGAGCTTGTGTTATGGGTTCTAGATAACTAATTATACATAATACAATACATTATATGTATATTATAACAGGAAAGGTTTGATTTTTTGTTTGTTTGTTTGTAATGAATAGGCTCCGAAACTACTGGATCGATTTGAAAAATTATTTCACCGTTGCGTTGGGAAGCTACACTATCCCCGGCGAACATAGGCTATATTATATTTTCAAAACAGTTAGGGATCCGTACTAAAACCGTGCGAAGCCGGGAAGGTCCGCTAGTACAAAATAAATCTGGTTCTTCACTTATAATTTTCAAGTAAATAAGCTAGCAGTAATGCAATCTTTCGTACAATGTCAATGCCGATCTTCCTAAAGTATCAAGTTTACAATACTTTACTTACCTTCTATATCTACTCGTAAAATAGAAAATCCCTAACCTAATCCTTACCTACAAACTAGTTTGTTGACGAAGGTCTCCAAGGAAGTCCGAAATAAGCAAATAAAAAATACCCTTCTACCCTCAGGCACTACAGGCCTGAGGTACAAAAGGCTGCTTTGCTATAAAAAGCTGATGCCGGAAGCCATCAAATACCGGGATAACGATATCAGGTAAGAGAATCCTAAAGCAATAAGGAACTTTCTAGAATTACACTAGAGGGTGCGCCAAGTTTTAGCCGGATATTCAGTTAGAGTAAGGTCACACTAGCTGCGCCCCGCGGTTTCACACGCCTGGTGATAGATATTTTAGATAATGTTTATATATATAAAAATCTATTGCTGTTCGTTAGTCTCGCTAAAACTGGAGAACGATTAGATAGATTTAGCTGATTTTGGTTTTGAAATGTTTGTCGTAGTCCAGGGAAGGTTTGAGAAAATATGATAAACTTGCGCAGAAATTTTCACGGGGGCAAAGCCGCGGGGCGCAGTTAGTATACAATATATCTTTATTAATTGTATGCCTATGTGTTATTCTGATGTCAACTATATTATTGTGATGTTTCATCAAAATCCATTCAGTAGCTTTGGCGTAAAAGAGCAACAAACATCCTCATAAACTTTCGCGTAAATATTAGTAGGATATAGGTAACCTGCGTACTGAAAGAATGGAATCGAGTATGACATCATCCCTCATGCTGTCTCGATCAGATCGGATTCAAACTGAGCAGAACAACGTGAGAGATGACTTTCTCAATTCCCTACTAGAAGTGCGTACTTCTACTAAGCGGTTATACTCAGTCAATCAAATAAATAAAGAGTACATACCTATAGATTTTAGATACTTCTTTTTAGATATTCAATACAAATAAATAAATAATGCTGGACACTTCACATAGCATTATCTAGCCCCAAGCTTAGCAGAGCATGTGTTATGGGTTCTAGATAACTGATATGTATATCAGTTATCTAGAACCCATAACAATCTATCTATCATTACATAGATAGATATTCATCATCATCATCAGCCTATATTAGTTTACTACTGGACATAGGCCTCCCCCAATGAACGCCATAGCGCCCTGTCTTCAGCTTGACGCATCCAGCATCTACCTGCAGTCTTTCGCAGGTCGTCATCTCACCTGGTCGGAGGATAGATATTGTTTTATTATAAATAAAAAACGACCAGAACACCCGAAACTGATATCTCTCCCGCACTTCACGAATAAACATTTGTCCCGAGGGGGGAATCGATCCCGCAACCTTCTGCTTCTCAGGCGGACCATGCCTGCGATGCCACAGTGGACGTCAAAGTAATAGAAATACCCACACCCTGAATGAAGTCCAATCGGTTTTGCTAAAAACTTTAAACCCGCTTTCTTTTAAAATGTGCCTTTCAAATTATCCCTCCGACTTTTTGAACCTTGAAACCCCGTAGTCTCGTGAATATATCCAACATGATTGTCCCAATGGGAATCTCCAATGGTTGTTTTTCGCGGCATATACAGTTATTGGTTTCATGTTCGAGTTATATGTTTATATGTTATGTGATGAGACCGTCTTGAACAATTTTCTTGATAACAAAAGTGTGGTTACGCAATGCGACTTATCCGTGTCTGTACTATACGGGGTATAAAAAATACACAGAATATTTTTAAACGAACACATTATTATAAGTACTTACACAACGGGTATTTATCGCATTTATTTACTTATTTTTCGCGATGTTTCAACAGGTTTACACACTGTCGCGGTCACGGGATGTTATCCCGATAAATACTCATTATATTAGTACCAAGAATTAGCAAGCTGAAGTGGCAGTGGGCCGGCCACATCTCGCGAAGAACCGACGGCCGCTGGGGCAAACTTGAGTGGAGACCACGACTCGGTAAACGTAGTGTAGGACGCCCTCCGACCAGGTGGGATGACGATCTGCGAAAGACTGCAGGTAGATGCTGGATGCGGCAAGCTGAAGATAGGGCGCTATGGCGCTTATTGGGAGAGGCCTATGTCCAGCAGTGGACTGCTATAGGCTGATGATGATAATGATGATATTAGTACCTACTTATAAACAGAACAGTTGTGCATGACTGACATGAAAGATTAGTTTAACTTTAACGCATTCACTGCCTAGCTTTGGCAGTGCAACCGGGGCGAGAGGGCGCCATTGTAATCATAAAATTTTATGATTACGTTTTTTTTTACAAATACGCTTTATTGGACATCAAACACAGAAAAAAAACAGAAAAGAACAAACAAACAAGATACAGATGCACAATGGGCGGCCTTATCGCTAAGAGCGATTTCTTCCAGGCAACCTTTGGATGGACACGTAGCTATAGTATAGGTATAGACGGTGGCGTATTATAGACTGGAAGAGATCGCTTCTAAGCGATAAGGCCGCCCATTGTACTTGTCACATGTAATATCTTTCATAATGTTCTGTATCTGGTGTACAATATAGTATTTTTGTATTGTATTGTATTGTATAGACATAAACAATCTACAATTAACTTCAATGTCTACATACTAAAGATATGTTATGAAAAGTATTCAGTAATATTGTTCCGTTCAGCACAGCCTCGCTTCAGAAGTGATCTGTCATCTCGTATCACTCGCACGTGTGCCTCCGTCGACTGCTAGTGTAGGAACATTCGAATCCCTTTGGTATAGCGTGGTAGCTCGCGATCTTTATACTCTGCCTTGTTATTTATAAGATGTGCGATATTACGAACTTTGGTATACGCTTGAGTGATATCACTACATAGCATAAAAGATAAGTCGCTTCCCGCTGTCTGTCTGTCCCTATGTATGCTTAGATCTTTAAAACTACGCAACCTACTGTGATGCAGTTTTTTTAATAGATTTGAAACATAGATTTCCACGCGGGCATAGCCGCGGGGAGCAGCTAGTAAGTTGATAAATTAAGTGAGTTATACTCAATGAATCAAATAAGTTATTGAGATAAATAATTAAAAACGGACAACTCGCTTCTGTCAGATTTTGATAACATGAGTTTTTTCGGATACAAAGTTTCATATAGATTGCAAAAAGCATTGCTTTTTTTGTTATGAGTCTACTAGTGACCCGTGTCGTGTCGTCGCGGCTTCGCACGGGTGCAAATTCACTTATTATATAGGTACATACCATAGACATATAAACCTTCCTCTTGAATCAATCTATATATTTAAGCCGCATCAAAATGCGTTGCGTAATTTTAAAGATCTAAGTACCTATACGTAAGGACAGACAGATAGCGGGAAGCGACTTTGTTTTATACTACACTAGCTGCGCCCCGCAGCTTCGCCCGCGTGGAAATTTCTGCGCAATTATACCATAATTTTGTCACCGTTTAGACCTACCCTGGACTACGACAAACATTTTAAAACCAAAATCAGCTCAATCGGCCCAGCCGTTCTCGAGTTTTAATCAGACTAACGAACAACAATTCATTTTTATTTATATAGATTATGTAGTGACTTTCCTCTATCGGCCGTCGTCATGGTTACGTTACGACTATGAGTAGCAAAATGCATAAAATTCTTTGAAGGCTCTCACCGGTCTAGATTCCAATTTACGAGTTAATATCCGTTTCCTGAAACCGCTTCAAACTGTACCAGGAAATGGAAACGTTCATAGCAAAACCAACATAGGAACGGAAGAATCAGATACAAATAACATATGCTTTGAGATCCCGTAAGAATTGAACCGGAGTCTTTTCTACGGAGCTATAATATTCCAAAGGATCCAAGCACACTAGTAATAGCAGTTCACAGCTTTTAAGACACTGTCTGTGTGTGCGTATATCTATACTAATATTATAAAGAGAAAAGTTTTGATTGTTTGTTTGTATTGAATAGGCTCCGAAGGTACTGGACCGATTTGTTCTTCTTCTTTCACCGTTGGGATGCTACACTATTCCCGGTGAACATAGGCAATATTATATTTTCAAAAAAGTTCAGGGGATCCTTATTAAAACTACAATAATGTATCCCATGGTGTATGAAAATCACCTAATACATTAAAATTCGAGTTTAACGCGGGTGAAACCGCTGGGAACAGCTAGTGTCGATATATTTTTATAAGTAAGTCGGTTAGACTCCATATTCTACATATATTATAGACAAGTTGACATTCGAACCTAGCTTCTGTTTTTTTTTTCAGGAACCAAGATACCTTAATTACCTTATTAATAACGTTTTTGCTCAGCTAACATAGTTACCTACTACTGGAAAAGTAAGTAACTAAGCCGCGGTAGGGGCGAAGTACCTAATCCCATACAAAAATGGAACGTCTCGAAGACGACTCGATAATATTATAATGATACTGAACTTAGGACACAAGTCTCTAGCTTCTAAAAAACCCGCTTCCATTGAAATTGCGTTCAGTAGGTAGCTATACTGGAATGTTTCCTACTACGGCTATATTCCCGAGACTTGCCATTACTGGGAAAATAATGATCTTTACCAGAGCAGAACAGTAACGAGCTCAAAAGAAACGTCAGAGAACGTACCTTTTTCAAAATATTTTCCTAAAAGAATGGCTACCTACATTAAAATGAAAGTGGAATGCAATTTCATAGGGACTAGGTAATTTAGCACGAGTGGTTGATGATGATGATTAATATTTCCCGTGAGGGCTTTCATTTCAAATAACGAATGGAAGCGAATAATTTAATATTCAGGAATATTACCCAAGTATTCAGAAGTATGTAAATACTGCCAGAAGTTTGATATGCGGTGACATAATTGAGTTAATTAATGAAAATCTTGGAGAGTAATGAGGAATGTTTGACAAAGTTCTTACCGCCTACGTCTCATTGGTGATAATAACAATAAACTGTAGAATAGTTAGAATAGTTTTATTATATTTTATTGTATTTTCTATAGTAAAATATGTATTTTTAACGAGATCTTATAAATGTAGTGACATAACCACATAGTATATAACAAAATCGCTTTCTGTCTGTCCCTATGCATGCTTAGATCTTTAAAACTACGCAACGGATTTTGATGCGGTTTTTTTAAATAGACAAAGTGATTCAAGAGGAATAAACTACACGACACATAGATTTCCACTGGGGAGAAGCCGCGGGGCGCAGCTAGTAGGTAATAATAATATTTTTTTTATTACAGACACAAGATCCAGGTGGTCGGTGATTTGATACTTTGATGCTACTGTTTACGTTTGAAATACATTTTAACAGCTATTAAGACCAATCAGCATTTTTAAGAACCAACGCCTAAACTCTATAATTATATTTAAACTCTTTAGAGTGTTTTTGAGTGTGTCTCAGGTAACCAGAACATTTAATGAAAAGGAAATTCACAAGAAGGAAACTTACACTAAATTTATCATTCATCATCATCAGACTATATTAGTCCATGGCTGGACATAGGCCTCCCCCAATGAGCGCTATAGCGCCCTGTCTTCAGCTTGACGCATCCAGCATCTACCTGCAGTCTTTCGCAGGTCGTCATCCCATGTGGTCGCAGGGCGTCCTACATTACAAAAACTAAATTACTTCTAAATGTATGATTGATTACCTAATGTTAAGTAGGTTCTTATTACTATATTTGAGCCTGGTGAATGCAGGGCAAAAAGCTCCTTTACCCCTTTCCATCCATTTCGGTCTTCTGCAAAAAGAGCCCTTTCCACCCAAAGAAATCCTAAGAAGCCAAGCTTTGGGATTGCAGCCTTGGGCCTCTTTAATCTAATCTAAACAAAGAATAATAATAATAAATAAACGAACAAAGTTTTAAAACAAAGATTCTTGTAGAGTAGAAGTAAAAGACGTTGGCAATGCGTAAAGTCTTCCTAATTGGATCGCTGACTTTATCGCCGTTATTAACATACATTATGCGGGCATGCGCGTCCCTACTTCCAAACAGATTTTCATAATTTACTCTTCTTTACTCTAACTTTAATACTTCCATCATAGCCTGTTGCAGCGTTGGATCGCGAGGAGTGGAGAAAAGGGAGGCCTTTTCCCAGCAGTGGGACAATAATGGCTAAAAATAAATAATAAATAAATGACCCTAACTTATGGTAGCTTCGGATTCATTCGTGTCATCTTTAACTTTTTTATAAATAAATAAAAATAAAATAAATAAATAATGCTGGACAATTCACACAGCATTATCTAGCCCCATGGTAAGCAGAACTTGTGTTATGGGTACTAGATAACTGATATACATAATACAATACATTACATAGATAGATATTATAAAACAAATGCAAGATAGTTGTCCTCAAAACTACAGTAATAACTAAATAAGCCACACAGCATCATCTAGCCCCAAACGAATTTATTTATTAACTAGCTGCGCCCCGCGGTTTCACCCGCGTGGTGATAGATATTTTGGATAATATACAATATACCTTTATGAATTGTAGCCTATGTGTTATTCTGATAAGTAAGTTTCATCAAAATCCATTCAGTAGTTTTTACGTGAAAGAGTAACAAACATCCATCCATCCATACTTACAAACATTCGCGTTTATAATATTATATATTAGTAGGATTTTATTGAGAGAAAATCAACGGCTGAAACTAACTTAATCAGTTTCAGTAATAGCACCAGAGAGCCAATTAAAGCTTTTCACATGTAGCTAAGCAGAGCTATGTAACAAGCAGATCTTGTATTATGGGTAGGTTAGTACCTACCCATAATACAAGATCTGCTTGTTACTATCTGCTGGTCATCTAGTGATGACTGATATATATAATTAATACAATACATTACATACATAGTATTTTTTATTGTTTAGAAAATCGTACAAATATTTGTCCCAAGACGGTAATCGATCCCGCAACCTCTTGCGTCGCAGGCGCACCTTCGCCCGCCACGCCACATTGGTCGTCAAATAACAGGACAAGGCAATTTTATTTTGTTTCAACTTCATAAAAAGAGGAAGTTCACGATAGAAAGAAATATTATACACAGAGAAATATAAGAACAAGTCTACCTAGGGAGAAAATCTTTGCGGAAATATCCTACATTTTGAAAATAAGCTCAAGATAATACCGGCAGAACTTTCCTCGCGCAAAATAATGATGTCATATTTTAAGAAGATTGCAGCTGGCTGTCTTCGCTTCGGTGGAGAAACAATTAAAATTCCCTAAGCCTAGAAAAGCACAACTCCTCTTAAACTTCAACACTTTACCGTATTTTAAAAGGTTTCCCATACGGTTGCGGTATTGTAGAGTCAACAAAAATGGTGACAAATGATCAGAAATTCTAAAATTCTATTATATATTTTACCAATACTTTTGTCTCATGATTTGTTGAACAAAAGTACCTTGTTTACTTATTTTTATATGATCTTAGAGACTCCGCTGTACGGCAAAGTAGGGTGTACATTGCGAAGCTACTACATGAACTCTATAAAAATAAATAATGCTTTATAGACAATTCACACAGCATCTAGCCCCAATCTAAGCAGTTATGGGTACTAGATAACTGATATACATTATACAATACATTTCATACATACTACATACGTATGTTATACGACCAGAAAACCCTAAACAAATATAAATATCTGCAGATCGTACAAACATTGTTCCCTCCTAACCTAACAAGTACCTATCATAATCTTATCGTGTTACAAGTGTTACCTCAGTTCCTTAAAATTCTTAGCCCGTGACGCGTAATCACTGTATTTTAATATAAAGCTTAAAAAGAACTTAAAAAAATAAAATAGCATAACAGTTTATAAAAATACATACTAGCTTTCTTTGCGAACGGTTCTTCAAACTGGCAACACAGGTGTGTCGACAGTTCAGCAACTGAGCGACGAAGTGCACAACTCGTAAAATCTTTTAATATACGAGAGAGGTTCGATCCCGCAAGCTGTGCTCCATATTTACATGTACGCAACTACTCGGGCACTCGTATAGGATCACTTGGATCTTTTTGAATGGGTGTACGAATACCTTGATCGAAGGCTTCCAAGGTTATGATTTAAGGCACAGACACGGCTAACAAGCATGCTATATTGCATTGACTATTTTTATGCAATATGATAAGACCCGCCAGGTGATTATGTAACTAGCGACCGGTTTGCGACAGGCGTAAATTAAGCAATCAGTTCTGTCAAACGTCAATTTTGTATTAGTTTGACACCAGCTACAACGTCGAAATTGGTCAAAATTGGCGTTTGACAGCACTGATTGCTTAATTTACGCCTGTTGCAAACCGGTCGCGAGTTACATAATCACCATACCGATCTCTCCAGAGAAGCTAGTTAAGCTTGACTATTTCCAAGTTCCCTTAAGATTCAACCTACCTACGCTTGGAAAGTTTGGTGACCACACCTCCAAATTATATTATTTATGGTCTTTGGCCAACTTTGAGCGTTCATAATCTTATATTATCCACTTTATGTAGGTAAAGCATATCTGTTTACGTAGACGAGCAAACTAATTGACTAGATATTGGTGGGGCGAGGCGAGAATAAGCAGGGTGGTTCTATATTTGAGGCATTTTAACGCACTGTTATGAAAGTGTCTAGTCAGCTTTTTGCAGTCAGCTTTTTGGTTTAGACTCACTTTAGTCCGCAAGATTTTGGATCTTGCGAGACGAGGTAAAAATTCTAACTAACTGAGCTGTTTCGTTTGTGAGAAATTCCCGAGACTACCTTCTGTCAGCGAACTGTTTTTGTATGCATTAGGTGTTTTATTAAATAATTAAAAATGATAATGAAATATTTATTTACATAGAACCCAAGCATAATTATATTGAGTAGAGCACGTGCCCGCGTATCTTAAACTTAAGCTCAACACTGAACCTATCCGCACCATTTTCTAAATCTTTATATGAGATAGTATGGAACCTAGAAATAAATTAATGAATTGAGTATAACCGGTTGCAATAAAGAGAATGAGAGTATGCTTGTTATTCTTAATTGCATACACTCAATTCATGAATATATTTTTAGGTGCGTCGAAATGCCAAAAATATGGAACGATGGGGCGAAAGTCATTTATTCAATTCAATAGATTTAGGTTTCTTGAAATAGGAGGGTAAAGTTAGAAATTGAAGGGTAAAGTTTGCCATTTTGAAGGAGATTGCAGGTACTTTTGGAATAATTTATGATAAGCAAACTTATTGGAAAGCAATCTCTATCATTTTGGATCCCTTCCAAAAGTAAATCCAGGCTTTGATTACCAGTCAGCCCAATCAAGCAGTTTAAACCAAATAACGTAGGCTACCAAAACTTTGTTTAAACGGTCACTTAAAATAAGTGAAATTCCTCTCATATTCATTGGATTGTGACAGACAGAAGCAATTTCGCAATTCATCCACTCGTAAAAACAGGCATCATATCATATGCAAGGCTCTTCAGACCGCTGCTACGGACGCCTCCCATGCGCTTTGATCCGTCAATACTTTTTTGCATGCGGATTACTCACAGAGAAATGAACCGAGAGAAATTAGATAGAGAAGAAATATCAGAATTTTTTAAAACGTTTTCGCATGTAGCATTGAGAAATCACTGAAAGGGGGATTCGCGATTTGTTGAATCTCTATAAAAACACAATTTTAGCATTTGTAACCTGTGACAGTCTTTATCTGGGACTAGAGACCCGTCCCGACTTCGTCCGGGTGGACATTTGTTTCATAAAAGTTTTACGATAAGCGTAGAGTAAATGTATTTATATGCACGAAAACTTATTTAAATTTTTCAGGTATAAAGCCTATGACACTCACAAATAACGTGGCTTCCTATTGGTAAATAATTTTCAAAATCTATTCAGTAGATCTAGAGAGATTACAGCAGCACAAACTCACAAACTTTACCTCTTTATAATATTAGTATAGAATAGATTTTTTAAGGGTTGTGGCTGACACTTTCCGTTATCCGATCAGATAAAATCAAGATTGTTCCCTGAAGATGCTACATACTCCGCAGTCATCACTATGCCTGCGAAGATTAAAAGCATAGGTTTTCCCAGCGACCTAACCTTAATTATTCATTAGGTTATCAGTATTTTATCTCACTCTGACTTATGTCAACCGAAGAATACTAACTCTAATGAGATATGACGACCTCTGTGGCGCGGTGGGCGAAGGTCTGCCTGCGACGCTGGAGGTCGCGGGCTATATCCCGCCTCGGGACAAATGTTTGTACGATCTGCAGATATTTGTCTCGGGTGTACTGGTCGCTTTCTAATAAATTCATAAATGTATGAAAAAAATATATCTTTGTAATGTATTGTATTAGCTAAATCAGTTATCTTGTACCCATAACCCAAGCTCTGCTTAGCTTTGGGCCAGATAATGCTGTGTGAACTGTCCAGCATTATTTATTAATATTGATAAGTAGGGATATTCTGTAGCCTCTGTCGCAACGCTAGCCATTTTCCTCCCTCTGTGGTTTCACGCGCTGTACACTGCAGCCACAGCTGTAGTCGACTATAGTGTCCGGGATACAGACGAGCCTCTTTGTAATTGGAACATCGCATCCATATTGGTTCGTAGAGCTTTTTGCATATTTCATAGCAAGCCTTCTTTTGCATTTTTCAGAGGGAAAATGGGAATGTAGCGGTCGTCCGTTTGGTACGAGCGTTTTACTGGTAAAGTTTTGTTTTTGCGGTTTATTGGTCCATTTCCACTAGCTATTTAATGGTTTTAAACTTGAAATAATGGCGGTGGAGCGGGTTGAATGTTATTTTTTGCTGCCTACATAATCCATGAGTATGAATAGTACCACATTAGGTATCAATAGAACTTTATTAACAAAGAAAGTTAGAATCAAATACTACTAGAACTAGTATTTACAAATTAAACAATTGAGCTAACTGCAGACTGCTGCAAACAATCAACAAGTAGCTCAGTAGAACTCAACGTTTTATATCAAAATAGAGAGGTTTTCTCTGTACTTATTTATTCATAATTAACTTCTACCCGTGGCTTCGCATGCACTATTCCGGGATAAGAATATTTTTTTCCGAAATATAACCTTTTTCTCTGCTTCATTATACGTTAGGCGGTTTTACCGTGAAAAGGGCAGACAGCGAGAGATAGTTAATTACTTTAGAATAATAATAGTACATAGTTCGCCCTCCGAAGGACCGGGTCACTTTATGGCCCGAGATCATGGAAATGAGAAACACATCATTTCTTTTTTTCTTTAACCGTATGGATTGGGCCTTATTAGACTAGGAAATCAGACTTATGTTTATTATTTAGGCATTCATGGAAAACTGAATGTATGGAGTGCCTCGCAATGTCCTTAATGGATCCATTATTTTGGTAAATTGGATAGAGCCCGGCATTGATCGGATCAGTCTGACAATGGAAAATTATTTCTCGTCGGACGACAAATTGATCAAGGATTTCATTAAGATCTTTTGATGAATAGGCACAACTGTACAATTTAAAAACTTACTGTACAAGGTAAGGCTTAAGTACGTAGGTATATATTTTTTTTTTTAATAAAAATGTTATTTTAAATGTAACAATAAAATCTTAATTCGTTACTTTGTTGATGAAGACTGACTGCTGAAATCACACCAATTGTGTTTTTTTACGAGTGACGCATGTGCGAGCACACACTCATGCGTGTTCGCCATGCGTAATAATCATTAATCCACACTTGCGCAGCGGCTGAAAAATCACACATCTGTGTGACTAACAGCCGTAACATTTTTTCGAAAGAAATGCCGCCTGTGCGGTGCAACACAACCCCTGTGTAGACCGGTAGCACGAATTGCTTAGTTTAAAAAAAGTTCGCAGTCGACCTTTACCTTAAATCAATCGAACCAAACTTTTCTTTTTAAAGATTGCAAACAAAGTAAAATTGTTAGTCTACTAAAAACACGGCTAGTCTAATTTTGTTTATTGTCGGATTCTTCGTTCTTTACTTTCAAAGCATAAACTTTTTAATTACGAGTAACTTCTACTTTTACAAATTTCTTAATGAATAAATAGGTACGTACTTTCTATATCTAGTTTTTATTTAGGAAATGTTCAATTTAATAAGTTTGTTGTTTTTAATTAAATAAGTCAGCTACCTATAGTTACATAGATTTTTCATAAACCTCCTTATAAAAAATATTTTCAAAAGATATTCTTTGCACATCGTAGCAATTATTCTGAAAAATACTTAAAAAAGATAGGTGCCTATCCACTTACATAGTCAAGTCTTTTATAATGACCTGTAGCCAATTACTGACGGTAATTGACGACCGATGTGGCGCGGTGGGCGAAGGTCCGCCTGCGACGCAGGAGGTTGCGGGTTCGATTCCCGCCTCGGAACAATTGTGTGTATGATCTGCAGATATTTGTTCCGGGTGTTCTGGTTGTTTTCTATATATAATAAAAATATATCTCTATGTAATATATTGTATTATGTATATCAGTTATCTAGTACCCATAACACAAGCTCTGCTTACCATGGGGCTAGATAATGCTGTGTGAATTGTCCAGCATTATTTATTTATTTATAACTAAACTTCTTCAAGGAAAATCTGATTCTGTTCCCACGAAAGAATCATTCCCGATGTGGGTGCCTACACAATAGACTGTAGGTATTGTGAGCAATACGATAGGGCAAAGACACATTACCAACGCCTATTGCTTGACTTTGTCTTCAATCCTTGCCAATCGAAAAATTTGCTCGAAAAATTCGATGATAGTCAGTGCGCTCAGTGATGAGAATTTCAACTATTGTAGTCGACAGCGCATATCTGGCTAAAAAGGTTTGTTCTCATGCAACAACTTAGGTTATATGTATTGTAATAAAGAACGTAGAGTGAACCTGTAATTCCAGTTAAGAAAAAAACGTTGATCTTTATTTATATATTATGCATGAAAAGGCTCATTCGCAGCTTTCCTCACCGTTAAAATCAATATAGGCCGACCATATCTCGCGAAAAACCGATAACCGCTGGGGCAAACGTGTTCCTGAGTGGAGACCAGGACTTGGTAAACGTAGCGTAGGACGCCCTCCAACCAGGTGGGATGACGACCTGCGAAAGACTGCATGTAGATGCTGGATGCATCAACCTGAAGACAGGGCCTATTTCCAGCAGTGGACTAACATAGGCTGATGATGATGAAAATCAATATTCTACGGTACTTGATTCTAGACCGCCCGTCTGCCTTTGCTTCCGATTTATAGAATTGTATGAAACTTAGCCATGCGGTCATGATTAGCAAAGGAATTTTTAACATGTCGTTTTCCTGTATCCTACAAACATCCGTGTAGCAATTCAAGTTTCATCTGCAGTATGTTAGGGCATTAGGTTGGTGGGTGGGTGTTCATTTTATTGCGGCGGCCACAGTAAACTGCCCCTTAACTCACGCCGGACACGCGGACACCACATATTACATTTGTAACAGAATATGTTTGCGACAGTTTATTTTCTAGGAGTTTCAAGGAATGTTGTGTGGTTTCGTTGTTCTGTTGGACACAGTGGAATTTCATTTTCTAAAATAAAAATACGCTCACATTCACAGAGGGTGAGGTTAGCACGTTATAGTTTTTGGAATATTATATTATCTACCTTCCTATAATACATAAATAATAATTGCTGGACAATTCACACAGCATTCTAAGGTAAGCAGAGTTGTAAGGGGTACCAGATAACTGATATATGTATATAATACAATACATTACATTATATAGTTAGATATTTTGTATTATCCATAGAAAACGACCGCAACACCCGAAACTCATATCTGCAGATCGTACAAATATTTATCCCGAGGCGGAAATCGAACCTGCGACATCCTGCGCCGCAGGCGGACCTTCTCCCACCGCGCCACAGCCGAGGTAGTCAAATACAAAATGATTTGGTTAAAATTTCTCGCATTTGTCCTTTGATATCAAAACCACCAACAGTGCAACGAGTCCAATCTCCTACGGATCAGTAAACAGCCAATTTCGTTAAATAATAAGGGAAATATAATAGGCCCTTTCATACATCCGGTCGTATCTTTCAGGATTATCCTACCGAATAAAAGTGGGGAAAATTGAATCTGACCCGAATAGAGTTGACCATTCGTAATGCCGGATTGGCAATAAAAGAGACGGATAACTTTGACCTGTTTTATCTCATTCTTCAAGAGCGGCACGTTGCGCTGGCCTGATGGGTGATGGATACCTTCTTGATATATGGTACCCTACTTACCGTACCCTACTTTCAATCCGTAGATCAGTGTTTCAACCAGCCCGTGCGCCATTGCTGAAAAATGACGCAGATGTGCTTTGACTGATGAGAGCAGAACACGCTTATTTGGCGTGTTTTAAAAAACTATGTATAAACTGACTCCAAATTCATAAATAATGGCAATAAGGTTTAAAACGTAGTGCTTCAAAAAAAAACATTGAAATCGGTTGGCGTGATATTATCATCAAAATCGGTTCATCCTTGTCGAAAGTTCTGAGGCAACAAACATTAAAAAAACTAAAAAAATACAGTCGAATTGAGAACCTCCTCCTTTTTTTAAAGGCAGTTTAAAAGAGAACAGTCAGCGCAAGGAAACTTAATAAACAAGAACGGCGATAGAATCCCGTCACGTAGGAAGGTTATGAAAATGATGTTGCAAAAAGTTCAGTACTTACTTATAATGTTTCTGACTTCCTAGTTGTCATCTCGTACGTTAGGTACTTATAAAAGTTATCACGTACTAGTTTCGGCCCACGGCTTCGCACGCGTTTCTATAGAAACGTTTTAATATTATTTATATCCCATGGAAACTGATTTATGGAATAAAAAGTAGCCAATGTCTTTTTCCGAGCCTGGAACTACCTCTACCTATGCATTAATTCCAGCCCGATCCACTCAATAGTTTGGGCGTGAGAGAGTAACAAACATCCATACCTACATACCTACAAACTTTTGCGTTTATAATATTAGTAGGATGACATGATAACGCTATGGGTAAAGATAATGTTTGCACAGCAAAACTGTCGAGGACACCATCCCTACCCGTGATTGGGCTCTGAACAAATGGGTCAACGGTGCTAGCTCGTTGAAAGCTCACCAATTACGTATTCACCTTCCTTCATGGTTGATTACGCCATTCATTCGCACGTATGCTGTCCCCCTAGCTGTGCTTCAATGACTTCGCATAAATCAATAGCAAACTATTAGAGTCTGCTAGAGAATCTGAACTTCAATCAGCGTGTCTTCAACTTCTTGCTAGATGGTTCTGCATCTGGATTGACGCAATTCAACTGCTGCTATTGCATTGTGACGGGAATTCAGAACGAACATTGTTGATCTGTTGACAGTGAGTGATAAGATATCCTTGCCTTCAGTTTGTTTTTATGCAATAAATAACCTTTTTCACATTTGAACTTTTACATGATGGTTAAAAACTTTGCCTAAAGAGCTTAATATGCCAGAATTTCAGAAATATACGAGTATTATGTACCATCCATTATATCGATTGATACATTATCAATTATCATAATAACATTTTCAAACTTGCCCAGGTTAGAATAGTATTCTCCCACACGTAGCGTCCTACGCATAGGTATTAGGTAGGTACACTAAAATGAAATAAATAAGCCTCTTTCATAATGTAAACCAGCTAATCGTTTGGAGATTCAAACAGTTCGTTGTTAAATAATTCAGTAGGGTAGGTACCCATACTCAGTTAGTACCTAGTTAGTAGTTCTGATAAACAAAAGCTAACCTGTTTTATCACAAAATAATAAAAATGAAGCTGCTTATTGTTCCTATAGGTAGGTGTATTTACGGAAGCTAAATTTTGCTAATAAAACGTGTGATTTTATATTGTTTATTTATTATAAGCCTGTATGGTCCCATGTGGAAAAGTGGAAAGAGAGGCCTGCAGGGCAAAGTCCTCTCTTTCCACTTTTTATGTGATATAATTTCAATGATAATTATATCAAAATATAAGATTTTTTCTTTTTTCTTTTTATAATAAAATTGCCTTTCCCAATGCAAAAGCTGTAAGTATTCAACTTTTAATGAACTTGCTTGAAAACAAGCACAGCCAATCATAACCACACAAAAATATTCACGAAAAACTGATTTCGTTCGCTAGTGTTAATTTACTGGTTTATTTTCGCGCATATTTGTATTTTCCAGCGTATTTTCAGAAATTGTATTCATTAGCCCGTTATTCAGGTTCGTGCGGAGGCGTCATGTTCGACCTTTGTGAGAACTAACCTTTTTAGAACATGTCCTTTGACAAGGTACCTGTGAAATTGACCCTTTTGAAAAGTTCTTGTTATTTATGACCCTGGGATTAGATTATTATAGTATATTTGGTTGTAGCAAGGAAGATACGAAAGTTTTTTCTCTAATCTATGGGATGTTCCTCGAGTAACCAATGATAACATTTCATGTTTCAATCTCTTGCAATGTCTCAACTCTAAGTTAAACTCAGCTGCTGACCTCCACGATAAGGTTAAGGTATTTATTATTATTGTTTCACATGAGAGCAAACAGAGTGTTGTAACCATGCCTAAAATTCTAACACGAACATACAATACCGAATTTCCTAACATCGCGTGAATTGGTTGCGCACTTTTTTAATAAGCCACGGTAGAAAACTGAGAACTGATTAAAATTCTTATTGCTAAACAATGCATTGTTATACTGCCGCAATGTCAAGTCCAGCTTTTGTTTTTAAAATTCAGTTTTAGTTTTAATTAGGATTTGATTATCTATCCGAGCCTTTCTTTTGACATATTGCACGATTTTTGGAATGAAACTTCATAAAGAACAAGTTAACTGTTCAAAGTGAACTACTTAGTAGTGTAGTGTAAAGTTTAGTCTCACATTATACATAAGCATGAAAAGGAAGAAACTAAAAAAAACTAAAAAAACTGATTACACCTCTCTATAAACATTAATTAGCCAATTAATACACAAGAAGGACAAATCTTTCTCTCCCTCCTAAAATAAAACTTCAAAATACTGACAAGCAAGTCATCATCATCATCAGTCTGTATTAGTCCACTAAAGTAAAGTAAAGTAAAGTAAAAAATCATTTATTTCTTTAGGCTTACAAAATAAGCACTTAGACAAGTCATATTTTATATATAAATTATTATCAAATAAAATTATTTTACTGTTCACTTCAATTTTTTGTCCACTAGTGGAAGAAGTGAAAAGAAACCACTAGCATGTTCATCTCTTATATGTCTAATACATGGTTATTTGCCTATTTAAGTCTAAATATAATATGATTCGATACATGTCAATATTTAAGTAAAGCTATGCACAACAACAACTGGTAGACATAGGCCTATTGAGGGCCATAGCACCTTCCGTCTTCAACCGGCCGCATCCAGCATCTGCGTGCTCTTCCGCAGGTCGTCATTCCACCTGGCCGGAAAGCGTCCCACACTACGTTTGCCGAGTCGCAGTCTCCACTCAAGAATACGTTTACGCCAACATGTAGTTCACCAGAATGTTCATTATCTCAGGTATTTTTTCATATGTCCCAAAGACCAGTCCCCCAAATTGACGTATTGACGACGACCAAGCTGAATTGAATCGAAAAGCAATTTCTCTGAAAGATACGGCACCAAGGGTCAATCCATTAGTACCTACCTACCTAGTAGGCAGGGTAACGTTACGAGAAATAGTTTCCATTTGATATTTTGAGATAAAAGGAATACTTTTAACGTTAAGGTTCTTTCTACTTACGTAATAAATAATTTTATTGTGAAAATAAATTGTTGAATCAAAGGAAATATTTTCAGTTTCCCTGTTGACAAGAAACTTCCGTCTATCACCAAGTATTTTCACTTATTTCAGAAATTCTTCAGCACAAATCCGCGTAATATAAAAACCGTTTCCCCTTCTCTGTTGTCACATAAAATAAAACGTAGTGTTATATTTGTTCAGTCCCTGGTTTTCCAAAAACATATCATAACATATCCTTTGCCCAGTCCGTTAATTTGTTGGTAATCTCTGCTAAGATGTAACTGCGTGTATTGTATCTTTATGAGTGGAGGTAATAGCAGTAGCCCGACTTTAATGGGCTGTAAATGAAAAATGACGCAATTGTCGTGAAGGCGAGGGCGCCAGGGCGCCGTTAGCTGCCCACTAAGCCTTTATGATCCATTGTATCGCCCCAGCACCGCGATATTGAAAAAACGAAATGCTACAAAAAGCTTTATGTTATGTGACCCATACATAATGTAGGAAACGTATGTACGGGACTACGGTTATGGGTGATATAGATAAAATGGTTTCTATAGAAGTACAGATTAATTGAACAACATGGTTTATCATTGTATCCCTGATTTGATTATAACTTAAATCGAATTTTAAGCCGTTTGTCCTTCCAAGTTTTGATGGTAGGTACGAAATATAACTTGGTCCGATGAATTATTAAAAGGAAAACTCGAACATCTGTGCCTAAGCTTCTAGAGAAATACCAGAATTGTTAATGAAAATGTATTGAAGACTGATTAGCATCTGGAATATTTGCCAGATGAATAATTCCATAAGATTTCTGCGAAATTTCGAACGATGCTGCCAAGTAGGGGTTTGACTACGTGATTAGTTAATTTACTTAGTTGTTAGTTAGGAGGTAGGTACATAAATGTGTTGCCAACGTTACGAAAATACGCTGTCTTGCATTATTTTGGGTTGTTTTCAGTTAAAGATCAATCCTATTTTTCTAACTTGCAATTTTTAAATGAATTAATTACGCAAATCCTTCAATACCTACCCCACTGACTTGATGTCATTCTGAAGTGTCGATAAAGATACTCCCACTGCAATTCCTGGCTCTGCACTCATAGATTCAATTCGGCTCCAGTCTCCATTAGATTCCATTGTTCACTAAGAGCATTCAATTCGATGACTGTAACAATTTGCAAGCATTTTTGATAGATTTTTAGAAAATTGAGGAATATTTTTTCTCTCTCTCGAACGTTTTTCGTATACCTAGAGAGGGAGACCTAGATTTGTGACGTCAGGGTTCTTAATTCTTGTTTCTTTATAAAAACACTAGCGTATCTTCCCGGCTTCGGACGGTTTTAGTAAGGATCCCTAACTTTTTTGAAAATATAATTTAGCCTATGTTCACAAGGGATAGTGTAGCTTCCCAACGATGAAAAAATTTTCAGATCGGTCCAGTAGTTTCGGAGCCTAATAATTACAAACAAACAAAAAATCAAACCCTTCCTCTTTATAATATTAATATAGAAAAGACAAACACGCCAGCTGTGGGGATAGACATAGACTTACGCTTCATTTTTTGCAAAAACAGTGTTTTTCATACACTGATTTTTCTTGAGCACCAACCAATTTATTTCCGGTAAACCAAGATACTGTAACAAATCGTAACACATCTCGATTCTTTCTGTCAACAGGAAAATATAAATATATGGCACAGAGCTACCGCTACAGTATTTTCGTTGGAAATAAACATCAAAGATCATCATCTCCTACTTTATCTACTTTACTTCTGTTTGAACCATCAAGATTCATAAAGTAATAAAACCTGGTATATTATGTACATAATTTTTATTATTTAGACAAGGCCTACCTATGTAGGAAACATTAGATAGAACTACAAAATATTAACTTAGTACAACTTTTAGTCTTAGTCTTTTATTATTGATCGTGTAAATATTATTTAGGTTAGTTTTAGATATCATTTAGTTTTTAGTTCCAGTTGTTGTTTTTTAGTTTATTGTGAAAATACGGGACTGACATAGTCATTTAAATGACTCAAAATCCCTTAAATATAATCAAGAAGAAAAAAAATAAGTTAACGTTTTGCCAGCCAATAAATAAATAATTAAAACCTAAATTAGAATTCCATTTATACAATTCCATAACATTCTGATTTACAAATTAAAAGAGCACTTCTTATTATCATAAAACTATCTATCTAGGTATGTTTATATATAAATATATATTTAATTATATTTTTTTTTATTTATATTAGAACTGAAGTTATTTATTAGGTTTATTGAGCTATTGTTATTTTAATTTATGTATGTATATTATAATCTCATCCCATAATGTATTATACTCTTCGTCTAATTTGTTTCTTTGTACACTTCCTGTATCTGTTCTATCGCTTCTCCTTTAAACCTAAGGTTTTGCTGTAAGAAAACTCTTTGTTAGGGTTAAGCTCGCCTATGTACATATCTTTTTTTTAGTTAAGTTATTTTTAAGTGTTTTGTGTACAATAAAGAATTACAAGAATTACAAGAATAAATTAATATTATTAGTAGATTGACTCTACCTACCGGAACGTTTTATTTATTGGATTGTAAAACGTTAGCTCATTTTTATTAACATGATCAATACTAATTTTTGCATGTTAGTTTAGTACCCAAAAGACCAATGGACACATTACCACCTAGTTTAACAGGATTATAAATAATGTATCATTAAGTACTAAATATTTGGTCCACCAGTTCAAAGTCGCTCAGCGAGCTATGGAAAGAGCTATGCTCGGAGTTTCTCTAAAGGATAGGATTCGTAATATTTACATCCAACAGAGAACCAAAGTTATCGACATAGCTCAAAGAACAGCAAGCTGAAGTGGCAGTGGGCCGGCCATATCTCGCGAAGAACCGACGACGGTCGCTGGCTGGGGCAAACGTGTTCTTGAGTGGAGACCACGACTCGGTAAACGTAGTGTAGGACGCCCTCGGACCAGGTGGGATGACGACCTGCGAAAGACTGCAGGTAGATGCTAGATGCGGCAAGCTGAAGACAGGGCGCTATGGCGCTCTTTAGGGGAGGCCTATGTCCAGCAGTGGACTGCTATAGGATGATGATGATGACGATGACTAAAGATTTTTTTAAAGTTAATTAAGTTAAGTTTAATTTTCGCCTACGTTTAGTTTTTCGTTTTTTACGTTTTAACGTAGAGGAAGATATGTAAAACAAAAGGTACGCGATAAATACCCGATAAATAAACGAACTTACTAGTCTGACTGTCTGTACTTCATTGTCTGAGATAGCTTTAACTAACTTTGATTTGGCTCTTTTCATTATCTACCAACCAACTCAAAGGAATTCGTAACAAAAGTCTGGAAACAAATATGGCTCTACCAATATCTGTAAAAAGTACCTAAAATAACTTTCAGAACCCTGCAGTTTAATGGTTAACAACAGCAACCATTTTTAGTTAAGTGAAACATAATTTATAACCGTCGGCCCACTTGCCTAACAAGTTTTAAGAACTGCCTATAAAATATTTCAGGGGTGACCATTTTTATTGCGTACCTATAAATTTAATGTTCAGTTCGACACAAGAAGGACGAACTTCGATTGCCAGCCAATTAATTTCATAATTTATGTGTTTTGCTAGCTGTAGGGCAAGCACGGGAATTGTTGTCTAAGGTAGAATAGAAAATGAAAAATAAAATAAATAAATAATGCTGGACAATCCAAACAGCATCATCTAGCCCCATGGTAAATAGAGCTTGTGTTATGGGTACTAGATAACTGATATGTATACGCTTCTACAACAAAACTCCAAGTGAGTTGTAAAAATTATCAATTAATAAATTTAAAAAAATTGTGAAACATCAGACAGCATATTCTTTGTAAAAAAGCTTATTACAAAATATCAGATTACTTAGAAGATAAAACTCTTGGAACGAGTTTTGCTCCAACTCAAAATCTACCAACTTACAAATAAGCAAATCAAATGTACTAGACACATAAGTTATGAACATACTAGTGGTTTCTTTTCACTTCTTCCACTGGTGGACAAAAAATTGAAGTGAACTATAAAATATGACCTGTCTAAGTGCTTATTTGTAAGCTTAAAGAAATAAAAACTTTTCATTTCATTTCATTTCATTTCATATACATAATACAATAGATTACAATCATATCTATAACAATCATATCACATAACAATTAATTCGTTTATTCTTTTTAATTATTTTTATTATTTACAGTTAGATATTTTTTGTTATACATATAACGACCAGAACACCGGGAACAAATATCTGCAGATCGTACACACAAATGTTCCAGGGCGGGAATCGAATCCGCAACCTGTCGCGTCACATGTGGACTTTCGCCCACCGCGTCACAGAGGTCGTCCCTTTATCAGTACTCGATACAGCTAATCTACGTTAATAGCTTGATCAATATAAAATTAGTTCAGCGAATAATTTATCATTGAATTTCCGTGAAAGCAATTACCTCTGAAATTGACTTATAAATATAAATTGAAGAGTGGACAATCATGGAATAACTAAAATCAAAGATGTTTCACAGTTATTTGCTCTACAAATATAATATAATATAATATAAATAATGCTGGACAATTCACACAGCATTATCTAGCCCCATGGTAAGCAGAGCTTGTGTTATGGGTACTAGATAACTGATATACATAATACAATAAATTACATAGATAGATATTTTTTATTATACATAGAAAACAACCAGAACACCCGAAACAAATATCTGCAGATCGTACACACAATTGTTCCGAGGCGGGAATCGAACCCGCAACCTCCTGCGTCGCAGGCGGACCTTCGCCCACCGCGCCACATCGGTCGTCTAATACTGTAATGAATCTCTTTACAGGTACTCAAATTTTAATTAGATATACATTTGCTTTACAATACTCTGATTTTGTCAAGTAGACACAAATGCTGAATGAACCAAGCAAAATAGAAAGTTCTCGGTAGCCATGATTCTAAAAATAGCCTTTTCAGTTTAATTAAAACATTTAAGGCGGTTTTGTGGCTTTCTTAGCTTTTAATCAAACGTTTTAATGATCTCTGCCGGAAGCCATACAAATTTTAGAGGCAAAAATTGGGATTTCCTTCCTTTATTAGACCTTTCTGTAGGCGGGAATATTTTAGTATTTTTTACTTATTAGGTATAAGAGCTTTAATTATGTAGTAAAGTGCCCATTCATCAGTCAAACAAGAGCTAATAATAATAATAATTTATTTTTATTTTCTTCACAAAGGTTCTCTTAAATTAGATACAAAATAAAGCCATTTAATTTATTTACTAGATCGAACCTGTATTGTGAAGACTGGTGCCTGATGTAGGTTTAGAAAAACCTGTATTACAGGTCACCAGGGCTTCACTCAACGGACCCGTACAGTACAGAGCTGTTACAGATATAGGTTATAGATAGATACAATTATACATATTGGCATAGATAAAGGAAACATTGGTAATTAAATAAATTCTCCAAAATATACAGTAGGAAACTTTTTGTGATAGTCTGCTTTTGATTTCCAGGTTATTCAAACATATTACGACCGATGTGGCGCGGTGGGCGAAGGTCCGCCTGCGACGCAGGAGGTTGCGGGTTCGATTCCTGCCTCGGAACAATTGTGTGTACGATCTGCAGATATTTGTTCCGGGTGTTCTGGTATAATAAAAAAATATCTATCTATGTAATGTATTGTATTATGTATATCAGTTATCTAGTACCCATAACACAAGCTCTGCTTACTATGGGGCTAGATAATGCTGTCTGAATTGTCCAGCATTATTTATTTATTTATTAACGGATAGCGCACTTGTGTAAGAAACGAATAGCTTAACCAACCAGCAGCTTTCACCTGAGAGACGAAAATTAGAAGTGGAGAGAGGCTCCACATACAAACAGACTCACATACGACAATTACCCACTATTCAAACGGCTGTAGGCATACGTTAGCCAGAATTGAATGGCCACATTGCCAGCTCAGCATTGGTTACTCCTTTGTCGCAACTACTATAGTACCTATTATATTATCTGTGTTCGTGGTTATTCACACATCGATTTGCAACAGAATATGCTCACTGTGTAGGCATTGTTTCAATCAACACCCGGCCTGTGAACCCTTTGACTATCCGCCAAGTAATTCATGCCATGCAAATTGTTGGCCACGGGGCTTAACGCATACGACGATAGCATGGCTGAACAGTAACCTAATTTTAAGCTGAATCTATTGTCCAATTGGTTGATAATCATGAAATTTCCAAAGTTTCAGACAGAAACTTCATCATAAGTCAGCGTAAGGTAAAGGTCTGCTCTCATTATTCCAATACCGCTACCACTCAGCACAAAAATGAGCATTAAAATATGGACTTAAACTTCAGATACATTTTAAAGTTACAAAATTGCTTCCTTCAAGTTTCAAACGATTGGTCCGCGAGCTACCTGTCATCTGATGCCATCAATATGAAATTCCTCTAATAATGTTATGAGAGTCTGCAGTGCACCTGCCAATTGTGGTGAGTATGGCAAAACCTCCGTTATATGGCGGTAGCAATTAAAATACAGTACCCACAGTACGCTGATGAGGTAATGAAAGAGTAAAGAATGGAGCTTCTGATAGTATTTTTCACTTTCCACTTTAATAGGAAACACTAAAATAAGGAAATTTTAGTGTTTCACAATTGAGTTAATCATGTGAATGAATGTCCAACCAACCATCATACAAAAGGTTGATATCTTGGGACTCTGTTCATTTCATAGGTCAAGTCCCAATTTTCGTTCGTCGCTTCACAAAGCCTGTTCACAGAATGCAAACTTCCTTCCCTGCCAAACTTTAACTAAAACTTACTTCCAAATGTTTGACAAAGCTGCTGCTTTATATCCCGGTCACAGTTATTTGCTCGAGACGAAACAATTTCCACTTGTATGCAAATTGTGAAAAATAAACGTAAATAAATCTTGAAACATTCGCCATGTTTGAATATTACAAGGAATTTGGCAGGGAGTTGAGAAGCCACGTCGCGTCGGCGGCCGTACTGTGAAATGTGTATAACCGGAGACTGAAGTCACGAGACAGAATATTTAAGCAGATTTGAACGTATCTTCAAACTTAGGTAACCTTAACCGGAGAATATTTAACAGTCGAGGGAACAAGGAGTGTCATGGAGTCAGCTGAGCACTCACACACCCACTGATTTCATAGCAGAGCCGTTTTTAAGAGCTTGAAGTAAATCCCCGTCGAAAAGCGTTCATATAAACGATTATTGAGTTGAAGAGGAGTACCACTAATATCATTACTTCTCTATGAATTTTAAGAATTAAGACCTAGTCTTCAGGAAGGTGTTAGTGATGATAGGGATTAGAGAGAACCTGCAGTTCATGCAGTATCAGTGAATAACCAATACACCCGTATAGACGCTGTAATTTAGACTAGAGAAGAAGGCGTAAATAGTATGGTTGCGGCGGATTAGAACCACATTTAAAGATGACCCTAGTGGTCGTTTCTAAGTGTACTTAATGTCCACTACAAAATAAGCATTTTCTGTAATTTTCATTTTGATAATATCCACTTCTTTTTATGACACCGTTTCGGGAAATGACTATTGCTTAGAATGACCATTACGTACAATGTCCATTTTAGGGAACATCCCACTTTGTAACATGATTGTTGCTAGAAATTTATAATTACTATTTCTTGAAACTGTAAATAATTTGATGAAAGACATATATCTCGCGACATATATCGCTCTCCCATACCTAGGACCCTCGAAACCCTAAACAGACTCCTGGTGGCCTTTCCGGATACCGACATTTTTGCGGACGAGTGGAGAAGTCTGATGCTTACATGTTTAGCTTTTTGTGAATGTAATTTTTGATAATGTTTACCTATTATATAATTTTGTTTATCTATTTTTGACTCAGCTATATTTAATTTCTAATTTTATAATTCATAATTAATTATTGTTTGTGAATCAGATAATTTAGTTTTTATACTTTTTATGTTGACTATAATAACTTGAAACTATAGTAGAATATTTTCTATGATAACTTCAGATTGATTATTATTTAATTGTATGACTATATTGTGTTCTAACCTTAATCTAACTATATCTAGATTAACAGTCTGTAATTAGTATAATTGGCCTACGGCCGTTCTGATTACGTAAATAAATAAATAAATATAATTAAAGCAGATTTTAAGTGATTTGTTTCATGTATTCCTAATTAACTGTATATAAATTACTCTTATACATATAATTTTAAGAAGGATCCAGCTAGGCTGGGCAGCATTTGGGAAACTACGTCAAATCTTCTCGTCATCCATACCGCAATGCTTGAAAACGAAAGTTTTCAATCAGTGCGTTATATTTTTTCGTTTACTTATAACACCAAAACCAAACCACAACAAAACCAGTCAATACATTTTCTGTATCATCGTATGACATAGATTGCAGTGTTAGTCTGTTCTGTATTTTAATTTCACTATAAAAGATATCAAGGTTTCTGTATTGAGTAGGTATAAACTAAAGGTAGCATAACAACAAGCCGGGTAAAGCTCCTTTCCCATTAACCTCTCACGTCTTCAATAGTAAAAGTCATGCTTCATTATTGCTTGGCGATACATTAATTGTGTGTCGAGACTCCCACTCAGATCCTTTGTGATCCTAATGACAAAAAGATGGGAACTCTGCTTACAAGGGATTTTTCGTGTATCCATTTTCCGGGTACTCATAAATGTGATTCAGATAATGGAGAGATGTTTTTGATGTACAATCTGGTTACTTTAGTAATGGTAGTAGAAAATTAATAGTATTATGCTGTTATAGTTTTAATAAAGTTGCTTTTGTCATAAATTTATCCTACTGATATTTTAAACGCGAAATTTTGTAAGTATGTATGGATGGATGGATGTTTGTTACTCTTTCACGTAAAAACTACTGAATGGATTTTAATGAAGCTTTACAATAATATAGCTTATACATCAGAATAACACATAGGCTACAATTTATAAAGATATATTGTATATTATCCAAAATATCTATCACCACACACACCACTCGGTAAAACTGCGGGGCGCAGCTAGTTTTTTTTATATATTTGTCTTATGGAACGATTTGGAAAATGATTTCGCTATTGTATGGAAAATGATCTCGAGGTGGTCCTATAAATTATGAGGGATGAGTATTAGTCGCGAAAAACTTAAAAACTATGTAGATACTTTTACTAAGAAATTGAAGTCTGTTTTTACTTTTTTCAAAAGAAAACAATTACAACTAAGTAGTATTTACACTTATATCTATTTTCTTAAAATTTAAGCCATCACCAAAAGAATGCTAATGCAGTTATTATACTTTTCTAATAAATAATATTTATTTTGTGGTATTTTCAAAACAATCAAATTATCTATGCTTTGTGTTTTTTCTTCCACTAGTGGACAAAAAATTGAAGGGAGCAATCATAATATGGAAATCACCTCAAGGAAGCCTGCAATTCAGCGTGGTATCTGAATGATGGAATGTGATAAAGTTAATTTTTCACCGTAAGCATGAGCGCTGTAGCAATAACGGGGCCTAGGCCATTACAGCAACCATATTTCCAAGACAAGACCCCCAGGCGACGATTCCTTGTTGCTTGACGTCGCTTCCGCTAAGGAAATTGCTGCTCCCCCAATACTCCCTATACGAGTGTGGACGTAGCTAGGCTTTTCAGGTGGGGGAAAGAAAAAAAGGATCGACGTAGTTCTAAAACAACCAATAAGGCGCGGTTCTCCCCTGTATGTAATATCCCTGATGTTCTGGATTTTTGCTACATATAATAAAAAACTGTCATTAAGCATATTAGTCATCTAGTACCCACAATACAAACTCTGCTTACTTTGGCGTTGATGATGCTGTATGTGTTGTAGCATTGTTGCTCTATTTCAAACATATCAGATAATAACTTTTTTTAAAGGACGTTTAGGTTAAGGCAAGCGTTGAATTTATGCGTCAATGTTAATAGAGTTGATAATGATAAAAAAACTTCAAAAATATAAAACTCAAAATAAAACAACAGTCCCATCCAGGCAATTTACCAAACGGTAAACGCAAATAACTAATTGGGTTAGTCTTAGTCTGTCTCTGTCCTTACCAAGTATACGATACGATAGGTATATATTAATTGATAGGTATTATAATTAGTATTTAGACATCATTAATTACCCAAGTCATGGGTGGGTAATCTCCCCCCACCCCCCTGAGTACACGTTATATATCAACCACCGCTCAGGTATTTAATATCAGACGAAACTCGAGCGAAGACGGTGGTTTATTTAAAAAAATTGGCAACTCCCCAATTTTTCGCGTACGCCTGCTGGCATGAGATAGGTATTATTAATTTTAGTTAAGGTTTATGACCTACTCAAGTTAATGAAAAAAACTTTAGTCTATTCTAAAGCCAAAACAAAAATACCTATACCAGCAAATTATTAGGAATAAGATGTTCAATATACCAATGCGACTGACTCTCCAAACATATATTACATCTTAAAATTTTAACTTTCTTTAGAAGTAGGGTTTTTTTTTCATTTATCAGCTAATCCTAAAGCAGGTCTATAAATTATTTCTGAAATGGACCTGACTCTCAAAACTCCAGAGCATTTTTATCTATATAAAAATGCTCTGGGATATTGAGACTCAAAATTTAAATGCAACTCTTTTACGGATGCATTTTATCCTACGTTTAAGTCCTTTCACGGTGAGTTGGAACTTGGAATCTTCGAAGTCCCGCAATAAACCGCTCAGCAAACAAAAGAAGTGGCTGCCGAGGAGCTGGAGGCGCTCAAGCCATCTCAAACAGAAATACGTCGCGACAGATACAGCTGGAGCTTGGAGTGCGGAACTTTCGCACGAGTGCCGTGGTTGACTACCGCCTTGGCTGTAGGGTGTATGTACACACGGGAAGTCAAGTTAGACAGCCAACTTTTAATCAAAAGACACAAATATCGATAAATTTTTTATACAAACGTGAAAACTTTGATCAAAAATACAACATTGATGATCGAAGCGTGAGAAGACTTAGCGTAATATTAAAATTATCTTTAGTAACAAAGAAAGTTACAATCAAATAATAGAATTTGAATAAAAAATTATAAGTTCTATTATTTATTCTAATTGGTTTCTATTATTTCGCATTTTGAATTCTAAAGACTATTATAAAGGCAAAAGAAAGAATCAAAATTTGTTTATTGGTTCACTATAAAGTAGATACAACTGTATAATTATAAATGACATCATTACAAAATAAACATAGCCTAGCTATAAAAACAGCAACAAACAACGGACTCTATACATAACATGGTTCTCTAAAATTTTGCCGGCAATACCTGCCAGTCTGAGTCGGTGACGACATGCTGGCTGGTTTGATGTTCTTTAGAATAGAAGAGCTTGATACAAAATGTTTGTCCCTTACAGTGATGCGTTCGCTAACATTATCCTGTGTATATCACGCATAAAGAACGTCCCTTAATCATAAAGCAGAATGCAGACGAGCGCTAGTGACAACGCAGCGGCGGCGGCGGCGGCGGCGCGTCGGCTCGAGTGAACTCCAACTCTCATCAACTTACGCTCACTCAACTAGTGAGTGAGTGTGCTCACTCGTCAAGTTCATCTGTGGCCATAAAGTTACTTTATGGCCACAGATGAACTTGACTTTATTGTAAACTGTAGCAAAATCTGTACAGACCAAACACATGACAAAAGCTGTCCTTTCTTAGATTTCAGAAAGGAAATTGATATCTAACTAACTAATATTTGTATTGATATTTTCCTGTGTCCCAACAAAGTTTGCGCCTGTAGGGGAAAATCATCTACCGTTGAAGTTTGGAAAAATCCAGATTACAATAAATTGATCGCTTTAATTAATCAAAATAATTTTAAAGTCAACTTTGTTGTTAACTACCTCTATATTAACAAAGAAAGTTACTATCAAATAATAGAAACAAATTACAAATAGTATTTACAATTAAAGTAATTAAGCTAACTGCAGACGGTAACTTATTATTAACTCGTCTTAAATTTAAATTATTATGTATTCCTATTTGTTTATATTATTGTATATATAGGTACATTTAAACAAATTAAATTTTTAGGCTTTTGACACAGGTAGATATTTGCTACCACTATTTCATAGCACGTGACGTAACCTATTTATATTTTGCAGGCTTGCGCAAAATTTTTGCACGAATCGGTAGCTGACATTGACAAATGAACGAGTAAAGCCACTATATCAATCAACTCACATTACACCGGGTTTGGACGCTTCAAGTCAAAATATTATATAATATCTGCAGGCCGGATATTACAAATGATCTGATGAATATAGATGTATAGAACAACGTTTGTTTACACCAGATTCTAAACAGGTAGGTGGTTACATATGCGATTATAGTATAGGTACCTATATCGGAATTAAATTGATGGTTTAACACTCTCTCATCGCAGTGAATGTATGGAGTTCTGTAGGTAGATCCTCTATAAATATCTTGCCTATTGTCTATGCGGAACGCCAGCGTCTATTGTTTGACTTTAGACCAATTCTACAAGATGACAGAAGGAAAGAAGGAAGAAATGGAGAATCAGCTAAGTGGAATCTTGTTCAATCACCGTAGAAAAAGTATTAGAAAGTCATAGAAAGTATCTAGGAAAGGTCTCGCGATTCGTGTAACCAGAAGCCATAGGCCTTTAGTCTATGTTTCAGAGCCCAAATTACTCAAAGAAGCCCACAAGTGAGACAAATAATTGTATCTAGGTACTACCGTTACTAACATACCAAATAAACACATTATTTTACCTAATTAACCTACCTACTCGTTTTAAACGTGCATTTACGTCGCATCCGGTGTAATTGTGGTCTAATGAAGGTCTATTTAATATAAAAAAATCATCGACGTACTTAGTGTTGCTGATATTTTGAACGTGAGAGTAGTCCTTTAGGTCCTACGTGTAAGGTAAGTATCCTAAGCACCAGCGTATAGAACTAAACACCCAAACAATTGTTTAAAACGATTTTTAATATTTTTTCACAAGTAGAAACGTCTACTCAATTTACTCGATCCTCAAAAACAAAATTGACATAATATTAACCCAGAAACAAGAGATAAAACTTCGTGTAATTTTAAAGGTAAGGAAGTCTGGTTCTTCAAACGGAAAAGAAAAGTTGCCTACCTAATTACTAACTTCTAACGATGCTTAATCACAAAGCGCTACGCCCATCGAAAAGTTCAGAGTTGCTTAGGCCTCGTCAGTCAGATGCTTGTCGTAATGTAGAAATCTGTAATAGTGCCGAGGTACTTACTTAAAAACTTTTTGAGATAGGAAATATTCTTGCTTGCCTCAAATTTGTTGGTAAATTAATAAGGCTAGGTCGTGTAAAACTGCAAATTACAATACGTACATGTCTCGTTGTCACAATTGAAAAAACTTTTAGCTTTACCAACTGTTTATTTACTGGTTTATTTTTTTAACACATTTGATTGATGGATGGGACGGCGGTTAGTGGCCATCTTACATTTAGGTTTACCTACAAAAATACCCAGTAGCTACGTACGAATGTATTGTTTGTAAAAAAGTTAAAAAAATATGTTTTTTAGGATGCTGAAGTTTTAATAAATAAATTAAATGTGACATTTTCAGCCTCTCTGTAAAAGCCCTAATCTTAAAATTAGAAATCCGTTTGACTAATTTGATATTGTTGGAAGTTTTCAGGACAGGCCTTGTAATAAAATTTATGTCTATCGAAGGAAAACTTCTTAATTAGAGCCTTGGGTCGATGGAAGAACGCCCCATTCATCTAAGGCTCTGGACGTTTTCAATTCGTAACCATTTGGGAACGGTTACCTACCCAGATTTACTGCCTGAGGAATGGAGTTTCCTATTATTTATAGATCGTGAAAGAGGTAGGATTTTACCTATTGATAGAGAAGACGGGAAACTATAAAATTTGGATGAAAAATGTTTTCGAGAAATGGTAACCATATCACAAAATATTTATCTTGTCTAGACTAAGCCTAACTAAGACTAAGAGAGACTCTGGTTGATCTTAGGGAATAAAACGCATCTTAGTTCGATTTTCTAAGATTGCATGCTTCAAATTCCATCGGAAGCGCGGAAAACCCGTTTTTGATCATTTCAAGAGAAAACAATGTCCTCGTGGTAAGCAATAACTTTTTGAAAGCAATAAATGATTGAAGACTCTCCCATAGTCTGGGGCTTTTAAAACTAACATGATTGTAAAATAAAAAATGTTTTATGAACAACAAACAAAATAAAAAGTGTTGGCTACTAATAGCCGTGTCTAAAATAAGGTCAAAGCTATATTTCACCGGAGGGTACCGCAAACCCAACGCATGTTTTAAAACTGCTGCGTAAGAGCCCATTATAATGGAAATACTACGGTGGTTGGTTCCATTTTTTACCAATTATGGTTAAGGTATGGACGTACATTTAGTATTGTTCAACTTTTCTTGACTTACTTTGCTGTTCTCTTTGTTTGTATAATATCTGTGCAATCCTTTTTGGCCTTATTGTTATATACATACATAAATAATATTTTGTGAAATATAATGAAAATTTTAACGTTATAGTTTACCTACACACATAAATACATATAAAATGTTCTATGTGGTGAGCATTATTTTGACGTAGGTAGGATCAGACCACTGGTCTTACTCGCACTGGGTTGGTGAGTTGGGTCCAATCGAATATTGGTTTAGTAGAATCAAACAATAAGGTAAAAAGTAAAACCAAAATTTTCTTATTGATCGTCGTCCAAGCAAGCTAGACGACTCAATTTTTAGGGAATAGCGGAGAATAATCTACTTTTACTAAACTTATTTACGAATGAACTGTTTACTAATACCGTAGTTCTATATAGTAATTCTGTGCTAATACAGAACACGACCCTTTAACCTCAACCTTTGAGGTCAATCATCGTCTAGGTACAACCAATCCAGACTCTACAAGTATTGATTAGCCTTAGCTATAATAAATAAGTAGGTACTGTCAAGTACCTACTGTATAGCTATTCTGTGGTACTTGGCTTTCATCGTTACGTTACCCTCCTGTTAAATTGAAATCAATTTCTATGAATACAGAAATATATTAAAACTAGAATCTTGCTGTAAAATGAAGATAGCTGTTAGATATAAAACCAACAAATGTTATAGTATAAACCAAAACTGATATAATCACATAAAAATTAGAAAGAATGCAGGACAACCCACACAGCATTATCTAGCCCCAAGCAAAGTAGAGCTTGTTATGGGAACTAGACTGACTGATATACATAATACACATTATATAGATAGATATTTGTTATTATTCATTGAAAACGACCAGAACAACCGGAACATATCTGCAGATAGACCAAACATTGTCTCGAGATTTGTCCGAATAAGATTTGGAACCAGCCAGTTGGGTCAGCTTACGATGAACTCCACTATACTCTAGCATTATATATTTTTACAGTTTATAGTAAAGTAAAGTAAAAAATCATTTATTTCTTTAGGCTTACAAAATAAGCACTTAGAATCTATACTACCATAACTGTCAGACCGCGTGCGGAACAGCATACTACGCCCCAAACCACGCATCGTTGACGTTGGTCAGACAGCCGAAAGCCTGAAGTGGTACTGGGCCGGACATATCTTCCGTATATCCAGCGATTTGTGGGCAAAGACCACCACAGAGTGGAGCCCACCCAACGCTAAGAGGCGACGTGGAAGGCCCAGGATGAAATGGCGCGACGAGCTCAAGGTACATCTTCCATCATGGCCTGTTGCAGCGTTGGATCGCGAGGAGCGGAAGGAGAAAAGGGAGGCCTTTGCCCAGCTCTGGGACAATAATGGCTTAAAATAAATAAATAGTACCATTATCTATTTTAAAAGTTTACGTGCAGGCAGTCTTATATAATATTTTATAGGGATCGATCCACCATCGAAGTCTAACCACAATACAACATTGGTTAATGTTAATTCGAAAGTCCAAGTTTTGCGTTTCCAGATAATACATATATTAAATTACAATGAACATCACTTACGGAAGGAATAATGGGTTCCCTTGCAGCCATTATGCAGGTGCATGCATCTAAATGAATATTGGATGGCTCCCTCGAGATATTTGCGGAAATTCATTGCGGATAGGAGAATAAGATGAGATAGAACGCGAGTAGGTATTATACATCAGAGACTTACACTAGCTGCGCCCCTTAGCTTCGCTTGCGTGGAAATCTATGTGTGAAATGGTTTCTAAACCTTCCTATTGAATGACTTTGTTTTATACTATGTAGTGATAGTGATATATATATATATATATAAATAATGTAGAACAATTCACACAGCATCAATCTAGCCCCAAGCTAAGCATAGCTTGTGTTATGTGCCGTACTAGATGACTAGTTTAATATACATAATACAATACATTACATAGATAGATTTTTTTTATACATAGAAAACGACCAGAACACCCGAAATAAATAACTTCAGATTGTACAAACGTTTGTCCCGGGGCGGGAATCGAACCCGCAAACTTCTGCGTCGCAGACGGACCTTTACCCAATGCGCCACAGAATATCTACAATATTTGCTTATTTAGTACCTACCACCTAAAAAATAAACGTTTTGTGTTGGCTTCTATTTATTTTCTAAGCCGCAGATTTTTCATTGAGCTTTAGTAGATTCTAACATCTGTAACAAAAGCATAACACCACACAAATTAAAACTGTACCTCTAATAGAAACTATAACTCTATAAGATAAGCTAATATAAATAACTCTTTAAGATATTTCCCTGCTTTTCCGGAAATAAGTGGCGAGTACTCACTGATGAAGCTTTTGAGCGCGAGCAAAAAATATTGCACAAGCTCGGTAAGAGTAGTGCAGTGCAATGGACATTTTGAAGTGAAATTAATAGCTTAGACGCCGGGACGCTTCAGGCTACAGGAGCTGGCTGTATTCAACTGTACTTGCACAGTACTTTATGGCAACATTTATTAATAAAACTGCTAATATTGTGGAATGATTGTGTCTATACATAAGGCTCAAGAGGGTTTAATCTCGGCGATATCCTTGAGAGTGACGAGGGACTGAATATTAGGAATTTGCCTGCATAGTTCACCATAATATAATATAAAAATATAATGCTGGACAATTCACACAACATCATCTAGCCTCAAGTTAAGCAGAGCTTGTTTTATGGGTACTAGATGACTGATATACATAATACAGTACATTACATAGATAGATATTTTTTTAAATACATAGAAAACGACCAGAACACCCGGAACAAATATCTGCAAATCGTACAAATATTTGTTCCGAGGCGGGAATCATAACGGAATGAACACACTTCACTGTGCTTAGGGTTCAATAAGTATTGTGCTGATATAATCCGCACGCGATTGGGACGGAACCGGAAACATGTCAAAGTAGGTAAAAGAATAAATATTCAACGTCACATAAGGTCGCATTCAAACAGCATCCGTTTTACACGAACAAAAAAAAACCTTTACATGCATATATTATATAGCATAGGTAACTGTAAAGTAGGTATACACCATCGTCGTCGCCTTGTAGAATTATTTTTATATTGATAATTTTATTTCTTGTACGCAGCACTCTTATATTGCGTTGTTTGATTCCAGTATTAAGATCATGTACTTCATTTTTATACTTTTAGTCCTAAGATAATATTGAATATTTTTTTTACTACAATGTACTGTTTGTACTTTGAATCAGAACCGCTGTAGTTATAGATATGACAATTGACTTTGACTTCGATGAAACTTATAATAATTATAATTAAATTCATTTATTCAGATAATAATAATCCATGGTGTTAGTTTGCTTATAACTAGATGTTAGTACTTATAATTAACTACGGATTTTGTCCTTTGGACCAATTGGTGCATTACCGGACAGTTAAATTTTCCAGCAATCACGGTTAGGATGCTGTTGCCACTCCCGCGGGTTCTGCTGAGTAGTGAAGCTGACTTTTTCCGCCAGATGGCATCGAAAGTGTCGATGCGTGCCTGTGCGAACATGTCCGAGGCACTGCAGAATCGCGGTAGTCGCAACAGCAACCTAAACGCGTTATTATATTGGACCCGCAAAGCATTGTAAGCCTTTTGGGTATAGTTGACCCACAGACTCGCTGAGTAAAATGAAGTACAGTATGCTCTAAATAAAGTTACCTTCACTGCATCTGTACATCTTGCGAATCTGCGGGCCAGCATATTCGCCCTGACTGACAATGCTCTGCGTTCCCTCTCCATGTCCTCGTCGTCCTTCAACCGTCCGTCAACCAGTGTCCTAAGTATTTAAAATTGGACACTTTTCTGAGAGGCACTCCATTCAGTGTAACAGGTGGAACAAATAGCGGACACTTAGCACCGGCTTTGAAGACCATGAACTCGTGACTTCCTGATATTGTATGCCAGTCCATGTGACGCAGCATAGGACTCACATACAGCAAGAAGCTTTCGGAGTGCACTGATTGAAGGAGCCAGCAGCACCATGTCATCAGCATAGCTGAAGTTGTTCACACATACCTCGTCTACGTGACTCCGTAACTTAGATTCACTTGATCTTAAAATTTCGTCAGCTGATCGATTCGATAGTAATCGCTCAGCTGATTGCGCGCTGATTATACCTATACCTGCGTACTTAACGAATGGGATTAAGTATGAAGTCCTCTCTCATGCTGTCCCGCTCAGATCGGATTCAAACTAAGGAGGACAGCATAAGACGTCATTAGGGTACACCTATAAATTCACTCTTCAGTGCTTCTGTCTCCTCGACTACCCGGTTCAAGCGCGGTGGAATCGACTATTGGAAACAGGATTAGATTAGCTCCTTTATAACTGCAACTGTGAAACTGCGATGGGGAGGAATCCTAATGCCCTTTAATTTATTTAACTGCCCGCTTTGACCCTGCTTTATTGCCTAGCTATTGGGAGATTGGAACGAAAAAGAACTTTCCGAGCGCGATTTTGTACTGTTAGTTTTAATCTGGCTCATAAATAGTTCGTATTTATTATCAAATACAAATACAAAATCATTTATTTGCAGTCAACGGGTTATAAGTTCCCCCACGAAATTAAGCGATATTAATAGGTACCTACTTCAGAGGTATGTTACCTTTTGAACAACTAGGTTGAGGTAAGAGATTGTGTAAATACAAATACTGTTTTATTTATTTAGGTAAGTAAAGTAGAAGCCTACGTTACCACTTTGTCACTAAGTAACAACATAAGCAAACATACATTTTGGTAGATTTAGTTCGAAACACTTCCCTAAAAACCTCAACCCGACCCTTGTTTGATTAATATTGCAGTAGTGTCAACAGAAGAGGTTGTATGTACTTACCTAGTACGATCGCGTTGCTTAGGACAGTCACGGATCACACATTAATAATGTGTGGTGTCCGAAACAATCCGCTCACGGAATAATAAGCTACAGTTCGTATTAAGAGAAAATAATAAAATGTTTGTATGAAAATCTATAAAATATAAATAAAGGAGTGAGTCAAACTTCGTTGTTGGTCCTCTAATTTGTCTTTTGTCAGATTCGAATTCGCTTGTGAACTACGGCCACCGTAAATATTTTGCGATCTGAACACATAATTATAAGTACTTATATTTGCCGACGTAGAAACGTCATTATTATACTTTTTAAAAACCTTTCCCGCACGCAATTAAAATAATTTTATTTAGCTTATTTAAACCCGATTATTCACGCATTTTTTCGCAATAAAAAGTAGCCTATGTTTCCAAATCTTGAACATGGATCCAAAATTTCATTCGGATCCGTTTAGTAGTTTTCTGTGAAAAATAACAAATATCTAAAAATTTGGTCTTTCGCATTTTAATAAATTACTTTTCGAGCAAACTCTTACATCGACAAAGGTAGAAATATTATGAATTTAGCTGAGTAGCATATTCTAGTAGGGAGCGAAGTTTTGACCCGCTCTGGGCTAAAATACCGAACTTCTGAGAAGTTAGCAGATCCTATGCAAAGTTCGAGGGAATACGGAATGTTGCAACATTTGTTATTATTAACAATTATTCATATTTTGATGACAAATGTACAAAATAAGTGTAAGTTTACCAAAAGCAAAAGTTTTCGACATGAATTAGATCTACTTAATAAAATTTGTATAAGTCCAGATACGACGAGACGAGATAACCGTGGAATTACCAGAATAGCGTGAAAGCTCTAATTCTGAGTGCAATTTGAAAGAGCAATGGTTGCAATAGCTAGCAGGACCGAACTGTAACTAACTAGATAGGTTTTACGTTCAACTTCGTAACTCGCCAGTTAAAAGTTACTAACGCTGAAAACGGTTCTACAACTACACTAATGGCTTGTTACGAGCTTGGAGGCTGCAATAAAACATTTATTTTTATTTTATTGTACTATCTACGTACAACCAGTGATAAAGGTAAATCTGGTCTGTAGATAGAAATGTAAATAGAATTAAAAATATAACTGCATTGCTCCCCAACGCTACAACAAATTAAATAAAGACTTCTATGAAATCAATTGAATTCAATAAAAACTTCTAAATTGTACTAAAAACTATGATCATCATGATCAGGGCATTGAAATAGTGCTCACAGACTTATATTTAAACACGCACGAAATATATTCTTACATTAATTAATAATATACTTAGGTATATGTTTTACATATACATATAGTTTCAATAGTAGTTATGTTAACGCTAAGAGGCGACGTGGAAGGCCCAGGATGAGATGGCGCGACGAGCTCGAGGTATATCTTCCATCATGGCCTGTTGCAGCGTTGGATCGCGAGGAGTGGAAGGAGAAAAGGGAGGCCTTTGCCCAGCAGTGGGACAGTAATGGCTTAAAATAATAATAATATATTATGATCGTTTTTTCTGAGGTAGAATGCAACAACTGCATTTTCATAATTATCATGTTTTGTACATTTAGCTAACAATCTGAATAGCAGGGTTATTCGTAGGTTATTATTATTTTCACATGTGTAAAACTTTCAAAGGAGAAGCATTCGATCCTGAAATACAGCCTAGGCTATTTTCGGACCCTACGGATTCATTTTACTTGTCTCATATGATGTCTTTTTGTAATATTATTTTTCTGGTGTACAATAAAGTATTTTCGTATTGTTAGCAATCTATTATTATCTTATTGAAATACGTATTGTGTTTAAAAAATAATATATATATATTTTTATGTGTCTGTTGTACATATTATAAAAATCAAATAGACCTTCGCACCTACGCTACGTCTGTCGTCTATCTACGTAGATCCTCTTTGCATTCGAAGGCTTGTAGACGGTCTACGAATTACACTTGTAGAACCATCTACAATTTTTCAAGTCGCGAAGACCCCTACGCGACTTGAAAAATGTATAAGCGATCGGGAAACATTGAACGCATCAATTTTTCAGCTATTGCGTCTTTTCTTCCTCCTTTCTTCCTAGTTGTTATAAGCAATCGGACTGGGAATTCATATCCCTAGGCTAATTCATACAAATTGCACCAAACACAACTTCGCGTTTCCGTGGACCCAGTCATTTGTTTTCCCAAAGTAGGTGCGAGCAAGTTTATTTATTGTCTTGCTAACAACCACTTTGCTGGGTCGGTTACGAACGTTACGATACAACTTTGGGGGCTGGCTTGCACCTTTTCGCGGTTTGATTCACCAATTCGACCGTTCAACCATTTTCAACTGTAAATTACCTATTTTGACATAATTAAACGGCGGTCTGGCTTGTTTGATGGCAGTTTGTTGTGCAACTATTATTGTGGGTAACTTCTAAATAGTCTTGCCGTGTGAAGTCAGATGTTGTGACAAATTAGAACTGTGCCGTTTATTAAGCGGGAGAGGAACTCTGTTAATAGACGTATGGTACTGATATATGTAGTTGGGAATAGGGAATGTAACATATCATAGTTTTGAAGTCAGTGGGACTATTTTGGGTGTTTGCAAGTCCGCATTCTCGTTTGACACAAGAAGGTCTAAACTTCTGATTTTATAGTTCACCAATTATCGAAGTGAGGCAATTTGACGTTTTTTGCATTAACATAAAACCTACTTGAAATACCTGTTTTTTGAAAAATTGTAATTCCTCTCAGGAATAAAATACTTATGAACCAATGAGTTATTCTGCAGAAGACGATAGGCGAAGTACACACACTAATATAATTAATTCAAAGTTTAGATGTTTATTACCTCTTCACGCCAAAACTACTGAATAGGGTGGGCTGAGATTTTGCATAAATATAGGTTACCTAGAAAAAACAGGCTACTTTTTATTAATATTACAAAAAATCAGTCCCCATGGAATAGAAATACCTTAACCTTTAAACGTTTCCATAAACACAAAGGGTGCAAAGCCGCGGACAGAAACTAGTACCTACGTCCTTAAACATAAAAAAGAACAGGTATTAAATTCTTTGGTAGGTATCATCTATAACCTTAGCTAGAAAAACATTAGACATATATTACCATTTATTCATTTGCTCTCCCAGCTTCCAAGGTTCGTGGATAATCCAGTCAATTAGTTAAGGATTACTCAATTGGGGTAACGAGAATCGATAGTTTTCAGTTCAGTGCGCGCCTTCGCCTAGCTATTCGCAGATTTGCTGTAGGAATATAAACATTATACTTAATAGTAATAGGTACCATTATACGGATTGTTTTACAGTTTTCACAGCTTCATTGTACACTGAATTGGGTTAGAGCTCATGACACGTTTTCTTCACGGCACGATGACGTCACCGTACCGTGAAAACGCATGAAGACATGTGAACGAGGCGTTGGGCCCCGGCGTACGGGTAAAAAATGAGTCGGCGAAATCGCCCGACGAGTCGCCGGCCTTTTTTTATTTTTTGAATAATTATAGGTACCTAATTGCCGTCACGGAAAACGTACGACGTGGGTCCGGCGTAGACGCAGACACAGCGCATACGGCGCCGACACACCCCGTGCCGTGAAAAAACTTATCGTGAAGAAATTTTCACAGTGATCCCACACAACACTAACGACCGTGCTTTTCCGCGGAGAATAAACCGTAGATTTTAGAAAAAGTTGATATGTGCTACAATTTTGCAAACAACATGTAGGTATAAGTACCTTTAGGTATGTACCTATCTAGCTAGGTGACTTGCCTACATATTCTGTTGTAAACTACAATGTATTAGTATGAAAGTTAAATATTCGCGTAGTTACTAGTAGGAGCCCTACTTACTCTACCTTCACGGTAAATATAGCTGCCAATCGTTTTGTGATAAGGGTTGATTTTGGCTCTCATTCCGAACAGCCGAGTAACTTTCTATAAAATACTGCGCCGCCTTTCCATTCAATACAGTATTTCGCTCAGAAAATACGATCTTATTTTTCCTCTTCAGATTAAACGCCACTAAAGAGGAGCTGCCTACGTCGGCTTTAGTGAAAGCTAGATTGTCGCTTTAGATAATCTGATAAATATTATACTTAGGTAGGTATATATCGGCAAATAGAGTCAGGTACCTACCTACAGTACCTACTACCTACAAGAATTAATAAAGATTTTTATTCATTCCTAACGGCTGTTATTCATTATCTTCGTCGTTTATCTCTCTATTTTTTATATATGACATTTTAAAAGTTGCGGATAAGTACATACCTAATACATGATTTGCTCACTTAGTTTAGTCTACTTCCAACGATGACAGATATATTCTGTTATCTGTGGCTATGGCTTTAGCTCAAATAATGTAGTCGCTTCTAGCTAAGATGATGATGATGACGTCCTCCTAGCCGAATTTCAGCCACGGCGACCAATTTCTAGCTATAGCCAGAGACTATTGAATTCAAGCTATAACATACTATTAAGTAGGGAAAACTCTATAGAATTTTGAACGAATCGCTAAATGCTTCCGCCCAAAACTTATCTACCTTTATTTTTCAAATACTATGATATACTTAATATTCTAAATTCTTACTTACAGCATAGGAAAATATTTCCTATTTTGCTCAAGGCATTGTTTGTATTGGATTTAAACACGATCAAAGGCAGGCTCAATTCAACAGACATCTCGTTTTCCCTCCAGCTGGGGCATTACAGCCTCATCTGTATGCAAATCGACATTACATGGAGAGGAGTAATCCCCGCCTTAGTCCAAATGTATTCAAAATACGGTCTGCCCTAATTAAGGAGTAGGTAAGCATGCTAAATAACTTATTAGAATTGGACTGGAATCTGTATTTAAAACGACATTCGCTGAAAAGACATCTAAAAGTTTTACCAACCTTTTGTTTTAGTTTTTGGTACGTGTTTAGTGTTTATTTTTCTGATACCTAGGTACTTAATACAACAGTTACCCACGTCCCCACCAGTGTTATCAATTTATTTTGAACTCGTAGACAGTAGGTAATATTGTATAAACTTTTACTTACTTACATAAGGTAATATTTCACCAAAATCTCAATTTTTCTTGCAGGCAATTCTTCAGAAACGTTGACTGAAATGAATATTAATCGTGTCCCCAAGGAGCCAGGCTTTAGGTAATATATCGCGTCCGAGGACCTTGATAAGACACTGTTGACTCTATCAGAGTAGAGTATCCGTGGGGTGTTAGGGACGAAGGTCTTTCATATTCATGAGGGTGAAATACCCTAAAGCGCTCAACTGGCAAGAAGGATCATTATAACGAAATTATATTGTTTTCCTCTGTTAAACCGTTATATAGGCAACTAAATGAAACCCAAAAATATTACGAACATAATCAATACATAGTATAAAACAAAGTCCGCTTTCTGTCTATCCCTATGTTTACTTAGATCTTTAAAACTACGCAACCGATTTGGATGCGCTTTTTTTTAATTAAATAGTGTTTTTCAAAAGGAGGCTTTATATACTATTTGAAACATTGATTTCCACGATTGCGAAGCCACGGGGCGCAGCTAGTACTTAATAAATTGATCAACCTCCTCCTTGTATTGTATTGTATTATTGTCGGTTTGTAGAGAGATATTATGTACCTATATATGATTATTTACAATAGTAAGCTTTTGGACTTGTGTATACCTTGCCGACGTACCTATACCTACAGCCATGTCAACTCGCAAACCAAACTCTGCTGTACGTTGACTAAAGTGAAGCCACGCAGAACTAGACATGCTCTGAATAAAAATGCTCTACTTGAGCCTTGAGCCAACGTTCCATGTTGACTCTATAGTTTACTGAAAGCTCCTTTCCAGAACCTCTGCGACGAAAGCTTCGCAAATAGAAAATATTGACTCGAAAGGTTACCGACGTTACTGTGGAATTTATCAAATACGTTTTCTAGGATGAACCTTCAATTTATGGTTAGCCAAGATACCAACCTATCTTTAAAAATAATGCATCTAAGCGTAGGTAGATCAAGTTGCCGGGAAATCGTATTTCGACTTTGACATTTTGGCCACATAAAAAGGGATCTAGTCTAATTGGACACTGCATAACACCCTACCTATTAGTACCTATTAAAAGTTTGTTTTAAAAAACTTATATAAAAACAAGCATTTAAACTCATCTGAACCATAGTGCTAGGGAAGACCAATCGGACCAATCGGACCAATCCAACGAACTCAAACGGTTTAAGTCGTTTCATTTAGGAGTTTCTACGGCCATCTTCCGTCTCCATCATCACACCAGCTCAACTATACAATGACATAGCATTGTCACCAAACCTACATAAGTATGCAAAATTTCAACTCAATCGGTTGAGGATAACTGGGCTAAAATTCAATTGCAAGATTTATCCCACACAGGTACAAACAGAGCGTAAACCAAAGGCCTACGAATCTTGTAGAACTTCTCTACTCTACAGTTACGGTGTAGAAACCTACGCCGCGTAGCTAAGCGCGGAAAATAAGTGCTACGCAGTTACCTACTATGGAAGAAGCATTAGTAATATAATTATAATAACAGTCCATCCAAAGGTTGCCTGGAAGAGATCGCTCTCAGCAATAAGGCCGCCCTTTATGCCTGTTATTTTTTCCTGTTTTGTGTAGTATAATAAAGTATTTTCTATCTATAATAAAATATGCCTAAGTAGGTATATACCTACGTATCATATTAGGTGGCCAAAAGGAGGATCCAGCTAGGCTGGGCAGCGTTTGGTAAACTACGTAGAGTCTTCTCTTCATCCATACCGCAATGCTTGAAAACGAAAGTTTTCAACCAGTGCGTCCTACCCGTTATGACCTACGGAGCTGAGACGTGGACACTTACGATAGGGCTGGTCCACCAGTTCAACTCGTCGCTCAGCGAGCTATGGAAAGAGCTATGCTCGGAGTTACTCTGAAGGATAGGATTCGCAACGAATACATCCGACAGAGAACCAAAGTTATCGACATAGCTCTGAGAATTAACAAGCTGAAGTGGCAGTGGGCCGGCCATATCTCGCGAAGAACCGATGGCCGCTGGGGCAAACGTGTTCTTGAATGGAGACCACGACTCGGTAAACGTAGTGTAGGACGCCCTCCGACCAGGTGGGATGACGACCTGCGAAAGACTGCAGGTAGATGCTGGATGCGTCAAGCTGAAGACAGGGCGCTATGGCGCTCATTGGGGGAGGCCTATGTCCAGCAGTGGACTAATATAGGCTGATGATGATGATGATGATGATGATCATATAAGTATTTTCTTTCTCATCGAATCGTACTTTGTATTAGAGAAAAAAGCTGCGAAATGACATGTAACTAACTGTTCTTGAAAAATATTAAGGATCTTTAACTTTATTAGATACCAAATTGCCTTTATGTTGCCTAAGGAAATAAGGGTTGACATAATTGCTGTTTGTGTGGAAACTATTATATATAGCTCATGCGCGTAACAAAAGCCATTACAAGGGGTTAGAGTATCCTCGCAAATTAATCTAATATATCCAAACATTGACTTGATATATTAACATTGCCTATGGGTTCCACCATCGCGACGTTTCGTTACGACCTTTTGTGTTTGCGATTCAGGTAAGGAAGCATTAGTCAAGTGTTTCATCCTATTAATCAATATCGGAATACATAGGGTAGATACTAACTTAAACTGATTGAATGAATAGGCAAATATTTATCAAGGCATGCCAATCGATACGGTTCTACGCGCGTTTCCGTATTCGCAAGCAGGTATGATAATATAAACAAACGAACACTGAGTAAATTACGTATAATAATTTATTTGAAAATGTTCGTGGTGTCGAATTTATAAAATATTGTGCAAAGCAGTACAGCATTGTTTAAAGCTACATACCTATAAATGTATGTCATAATAATGTCCATCCAAAGGTTGCCTGGCTGAGATCGCTCTATCTAAGCAATAAGGCCGCCCATTGTACAACACATTCCGTATTTGTCTTTTTTCTGTCTAGTGCATCTGTTTTATTTGGTGTGCAATAAAGAATTATTATATTGTAAATCTCATTTACAATACAATACAATAATTATTATTTTCTTCATAATTCTTATTTTTTACACTCGTAGGTAATTTGACTTTAAATAATGCTGCACGGAATCGACACCATTGAGATATTTATAGTGAAATAAACATCTAAAAATAAAAATTATGTTGCCTTACTTAAAAAAAAAGATTGGTGCTTTCGAATACATAGGTACAGAAAAATATACTGGGATTGCGTGTGGATTATAAAAAAACTTTTAAGAACCACCTAAATTAAAGAAAATAGTTGGAAAAGAGTTTGAATAGCCCATCTTTAATAGCCCGACCAAGATTTTTCGAGTTATGAACGCAATCACTGGTACACAAAGGCGTTGCATATCAATCATTCGGTTAAATATTTTTTTTTTAATTTATGACTGAAATACAACGCATTTAAATGCGGGATCCAAACAAAATCCTTAAAGTACCAATACATTTTTGCTTTCTTAAATCGCAAAATCGAAGTCAAGCGAAATTTTAAGTTATATTGACTATAAACAAACATGAATAACATAACTTATATAACACAGTAACTCTGTATACTACAGATAGATATATACAATTTTCGTTATCTTTATGGATCATTCAATAAATCATTAACATCTATGAAGGCACCTTCTAATATGACTTTTCATTTATACAGATTCAAACATAGTAGGAACAGGTTTGTGGTTACTAAACTTAAACAGTTTTAAAATAGTAAACCAAATTTACAAACTAGATAGGTAAACAATGAACATTTTTATAAAGCTCTGTGAATATATTTTACCTCACAAAACAAAACATTAAAATTTTATTTATTATTATAAGGACAGGTTTGTGGTTACTAATCTTAAATAGTTTTAAAATAGTAAACCAATTTTACACTAGATAGGTAAACAATGAACATTTTTGTAAAGCTCTGTGAATATATTTTACCTCACAAAACGAAACATTAAAATTTTATTTATTACTTTTAGAAGTAGACATAAAATGGAGTTTTCGTATTCAGCCGACTAGCTTTGAAATTTATGCGTATAATACAATTTATAATTTCAAACTTATCAACTACGTATTGCTTTTATCCCTGGAGTATTTCACACATTTGGGGCAAATTTTGTACATACTATTTTAAAACTAAAAGATTTATATCACAAAGCAAGCCTTTATAAAACGGCTATAGTGCTAATTAAAAGCTTAAAATAACAAAAAGCGACATTTCCTGTGCAATTATATATTAAAAATCTCATACCTGTCCATATTAACCAACATCTTAAAAATGATAACTGATGCAGTATCTACTGGCCATATTATCTTTACTGCATCAGTATATAATTATATACATATACCTAACATGATAGCTACATAACATCAGTACCATATGACAACAATGTACATTATCCATTGTGTAATGTTTCACTTGACTCACAATGACACTCCTCACTCAAGCCTGTACCTAACCACATCTCAAAGGATAATTGCATCCTTGCAATCTACAACACGACTCAGAGCAAATGTATTTCCTCTCATTCAATCATGATGAATAAATGGGTTTCCTGGTCCATAGATTATGTGGATGACAGTCAAATTTTCATGTGTATTATCTTTCTTCATCTGGCAGCTCTCTCTAGAAAGAAACAGATATACTTGTTAATTGAACAAAATATTGATAAAGAATTATAATGTCTGTATGTCTCTATTTAAAATGGACATAATCAACCACTTATTAAGTAGGCAAAGTGCTTGTTAATCAGCATCATAAAGTGTTGATAAAATACAAAGAGCATAAGTTTGACTTATTAACAAAATACATACCAACAGTGGAATAAGGTCATGCCACAATGACCTTAATGGTCCTGTCTATATTGCTCCTGCACATGGGGCAGCAATCCATTTCTTTGATGGAACAGGGCTGGCAGCAACACATGTGGCCGCACGGCACAAACACCACCTCACATCGAGCATCCATACAGATCACACATTCGGATTCCATTATAGTTACTTCAGTCTCATTATTGCTAACTACACCAGTACAATTTTGTTCTTGCACAGTATCTAATTCCTTGGGGGCACTGGGTTCTGTGCACATTGCTACTTCATAATTGTGGTTTTGGCTCTTAGCTCCCACATAATATTTAATAGCCCTCATAATTCCTTCTCTATCTGATGTTAGAGAAACACCATTAACTCTCAGTTTGTCAGGGGTAATAGCCATCAAGGAGTCTTCAGAAAATATAAACTTGACCAGAAACGGTAGGCAGTGGATTACTCCTTCTTGTAAGAGATAATTTGCAAGCACAGGGTCTAGGCTCGTACCAACATCCAGTAAAGTTTTAGGTGCAGTGTCTATTAACCTTTGGTAACTTCTCAACCAGAAGTCATTAGATCTACTTGATTCAGTCTCCATTTCTTTAAGGGTATCAACAAGTTGAATTCTTCTCTTATTCTGTTGACTAAACAAATCATCTAAAAGATTAACCAACTGCATTCTTTGCTGCAGTAGCTCATTGTAATTATATGAAATGTGCAGCTTTTTCTTCTCTTGTTCAATAACACTAAGCTTAGCTAAATGTGAGGATATCAAAGATATTTCCTGGTTCAAACTCCAACTTCTGGCATCAGTTCTCTCTAGTAATGACGCTACTAGAGCTTTTTGCACATCCTGGTCATCTAAAAGCTGCTCTACTAACAATGTGCGTGATTGGTCCTTGGCTTTGAGCAGCTCTTCTAACTTTTCCGACCCTTCCAAGTCCTGAGTAAGCAAACTCTGTTTCATATTATTCAGATGGTCTCTGTAACGGGTTGTGGAGTCATTCAGTGTATAGTCTTCCTCAATAAGTGCCTCAATACTTTTCATAACATCAGCTCTTCTAAGATTATCATAATTTTGTCGTACAATTTCAAGCAGTCTATCATGTTCTGCTTGCTCATATGCTAATTGCTGTTGGACCACTTCTGGCCTCAAATTATCAGACTGGATGAAATTTTTAACAAGACATTCAATTTCTTTTTCGTCATCTTGAATGGCCAAGATCAACTTCTGCCTTTCTACTTCTTTTGCCTCTTGTACTTTGAATATTTCATTGTCCAAAACTAATTGATCCTGGATAACCTTAGTAAGGAACTTCTCTCTCTGTTCCTTTGCCACTTGGTGTAGTTTGTGCTCTTGCTCCAACATAGCAGCTTCTTGTTCTTCCCACGTCATTACATTGCTTCTTAGGAAAGGGTTCTGGACTGAGCTTGAAGTTTGTACTGAGACTGGGCTGAAGTCTGCATTAACAGAAGCTGTGTACTCTATGTTCATAGATTTACACAAATATCTCATAATCGATTCAGTCCCATTGGCACAAATTTCTGGCGAAGGAAACTTAAATAGGTTTCCATCCAAGTGAATTTGAACAAGATTGGTAGCAAGACATAATTCCGGGCAAAGTTCATCTAGTTCCATGTTATCCGTTATGTTCAGCTTTCTCAGATTTTTCAACTTCCCCAATGATGGTGTAAGATTTTGGAGTTTATTTGAAGACACATCCAAAATTTGCAAACATTGCATATATTCAATAGTATCAGGAATTATTTTAATGAGATTTTTATTGATATGAAGCTCTGCCAGATTCACTAAATACTTTATTTCATGAGGCAGGTGCAATATCTTATTGGAATTCAAATTGAGAACTTTGATGAGATATAAGTCTGAAAGTTGGCCACCTCCCTCCAGAGATGTAAGTTTATTGTCTTGCAGATAAAGAAATTCTTTTCGGTAAACCTTACATATTGAGAATGTACCGGACGGAATTTGTTTCAGCTGACAATCCGACAAATCGAAGTCGGATTCCGGTGACTCTTTAGCGATGTACAGTTTCCTTTCCAATTTAGCTCGCGAGTCAGTTTCGTCAGCCGAATGTCTTCCGAACAAAGACATCTTTACGTTCTGAACACAAGATACTCCACAACCCATGAAAACAGTTTCAATTGCAATTCAAAACCAATGATCACCGACACAGAAATAACATCTCGGATCTTCTATTAGTTTTCTTTCACCACAAATTATATGCATTCAGAGACCATTTCGGACAGTTTATTTTGTGGCTTATTTAGGTTTTTATTTCTTTTTGTGATAGCGGTGATAAATTTTCCAATTATTCATTCTTTTTAACACTTTTCGTTTCACTTGCGTAGTTTCTTTTCTTTGTGATGATTTTATTATAATAGCTTTTATTTTTTTGCCTATGACGTTGACATTAAAAGGTCTTTGACAACTGAATGATAGATTTGTATGACAGACATGATAATGATGGTCGTTGGACGAACCAAAGCAACATCAATAACAACAGAAAAAAAAAAAATTTTATTTGGTGCGAAATTCAAAAAGTTTTTTTGTTTTATATTTTCTGGGTTTTACAAGGTATGTAATGAATGAAACAAGCGGGAAAATAGTTAACCGGAAATAGTTGACAATTCTTACGTAGTTATTTATATTTGTATTCTCTTTGTTTAACAATTTTCTATGAACCATTGCTCACCAAACTGACCGCAACAATAAATAGACTTGATTTTAAGTTCCTAAACCACGACAGATAAAATTTCAATTTTTGTAATAAAACAAGCTGGCTGAATGAACACTGCTTTATTTATTAATAACAATGTGGGTAGGTAGCCGGTGCTACCCACAACTAGTTAATTATACTACATCTTTCTCCTTATAAAGATAAGCATCTTATAAACTATAAATGATCCTAGTTACTAACAAGAAGAAACTATACTATAAATATAAACATGAAATACGCACAGACATAGTAAATGTGAGGGAAGTATCCCAGGCTATAGTAGGCGCTAAAATTAAACAAAAGATAATCTACATATATTATATCCTATCTTTTTCTTTTCCCAACAACCGTAGAAACAGAAAAAAAAAATGTAAAACGAGCTTAAAATTAAACATTATAAGAGATTAATCTATGTATGTTACATTTTTATTTTATTTTTTGTCAGATATGGCTTTAAGCTTTTTTCTGGTCATCATACGACTAGACTCGTTACCTAGACCGTCTGTTTTGTACCATATCATCCTCTTGTAAACGAGGGAGATTTTTGGATGAGCGATCATACCAATTCTTTTGTTTATTTTGTTGCAATAAAATAGCTTGATAATTCTTTTTCGAATCCACTTGCCCTTCCAGCAAAATCTTATGGACCGGCAGCCGAGTATTAAGTTTTCTGCCCATTAGAATCTCTGCCGGTGAGTCTACCTGATCCCTAGGCGTGGAACGGAAGTTTAACAAGCTCACATAATAATCATGTCCGGAATCTATACATTTTTTAAATAAACTCTTGACCGTTCGGACAGCTCGTTCACTCTTGCCGTTTAATTGAGCGTACAATGGCGATGACGTAATGTGTCGTATCTCCCAGTTCTTAGTAAACATAGCAAATTCTTTCGATATGTATGCCGGCCCGTTATCGCTTATTAGCTCACTAGGTATGCCGTACCTCGCGAATTGTTCTTTCATGGCTTTTATTACTGCCTTACTTGTTATTGAACCTAGTTCATTATCCTCAACAAAGTTCGAAAAATAGTCTACCAATATTAAATAATATTTTTTCCGATATTCGAAAATGTCCGACCCTACTTTAGCCCACGGTATGCCAGGTATGTAATGAGGTATCATAGGCTCCTTGGGCGGCGGCGCAGGAGCATGCAGGGCGCACGTGATGCAACTCTGTACCATGTTCTCTACGTCACGTAACATGCCCGGCCAGAACAATACCCCCCGCGCGCGCCTCTTACACCTGTCTATACCTAAATGACCCTCGTGAATGCGAATGAGCATTTCCTGTCGCAACGATTTAGGTATAAAAACACATTTTTCCTTGAGGATTATCCCATCGACATACTGTAATTCCTCCTGAAATGATCAATAGTCGCGAATTTTATCCTCTACTTCATACTTGGACCTGGGCCACCCGTCCTTAATCCGCCTCACTAACGATTGAGCTTCCTGATCTCTAGCCGTGTGTTCTTTTACTAAGGATAACTTTTCGTCACTGAACTGTACCTGCTGTAGCATGAAACAAACCTGCGCTTCAACCTCCTCGTTCATTAACTCAAATATATATTGATGGAATCGTTCACATGCAAATACAATGGCTAGTAATTCCTTTTCTATTTGCGCGTATCTACCCTGTGTGTCCGTCAGAGTTAACGAAGCAAATTCTACCGGCCTCCCATTCTGTAACATGACCGCACCTAGCGCATGTGCGCTCGCATCTACCGACAGCGTTATAGGTATCTTGTGTGAATACAGTGATAGCACGGGCGCAGAAGAGAGTTTTTCTTTGAGTAACCTGACCGCCTCTGCATGCTCCGTATCCCATAACCATTCTGAATTTCGCTTTAAAAGACTTCTCAAAACCGAGACAGACTGAGAAAGGGTATAAATTTTGAAAGGTAATTTACCATTCCTAAAAATCTTTCTAATGATTTTTTTATCTTCAGGAGGCGGCATCTCGATGATTGCTTTTACTTTTTTATCATCCGGTCGCATGCCTCGTTCATCAAAAACATGTCCAAGGTATTTTATCTCCCTGACGCCAAACCTACAACTCTCTCAATTCATCCAAAACCCACAGCGCGCGTCTAGTATACTAAACCATTTTGCACCCTGTAACTTAGCTGCTATTTCACTCACGGTAGGTAACGAAAAATGTGCCCGTTTTACCGCCGCATTCAAAACCCGCGCATCTAAACATACCCGTATGTCGCCGTTCTTTTTCGCCGCTATGACAATGGGGTTGACCCATTCCGTCGGTTGGTGAACCTTGCGCACTATGCCTATTTTTTCCATTCTGTCCAATTCCTCCTGTAGTTTATCTCGCAAACCCAACGGTACCTTACGTGCAGGGCAAATAACGGGCTGCACCGACTTATCAATTACAATTCTATGCACCCCCGGTAACTCACCAACCCCCTTGAACAGTTCCGAATATTCCTCCAATCCGTAACTAAGTGACTCAACCCTTTTAATGAATCCTAATTCGACACAGTCATCCCTACCTAATATATTCGGAACCTTAAGATTAACTACAGCGAATTTTAGTTCATAAATACAATTTTCTCTCAGAACCGACAGTGTTCCTTCACCTATAATTGGCAACTCATTTTTAGTATAGGAAAACACTTTAGAGCTGTATGGTTTTAAATCTTTATCCTGAAAACCCAGCCTGTTAAATTCACATTTTGACAAAATATTCAAATCGGCCCCACAATCTAATTTAAAATTGATACCCAACATTAAGAGTCTCTATCTATTGAGTGTCCATCCGTCCAGAGCCCGTCTTCAACACGTTCACGTAAAGCACACCCTCATCGTCCGATAAGAGGGACGTTGGCGAGCTTACATTAATGTCGTGCACTTTTTTACCTGACTTTTTGTCACACATTCTCGCAACATGACCACGATTTTTACACAAAAAACACATCGCTACACTCGCGGGCCAGCCGCGCCCTTCGCACCGGCCACCTCCACAACGCACAAACTGCTGGCCCGCCGCCGTCGCCACCGCCGCCGCTCGCCCTGCGCCGCCGCCGCCGCCGCGGGCGGCGTCGCCCTGAGCGTCGCGGCGCTCCTCGGCTCGCGCTCCCGGCGCCTCCGCGACCACGTGCCTGCTGCCAAATTCCCCCCATTCATTCTCGCCCCGTCGTCCCAGCCAGCATGTCCACTTGCCCGTTTGTCTGTTGTCGATTAGCCTCTTCGATTTTTTGTCCCTCTGATCGAGAAATCTCGTCCGCCTCGTAAATTTGCACCGCTTTTGCCAAAGTCAGCTCATCTGTACGTAATAATCGATCTCAAACAACTTGATTAGAAATCCCGCAAATCATTCGGTCTCGTATTAGACCGTCAACGAGATGTTCGAACTCACAGTTTTTACTCAACACCTTTAACGCCGTGACAAACTGGCTTATGGACTCCCCGTCGATCTGGTTGCGTGAAAAAAATTTGAACCGGAACATAGCCACATTGCATTTTGTTCCAAAGTGCTCGTCAAACTTTAACTTCATGCTATTGAGATCTTGTAATTCTTGTAATTCTTTATTGTACACAAAACACTTAAAAATAACTTAACTAAAAAAAGATATGTACATAGGCGAGCTTAACCCTAACAAAGAGTTTTCTTACAGCAAAACCTTAGGTTTAAAGGAGAAGCGATAGAACAGATAGAGGAAGTGTACAAAGAAACAAATTAGACGTAGAGTATAATACATATGGTATGAGATTAAAATATACATACATAAATTAAAATAACAATAGCTCAATAAACCTAATAAATAACTTCAGTTTTAATATAAATAAAAATATATATAAATATATAAATATACCTAGATAGATAGTTTTATGATGATAAGAAATGCTCTTTTAATTTGGTTTTAAATATGTTAAGCGATGGACTGGCTCGGATATCATGAGGGATAGAGTTCCACAATCTAGCCGCTTGCCCGGCAAAAGAACCTCCAGGTGTACTTGAGAGACGGAGTGAGACTGCCGTTCTACACGGCACACCGCGGGGGACAAGGAACTCAAATCGTTCACGAAGGTATGTCGGAGAAAGGGGATTATAGAGAATAAAGTAGAGATAGGATAGAATGTGAAGATCACGTCGCCGTCGTATGGGCAGCCATTTCAGTTTGGATCTAAAAACAGACACATGGTCGAATTTACGTAAACCGTATATGAATCGGATGCCCAAATTCTGAAGGCGCTCGAGTTTATTCCATAGTTCCTCCGTCGCGTCCAGGAAACAAACATCGGCGTAATCGAGTAGAGGGAGTAGAAGACTCTGGGCAAGGATGATTTTAGTCTCAAAAGGAAGGAAGTTTTGTAGACGTCTAAGGGAATGAAAAGTGTAATTAACCTTTTTGCTTATGTTATTGACGTGGCTAGTCCAAGATAAATTATTTTCAAAAATGACGCCCAAGTTCTTAGCCTTTGCAGAGAGTGGGATGATGTTGTTGGCCAAAGTAATAGACGGAATTGTAGAAAGAGCTAAGGATTTCAACATAAAAGGACTACCACAGATCATAGCTTGTGATTTCGAGGGATTAATTAGGAGACCATATGTCTTCGCCCATGAATGTATGTTGTATAAATCCAGGTTAATCTGATTAATACCTTCATTGATCTCATCAACTTTAAAATGATGGTAAATTTGCAGATCGTCCGCGTAGAGATGATAGCTAGAAGAAATGACTTTAGTGATAGAGTTAATAAAGATTGAGAAAAGGAGAGGAGAAAGGACACCGCCTTGAGGAACACCCGCAGAAACGTTACACCAATCCGAGTATGAGTCATCAAGGCGAACACGCTGCGAGCGACCTGAGAGATAAGAACGAAACCAAGTGACTGCAGAGGGAGAGACATTGAGAGAGGAAAGAACTGCAACAAGGATATCGTGATCGACAGAATTGAAAGCACTGCTAAAATCTAATAGCACAAGTGCAGTAACTTGCTTATTGGTAATAGCTAAGCGTATGTCATCGGAGATTTTAGCCAGAGCACCCACAGTGCTGTGACCAGGACGAAAGCCAGATTGGTAGGGACTCAAAAGGTTATTACGATCGATGTACCGTGAAAGTTGCTTTTGGACTACATTTTCGAGGATTTTAGAAAGGACTGGAAGTATTGAGATAGGTCTTAGTTCTGAAACTGAAGAGGGATTGGAGACTTTAGGCAAAGGGATGACATTAGCTGATTTCCACATAGTGGGAAAGCAACCAGACTCAAGAGAATGATTTATGATGTGGGATATTGCAGGACAAAGTTCAAGGGAAAGAAGCTGGAGCATCTGAATGTTGATATCATCAGTTCCAATGGCTTTCGTGGATATGGAGCTAATAATCTTTTTTATGTCATCCTCAGCGATAGCTTCGAAAGTGAAGGGGAGGCATGATGGGAGGGTTTGCTGCGCAATTTCGGCAATAGTTGAGATTCGAACACTATTATCCAGACAAAGAGGAGATTTAGAAAAATTTTGGTTAATAATGTTCAAGTCAAAAGGGATATGCGAAATATGAGAGCCACCGCCAAGTCCAATGGATTTGAGAAATTTCCACATTTGTGAAGGAGTAGAATTTTGAACAGAACTATGAATGTGACGTTTTCTAGCATCTCTACACATCCTACTGCAGCGGTTACGAAGCTTTTTGTAGGCACTGTGGTTTGATTCAGACGGGTGTTTCTTGTAGCACCGTTTAGCCCGATCTCGCCTTGACATCAGCTTCCTAATAGCCTGACTTAGCCATGGGGCCGGAGGATGCTTCACTTTGACCATTTTAATCGGAGCGTGAATATCAAACAAGTTTAATATTAGCTTATTAAAGGAAGCAACTTTAACGTCCACACTAGCAGCATCAATTATGGGTGACCAATCTATGTTAGAAGCGTCAGCCTTCAAGTTTTCAATATTGATATCTTTAAAGCTACGCAACTGGAGATACTTAACTTTTTTTCTAGGGGAACGCACTTTGTAGGAGAGATAGAGGAGATCATGGTAAGAAAAAGGAGCGGTAGTTTGTCCATTTGTAGCCACGCGGTCGACATCAGAAACAATGATAAGATCCAGGAGAGATGGAGAGCAGTGAGGAGCGTAATGTGTGGCAGAAAGAGGCAGAATGTGCAAATTCACGGAAGAGAGAAGAGATTGTAGCTTGACAGCTCGTGTATCATTTTTTAAAAGGCAAGTGTTGAAGTCGCCGAGTATGATTGTATGATCATAAATAGTAGATAAGGACTCAAGTTTTAATTCAAGATAGGAGAAATAGTCTATACTACTTGAAGGAGGATAATAGACACCAAGTAATATTTTAGATTGATTAACAATTATTTCTATAAACAGATGTTCTGCGGACTTGGAGTATTGACTTGGGGATTGGTCGATAATTTTGTAGGGAATACCTGCACGTAGATATATTGCGACCCCACCACCACCCTTGCCAACTCGATCATTTCTTATCAAAATGAATCCTGGAAGGGGATATTGGGTAGACGGTAAAGAAGGCTTTAGAAATGACTCCGATACAAGAACAGCATCAACTACTTTATAGTCAAATGAAGCTAACAAATCCGAGTAGTGGCCTGGAATGCTCTGCGCGTTAATGTGAATAATGTTCAGATTTTTGGAACAGCCGTGGAACTTACTTTCTATAATGGCTGGAAGGTGAGGAGACCCCACCAACGAGTCATCACTACTGACATCGCTATGAGCACTAGCATAATCGGTATTCGACGAGCACGAGAAATAACTATCATTTATATCTAAGTTCATAAATACTAAATAAATAATAATAAATATACCTAGTGAAATAAAATAATTTGTTAATAAAATATGCTTAAAAATACCTAATAAAAAAAACTGTTAGCGTTACACAATACGTTCCCTAACACTCGCCAGTGGTTTAAGAAAAACATACTACATCAAAAACTAAAAATAAAAAAAATTAGAGAACATAGACAAAAAAAAAACACATATCTATACCTCCAGTCCGAGGTCTAGTGATATGCACACCTTAAACGAGAGAAAAATAGGAACAGTAACAAAATCTGGGTGTCAATGATCAGTTGTCACTCGGTCAAATCGGGTGACATCTCTAGTGGCGTTTACAAATGGCTTGACATTACGGTACGGAAGCCAAAACAAAAGAAGTTGAAGTTGACATTACGGATTACAGAAATTCAACAAGGGAAAACTATTTTACAATCGAAATGTTTTCTAGGTACCTCAAAATAAGAAAAAGAATAGAGATTATGATATGATACCAAGTAATGAAGCAACAATATAAGCGAGTGACGAATGTATGCTCCGTAAGCTTGAGAGGTGTGGATCACTGTTGTTATCGCGGACGCCTTGATCTTGTATCGAGTCTGCTGGAGCCTGGCTTAGTTGCAGGAACTGAAGAGACATTTCCTTTGGTTCGCGACGCACTCGGGGCTTTCTCTTCGGGAGGCGGCGTAGGGAACTCGGCAAGCAGCGGTTTCAACTCCGACATTGCTTCGATCTTACGGCGTTTGTTGTCGGGTAGGGCAATGATGATTCTGCCCTCTGATGTCCAACACCGACGTATGCCAAAGTGCTTACGTGCTGCCATGAACACTTCATGCCTAGGTTTTGTCAGAAACTCGGACACAGCGATGTCGGTTCCCTTGAGAGAGGTCTTGGCATTCCAGACCTGAGTACGCAGCTGGTGACTCCCGAACCGGACAAGGACAGGCCTGGGCTTGCTGCTATTAGAGCCTAAGCGGTAGCAAGTAAACAGATCCGGTACAACATCAGCCATTTTAAATTGGTTGGTTAATAAATTTATAACCAAGTTGTCAACGGAAGATTCACCTGACTCCGGAATTCCATGAAAGAGGAGAATCTTTCTGCGAGAAGCTGTCTCCTGGCGGTCCAGACCCTGAACTAGGAGCTCCAGTTGTGCTCGCATCATAGCTAAAGACTTCCAAGTTAGCATTTTGAAGTCCCGGAACTCGCGTGAAAGTGACTGCAAGTCCTTGTGTGGTGTACCTGGTGCTTGAGGTGGTCCATGCTCAGTGCCAGCAAGCCTCTGGATGTCCCCCGACATTTGTTGAAACTTGGCTTCAAAAGTGCCAGCCAACTCTTCCATGTTACTTGACAGCTTGGCATACAGGTCCATTGTGCTTTCTTTTGTGATGAACACAGTAAGTTGAGAGGAGAAGTTTATATACTAACGAGTGTAGGAAAGTCTAGTGTTTAATAATAATTTTCGACTTGCATAGAAATTGGTCTATTTATATTATTATAATTAAATAAATGGGGAGCTAATAAATTTTTGGGTGTACACTTCGACTACCCTCGAGCCAAAAAAAAGCTTCTTCCGCCAACTCGGACTTAGCAAAGGTAAACGTCGAATATATTTCGTAGCCTTCAGCCCCTATGAGGTTCACCAGCAAGCTCGCCTGAACATCCTTTGTTCCCTTGTTTACTCCTGAAGCTTTGAGAAATACTTGAAACTGTTTCCACCATCTTTGCCATGCTTCCGCGCGCGCCGCTGGACTGCCATCTATTTGCAATTCCGGCGGAGACCGCGCGTGTTCCATATTTCTTCACGCTGAATCGACTTATTCAGCTCGATTACACACGATAAGTTCACCAAATAGTCACAACAACTATTATTTTCGCTATTTTTATTAGGACACCGCTGTCACCATGTAATAAAACAAGCTGGCTGAATGAACACTGGTTTATTTATTGATAACAATGTGGGTAGGTAGCCGGTGCTACCCACAACTAGTTAATTATACTACAGTCCATAGACCTAGAACAAATTTAATCTCCTATTCCAAGATGGCCAACACTCCATAGATGGTGGAATTAAACCAAGAAACTACCGTACCTACCTGCTGACCAGCCCGCGGCCATGCATGCCTATTTATTATAGAAGTTTCAGCTGGGAAGCCTTCCAAAACTTTAGAGTATGCTAGTTGAAAAGATTTTCCCAACGAAGAACGCGAATTGAAGATTGTTTGATTGGCTTTAAAATAATAAATTGACACACACATCTTTATGAGATTTTATTTTATATATGCAATAATATGTACTTACCTACATCACTTATTTATCAACAATTACCTAATTATATACACCTTTAAAATAACAATATAATTTTGGGTTTCGGGTTTCACCTCAGTCCACATGAGATCCTCAATCATTTTTCTAAGTATGGCTGAGACCCGTGTTCGATTTTAGTATAGACTGGTTTGTACCAGTTATCTTCAGTTGGATAATAATCAAATATCGAATATACCCCACGCCCTCGTGGTGATTTTGTAATTTCATCAAATTTAAACATTTCATGGTTATGACCCGAAACTTTTCTATCAGGAGCAGTTGATGCATATGGCATCAACGAAAAATCGTCATAATTTTTGGATGAGTACGACTTACGTTTCTTGGCCTCTGGGTTGTCATTTTCACCTGTTGGAAAGTACCCATTGCTTTTATGTTCCATATTGTTTCCTGCAAACGCACTGTAGTCTCCAGAATTGTATTTTTGACCCCCGTCGAACCATGCACCTCCGGCAGGTGATAATACAGAACCATGCTGAATATGTTCCTTCTTTATTCTCTGTTTATCTTTGACAAGCCGCATTAGGACTGGCTTGGAATATATATTTTTATAGGGCAGCCTCGTTTTGTACGACGAGTCTGTGTCTTCAAACTCGTCTGATGCTGCAGGTGATTTGTTTTCCTCGTTTTGATTGTGCAAAACTTTAATATTGGTTCCCGGTTTCGTGGAAGCGTAAAATTTAATTCCATACTTTTCGTTTGACTCTTCACTTTCAAATAAGGGTAAATTATGTTCTATATTATCTGTATTATAGGGATAGCCGTCAGCACCGTAGACTTTTTGAGATAACTTTTCATATGCCTCGGCGAAAGATTTGTCATTATTTATATCATCTAGGTCTGCGTTAAGAGATTCCAAATCTAAGTCTTTGTTTCTTTCATTATCATCCTGATCTTCACTATTATTTTCTATTTCATGTCGTTTAGTAGTTTGTTCTAAAGTGTAAGGATATTGCAGTCCTCTATACAAAATAACTTCTTCCTGTGGCATACTCTGCGGCTGCAGTGGACTAAAATATTCAACTGGTTCGATTGCAGCTACATCTGGTAGCTTACCATCTTCTGTAACAGGTAACTTTATTACCACGGTTTGACCCTTTTGGTATCCTATTCCATGGCCATCAAAAGGTGGGTTCTTAGGTTTCTTTTTCTTTGTTGGTTTTAGTACGCCCGCGTCTAATTCGAAATTGGAGTTGCTGTCGCAGTACATTTTGTTTAGTTTTTGGGTGTCCTTGTCGGAAAGTCCTATTCTTTGGCCTATTGAGACTCCACTCTGGAAATAGAAAATAATGTATGTGTCGTTTCTCTGTGCTGTGTTAGGTTCTAGGACAAATATCCTGTACCGACTGGCTGATGATTTCAGACAAAAATTAAAAAGAAAAAGTACCTACCTAGATACTTTTATCTCTAGAGCGTATACTCGAGTTTAACACCCGCTAAGTTACGCAATAATCATGCTATGCTATTTGCTTTAATGCATGAGAAGTGAAACTGAATTTATGTGTCGTTTCGTAGTTAGGTCCCTAGTTAACATGTCATGGTCTTCCGTAAGAACCTCTACAGGTGACAACGATTGTGATGAGGCGGTAGGAGCTTTAAAATCCAATGACGACCTCTGTGGCGCGGTGGACGAAGGTCCGCCTGCAACGCAGGAGGTTGCGGGTTCGATTCCCGCCTCGGGACAAATGTTTGTACGATCTGCAAATATTTGTCTCGGGTGTTCTGGTCGTTTTCTATGTATACTAAAAATATTTATCTACGTATTAGTATTGAAGTATATCAGTCATCTAGTACTCACAACACAAGCTCCGCTTAGCTTGGGGCTATAGATGATGATGTGTGGAATGTCCAGCATTATTTAATATTATTATTCATCCAAAAGAATACCTGTTTTGGCACGAGCGTATCCTTCCCATTAGAGGAGAAAGCTTTCCGGCTGTAATGCAAAACGCTGTCATAATCATATCCCACGCCGAAGTCCGACACAGAAAACGAGTTGTATTTGCGAAAGTTATGCCGCGTCGCTGCAAAGAAATCAAGTTATGAGATAATATTTAAAAAGTTAATTCGCAACCGGTTCCTCTGTTTGTAATTACCTACTTCCAAAGAGGACCGGTTAGCGAAGAAAACGCATCATTATGATAACCCCTGAGAATGACGAGACCTACACCTTCTACAAGTAAGATGCTACCAGTTATTTATTAATATTTATTTATAATTGACGGAGAAATTGATGAACATACATTAAAAAACATACCGCCAAACATAGAACCAAACCTAACAAACCGCCAAACATTTCGAATTCGGTTAAAAATACTGGTATTTTCGCAGCTTTACTAAAAATAAATGGTAGCTCGAAGTTAGAACATTTTGTTATGTTGAACCGCTCGCTTATACCATACTAGCTTCTGCCGGTGACGTCTCACGCTTTTTCCAGGATGAAAAGTAGCCCTTTCCGACCCCGGGATATTATCTACCTCCCTGCGAAATTTCATTAAGATTCGTTCAGCCGATTAGACGTGAAAAGGTAAAGAGTAGAACTACTACCAATTTAATAATATTTTTATGGATCATATGACTGACTATGGGTCTCATCCAAGCATTAGTAAGTAAACTTACGTTGCAAAATATTCTCCCATTTGACAGAGATGTAGTCGTCTCTATCAGGACTGCTCTGCATGTGGAAGAAGCCGAGAGTATGCAACAACTCGTGGACCACAGTTCCATGGCGGAAGCAACCTCGACCGGCTGGATGGCGACCAGAGAGGTTCAACACTTGGTAGCCTCCTTGGTAACCCACTTGTGCGAAACATCCTCGTCTACTTCCCTATAAAACAACAATATTACTTGAGACTTATAAAATTGTCATTTTAATGGTGTCACCATCATCGTCAGACCTTGATAGTCCGATGCTGAATGTAGGCCTCCGCCGAATCTGCCTGCAGTATTTTGCAGATCACCATATCAGTTGAATGGAAGGCATCAACACGATTTGCAGCGTCGACTCTACTAAAAGTATTTTTGAGTTCTCCTAGCTAAAACTAGATGTCGCTTGTAAAAAATGGAAGTAACGCGACTGTTCGTATGGAATTCGATAATGATTGATGATGCGTTCCATGCATATGAAAAGCAATCTACTTCTACTTATTATTTAACTGACATTTAGTTACAAGTATCATGAATGTGCAATGTGGTAGGTACCTACTTAACATTGCGTTTCTTTCTGCGTAGGCAACGAAAACACAAGTATTTCCCACCATTTCTATCCAATAATGGTTTGTAAACCAATAGTACTACCAGTTATGAGTAATTCAATAGCTTGTGAAACAAAAATAAAAAATAAATCGTGTCGTGCGTTCCCTCGCTACACTACACTTATTGTGTAAAATCAATTTTATTGTTGACACTTATGAGATCGCAGGCAAGTATCATGAAACATGTTTGTATTAGGATCATAATCTCATCGTTTATTGTGATTTTAAGCATACAGGTAAAATGTTCTTATGTGTAGTCTTATAGAAAATATAATGCATTAAGAGATTACACAAAGTTACCTGAATGACAACAGCATCCCGATCTCCTTTTCTGTACGGCCGGAATTTGACGCATGAAGCTTGTGCTAGATCTTCTATACCTCTCTCGATGGAGTCTACTTGATCACTATCTGAAAAGTATTTATATAAGAAAATTAAATAATCTCCCAAATATATTCGATTTCGACGGGACTTGACGCGATTTCCTCGTAGCCCAATTTTCGGTCACAGCGGCTAGTCTCAACAAAGACTAGCAATGAGCGCAGGTCATAATAGTGCACACGTGTGTGCGCCAACACTCTATTTCCAGGCACGGGGTCTCTATTTCCTGAACCGCAAGCCCGTGTTCAAATCCCAGATCGGACCAAATTTGTTAATTAAAATTATCATAACAAGATAATTGACAACCTTTGGCGCTATAGGCGAAGGTCCGCCTGCGACGCAGCAGGTTGCGGGTTCGATTCCCGCCTCGCAACAATTGTGTATACGATCTGCAGATATTTGTTCCGGGTGTTCTGGTCGTTATCTATATCATCACCATCATCATCAGCCTATAGCAGTCCACATAGCTGAAGTTATCTATATATAATAAAAAATATATCTAACTATGTAAACTATTTTATCTATCAGTCATCTAGTACCCATACACAACCTCTGCTTAGCTTGGGGCTAGATGATGCTGTGTGGACTGTCAACATTATTAATTTATTTACTTACTAAAGTGTTCCCTTTGTATAAAATAGACGAGTTCATTATTAGGCCACCGTTTCGTGCTATCAGTTAGCCCATTCCTCGACAAGCCCTCTACATTTTCTACGATAAGTCGTCGCTGACGGTCGTTTAGGATCAGATCTCCTTCGAACTTGCCGCTGTCTTCCCACGCGTGGTCTGATACCGTCTCGTCTTCGTCTAAAGGATCATCGTCTGCAGTGCTACCTTCTGGAATAATACGTTAATTATATATAAGTATTAATATACCGGGTATTTAAGGCGTTTACCTTTTTTTCCCGACGTTGTATTAATACTTCTAATAATGTGTTCAGATCACGTAATTTCAAAAATATTTATGAGACGTTAAGCTAAGGGACTACCAGATTGGTATAGATTATTATAGATTTGCGGTGAATTGGCCTAAGTCTAAGCCTACGCGGTATTCGATACGCAGAAGCGGTAGCGAAAGCCAAATGGGTGCGCGGTAATCCCACTATTAACGAAAATACCGCACGAAACTTAAGAGAAATAAGAGTGCAATTTACGGCTTTCGCTCTAGGTATCGAATACCGCGGAGGTCTGAATAGGCCTTCAGTAGGTTCCAATTTAGTGGAGAAACTAATAGTAGAGCTACCGAAAATTGGTCATTAAAAAACATAGCATCTGCACGAGACATTGTAAATTGAAACCTTATTACGATGTCGTTTATTTTATGAGTAGGTATCAGGTAGGTACTAACTAATGAGTTAAACCTTAAATAGGCCGGGACATGACATTAGAGGAATTAAAAGGACGAGTATATTTTAAGATTGTACTCACTTTTAACGTTAAGGTCCAACCGGGAAGTCAGGAACAAATAGTCACTGAAGTCGTTCAACTCACTGCGAGACATCGCCGCACACTTAAGAACAAACACTGCAAGGACTATCCACACCACCCTCATTGTGTAAACCTAAACCTACTTACTAAAAAAATATCCTCCATAAATGCATGAGTATCTGTTTTTTATTCAACTCGCACGTTCCTACTAAAGTGTGTCATATTAACGGTACGCTATACCTAATATAAACATTGTTTATTATTTTATGTAAATATGCCGCGAAACTGAGAACTTTACTCTCGCGTTTGGTTTTTTGTGTAGAACAAAATCTGTGAGGGTGGGACGAAGTATGATATAGCTTCCGATACGACCATTTCACAAGGTGTTGGGCCGCAACTGCGACTTGCGTCAGGTTGCACCGCTACAACCCATGCAAGAGCAAGTTGCTCAATTTGCCGGACGAGTTATTCTATTTGGTACTAGTCAATAACTCAATTACTGTAAGCAATAGCCGAGAAAGTAATAGTCGTTGGTGATGTCGTAATTGAATGTTAGCAACACTCTCCGTTTTCACTTTTGTTGAGACAATGGAAGGAAATTCTGAAAACGCGAGCGATTTACTTAACTGACATGACATGGGTTACCCCATGTAAGCTAAGTAATCGCTCGCTAAGTAAATTAAACTGATAAGAATTAGAAGCTCTCAGAACAGGTAAATTTACTAAGATCTTGAAAACTACAGATTTGCCCATAATCCGAGCCGTCACTAAGCAATCAGCGTCACTCAGCAAATGAACCCTTTGGAATCCAATAGGAAGGACACTACCTAAATCTGGATTTTAGAAAAAATACTATGCTCTACGTAGGTAGAGCCTAGTGTATGTAGATACACTAGACTTCATAACAAATGTAGTATCTACAGTGTCACCCACCTTTATAATTAGGTCGATACAACTACTAAAGTGGATTTCATCTAGTGGTTTTGTGTTTCCACCTGATCGAACACCTGAATAAATGTTTCACAGATTGCCCAATCTCATTCAATAGATTAACGTAGGTAAAGCATTGTGGATGTTGCCAAATGCTCCAATTCCTCAAGGCCACTGTCAACCAAAAAAATTAACGATGAGGTAAAACTATTTTGGCACAGAAGTGGCTGGTAACCTTCGATACGCGGCTCTAACTAATAAGAAGTTAAGGACTGTCAAAAGGCAGTTATGGGACGTATTTTCCAATATTTACTGACTACCTAGTATTTAGTTCTTAATTATTTATTTCACTAAAATGCTGACTAAATATACAACCTAGAAAGGTCCTTGCCATTGCAAAGGCGAGCTTTGCCTAAAATAGTTTAACTCTGCCAGTAAACCTTATTAGTGACGGATTTTAATATTTTTAAGAATAAATACGTACATATATCATTTAAGACGAACCAGTACCACATACTATGGTATTATTATGGTACACAGCCTTTTAGACTCCGCATGATATACTGCATATTTAAATTGCATTGAGTTCGTTATATAATCATAACTACCATTATATTTAAGGATTTTATCATCTAAAATCAGCTATTGTTTAAATTTTGCCACAGCTTAGGTATTGTTTATTCTTAAGTAAGGATAATATCTTATTAAATAATTTACGCACCACTGCTAGTCATTCACGGAAAAATAAATTTTGCTGTTCATTTTCTTCGCAATACATTTTGAGCAGCTTCGAAACGTCTCGTTCCGACATTCCTTTTCTTTGGCCAATTTTCACACCATCCTGTTGAAAACATGCAAAAATCAGTCGCGTTTTAGACTAGAAGATATCTTTCAGTTTCTTGCAAAATGCAACTGAATGTTAATCAAATTCAGATTGGTTCTTCTTTCCCATGAATAAAACGATAGCAAATGTAAACAGGCTGTCTTCTGAAAGGAGTAATCGGCTCAATTTATGAGAAAATAAAAACTGTTAAAATAAGTATAATAGTTACTACTTTTCTTTTAATTTGTTGATATGCTAAAATTATGAATACGCGTTCATAACACATTATGGTATCCGGTACAAGTGTTAACTTTTATGGAAAGTACCTTTAGTGGAATGATGGTCCTGTTCCCATTCTTCGAGAAAGCCACCTCTGGATAATGCATAACGCTGTCATAATCATATTCCACTCCGAAATCGGTCACCGTATCATTGTTATACTTAGCAAAGTTATGCTCGGTCCCTGAAAACAAGTATGGATGAAATGCTTTACCATCGTCCTAATACGAGTAAATATTGATATGATAGGTAGGTAGTTAAATGTGTTCGGAAAAATGCCCGAGGGACTATTATACTTCCACTTTACCCTAATTGTGTCCAAAAGAAACTCACCTCATCAGCCTATAATGGTCCACTGCTGAACCCAGGCCTCCTTCTCATAAGCCCCTTATTGACTTTTATCTCAAGGGGTGTAATGCCATATGGTCATGCCATGCTGGTTTACTATTCTTTCAATATGGCTTAATAGCCTCTTGAATAACCACGATAATTGCTTAGGTAATTATGTCGAATAACAATAAAATAGTTTATTAGGGACTTCCTTATTTGACGGATAGAGTAGGTTGTTAATTGTGCGCGAAAGTATTATCTATTGCTTACTTCTTTAGGTAATAATAGAATATAATAATGTTAGGTAAATTGTTAATGTAGGAACTTATAAAGCCTTCCTAATGACAACAACAGCGCGGCGATAAATCATTAGACTGGCCGCAAGACCCTGCAAGGCATACGCCCGCTGTAGTGGCCCTTTAGCCCTACTTACCTGCTATAATATTCTCCCATACGATCATCACATACTCGTCCCTATCGTACGTGCTCTGCATATGGTAGAAACCTATAGTGTGCAGCATTTCGTGCACTATAGTCCCGTGTTTGAAACAACCTTTGGCTAGGTTTAGGACCTGCCTCGGCTCTTCACCATCTTCGTCTTCCGTGCTATGGCCAACGTTTGAGTAGCACCCATTGCCTGTACCCTAAAAAAATAAAGTGGTAAACTAATAAAGCTATGTGAAAGCTAAACCAAAACCAAATTTTATGTATATTAGACACTAATAGTTAGGTAGGATAAAAAAAGGTAAAATATATAATTTTATATGGGTTTTTAAGTGTTTTTTTGTTACTAAAGGGTATTTCCATCCTGTACTAGATTAATGTTGCATGCAATAAATGAATTATTATTATTTTCTTTAGGCACTGTAAACAGCCAGAAGAAATTATTAAACCGTAAAAAGGTAAGGTAGACGGGGCACCCTACAGTAAACCAATCATCTACGGATCTGCGATCGTCAATAAATTGCCTGCGGAGCGTGGCAATGGATTGGCTGACATAGGATGTAAGGCAATTGTTTGAATGCTAACCATAATGGTAACTGCATGTTCATCTTCTTGTTTCTTGGTGAAAGTGATGCAGCTGTTGTTTGCGATGTCTTCCAAAGCGTCTTCAATCATTTTCACTTGCTCCTCATCTATGGGAATTTAACATCAGATTACGAGTGAGCAATTTAGTACCTACCCATAGAAGTAGAGTTTTTGTTCTGACGGCGTATACAACTCTTGGATAGGAGAGAACAGGCTTTTTATCTTGAAGTGTTGTTTTAGTAGCTACTATACAAACCAAAATCATCTTCTTTGATGTGGTAAACCACAGTCCTATTCGGCCAACGTTTTGCGCCGCCTCTCAATCCGTTCCTTCCATTCATGGCTTCAGAAATCGCGCGTTTTTGTTGCGTGTCCAGAACCATATCACCCTCAAAATACTTTCCAAACTCCCCATTGTCCGTATCTGAAATGAGGCGACTAAGATGATGCTGTGTGAACCTAAGAAATAAAACTGGTGTTTATACAAGTGTGTTTAATTAATCCTACTAATATTATAAACGCGAAAGTTTGTAAGTATGGATGGATGGATGTTTGTTACTCTTTCAAGTAAAAACTACTGAATGGATTTTAATGAAACTTCACAATAATATAGCTTACATATCAGAATAACACATAGTCATTCATAAAGATATATAGTATATTATCCAAAATATCTATCACCACGCGGATGAAACCGCGGGGCGCAGCTAGTATTTCATATTTTTATTTAGAAAAAACGACGTGACATCATTTTCCGCAAAATAATTAATATAGTACTTTTAGTTTTAAACGGTTGTTTAAGTTTTGCCGGACATATAGGTACTATTTCCCTAGGGAACAATTTTTTTTCAAAATTTGGGTTCCATCTTGGGATCATTCACTATACAACGGCAAAATAATCATTTAAATCGGTCCATAATTGACGGAGAAATCGACAAAATACCTGCATAAAAAAATATCCGTCAAGTGCGAGCGTGACTCGTAACGCAACCCGAGGGATTTGGAACTTTTGGCAATTATTTATATATCTCTATTCTTTCTATAGATATATAAAATATACAATAATAAAACAAACTAGAAAATTATGTACCTATACAAATTCTAATATAGGACTATAGGCACTAGTCACTTCGGAGATTACAGAGTTACCTATTGCCTGATCAATGTTTCGACTCTTTTATAAGTATTTTTAAAATATTAAAGCCAATTTTCAAAAACTGTTGTAAGATGTACAAGCCTTTCATTTGATACCCCATTTGGTGTGGGTGTCAAAAGGGGGCTACTTTTGAAAATTATGCCCTTTTTCAAGAACACACTTTTCTTTTTTTGTCCTATAAATTAAAGATAATAATATCTACTAACACTATATATTTCAGATAGATCGCTCTGCAACCTTCCCATTTATGTAATTTAAACAGAATTCCCATTAAAGGTACATACCTAATTTCAATCGATCACTACAGACTGTCCACTCTCGATAAAAATGTAATATTTTGAAACGGAACCGAAGTAAATGTTCAACAGAACTGATTTCCGAGGTCATTATGATGATGAAAGTGGCTTTTACTAATAAATTGAAATCTGTTAAAATGGATCAACAATACGGTCAAAACTACCAAAAAGCATGCATGTCAGAAATATCTACTACGCTACCAACAGTTATGAATAGTTAGATACTTAAGCTGGTTCCCACGTTCAAATTCTTTGTCGAAATACACTTCGATGTGAATTGAATTTTTACCAGGAAAAATGCACGTTACCTTACACACTAAATATGGAGAAAATTTGCAATAGTGAACCGTAGGTAACGTGCAATTTTACTGATAGGCCCACTGGTTTGAAAGTATTGTATCGCTCGTGCTTTAGTCGCTTATTATTCTAAGCAGATATAGGCGAGCATAGCGGAACAACCAACTGACATGGAAAATGTATTCAGGTCAATACACAAGGCTTGGCTTGTAGGTACTCGGAATTTCAGTCATTTTACTTACCTTCAATTGCAAGCAATGAAAATAGGTTCTTGCCATCTTCTTCTCTGTTTATTGGAGCAGCACTCACTATTATGGCTAAGCTAGCGTATAAGAAAAAGACAATCATTTTACTCGCTACTTTCTTTAGGACAATTTCGACCACCCACTAAATTACACACCTTACATACTGAACAGCTGGTCGATGCTTCGTGCATTTATAGGCAAAGAAACAACGGGATACCTCTCTATCACCTAATTAGATATACTACACGACTTTGTACTCAGAAATTGAGTGGTTTGAGTTATCTTTAAAAACCCTTACTGAGTGTAGAGGAGCTCATGACCTTATCAGTGGAAAATGTCAATAGCACCTTTTGAAATAACCACTTATGGCGGTACCCCGAGGCAAACTAGCACCGCCACCTATTTTTTCTTTATTATTAAGTTGAACTAAGGAAATATCAAATATTTCACTGGGGATTTTGTGATTTCATTATACGCTTTTTTAATATCTCTGTAATAGTTTTATTTTGTGTAGTTTGCGCAGAGATACGAAGTTGCCCTTGGTGGCCACCAAACTCTATTTTCGTACATCTCTACCTGAACCTTACCTGCAACTAACTATAACAGAGGCATTAGACAAAGCTTATTAGAGGTATCATAAAATCCTCAATGTAAATTTTGATATTTTCTTTGTTCAATATAATAATTAGACAAAATAAGTGGCGGCGCCTTTGGGTACCGCCTTAACGCATTCGCTAAAGCTAGGCGGTTTGACTAGCAGCGGCGCGCCACCCCGCCTAGAATACTATCAGGTATACATTTGCGTCCTGAGCCATGAAGCTACTGTTTACTTTTAATTTAACTTATAATTTCTGGAAATTTGGGTATTGACAGAAACAACATTTGTTGTAAATATCGTGCTATATTAAATTTACAAAAAATTACAAAAGAAATAGACACACAAAATGTAAACTGTACAAGCATGCAATTCAGATTATAATGTGAAATAATGTAGGTATAATAAAATAAATCAATTTACATTTTAATAAATCAACAAAATCAATAAAGTATATTTAAGAATACTTAAGAGTAGTTAATACACAGGTAAAACCAACACAGAAAATAAACGTTTCCATCCATTTCATACATTATGGCGCTTCTAACATAATACTGAACTTGCTAATACAACAAAAATATGTACGCTGTTCACGATTTATAGGTACTATTTATTTATTTATAATCAATTAATATAAATACCAAACCTACAAAGTGTTCAAAACCATGTCTAAATTCTATTTCAGCTAAAAGATAAATAAAATAAACATTTTTTACTAAAAAGAAGTCAATCAATCACACAGAATAATTAATTTAGGCAGTCTTTAATATATTTTAGTTAATAATCATATCAAACCGTTACACAAATTCATAATCCACTAAATAAATAATAATACCAAGCAGTAATGGTAACATACCCTACAACTTATCTAGCAATCGAAAATATCTATACATAAAAATACAATTTAAGCACGTAACTTCAGTAAAGCACTGTAAAATGTTCTAAATATTGGTCTAGTTATTTATTGCATGGGTCAAGCCCCATTGAACGACACACAACTACCAGATCAATGCTATAGTAAGAATAAGCCTGTATTACACACAGTATTGCTTTTAGTAACCTTTTTATTTTTAAATTTATCTATTAAGAACAACACTTGTGTTTCTACTAAGAACTACGTAAGTTCAGGTAGCACCGCATTATTGTAGTGTGGTGTGACGCGTCAGTAGCATATTGGTTTCATACATTTAAGAAGTATTATGGAAGTATGCTCAGTCATCGATATTTTCTATCGATGACTGAGCAAGCTTTTATAATAAGGACCTTAGTATGGTTGGAAAAACATCGTTACAGCGACAAAACACAGTAATAATGTGGTTCTAATAAAACAAAATGTATGAAAACGATATGCTTTTGACGCGCTCCTGACACGTCATACTATAATAGTGTGGTTCTACCTATTCATGCCGATTGTAATAGCACTAATGATATAACATTGTATTGTATTACCTTAGCGAGATAATGGGGTTTATTTACGCCTAATCCTATGATTCGCCTAATATAATTTCCTACGAATAAAGGACGTCAAAAGACTCAGTAGTAAGCGGTACTCTACACGAGTATAGTATCACATATTGTGCAGCAAATCTACAAAGTCAATCAAAAATGTATTGCTGTTTCATTGAAGACTCTGTCAATAAGGCAAATAAATGCTGATTATTCTAAGAGTTTCATACCAATAAAAATATAATTTATTCGTAAGTAAATCTTACCGTCTCCCATTCGTTACAATAACAAATATCCATTGATATGTTATGAATATTTAATCTTGTGGATGTTACAGAATTAATTATATTCTTAAAGGCGATTTGGTGTTTACGATTCTTTATTTAAGGTACTATTACGCAACTATGATTACGATTACGTACAAGTGTATTCTATTTTATTCCATAAGTTACCTAGCTACTTTATTTACGGCTTCGAAGCCCGCGATGAAAATACTAAATCTTACAATAAGAGTAAAATCACGCAAACAGTGAAGAGTATAGATTTCAAAAGTACTTCATTAGTAAATTGTTTGCTTCCTTGCAGGTAGCAACCCATAGGAAAAATAGATTTTCGATTATCAAAAATAAAATTATGCATTCAATCTTACAACGTTTGAGAGCGTCTATTTAAATACAAAATGCATTTTTCGTACATAATGCTGCATGATTTTTTTATGAGGGAAAACTTTATTAGCCTAAGATCTGTACGATAAAAGTATGTAGAGTAGACACAGGCGTCACAAGTATTCTTCTAATTTCTATTTCTACCTGCCTTATGAATAATTTGATATTTCAAAAACAATTCTGAAACCCGTAAATACTATAAGACTTACGGCAGAGGATGGAATAATGTCTTCAAAACTTATAAGTTACACCAGCTCCCGTGAAGTATGCTAATAAGAAGTTGTTACATCAGCAGCATCTTGAATTAACAAGTAGGTCTAATAATAAGAATGCTGAACATACTACGAATAACGCGAGCAATAGCAACTTCAACAATCATCACACTTTAAGAGCGTTTTCTAATAAAAACGTACTTTTGTACTTAAACTCGTCTTGTAAGTTTGCTCTTCGAATATAAAATGGGACATTTCTGTAAACTGTATTTGGCACACACTTATTGATATGTATTATATAAGATGTGTAACTCGCATTTGCGTTAAAACTTATGTATAAAAATATCACTTTCGTTTAAAATTAAGGCTGCATTGGGGTTTATTTGGAAGCCCGACAAAGAACTCCATTTATTGCCTGTGCATTTCACATTTCATTGATTTATAGAAATTATCCCATTTAATATAAGTAGGCACTTACCAAACGTACGCTTATAAATCACTCTAAAATAGTAAATAACGTTACTAGCATCATAATCGAATACGTTTAAAATGCTTAACAATCGACTAACTTTACGTAAATCAACATCATTACTACCAATTCTAAGATTTCAAAAAATTTCCTTCCTAATTCGATGTATTGAAGTTTACTTTCGAAGCTTGCTTAGACGATAATGACATAATGGAATTACAACGAGAAGAATCAAGTATAGATCCAATTATATACAGGTGATCATTATAAGCAATCCTAGCTTTCATCTAAAATTTTATCAGAGTTTAGTTATTGTGTTTTATTAATTAGGATTGAATTGCCTACTGCACCCACCCGTTCTAGACACTCAAGGCGTTGCTCGTTATTTTAGAACACTATGCAAGTCACAAGTCACATACTGATATGTAAAAGACAGAACTGGATTCGAATACTGATACATAATATTTGGCTTGTACATTAATAGTATAATATTGCTGTACATGGAAAGCATTGAAACTGCAAGCGAGTAGATCAAACCACTCGTTCCTTCACTATTCCACACAAACATTCACTCCCGGTTCGATCACAGATGATACGCACATTACCAATAAATACACTAGTATTAATTAGGCCTTTTTAGGACAGATAAATCACAATTTATCTTACTTACAATTCCTTCTCCATACACGTCGTAGTATCGCTTATTCCGATTATTCTTTGGATTTTATCTGCAAAGAAAGTTAAGAAAGTTAAACCACAAATTAATACTAACATTTACCATACAGTAGTAGAGTAGTTACTTTTTATACGGGATGAATTTAAAGAGATGTTTACCTAATATATGTATATGTATGACGACCGATGTGGCGCGGTGGGCGAACGTCCGCCTGCGACGCAGGAGGTTGCGGGTTCAATTCCCGCCTCGGAACAATTGTGTGTACGATCTGCAGATAATTGTTCCGGGTGTTCTGGTCGTTTTATATGTATAATAAAAAAAATATCTATCTATGCAATGTATTGTATTATGTATATCAGTTATCTATTACCCATAACACAAGCTCTGCTTACCATGGGGCTAGATAATGCTGTGTGAATTGTCCAGCATTATTTATTTATTTATGTATTAAAACAGACACTTTAAATATCGGCTTCGTAACAGTTTATAATAATAGGATTCTTTTGTGGTAGTTTTCATGTGCACTTAAGCAGGGTTAAGCTCACGATTTTTTCGTTACGGCTAGTCGCTCAAAGATGTAAGGAAGTCTTTTGTATTTGCCCGACTGCGAAGTAGAAGGGTTATGTACAGTAATGTGCTGTAATGTAGGCCTAGCACAGAGATTGTTCTCTAGGGTAGAATAGACAATAATGACATCGCAATGTCATACAATGAATTTCAAATTATTTACGCATTCGATGTCGAAGTGAATTTTTCTCTATTCGAAATTTTTCTATCTTCATAATCGATTATTTAAAGAATCGATTTTGTTATTGTTGCTCAACATTAGTATTAATTTACAGAAAGGCGTCTTAATTACGTTCAAAACGATTTTTGGAATCAGAATAATCAATAAAATAAAGTAAGACAGAATGAGTTACTGTGGTAAACTATAAGTTTAATACTATTTTCAATGGGTTTTCATATTCATTCTTAGTTACATAGTTGCTATGTCGGCTCGATAAAAATGTAATCTTTCGTAAGTTCCCAAACAATACATACTCCCTTTATTATTTTGTTTATTTCTCTATTGTTTTCGGTTTTGTGTGGTATTATAAAGTATTTTCTATCCTATCTACATACTTTTAGTTCTTCCTCCCTTAGGCTGCCGTCTGCGCCGAGGCCGGGGCGGGCGCGGGTGCGGGTGCAGGCGCGGGCGCGAGGGACACCGCAGGCCTCGAGCCGCCACGAGGCTTGATACTCTCAGAGATCTGCCACATCGCCTCTTCACTCAGAACGTCGTCAAACTCGTTGAACATAGCTTGGATTCGCTCGTTTTTCTTGAACTTGTATTGTCTGCTGCGGGGAGAATGTTTCGTCAATTCCTTAAGGGCTCTCAAAAGCAAACAATTGATTGGGCAAAGGTAGTGTATTGAAAATGCATAAGGGTCAACAATAATGGTCTGGAAACCGATTACGGTTCTAGATAAGGATCGTTAAGCGCCGATTTTTTATCTGGACTCGATAAAATTCGTTATATATACTCGAGTAATTTTTGTTATTTTCAAACAACTAAATGTTTTATGGCAAACAGGTACGCACTCTTTGTGGAATCTCTTCATGTTCTCCATGATCTGGTACTGCTGACATCGCTTGGTGAAGTTGATGCTGCCGTCTTGCAGTAAATCTGGGTTGCCTTCGTGCACGAATGTCAGATCTTGAAGGACTAGACCACTGGTAACAAAAATACGTTCATTAGATGAGATTTATCAACATACAGACATGTTTAAAGAGATATATTTTTTAAGTTGAAGTAGTTAAATGTTAGGTACAAAAATGAAGTGGGCTCAGCTCCGAGATAGTCAATTCTTTGAGGATTTCAGGGATTTTTATCTGCGTAAAAATAGGCTATTTATGTTCTGTGTTTGTGCTCATTTTTAAGATCTTTTTGGCCATGATTTTTCGGTATACAGAACAGTTTATAAGACCTAACTCAATTTCTAAATACCCAAGAATTTTAAGGTATTATTCAACATCAAATAAAACTTTTAAAATAAAAGTTATATACTCACATGTAGGGTATGCAAGGTGGCTGCGTCTCTGCCAGAGCCTGCCGATACGTTTTGAACGACGACGACGAGTCAATGATAGTACAGTAGTCATGCAGCGTATCTACTATAGACCGCGGCCAGCCAAGCCGTCTGACAGGTGGAGAGTCCAAAGCAGAAACCAACGCGAGTAGAGAGTTGAAGTTCGCCATTTTGCGGAGCGCTTTCATGACTTTGAGGAATTTGCTGGCGTATTTCTCCCGTTCTCTGACTTCCTCCTAGAAAAGAACGGCAAATTAGTGTTGATCTGGAGTGAACGTGTCAATTCAATGTCTCTCTTTGTGGCCCACTATTGCGGTCACGATAAAATTTTATCGTTTGTTTTGTAATACATACATTTGTAGTATATATTCGCACAAGGCGAGATAAAACGATCGACTTAATTAGTCGTGCCGCGCGCGCTAGCCTACAATAATATGATTTGACTCAGTGGTCTGGACCAAGGGCAATCCAGACCACTGACGAACTATTGAATTGCTTATTCCCTAAGATGAACGTTCCACATTTTTGCTACTAATGCCGTTACAACATAGAAGGAAATATATTTCAAAGAACGCTCGTTTATTGATTTACGATATGTATGGCACAACACGAATCATGAAATAAATAGTTACAGCTGATGCCATTTACCTACATCAACAATAAGTAATTATGATAGTCGCTTATTTATACGTACTTTTGCTTTTACTTTTATATTGCTTCATGCCAATATAAGCGCCTTGTTCAAGTGAAAAGACCACACTAATTTCATCGTGTATTTACAAAACCAATTATCATAAAACTAAATACCTACCGATATAAGACAGCACTAAAAGTTATATTCAAACTGGTTTTTGCAAGTATCCATCAGTTCCGCTTGCTAGTTACGTCTTCAGATCAAAGTGAAGCAATATAATTACATGCATGATAATGGTGTATGTAACTCTTGTCGCTTTACTACACGTTTTATTCAACGGTCTGGTTCACATTTGTGTCGAAATCACGGAACAAATTAACTCAATATAATGAAATTGCAATCATGTTACGGGTTCAAGTTTCTATGAACGATCAAGTACTTTGTTTTGTCCATCTTTTTGTCCTACCTTAACATGTTGATATGAACTTTTAAAAAAAATTGTCTACATTTAAATACACAGAATTATAATTTTATCACCATCAATTCCAGTCCTTTATCCTGAACTGGGTGCTGGAAATTACTTTTAAAAAGAAATACGAGGATTCAGATGAAAGCTCGAACGATTTCTTACTACGAAGATATTTCGGAATAGAAGGCCGATGCGTTTTTAGAATAGTATGAACTTAAAAGTCGACAATAATGACCGCTAGTATTTGCCTGGTATAAAAACACTGCAGTCCACAAAATTACCTGTTCCAATATCCTCGAGCGCGCCCAATAGCTCATCTTATTGAAGTGCTCGGTGAACCTCGTTAGGTTAGGATTGCTCTCCTCTGATTGGTCCCTCGGCCAGGACAATACTTCAGCGGTGGTGATTCGGACGAAGAGCTCAGAGTCTAGGAGAGTCATTTGTTCTGCGAGGTCGCCTGCTTTGAAGTCTAAGAGGGTATCGCGGCGGAGGGACACTGAACCGTAGCATGGATTGTCGTACTCGTATCGGTTGTTTGCCTGTTGGAATGAACGTTTGTTGCTATATTATAGTAAAAGAGAATGAAAGCTGTACCGGTGGATAAGGCTTTGTCTGTGCTTATATAGAGACAATTTTCAAATATTTTACGCAGTCGATGATATTTTGGTCTATTCTTCTAGACAAAGCTATGTCTATCTAGGGTGATTATGCTAAACCTGATAGTGTGACGTAAGCCGTAAACAGCGGCAAAATATCACATTTCTTATGAAGGAACTAAACAACCTCACATTAGCTCTCAGGAACAAAATTAATAGCGGTAGCTCTTTACCTGTTGGAAATGCAATTGCTTCTGTTTATCGACTAGAATTTGTCTAAGTGCTTTGGCTATCGGTAGTTCTTCTGCGTCGACCAACCAGTAAATGAACTCCATTATCTCTTGCATCAGCGGGCAGTCCAAATCGCTCATGCTGAAAGAGGATTTTGATTAAAATGTGTATAAAAAGCGTCAAGATAAATTTACAAAAAAACTACATAAAGTAGTTTATTTCTGATAAAATAAAATGTTTAAAATATAATATCGAGTTCTCAAGATCCCGAAATAGCTCAAAGCTCATTAGCTCAAAGCTGTATTACAGGACCCAAGACTTAACACTTCGAGTGGTGAAATCACACCGTATGTGTTTTCTACAAGTGACTAATATGCGTAAATCCACACTAGCCCAGCGGCTGAGAAAATACAGATCTGTGTGACTCAGCACAGCTGTAATGTTTTTCGAACGAAACGCATGTGCGGCGCAACACAACCACTGTGTAGAGCGGCAGCACGAATATCTTAGGTTAAAAAAAAGATAGCAGTCGTCGAAAAAAGTTCGCAGTCAAATTGTTAAAAGATTGATTTTACTTTGTACCATAGTAACTTTAGAAAGGCTGCCCTGTTTATCTGTTATTAGAAAACTCAATATAGTCATGGATTTGCAACAACAGACAAACACACAGACACACACGTTTTACTTAACCCTTCTTGCGTTGGTTATTAACAATACCCACGTGATGAGTCCGCCATTCTCAACCATACTGTGTCATAAATCATAATGATAAACATTACAACTGTTATGAAATTTACCCACTTCTAGGTCTAAGCCTCCTTTATAACTTGCCAGACTCTGTCCTATGCCCTTCGCCTCTAGGAGTACCCAACGCCTTTACAATACCATGTCACAACGTAGAATAAACTTACGTCAAATCGTTTACGACTCTCGTCAACAAACTAAGCGTGGATCTAAGCTCGTGCGGCCGCGACTTGAAGTGGTTAGCGCGTCGCACCAAGCGAGCGACTAGCCCGCTAGGCGACACCCATGTTCTGTATGTAGCTAGGAACGCCTCTTGGTACGCGAAATCTGTATCAGAGATTTTGGGTTATGCTTTGTAGGTTGGAATGGTAAACTACTTGCTTGTGAGTGCTGTTAGCTTACCCCTTTCTAGCCTCTGATGAAAATATACCCTCTTTATATTTGATATCACTAGATCGTTATTGTTATAGACGCGCGTTAGAACGTTATCTAAGTTTGAAATGTAATGCTGTACCAATTTAGTGACGTATAAAGAATATCAAATCAACCAATGGTTATTAGTTATTAGATATATTATTTTTTACAGCACTCAGAATAAATAGTTTACCAAGAAAGCCAAAAATAAGCAGGTAACGCATTTTTGAAGACATTTCTGATATATAATTATCAGCAACTATGTATCTAAACTTCAAAAATAGTTCCGTTGTGCTATGCAAAGCTCAAAACTGGTTGATGGGCTATATTTCTATATTGACTTTATGCCATTCCAAAGCTTGTACGGCGGGAAAAGTGAAAAGTATTGCAAGTGGTAGAAAAACATGTAAGTTATCAGAATTTCACAAGCAAGAGAAGCAAAGCGACAAGTAAGTATTAGTAAAACATAACCAGCGTATCTCTCTGCCCCATTAACGAATGATCAACTTACACTCGTCCGATTCTGTAAGAGAGTAAGATAGGTGTGAGAGGTTAGAATAGAAGCATGAAAGACATCATAAATGAATATCAAGTTTATTTGGTTTCTGTTGACCCGAATGCCATCACCCTGATGATAATGCAAGTTTATTATTTATTTCCATTCCATATAAATGTTACTGAATAGTATGTTTTTCAAGTGGATGTTTCAATTACAACATGCCTGATATTGAACATTATGCATGAAGGGTTGGATAACAAATGTGCCCTTTCTCACCGGGACGCCACGGCGGCGTTCAAAACTATTGTATGGTAGACGACGTTGCCAAACCGTCGCAAGTGAGTAAGGAGCTAACACGAAAAAGCGACGCTGTACGCTCTTTGATTCAAAATATGACTTTATTTACTTCGGAAAAAGGTACAAATTTTATTGAAATAATTTGAAAATACCCAACCGCGCCAAGTTGCGCCGCTCTTGCGCCATTTGTATCTTTTTGTGTAGTAAATCAAGTTATATTTTGAATCAAAGTGCGCGCAGCGTTGCGTAGCGTCGCGTCTGGGTGTGAGCTGACCCTTAGCTGTCATATACTCGTAATAAGAATGAATAGTTTTGTAGTTGCCAGCGACGCGACACGTTCCGGTTCTGACGAACTTAGTTTATTTTTAAATTGGTTTAAAGTATTAATTTTCCTCATCCGACACAAATAACAATACTGATGATGATAACAAAAAGCACTTATAATGGGAATTTCTCATCTATCAGAAGGCGACAGAACATTGTCATAGTAAATATTTTACCACTCACTTTCCGGTAAAATCCGCGCTCTCTCAAAATGGGGTGAAAAACAAGTCAAAGTAGATACTATCAAGTTTAACAACATTGACCCATTTTGAGAATAAATCTCAGTCACTTTCACAAAAATAACAAAATTTAAACTTTAAAATGACGCCATCCCATTCTGATCGCGCGCGGATTATGTCATAAAGTGTGGTGTTCTGAGGTTTCCTATTATAAGTGATTTGAGTGTTATTTATTAACCATGATAGTTTCCAAGGTTTGCTAATAATGATATAACAGATGATCTTACCTTTGGTAGCTTTAGTAGCGAGGACTATAAGCGCGTCAGGATGGCCGCCTCTGACTTCTGGTCCGTCTTTGCTAGGGCCCTTGAGGACCAGCCATTGGCTGATGTCGGTCTGGAGGACGATATCGTCGGGGTCCGCAGGGGCTTGTGGGGCCTCTTCGGTGTTTTGTGGGGGCTGTTCTGCGCTGCTTTCACTTCTCTGAGATCTCTGAAAACAATTTTTTTTACTTTTAGCTACAGCACACAGTATCATCATGCCCCAAGCTAAGCAGAGCTTTTGTTATAGTACTAGATGACTGATATACCTAATGCAATAGATTACATAGGTAGATTTTTTTATTATACATAGATAACGACCAGAACACCCGGAACAAATATCTGATTCGTACACACAATTATTCCCGAGGCGGGATTCGAACCCGCGCGCAGGCGGACTTTCACCCACCGCGCCATTGAGGTCGTCTTTAGTACGTAGAACGTGTGGCGTTTGTCACTTCGTTATTAGCCAAATGGTTGCAAGGCTCTAGGCGCTAAGCAAACCGCCTGTCATAGCGTTTGTAGCCTTCGGTTAGTAACCGTAAGTACCTGTGATGGAACTGGTGACGGTGTGGGCGGGTGTTGGACTAGCATCTCCAATTCATCCTCGAGCGGGAATTTTCCTGGTGTGGTCACGCTGACGAATGAGTCGTCGGAGTGCTGAAACAAAAGGGAACCGTGACGTAACATGGGCCTTAAAGTGTGAAAACAGGCTTTTACCTGTACCCGAATCAATTATTTATGTATTGAATAAAACAATGGCTACCTTTTTTTCGCAGAAATCAGTTTCCGGGTAGAAATAACCTTATAAACAACGCGTGCGAAGCCGCGGGCTGAGACTATATAGTTTCTTTTTTATTTAGAAAATTTCAGATTTTCTGATTTCAAAAACTTTATTTCATTAGGCTTACAATATAAGCACATATAAAAATAAGGTGTTTTTGATTTTATCTTCACTTACTTTTTTTGTCACTACATTACCTATAAATTGTACTTACAACATTGTTGATAAGAGTCTCATCAGTGGAACTATGAGAGTTATGAGAGTTGTGGGAGGAGGGCCGAGGCGACGGCGGCGGTAGGAGTTCGTTGCTCGAGTTCACAATCAACTTCGTCTTCAGTTTGGGCGGCAGCGCGGGCGGCTCGATTGGTATCGGACTAGTGCCGCTAGATGTCGTCATACTAACGCTGTCTTCTGATCCACTGTGGAAAACAAACATGTTAGAAAAACCTTTACGCGTTCACTGCCAATCTTCAGCGATCCACTATGCAAAGTGCTTACGTCGGTGGCATTCAAAGTTAAAACGACCAGAGTTCGGTGAGTCGATAGTATTTGTGTTTTGATACAGCGCCTTTAGTATGCTGATATGAAACTACTCGATATCATGCGAGTAGTTTCATATCCAAAAATTAAAGATATTCGTCAGTCGACACTATCACCTCACCAAACACATGGCTCTGCGTGGCTTCCTAAACGTAGCTTTTGGTCTCAATTCTTTCTATTCTTGATTGCATTGCTACACAACTCAACAAAACACACATGTTGTTTTTTTTTTAGTTTGATCACTTTGATCACATATTTTGTTTCTCACCAGTGATTATTAATATTTTGAGAAGTAAATAAATATCTTAAACCTTAAAGAACGGGATAGCAGCATTTTCTGTTTTATAAAATTATTTTAATTTAGCTTAGTATAATGCAATAAGAATCGACAACATTGCTCCAAAATAATACAAATGTTCTCGGAACCAAAAGGTATAACCAAAAGATATATATATATATATATTGAAGAAACGAGAAAAACCTTAGAACAATAGAGGTCACTTATAAATATCAGAGGGCGCACAGATTTGCAATAAATGATGAGTAAAAATTTACGTTAGACGCAGTTAGTTTTTTGTTGCTTTAGTCGACTTTGATTTGACACCTGGATTCCGAGTACAGTATTTTTTTATAATTAACCCAGCTCGTCTACAACTGACTTAAAATTCGTGTATTTTTAAGAAATCGACTTTTTTAAGTGTATTTACAAAAATAAAAAATGTATATATTTACAAATTGAGTCTTTACCTTAAAGGTGGATTATTTCCCAAGTGTTGCATTGTAAACGATGAAGCCAGCGATCTCTGAACTTGTCTCTGAACAGTTATTGCTCCTGCGTTTGTATGTTGTGCGCTGAAAATACAAAATAAACAATTAAAACAAATTTACTTACCCCTTTACTTGTAATGCTGAATGTTTCTGACTGTACCATTAAAATATTTATGTAGCGAATTGTCATTGAGTTTTACTTCGGTGATACTTTCACGCCTTTTAGAGTTCTACTTGACTGATTTAAGGTACCGCGTGACGGTAGTAGAAACAATTTATTACCTGGCCAAATTGTAAGTGTGGATGGAATGTCGGAACATATCCGGCGGGGCCGCCGCGTTGTGACTGCAGTTACCCAACATTTCCATGTACGCCATTACTGGAAAATATCAATAATTTAAATGGCAGAACTTACAGAATATTGGTGTCCGTCTTACGTAGTTACGAAGAGGCTTACTGTAAACTGTGTGTCAATGTCAAGGTAGGTTACGAGACAAAAAAAGATTAGAAGCCCCTCCAAAACAAACGAACACCACACCAATATTTGTTAGTTAAACGAAACACTAATAGCAAGGCGAAACGTGCGTCGAGCAGTCGGGTCGCCGTGAAACAGCAAGGAAACGTGATCGTAATGAAGCGCTAAGAGCATCCATCATCTGTGATAATGATAATTAGCGACTAGAGCCGTGTTCTCGTGGCGCTAACCGATTGATGGTTGCTGCTACACGGGCAATTTTATAGGCAATTTCTTTCGAACACTGAGTCTGTAAAGCGATTAAGAATAATTGTCTAGTTTTTGTCCTAGTGCCTTTTTTACGTCTTTAATTGATAGTTTACTGTACAACAAACTGAGAATTCCTGAATTAGTAACGCGTGACCCGAGAGCTGGTGAGTATCTGGCGCTGCGCATCAGATTTGCCATATAGCGAGCAATGCAGCCAGCGTCTTGGGGACGTTTCCGTCTGGTATTGATATGAATCAGATGAGCTACCTGTATATTGTTACCTACAGTCTATAATCAGCTCAATTGTTTCATTTGTTATTAAAATAAAGTTATCATGTTTTAATTTTTCTATTTGACTTTGTAAATAAAGATCTTTAAAGATAAAAAAAACCTGATTTAAGTAATAATAATAACGTACTTCTAAACTCATTAATTTACCACAATATATAATGCGTCGTCCAGAATTGCTCGTCCGTGTAAAAGCATATAAATAAGCGCCGTAAGCCAATCAAACAGTATATTTATGTAAAGGGCATGTCTACCGAGACAGCAAGCTCTGTGTCTACCATGACTTTGACAATGAACTACGATTCCCGCATGAGTGGAACTAAACAAGGCCTCAGTACCGTATAAGGTGACAATAAAACGATGAGTTTATTGCGTTTCCGCTTTTAGATGATAATTCTGCTTGCGTTTCACGGTCAAGAACATGCAGATGTTCTTGGCAAGATTGCGATATGGCGATTTCCTGTCATAGTAGATGGAGTGATACAGACTTGATGATAACGTAATCCTATCAAAAACATAAATGTGAAATGAGAGCCAAGTTCTATATTATGCTATATGCCTAGTAGGTTGTCAACTTCAACGAAGAATCATAGTAGGCGGGAGACTTGATGATACTGTTATGTTTTGTGACAAAGCTGTGTGATTAAGCACGCACTTATTTCTTTTGCTTTTATTATTTTGATATTCCATCGGTACTTATCTCCGAGGAAATGTCAAATTTCTTATTAGAAGCGAATGTGAAATGTAGGGCCGAAGTTTAGAGAGATTTAAACGTGGATCTAAAACACTGACATTGGCGGTGAATGTGCTAAAGAGCGCTTCATGCAAACCACTCACCGCTGTATGCGACGCTTTGGAACACTGCCGCGCCGCACCGGCACAAACAAACATGCCATTATACCCCACAATATTCATACATTGAATACCAATCACAATACAAATAACAGTACGGACGCGATAAAACTAAACGCCATCCAAAATATCCTCCTACATTCAAATTCCTTTTGGCCGTTACCAGACGAAAACTTCACTCAGATAAATATTTTAAACTTACGCGATCTGAACACATAATTATTATATGTACTAAACGGGTATTTATCACGTTTATTTAGAGGTACATAATTTTTAGTGACGTTAAATGGGATAGGTTAAGACGTTAGGTAAAAAAACGAGATAAATACCCGTTAAATACTTACTTCCTCACACAATCTCCTGAGATAATTTTGAGAGAGAGATTTTGAGATTTTTAACCGTGTAGCATGGAAATGATAGCATCTGTTCTGAACTATCTTCTTAATAATGCTGCAAACTTTGTGAAACATATACCTACAATAAGGACACATATAATCCAAATTCCTAGCAACTGTCCGTACTGTTTATCTGCACGTGAACCAAGCTTCCCAGATACCAGAAGTGACAGAAATAGATATGACATTTAGGTGCAACAGTTTACCTTAAACTGCCATGTGAAACATATTAAGGCTAAACGAGTCAAAGGCGCGAACTCATCGGTAACCTAAATGTATGCATCACCTGACAAAGTGTGCCGAAATGACGCGCTAGGATGAAATAGGAACACTAGGATTCATTCATAAAACGATGACGTAAAAAGATAGGAACAGAAGACCTTAGAAGGTTTTGGGTGTATAGTAAGCATTCTGTTTATATATGATGTGATGACATAATGACACACATCAAACAGTGTAGTACCCTTCCACGTTTGTAATCAAAGATGCGACTCGTTTAATCTTAACTGCGGGCAATGGCTCATGTGTGAACGTTTCATAAATTCTAGCAACTTTCCATTGCACTTTGCACTTTGATTGACGTCCATGCCATGCACAAGACATTCCATAAAGGCAGGTTTAGTGCAGATATATTTTTATTTAATAGCCAAGTAAATGAAGCGTGTCGTATAAGAATCCCAAATCCAAATGATGAGTGTTTGCGTCTACCGAATGGAATGTGTCCTAATCGATTTAATAATTGGATTATATTGTTGTTCCAAAAAGTTCTGTTGGTTATGTTGCAGTCTTTTTTAATTCGGTCGTTTAGGGATGGCAGGTTCTTTACTGCTGTGGTATAAGTAAAGTTTAGTTTGTATACCAATATAGACGACATTATTAAGAATAACAAACCCGAACTGTTGTTTAAAAACTACTTGCCTTTAGTAAAAGCGTGTGGGAACCATACGAATCCGACAAGAACAAGATCTATGAGATAATGCATGTTTATATTTCTACAAAAATGATTACTTATGCGTATTGCTGCTCGCTTGCAAGTCTACATGAGGCACGAAGCATTATAAGTAAGCAACTAGAACAATTCAATTCGGAAGGCGCAATACCATTTCAATTCCCGGTCTCTACCTGACAAAGCATATTTTCATACCATTTCACATCAACTCAGGGGTTAACAATATAGTTTATCCCAAAAAAGCCCGCACTATAGGGCTATAGTAGGCCTATGATTTAGTTCTGATTGTTTGTTAGGGGTGCGTTTCCACCAAAGCTGTGCCCGGTAGCTAATCGGTTAAATATGGGAAACATAAGCAATAGAAACGCTTGTAGTGAAAATAAAGCGATCCTATTGGTTGGGTTTGATACCGCTTGGTTTGTCAGTGGTGGCAACGCTATTTAAGATCAGGTCTACTAGAAAACGAATTACCAAATTTCGGGTGTCGGATCGCACGATCCTACTATGAATATTCTTTGGAGGACCGCTTCTCTACTTCGACGATTATTAAAATGATTTGACATTTATATTTTAAAGTCCGAAATAAATGGTTTTTGATAACGCGCAGGAACTTACTTGATAGTAAGGAGCAAGAGCGGATCAGAAACGATAGGCGTCAGTTGAGAAACACGTCCGAAGCAAGTTGATGGAGAAGGGAGTGCGTTGTTCTCGTCATCCGAAACTTCGTAGTCATCAAAGTAGTCTAGGATTAGATCTAGGTTGTATGTCTATGGTTTAATATGTTATACTGACTGTGTTTCTTCTTTAGGGGCAACGGCGGCGGCCGCGGCGGGTGGTGGTCTGCGAGCGTGTGCGGCCGCGCCTCACCGTGCAGCGAACAAATGGGAGCAGGCCTGAGAAGATAACTAGATTAACTTCTATAATACAATGCTTGGGGCCAGCTGGCTCGAGAAAGCCTTTGCCCAGTTGTAACAACTGGACACACAACGCTTTTTGTAATTGTAAAGCCGAATACTGATCGGTGTTACAGGCGTAATGTGCCATTCGCAGCGAGCATGATACGTTACACCGTATGCTAAATTCTGTCGCGTTGGTTGTTGATAAAAAGCAATTAGTTACGATATTATGTTAGTTACTAAGTTAAAAACTACGGTGACTTCTGTAAACCACTAAGGCGCTATGCACACTCTCAACTTTAGTAAAAAACTGGTCAACTTTTTAGTAGGTATTTTTTGAATAATACTTATTCTTTAACTGTGTCGGGTTCTATAAAGGCGCATAATAAGATCTAGTCTAATAATATAAAATGTTAATTGCGAATTGCCGCAATAGTTGTTCTGTCTGCACAGATGTCTGCGTCTAAGATGAACTGCGGTTAGGATTCGATTTCAATCATTTGATACATCAATATAATATTTTCACATATTGTAATATACGCATAACATAAATGCGTACGCTACTTGTACCTCCTCGAAAAATAAACAATGAAAAGATAAGAACTCTTAAAACTGGATTGATGCAACTGTATTATAGCACTTACAATGCGTATAATTAGTTACAAGTAAGATAAGACCGCAATGGCTGTTTCCCACTCAAGGTTGTATGTTGTAACTCAAATCGCTCACCAGATTTTAGTGTACCTGTCGTAAGCACAGGCAGCGACCAAAGTAAATAAACTTTCAAATACTTGCACTTTACATTCTTACAGCGCGTTTCATTGGGCACATAACAATGACCAACTAATTACCAATGAGTTGCAATTTTTCAACAGAGTACAAAACATAACAAATAATTTCGTTAATTAAAATAACTTATAAATTACGTGCATCACTTTTACCGAGGATATAACCAAGAAATGATTAATTTTTCCTTTAATATTTTCCTTTCTCCTATTAATATTTTCTGTACTATGGTAAAGATAAAGATAAAATTTATCTTTATATTTACCTTAAATCAAAATAACTTTCCCACCCCCGTGCAAAGCTCACCTGATTTCAACAGTAGGGAAGTTCTGTTGCACATCAGCGCGTATGTTGCGTCGCGTCTTAGCCGGCAGTTCCGGCGGGGTTTCGCTGCCGTCTGACGTTATGCTGGCTAGTCTGTTCGACGTAAACAACGTTACTAAACATTACGCCTATTGCGAGAGGCTGGTAACCACCGCCGAAATCAAAAGATGGTTCGTGTCTTACAAGGCTTTTCTAATCTTGTAGGTATCTTCTGTAGTATAGTAACGATTTGTGCAGAAATTGATTGTTACAAAATTTGTTCTTGTTACGCTGTAGTTACAGAAAAATGGCTCGTGTCTAACAAGGCTTTGCTTAATATTGTTCTATCGTAAGAGATTTGGTGTGCAGTGAAGTTTGTTACAAGAGTCTATTGCAAGATTACAATCGAGGTCATTGTGTAGCGATGAAAAATCAACAAACAATAACTTAATTAGGAATTCTAATTAAGATAATAATCATGTTTCTGATATATTTTTATGGAAATCATTATAACAACATCTTAGGTGTACTTGCAGATGTCAAAAGTATAATTTAAGTGTTTACCGCCACCATTTTAATCTTAAATTTACATCTATCATGCCTAATGTATGTGAAGATTTCGAATGTGTGTGTGAATGTTTGTGCTTCTGTGCGTATTAATCTGCACATTGAATACCATGTTAATCAATGTCACTCACCGCAAGTTAAAACACCAATGGATAAAACAGCATCAATTTGCCTAGACGCACGTTTTATGTGCAATTTCTCAGAATCTAGAGCAATTTCCTCCCGTCTCTATCAATTATCCACGAAAGTAGCAATCGTCGTCACGCAAGGCAAATTCAGGCTGCTATCCGATACAAAACACGTGATCGTTTTTGATACATGCTGTGCTGTTGTGCTTTATATCTATACTATTGATTAGTTTATTGGGATCTTTAGATTATTTGTCTTTAACAAAAAGAGAGTGTGAACTAGTTCTCTAATGGAAATGTTCGAAGGTTAAGGGTGCGAGGCAGATGAGCGGCGTGTCTAATAGTGAAAGTCAACCTGTTGGTGGATTTAGATACATTATGCTGCTAAGGCAAAGTGCCTTTTCATACGTCCCGTGCGCCAGGTACCCGGCGGTATAATGTATGGGCATGTTCGATAGATAGATAGATTATGTTTATTTATTGTTACAATTTTTTTACATTTTACCCTTGATAGCGTTTTAAATCCTAACATAGGTTTAACTAGACACTAGGGTTCTCTTAACAATACTTAAATAAAATTAGATAGCTTTCTTGAAAGCAAATTACTTTTGCATACATATTACTACCGCACCGGCTATCCGGCAACCGGGACGTATAAAAACCCACTAAAGCTACACTTTGGAAGTATCAAAAATGTATCACATGTTTTTCAAGCCTAAGCACATAAAGGCAAAGGTTTTTTGCAACATAGAACATAGAGTATAAGACAGAACACTCACTTTGAAAGGTGCGTTGTTATATTGTTCAGATTTGTTACATTCATACGGCTCTCAAAGCTCTGTACCGTGCACCTGACTTCGCTCACACAGTCTGTACTGTTAAAAGTACTGCAAAAACAACACATTAAGCTTTGAGACGAACTGCATTAAATTACCTCATTCGACATTGGTCCAGACAATTTGCAATCGAAGTAACTTTAACAGGCTTAGCATGATCGCAACGTTTTGTCTAAGGTCAGGATCATCAAATGCGTAAAATATTTGAAATTATCTTGTTTAACTCTACGTTTAACTTCAATAATATACGCATTGAATGACATTTTTCTCTTTTCGAGCATAGACAGAGCTCGTCAAAGTTGCTCATGCTATCCGTGCAGGACTTCAAACGATAGAAATCAATCGAAAATTTAAAGCTATTAACTTGTTTTAAATTTGCCTCGATTGCAACTTATCCAGCCCCAATAAAATAGTGATACAATTTCAATCAACATTATTTAGATTCAAAAAGGTTAATAAGGTGCAAATCAGTGTAAAAAACATAACAGAGAAACAAAACTCACAACCAGTATTCTCAGATAAAATCCACGAGATGAAATTACGTTTCGAAGGAATAGGTTCATTATTGGTGTTGTTCAAAATGGTGGCGCTGTAATGTGATCTACCAGTCAAATAGTAAACAGAGCTTGCAATCAGATCATACTTAATAATCAATAATATATAATTAATTTATAACAAATAACTAACATGTCGCCATAAATTTTTAAACATTAATAAGACTCAAAAATAAATAGATCACCAATCGCGCACGTCGCCTCGCCCGCGTATGGCATACTTAGTACTTTGTTAATCTGTCTGCTTGCGAGTCCTATTGTGTTTTTTATTAAGACGGTACCCCGAGGCAAATTGGCGCCGCCACCTATTTTAGCAGAGATACGAAGTCAGCCTTGATAGCCACACCAAACAATATTTTCGCATCTATACATAAAATAACGGGTATCTCAAAATGCCCAATGAATTTTAGATATTTACTTTGTTCAACGAAATAATAAGATAAAATAGATGGCGGTGCTAGTGTGCCTCGAGGTACGGCCTTAATATACAGATGTAAATAGACCGTTTCTTTTTTAGCTCAAACCTATCATATAATTTCAGTCACACTTACGTCGATTACCTAATTTGTATTATAGGTGTTTATGGGTATTGCACAGCGCCACCACGCGGAAAAAAACAGAAAACAACAAGTCCGTAACCCTTTGAAATTAAACTCATCTCGTAGTTTCTTTCCATTCATTGAATAGAAGTTAAGGATAGTAGAAAAAAACAAATTACCTATCCGCATGGCTGGAATAGTGGTGAGAAGAAAACGAAGACGTGAAGCTGTGTTCTGTGGAAATCTCTGAATGACCCACAGACACAAAACCAGACTCGTTCGAGAAACTTAAACAAAGCAAACAGACAAATAAGACACAGAATATAAAAGCACGACAACCACCGTTAGAAAAAAACTTTCCATAGTTCGAAAGACTAGAGGCAGAGAGAGATTAGTTTGTCTTGAATGAAACAGGCGTTTTATTACATTCAAAAACAATGATAGTTAATATTTTCCATTTTGATAAAAAATCTTACTTATCTCAAAAATTGTTGCCAGTATTATGTACTTAGTTTGTTTAAGGACTACTTTCTAAGCACAAGAGCCTCTCGCCTTGCCAATAACTCGGTGGATGTCGCACCAAAATAATAACACAAGCTTAGAGCAGAGACAGCCAGAAACACACGTTCACATAAATCAAACAGAGAAAATTGCGTGTGTAAAATAAATAATAGATAATAAAAATAGACTAAACTCAGCAAAATAAAAAAGAGTTTTCCTGCTTTATTAGTGTTTGAATTTAAATAATCTCTCCCAAAACAGACCTATAAATATTGAAGTTTATTAAAGTGTTCGACTTGAAACTATAAATATTATAAAATGCATATAAAACACTACATACTGGACATACCGATTGTGGTTCGACTGAGTATTGTTATGATTTGTATTCATGTGCGACTCGTGGGAATCTACGGACGCTCGCAGTTCTCCGTTGCCGCATCTACAAATACCTGAAATAAAACTAAAATTAGTATCTTAGAAACATTGTTTCAATAGTAAATACTAGTTCTAATTTTTTTCTATTCATTGGTAGGAACTTTTTTTTTTGATAAAGATTCATGATAACGTATTTATTAAAAATGTTGTACACCTATCACAACAAATGCGATACACAAACCACACCTTTTATAGCTTTAACAACATAATACTGGAAAGACCAATCTTATGCAAGAGTTTAAAGACCTCGCGACTTTTATTTGACACTCAAATTATGATACTGCCTTACTCCCACACATGTGCCTGCAGCCTCAACCCATTCATTGCAATTTAATGGCAGACATATTTTAAAGCAATATATTCGTATTTTATATATGTATTGACATGACACGTTTATTTTTTGGACTGGTCTACCCTAGACCGCATTTATGGAAAGAGAGAAGGAATGACTCTGCTCTTTCCATACATTGCGGTCTAGGGTATACCAGTCCACTTGAGACAAAGTCATATTTATCGAGCTGTGGGATTTAGTTAGCATCTTACAAAATATACAATTTTGTTCATACTACTATGTGGGCCGATTCAGACTGAATATTATTAGTTTAGATTTATAGTTTAATTTAAAATATGGTTGTTTAAAAAAGCTTACTGAGAATATCTGAGTTTGGCGGCGTTGTGAACACGTGATCATGGTTGGAGTCATTCAAGTTTGAGTTGCGATCTTCATCGTTTGACACATTCAGCATCGAGTCCAAGGAACCACTGCTGTGTGACTGCAGGGAAAGTCTGAAATAAACCATATTAACAACCATTAGAGTCGATTTTCGAAAAAAAACTTGTCTACACAATGTTATAGAGGTATGTAGACTAGGTTAAGGTTGTCGCAGATCAGAGGCGCACTGTTACCGCTCGGTACAATAGTGTGCATTGAAATATGAACTATAACTCGTTACATTAACATGCATAGGATATTGACGGCATCAGATGACAGACCGCTCGCGGGCCACTCAGCTTGTGGAAAGCCAAGCCAATTAGTACTGTAAAATGTTTCGATACATTTACAGTAATATCTTATACCTAACGAGTATAAGACCATATTTGAATGAGCATTTTTGTGCTGTGTAGTGCTGGATTAATGTGCGCAGAGCTATATCCCTGACTGGTATAGGCTATTTCATTTACCTAACGAATGAGCGAAGCCGCAAATAATGCATAAAAAGATAGGCAATCAATTTTAAAGAATAGTTACAATTCAGGCGAATCTCGACGTTAGTACAGTTATGTTTTTGCACAAATAATATAAATCATAACTCAGATAGTACCTTGAAATTTTAAATCTAGAGCAGGCAAACTAAATAGTGCCCTAATTTTCTTCCATTACAAACCAACTCTGAGTCATTGCTCTCACATGAGTTGTTGATCTTATGACCGGATTATCTCTTATCTCTGTGAGTCAAGGTGCTATTTAGAGCTTTTTATCTCATCTGAATGTTGAAGATCGAGAATTACATCGATTGATGTTACATCATCTATCATTATGTCTTACATTTTTGTATCTGACGTGTGACTCAACTATATTCATATAGCCAATGATGTTATATATACGTAGATACGTTGTACCGAGGTCTGCCTAACAAGACGAAAATCAGGTACGTGCCTGAATTGAACTCAGTCCGTCTTGCTCCTGGCCGCGACGCGGACGTACGTTGAAGCGGGATTTTGGAGTATAAAAAATATTAAAATGACCATGTTGCGCGTTAAGAAAGTGCAATACTTACTATGGGACGGTTGTGAAAAGCAAGAAGGATGTGTCTTTTTATGTATTCTATTTGTTTTGTACTGTTTCAAATGGAAAATCATAAAATAAATTTAATTTTACTCAAAAATCAATGCCGCGCGTTTGCCGCTTTGCCACCTACACGAACGAGACAAGTAATTCGTGCGTTGCGTTTATGAGTGACAGAGATAAGGCCATATGATGTGCGGCGTCTCGTCTGTTCGAACTAAAATCACTGCCGCGCTGTTGCCGCTTTGCCACCAACACGAACGAGACAAGCAATGCGTTACGTTTATGAGTGACAGAGATAATGCCATGCGGCGTTGTATGTTCGAACATCGACGCTAGGTATGTACCTATGGTAAAATATCGCAATGTTTTTATTTCTTTACAATGAGTATGACGTCTCTATATGTAAAATCTCTTTGCATATAGCATAAGTTATTGACAACAATAAAATCATAATCAATCCTCAACTTCAACTACGTTGCGCTTTCTGCCTTTGGCCCGAATCAACCATTTTCTCAATGCACTTTCAAATGCTGTCAGACAGAGTTTCTAATACTAAGGTGAGTAGCCTTATAATTAAGTGAGGTCGGGTTCAAGTGGAAGTCAACAGTATTGACTACAAACCTGTCAATGGACAAGCCCAATAGGGAGCTGTCGTTGGCAGACTTGCGCTTCGGAGGCAGGGGTGGGGCCAACTCGATTTTCCTGTAACAAAATTACACTCTCACTTAGCGAATAGAAGTGAAATTGAACTTAGGTTTGCAAGCTATCATAGTGCGCACCAAAGGGAAAGAATCCATGACCCTAACGGACTCTTTAGTTAAAACGCTTGCCATGTGAGTACACAGTTACCATAGACGAATTGCTAGGACAGCATCATCAGCAGATATAAAATTGTTTAAAATCCATTACTAACAACAATTAACGGCTTTATTTATTGCTAAATATGGTAAGATAATCAATCACTGTTAGTTCAGTGTTTGCTTCTACCAGGTTTTAAATATCTACATAATAATCATTGACATGTCGCGAAAAAGTATGAGGCGTTAACGATGATCAAGTTTGTTTATCAGACGTGCGGGACCAATTAAAGCTGCAGTCATGAACCACTGACATAACGAGTTTCGCTTCTACGCGACGCCTATTTACTTAACGCATAACTTTTGCAACCTGTTGCTAGTAGAAAGCTAGAAATGGATATTGCCTCTAGAATTTCACCATATACATTTCATATGGCAAGTTAGTTATAGGCCTTTAGTCGCGGCAGGATGGGTTTCCTGACCAAGCGAAAGTTGTTGGAGTGGATGCACTTTAAGCGGCATGCTGTTATGATCACACGCCTGATAGCTATTAAAAGGCAACAAGCTATTATATAGAATAGAAACGTATATTTGTAACTCAGACAGACAATATTAAAGAAAGGACAAATAAGAAAACAGTTTGCTAGATTTTTATTAAATTTCTTAGAGATTATTCAGAGTGAGAGGGCTTCCGCACTATGATAATTATTAAGCAACTTAAAGCTTAGTTTGCTAGAGTTAAAAACGGTCCCTGTTTCAGCATGAGTGTTACTCCTTGAAATATGTTAGTTCGCATAAAAGATTTATGTATTGCACAGATTGATTAACACAGATTTTCCTAATCTAGTCCTCCTTCTTCCCGCTAGTCTTCAAGTTTTAATTGACATTTTAACTTGCATTTCCGAGAGCTAAGCTATGAAGATTGCGATTAATTGCTAGCTGTGTGAATACCTTAGTTTTTTTTATTTTTTTTAATAATGCTGGACAATACACACAGCATTATCTAGTCCCATGGTAAGCAGAGTTTGTGTTATGGGTACTAGATAACTGATATGCATAATACAATACATTACATAGATAGATATTTTTATTATACATAGAAAACAACCAGAACACCCGGAACAAATATCTGCAGATCGTACACACAATTGTTCCGAGGCGGGAATCGAACCCGCAACCTCCTGCGTCGCAGGCGGACCTTCGCCCACCGCTCCACATCGGTCGTCAAAATTTTTTTTTTTTATTATTTCCCCACTTTACTAACAACTTAGGCTTCATTTCACAGCTCGTAGTGAGACCACTTGTAAACTTAAAAAAACCAGCCAAGTGCGAGTCGGACTCGCGCACGAAGGGTTCCGTACCATTATCTATAAAAACGGCCAAAAAATCAATGGGTACGGATCCCTAAAAACTAACTTTTTACGTAACTTTTATTACGTATTTTTATATAATTATAACGTATATATCAATAAAACTATCGAACGAGTATCTAATCCTGTTCGACCTTACATTTTAAAACCTACTTTTACTTTTTAATGTGGCATAAAATTAAAGTCTTGTCTGTTTTGACTATATTGGTTTCCTATTACGCGTATAATGACTTCCGCGGTCAACATTCCGCTATACCTTGAGAAGTTAAGAGCTACCACGATTTCATTATTTTTCGATTCTAGTATATATTAGAAGTATTTCCAAAGAACTTTGTAGTGCATATTATTATAGCTTTAATTATAGACATCATTAATTTTAAAACCATTGCACGGTTTTAAAATTATTATTTAACGCATACTACTTACTTAACGCAACGCAAATATTACTTATTGCGTCGAAGTTCCTCGTTACTATTTAATTACCTCGTTACTATTTAATTAAAGGTCTAAATTGCGAAGCGTATTTGAGCGGCCATAAAAAGCAAGACATTACTAATTTTATCTATACTTATTCCGATTCAAATACCTCGATATCTTTTGTAAACAAAGGAGTTACAAAACCCAAGGAATATTGGTGGAAAATATTTAACGACATTGGTACCACTGAAGCGAAACACAGAAGCTCGAAACAATTTTTGGTTTTGAAAGCTTCATCATATAATTGACTTTTCGTTCGAAAAAAAAAATTCAATATGAAGGTAAGTTTTGTTTTTTTTTTATTTTCTCACAATCGAAGTGAAAAGTTGAGTTTTTCACTCGGACCCATTATACCTCAGCCTTGTCATCGTCCCGCGCTACGTTCGGGTGCAAAACAAGAGTATTATGGGATTGGTTCAAATAACTATTATCATACCGCAAACTAGCGTACTAAGAGATCCAGTGGTCTGATGAGTCCTACTTATTTGCAACAAAACTATTATCATAATTTTCGAAGCGCGGCTTCGCTAGTTATTCTCAAATTAATGTATTTAGATTAGGTTTTTAAGTGTTCAGTGACGGTAATATTAGAATTGTTACAGTATGGCAAAATAAATAAATAATGATGGACAATATGGTCGATGACAGTAAACGAAATATTTGGTCGACATTAATTATTATTTTGATTAAAAAACTACAAAATACAGCAATCCGCCATGACACGTTTAACACAATTCAGACAATACCTAATTAATTACTGATCTGTGACAACATGTAGCGTACCGAAATTAAAATAGCATGTTTATAATCTAATTTTTTCCTTCAAAATTATTTTTTGCTTAATATGAATTATTTTGTGTATTCAGTATATGTCTAAAAACCTCTCTGAGAAGTTTCTCGAAATCAGTCATCAAGTCTATTCACAAAGCATCATCAAGCCATAATTAATTATAGGTCATCAATGTGCCAGGAAACCTACGGTTTCGCCAGGTTTCGAAAATATATTTTAATAAGATCTACCCGTGCAAATAACTTGTAAATTGTATAAGTCTTGTATTGAGTGACTTACCGGTTGGGTCGAGCCGGTTTCGGCGGCGGTGATTCTGGTGCATCCAATACCGATTCGGTAGAATGGGATGCTCGTACGCCGGCCGACTCAGAGCCTGGTTCCCCGGTCAGAAGCGAAAGCTCCTTAGGAGTTAGTGGTATATCTGAAAGATAAGATATTTTGTATAATAGCCGTTACTGACCTAAAAACAAGGTTCATAATTGGTAATTGTAGCCACAACTATGAAAAGTTCAATCATTTTATTACGTACAACAAAAGCTTCTATAGCTCATAGTGATGTTGAAAATTGTTTACGACTGTATCTAAATTGCCCATTTCTTCTTTTCAATCATCTATAGTGCTTTTTGCAACAATCAGTGCCCAATTTAGATAAATATATGAGTGGAACTAAAACTACAGCTGTATTCAAAACATTACGAAATTCGCAATGTTCAAAACGTACCGCATTAGAAACGGTTATAACGCAACGCAAATGCAATAACAACAGATTAGGCACACATCATTATGGGACAGACTTGTGTAGTGTAGATGGTATCTGTGCTTACGCAATCGTTCGTTACATGTGTCGTGTTGCGAACGCGACCACGAGACTTGATATATTGGCTACATTAGACAGGTTAATTAGGGTCTAAATGCTTGTCACATATTTATATGTAACGTCGTATTCATAGCAACAATGTAAGCAGCGTCTATCAAAATCAGGTCGTGTTTCATCATCATCACACTAAAATTATAAATGCGAAAGTTTGGATGTTAAATGGATGGATGTGTGGCTGAATGTTTGTTACTTCTTCACGCCAAAACTACTGCACAGATCGGGCTACAACTTTGCATACAGGCAGTTCATAACATAGTTCATACTACTTTTTATCCCATAAATCAGTGTCCAAGGGATATAAATAAATGTTAATCGTTTCCAAAGAAACAACGCATGCGAAGCCGCGGGCAGAAACCAGTTAGATATACCTACATAAGTAGACAATTATTCAAATCATTGTTGGTATTTGTAATTGCAACAATCGTTCTCGTGTGTTTATTCTTTGCATGCTTTGAGAACCATGACCTATATTACCGAACTGTAGGAGTACTTACTTATGTTATCTTGTTGTTCTTTGTAGAATCATAATAAACAATTTTCAAATATTTAGGTTTTACAAACCGAGCCGAGGCGTTCGTGGTTTAAGAATCAATTCATCCAATTCAACCGAGGATGTCGTAAGATCGACTTTGGGAACCTACCAGAGAAAGGGCTTTCATCTGTGTATTTTGAACAACACTACTGGGATCACCAATCCGCCTATCAGGCGTGATGACTATGGCAGACCCCGCCATGTTTGAAGGAGGCACGTCTCGCAGTTGACGTTTATGTGCTGAGTAGGAAGGTTTTACAAACGCAAACCCAAGATAGAGCTAACCAAGCTAAATGAAGAAATTTGTAAGCTCACCAGGCAAGGAATTCCTTTGCGTCGACGCTCTGGGCGAAACAAGCGCCGGCCGCGGCGACAACGCCGGTCGAGTCATATGCTGTTGCGCCAACGACGCCACCTCAGATACCGCCGTCGTCACGCCTTTGACCACCGAACTGACGTGTTCGGGCGACAGCGCCGCCGCAGACGTGTCCAACTCCTCGTTACCAGCATCAGCACGCAAACTGACGGCTGTGATCTCGTCGCAGAGACGTATTAACATCGCTAGGGCGGCGCATAGCCGTTTCACCGCGCTTATCAGCTGTGGTGACCGACTACAGTAAGGTTTTATTGCTGTAAGAAAGACCTTTTGTAAGTAAGGGCATTCAGAATTCGAAAGAATGAGTGATGAATGGACCTAGTATGGCATTTGTTTAGATTTTTGACAGTTTACGATGCCGCACCATTGCCTTTAACACTGCCAGAAACCGATGTTTACGGACAGTCCCGTCCGTAAAGAGCCCACTCACAGTGGAATCCGGACATAGCAGCGTTTGATTAACAAGTCATCAAATGAAATAACAAGTCATCGTCAGAATTAAATGGAATTATAATAGATTTATAACGAGTTATACCTATTTTTGTGGTTATTCTTGTCACTTTTTGGCTATCTACCCACAGACGTCGGGGAAAATGTAAAGTACTACTACTTTTACTACTCTACAAACTACAGTAATAGTTAGTAGGTATATAAACTATTATAGGACGGATAATGCGATTAAATAGTGTACAATTGTTATTATCTGTTTACCTTTGTGTATATTTGCAATAGATTCGAAAACAATAGTTCCATTGTCCGGGAGCATTTCCAGTTTTCGTTTGGTGATGACATCAGAAAAATGTTTTAGGCCAAAGGTCACCTGCAACAATATGCCAAATGTAGCGTCTACTCAGCACATATATAAACAAGAGGCAAAAGCATTAAAAAATGCTTCATTGGCACTAATATATCTGCAAATTGAAATTGTACGAGTTTGTAGACTGACAAAGTTTGCACAATTTACGATGATGAACTCTAAACCAATCAAATTTAAGTATGATCATTGATATTACAATTACTTTGGATGTATGTACTGACCTCTTTGACAAGTCTTTCCAATTCTTTGGCAGGTGTGATCTCCCCTTCGTCATTTGCGTTAGTTTTGTTCCCCATGCTCCGAAGTTTCGGACTAAGTGGGGAATGTGATCTGAAACAATTAGATCACTGTTATTATCCTTCTAAGTACTACGTAGAATACAAACTCAGAATAAATACACGTCATGTTTTGATATATGTACATATTTTCAATGATCCTATTTGTACGTAGGTAGTTAGGTACTTATTAGGAAACAGGTGGTACTTTTAAAAACGATCGAAGTTTACGGATTACGTCGATCGCAATACCAATCGTTTCGGATCTCTAAGAAATAAAAGTGAGTATCATTTTCAAAGGTATACACACATTGTTATCCACTTTCCTTATGGAGGTGGCCATGCAATGTCATGTGGCAAACGTTATTGTTGTTTCTTTTTTGTTAAGTGTATGTACATTATTTTGCCATGTTTGTAATATAAAGAATTGATCTCATATGGGAGTGACATAGTCCCTTTGTGACAAAACTCCATCAATAAATAAAGATATAAAAAATAAAGGTCCAGCAAGAACGGATCGTCTGTCCTTCGTTTTGTACTATCCGACGTCATACGTCAACGTCTTTCGTTTTTCAAAGTAGACCTCCTGGATCGGGAATACATAAAAATCCAATGTAACTATTTTTACCTCCCTGGTATCAAGTGCAAATGCTTTAAGTTTTCGTAAATTTTATGAGAATCCCTGGGGAGCGTCATTAGTTTCAAATTACTCGTACTCTTCACTTTTTCACACATATTTCACAGCTAATATCCTAACACTGCAGGCAGACAATAATCTAATGTTATCCCCGTTTTATCATGACCACTTTAAATTGTCCTCAAACAACTGCTTGATTACGAAGCTGGGTTTAAACTGAATCATTTAAATCGCAAGTCGACAAATCCCGTCCCCGCCCAGTGATTGACTACGTGCATTTATTTAATCATCGTAGTTCCCCTTGTAGGTAAATATTGTCGGTCATAGCTTAGATATTTGCTGTGTCAATAGTACTGTGCGTCCTCTTGCTTTGTTTTATTGTAACTACTTTGTATTTGGCGTACAATGAAAAGGGTACTCCAGTATATGTACAGTGACGTAGTGTAGTATTGCGTTTGCGGTCCACATAAGGTTACAGGAGAAACCCACGACGTTACAAGGATAATATGGACGTCAAGAAATGACGTAACTCCCTAGGCAGGAATTTTAAAATGATGATGTCAAGGTTCTTCAAATCCTGCAGAGGGTGATATCACAAAACTGTTACAATCGGTATTTTCGAGCCTTGAAATTGCTTTTATTTATTGCGCTTTGTGGAAGAGATAATGGCAATTTCATCAGGAATTTGAACTGAATTGCAAAAGTGGCTACTTTAAATGCAAACCCACACTGCACTATAGACATATGATAGGCAATACGCAACCAATAGGCACTATTCGTACTAACAAAACATGATTAATTTGAACCTGATAAAATCTAACCTAATCAGAATTTCACAACACAACTGATATAATCAAAACAAACTCCAATTAGTGTTTTGATCATTGATTTATAAGACATCAATCATTAATTCATTAAGGACTTAACATCTATTTTGGAAATGTATATCGTAACTAGTTCTGCCCGCGGCACTTTTTGTTTCCATGGAAACATTAAAAGGTAATTTCTATCTCATGGGAACTGTATCATCGGATAAAAAGTACCTAGCCTATGTTTGATCCCAGGCATATGTATATGCATGATATATGCAAAATATCAGCCTGATTCGTTCAGTAGTGTTGGTGTATGAAATATGTAGTAACAAACACCTAGCCATCCAAACTTGCGCATTTATAATAAGTAGGTATTAGTGTGATAAATAATTAGGTTTGTCGATCGATCATAAAAAATACCTTGAAACACAAGGAGTTTTTATAAGGTTCGACTAACGATCAGCAATAACATCAGATGGCAAACCGGTTTAGCCAACCAAATCTGTTTATGCTAAAATGTGATACTGTCAAAATAAAGCGAAGGAACGACCTTGTCCAATCGCTTAACAAGTGCGCAAGGACGTAGAAGCCACCGATCTCATCCAAATCCACTTTTAACACTTTGACTGCGGTTTTTTTTTGACGACTGCGATCTTTTTTTTTTACCTAAAAAATTCGTGCTGCCGCCGCACATGCGTTTCGTTCGAAAAATATTACAGCTCTGCTGAGTCACAAAGATCTGTATTTTCTTAGCCGCTGCGCTAGTGTGGATTTTCGCAGATTAGTCACTTGTAGAAAACTCATACCGTGCGTTTTCAGCACTCAAAGTGTTAACAAAAGGTAAATTCGTTATTCACTTTATGCATAGCAAATGTTTGTATTGTACGATATGCCAATCCGTTCCGAGTAATTTGGGTATTATCTATGTATAAAAAAAATCTAGTTTATCAGTCATCTAGTACCAATATCAGAAGCTCTGTTTAGCTTGGGGGCTAGATGATGATGTGTGGATTGTCCAAATGTCCAGTTCTAAATTTTTCCACATTTAAAAACAAGATTTACAAACCTAACCTTTGTAAATCTTGTTTTTAAATGCGGAAAAATTTAGAACTAATCACTTAGTTTTGAACGTGTTAAAACTCACAGAACACACATGAAAGCGAATGCGTAGTAGGTAAACATCAAAAGAGCTATTATCAAAAACCCCGGGCAATGTACTTAATATCCGGCAAGTATTTGTTCATACGACACATAGGAAGGTAACATTTATCCAATTCGTACCGTTTTCCATTGTTAGCAAATCTCCTCTGCAGTTTGTTCGTGCGTTTATTGAACCAATCACCCATTGGCGATCGTAGTCTCACCGCGTTAGCCATTTAGAGCAAACACCGCACCTGCACTAGTAGAACACTCACTAGCCGGCCTTAGTTTCCACTCTGCCACTTTCAAGCTCACCGCCAATGAAGAATTTAAGAGACAATAGATAATTTTATCACGATGATGGTGGTCATCGCGCCGACGTGAAATTGTAATCACTTAGCATTGCACGCACTACACTAATGAGATTTCAACCAACTGGGCTAATGAGAATGACAGTACCGTAGCAATCATGACTCATATCAGAACAACATTTAGTGCAATGTCCACGTTAACGACATAACAATAAGTTTTTTATTCACGCTTTGTTCTGCATTCCAAATGAGTTGCAACACGGACCCGATATAATCTACGTGACCGGTTCACAAAATTTAATTTAATACGAAACACTAAAGCATTGTGGAAGCGCCGGCGGCCGAGATAAAACTGTTAAAATAAGCGACAGTTTCTTAGCTGTTGTCAGTTAAGATAGCGCTAGTGTGTATGTAAATTAATCAATACAGATAAGAAACAATAAACACTGGTGAAGATTTCATCGCAATGTACACAACTAGATAAAGTTGTTGTTTCACGATGTACGATGATAGAATGGAATGCTTGTTGCTGCAGTGCAGTATCTGACACATTCAAATCATTCATTCAATCTAGCGATCGCTATTTCCTAGTAATAAACACTTGGGTTATCTGGAATGTTCATCTCAAATACTTTTACCTGACTTTGACCAAATCTTCTCTCTTCTGTCTTGACCAAAATAAATATGGCTAAGCGACGTTGCAGTGGTCTATTATGTCGTATGTTATGATATGAATAAAGAAAAGTACCTAAAGACTGTTGTTTACCTGAGTGCAGAAGACAGATGCGGGGGATGGTGCTGCTGCGCCGGCGAGCGCATGTTAGAGATGCGCTCGAGCAGATCGTCCTTGAAAGAACGCGCGCGCCGCGCCAGCTTGTTGGCGCCGCGCAGTGAACCGCGGTGCCCCGACCCACTCTCGCTCGAATCGTTCTCTGCAAACAAACAATACCCCATTGGAAACAGGAAAACATCAACGGAAAACCAAAAGTACCTGAAAAAGCAGACTGTTTAGGATGCCTTTAACAAAACAGAACCTCTACTGTCTTTGTATTGTGTTAGATAGTTGCCAAAGATTTTAAACGGAACAGAATCTTACAGTCCGCTGCATATTCATTGTTATGTAGTAAAAATGTAAACAGGAGGTGTTTCGTACTATACTAATGTATTTGTTTGTTAAAGAATATAATGGTTTGATTGAATTTATTTGTTTACGTTCGGCTGACGACGTGTTCCTGTTGTTAATTCTCATCAATCATACTCTACAACCTCCTATTTAAAGAAGTCACACCTTATGGCGACCATTACATAATAATGCTTTGATGATTTTTGAGTTTTTCGACATTTCGCAGTTTCACGCGTTATTCCGTGATCATGGTGTATGAAACTGTGCCGACATAAATTTGGACACCATATAAATAACTTTTGTGTTAATAATCACGAAAGTTTCAAAATGTGCTTAGTGATGTTTTCAAGCATGATTACTTAGTAACACTTATGAATTACATTGCAATATTTGCAATGCTGAAAACGCAAGGCTGTTTGATTTTCCAGATTGCAGATAAAAAGTTGATCCAATCAAGGTATGCGCCTATATTCGCTTAAATAAACCATGTCAATAACAAATTTTAAAATATAAAGTACCTACTATAAATAATCCTGACTCTAAGATCCTGTCCTTATTCGTCAAAGACGTAGGTACCTCCTATTTGTTGAACAATATTGATACACCTTGGATTTTCCAATGAGGTAAGCAGTATGAGATAAGTTTATTTTAGTAACGTCTACCAAAAACAAACACTGTAACTTGATATTGGGACAAAATAGGAGACATAGAATTATGAGAAATTAGTACCTATGTAATTAATAATGTATGTAACTGATGTACCTAACTATTGAATAGTGGCATATTATATTTACATATTATTAGTGTGTGATATTATATTTTGACGACCGATGTGGCGCGGTGGGCGAAGGTCCGCCTGCGACGCAGGAGGTTGCGGGTTCGATTCCTGCCTCGGAACAATTGTGTGTACGATCTGCAGATATTTGTTCCGGGTGTTCTGGTCGTTTTCTTTGTATAATAAAAAATATCTATCTATGTAATATATAGTATTATGTATATCAGTTATCTAGTACCCATAACACAAGCTCTGCTTACCATGGGGCTAGATAATGCTGTGTGAATTGTCCAGCATTATTTATTTATTTATTTATTTCAATTTTTAATCAATAATTAATTAGTAATCGTACGTATTACATAGTTCAATGGAATACTAATACCCAGAATCAGTTAGACCTTCGATGTAACTTTAAGCCAGTTATAGCTCAGCGGCTATACAAGGCATTGGCAGCGATAAGCATAAAGAGGCGTATGTGGGGTGGGGTACATTACGCATACGTCCTACGTTTATGACTGACATACATCTTTTTGTATAAATATCGCGAATGTTAAACTCAATTGAGAATACAAATATTTGTGAATAATTATGTTGCCGGTTGCCGCCAGTTTGGAGACTTAGCAGCGGGTGAAGGAGGATTGCGGATGATGATGATTATGATGAATTATTATTTTTAGTCAATCAAATGAGAAAGTTTTACAATTTTGTTTAGAATAAATGAGTTTACATAGATAATAAAGTAGTTTGAATGTACAATCCACAATTTTATTATAGATATTATTAACTAAGAAATTTTCACATTGAATATTTTTGAGAAGTCTGAACAAATTTGTAATTAATAATGAAGACTACCTACGAGAGCACACATTTTACCAACCAGACAATGACGTAAGCCATTTAATTCGCACTTGGAAATAATAGCTAAGTTGAAATCATCCGCTCTTTGCAAAGTTCACATAAAACCACTAAGTTTAAAGTATACCAGACACTGGAAGATAGTGAATGTCTATTAGTTTATCAATATGTTGCAGTTGATGACGCGCGAGTTTATAAATATAAATGGAGGCGACAGGGGGACGCGCCCAAAGTCGCGATGTCGACTGGCGATGAACCTCGTGCACCGCGCCGCGACAGACGGACGCCTAACTGAGGGCCATACTCGATTCTCAACTCAAGCGAGTGCGTCATACTAAACACATACACAAACGGACTTGCCATAAACACACACGATATCAACAACTACTTAGCATGCAGCCCCAGCGGTTACATGTCCTGTCCAAGACTCCCATTATCTCTACTCTACCAATGAAACTATTTATAACAAACTATGTAAACTCCAACATAAACAATACATGTCAAGGAAATCGCGTAATATTATGAGAAAAATACCACCAATAAATAACGTCGCATTTATAACCGTCGGACATGTAGAATTAAATGTGAATCAGAGCGAAACCGGAACACGAAATAATACAAGATCATAATCAGAAGACAAAACTGCTGGCATTGCAAAAAATGAAAGTTTTACTAAAAGTAAAGTGATAGGTACACACTAATTTTCTACCCCAAATTAAAATATTATGAATACAGACTTCATTAGAAAGTTGTCACCAAGCGTGTTGTGTTGATGATTATGAGCATAAATTATAATATTAGCGATTCTACTAAATTACTTTCGGAAATACAGACGGAAAACAGTTGGTTTATTCGCCTAAGATTCTAGAGCAAAACAAAGTAACGAGCCAGTTTTTACTAGCGGCCTTAACATTATAACAACAATAGATACGTTCCCGCGCCTCTTACGTCTTGTTATACAATATAAAACAGTTCATTATATGCACTACAAAACGCTTAGATGTACACAAGGAAGGAAAATCGAAAGCTCTGGGTGCAACGACTCTTCCGTTTCGCTTTATGGAAATGGGACATAGGATCTTGTTACATTCAACTTTCAATTTTGCAATACGACAATGAAACTACCTATCATATTACCGTAGTCATGTATAGAAATAGAATCTAATCGCATCATTAATATTTATAAAAAATAACTTGAACATCCCCATTTACAGATTCAGATTCACACTAAAGATAAAATTTAAACTAGGAATGATATAAATGTAGCTAAGCCGCTTAAATTTTTTGGGATGTTAGGGCTCTATAATTTGTTTGTGAATAGAATCATACCAGTAACAGATTTTTTGCAAACTCCGTCGATAATTTGTCGGTAAATTCCGACGCCAGGTGCTGGAGTATTCTGGGAGGGACGGCGCTGCTGCATCGGCCGGCATCGAGCCTCTACCACAGAGTAGGAGTTCTTTGCGTCTTCTTTGCTTGGGTACGAGCGGTAATCCAGAGGCGAAACGTAATGCTTCAAGGTTCCTTCGTCCAGTAGATTTTGAAGGCTAGCGCCATTTCGTAAAGAATTATTTTTTTTTCCTTTTTTCAATGTCAAATTATCGAGACTTTTACAGGGCGCCAGCGGAAGCACATTATTGTTCCTCAAATCGTAGTATTTGTTAGGATCAAAAACACTCATTTGAGGACAATGAGCAATAATTATGTCCGGAGTTCTGTATTTAATGTAACTGTTAGAAATATGAGGACCATTATGTGAGTCTGGTTTGTAGCGGTTACCACGATGTTTTATGTTTCTGATATTCCGTTTTAATGCCGTTTTGCCTCTTTCTTCGAAATCGTACAACACTTCCGTTGTTTCAATAAGACATCGAGGATTATGGCCATTCTTGTAAACATGATAGCTTCTCTTATTTTTCCTCTGATTTTGATTATCATCAAAAATAAAGCTTTCGTCGTAATGTGGCATATTTAATGTTATATTATGCAGAGTAAATTTTCATAATCATTACCGCAGGTAATTATAATAAAAGAAATATTAAATTCGCCGCTGAATAAAATAAGTATGAAGCTGGGTCACGGCACGAGACTGTTGATATTTCCATAGAAACCGGAGATCACTACACGAGACGGATGCTATTGCTATCGTAGAAAGGAGGCCCTTTAGAAAACTTTGAAAGTTGGCACAGCTGCAACTCGTTTTTACGTTTATCCACTGACTGCACTGCACTTTATTGTTCAAATATTTTAGTGAATGTTGAATACAACCAGATCGATCAACAACACGCCAAAGACTAAGGTCAATTTTAAAAATAGCAAATCACGCGATATACAATTAGATCACTATTTATTTACAGTAAACGTTCGCGCTGGACGTCTTCGTCTGAAATTCGGGAGGTCATGTGAGCATCACGCGTGTATGCTCTACATCGACTGGTATCCAGACCGCTCCCGTATCCTTGACACTACTGATCCAAGCCAATACAGTCTAAATTTACACAAGACTCGACAAATACACCAGTTTATTTATTTGCAGTCTTGTATGGCATCATCACCGCACATACACCAAATGTCAGTAACACGTATTATCATTATCATATCAATGAAATCACTTTTTGCAGATACAACACTTGGGAGAACACGACAGTTATTAATCAAAGCGCACTCATAAATGCATAATAAAATAAGTTGGTATTAAGGTGTTACTAGTCACGAATGTATTCAAGAAAGTTACGAAACCAAGACGTCTCGATAAACATTTGCCTACACTTGGGGGAAACTTTTATCTTCAGAGTTTACGACTTTCTCTGTGAACACCGTTTTTGACACACCCAACACTACATACACCATTCCACATGGCTTGTCATATCACTGATCATAACATTCAATTACGTATTCTTAACCACCGAACTTTCAATAGGAAATATACAAATAATAAAAAAAAATAAGTGCACCGAAACGAGCAAACTGCTAAAAATAGTAGAGTTTATCACGATTTGCGGTTTCCAGACGAAAAAGAGCAAGCTCATGCGCAGCGGAGCATATTATTGACAAAGGGTGTTGATCAGCCGCGATGGTTGGAGTCGGTCCAGCCGGCGGCGGCAAGCGACGTCGCGGCACCACTGGAGCCGCGGCCGCGGTCCTATGCGCGCCCAGTCGAACCGGCGAGAGTGAAAGTGCTGCCTCCGCCGCGCATCTCGCACTCTGCGGATCACACCTGCGCTAACAAGTGACCGATTCAACGCTTGTGTGCGATGCGATTATTACCTAACACCGGTAATACCTTCCTCCATCCGCCGACACATATGGCAGGTATAATGAAGAAGGTCTTGATTTGAGAAAATTTATAAATTCTTGTTATATTAGCTTATTTGATCCATAAGCCTGGCAATTGAATTCATCTCTCCATCTTCGATTATCATCATAATAAGATGGATATCAATATATGTGTCGGCGGATGGAGATGGACAAGTATCCCAAAGAACACGAGCCAGCAAATTCTTGGAAACAATTTCTATTTGTCATCATAAACTCATTTGAATACTAAGTAGTAATTTCAGTGTCCATGTTACACATGCCTATTTATCTAAGAGAAAATAACACAATCACATGAATCGACGACACAGACCACCTGCCATTTAGGACATCGAAACCTCATACTTTGTAATTGTAACAAATACAAACGACATAAAGCTGAGCTAATACCACATCCAGGTTACATTTTGGTAACGCAATATGGCTGTATAATTTAGCAGGTACGAGAAAATACAGAGTAGAGCAAGTTAAGGTCGTATTAAATCGGCACTACATCGGGGCATGCAATGCATGAAGGTAAATAATTCTAAAATCTGTGTCACTTGACCACACCAGGTCGACGTGCAATGAAATCTGTTAACGGTTTGTAGTAGTGAATAACATTTAATCGCCATGTCATGTTCATGCAGCGAAATCCAAGAGATATTTGAATGCCAGTATGTCACGAGAATATGACAGTAATTTAATGATGGAATGGCTCTATATTTTTGAGGTTTGATTCTTCTATTAGCTCTCTAATTACTGGTAAGCCGATGTACTTCAAGTCTTTAAATTTGAAAGAAATGTTGATTATCGTCCGGAACGCAGAGAAAATGTACAAAGCTACCTGATTAAGGAACTTTTCCGGGTAGATGCTCGGCCACCGGCCACGGTTTGCACAGGCAGCTCACTTTCCAATAAACTAGCCGCGATCGTGATACCTAGTCTAACGGGACCGCACACTTCTAGGTAGATTGCCCGATCATTACACCCGGTAATGTAAGTCACCGGCATCTGCTATTCAGAGACCCTATTTTTTGTTCGATTCCATTATGATATATTCCATTTCCATTATGAATCGAATTAAAATACGATATCATTGCGATAGATGAGTTTAAATACTGTAATTTACTACTGACACCGTTCCGTATTTTGTTGGGTTCTGATGTAATTCATGTGTACATCACACAACGCAGGTAATTCGGCGCACGAGTTTTATATTCTGGCCATTCGAGAACAGCAAACTAAAAATCGTTTACATAACATTTAGCTCATATTCCTCTTCTGAAACTAAGCCTCACTCCCAACGAGCACGTACATAATTTACTCGACAGGGGTTAGATTGACAGGGCAAATGCACATATTATTCGACTAACTGATACTGCTACAGAACAACGAATTTGGATGGGGCATCCATAACTTGAGCCAATTAAGAAATTCTATATTCATATTATTAGACTAGATAGATCTGCACAATAGTTAGTTTAGTCTGTGCAGCCATAAGTAAGGCACGAAATATTAACAAATCTAGATTTTTAAAATGACAACCTTACGAAAGCCACTTAAAACTTAACGCAATATCCAACATTGCGGCGACAGAGGATTATCACGACTTTTTAACAAAATCTAAACCATTCCAAAGAAGAATTGAAATTGTGCTAAAAACACTTGGGATACCAGATCTTCTTTTCGTTTTTTTTACGTGGCAGAACTGGTGGTCGGACGATATTGTCGCGGTGGCCGAAAGACTGCCAATTAGGCTCGCATAAGACCGATTGAGCTGGCGTGAAGAAGAGGCCTATAAGCTATAACCAACAGTGGGTATCAACAGGCTAATTATTGATTATAATAACGTTGATATTGTTATGCTCAAATCAAACTAATTATTAGTAAATTTAGTCTATGATTAGCTATCGACAACAGTCCGAGGGTTATTATCATGCAAATTCGATTTGAATCTGTGCATATAGCTGAAGGTCGAAAACGTTTCAATAGCAATTTGTCAATTGGTATAATTCAACAAAATCAGCGTTACACACGCGAGATTCTCTCTCACGACTATATTAAAGCGAAATACGTGTGCTTATGTGGAAATACCATTATCCTAATTTGGCTGCAACAACAAGGAGTTTAAAGAATTTACAGAAAATTACCACATATTTACTTACAAAATAAATAGATAAAGTCAAACTAAACCCAATGTGGGTAAATAGAGCACGTATTTTCCTATTTACCAATTACAACTACCGTTCAATTAAATAAACGTGAGTTAAGGAACCCAGGTAGATACAAAGCACGCCGATTATTTTCTGAGTAACCTGGGAACAAACGATTTTCAAAAGAATACCGGTGTAATTGGAAATAATAATAATAACCCAGGCATTAATCCATAAGGTCAGATTTAAAAACTTCGGAAACATCGACCTTCTGGTAGTCACGCAAGGCTGTAATTGGTATGCCTAATGGACCATGTAGGCTTGTTAGCTCAAAAAATACCATGCCCAAAATCTAAAGAATCCTTTCACTTTCGTCACATAACAAGTCAAGATGAACCACAAACAAATTATGGTCACAGAGGCTTCTTAGCTCAAGGCAATCATGGCTAGTGTCGAACCCACAACATACCATCAACATCGATCAAGATTTACTGGAGAAAATGGAATTGGCACTCTCAAACCAACATTTGCATAAAATATATTACATTATGGGAATAGCTTGGTAATCTAGGTAACATATTGTGGCAAGTGCAAATGGGCTACGCATAACGGGACTCTATATTCAGAAAAGCATTACGAAATAGATTAAATTATTTGTTGAATCCATCACAAACCTTATTGTACAAGCGAACACAGAAAGAGTTGGATGTTAAAATTATAATGATGATGCTGGGAAGAAATAAATTGCCATTACTTACAAGCATCGACCGTTATCGCATTATAGATTTATTTCGCAAGAGAATTGCGCAAGCGAAATTATCTAAGCTTTACGGACACGTAATCTTAGATGGGTTTTGATGATAACTGAGGATATTGATTATAAAACTGGGCGTTGTTTAAATTATTTCCTCAAACAATCTAGCTTTAGTTTAGATTCTGATGAAAAACACGGAGAAATAGAACCCTCTGCGTTCTATTTCTCTTTAAAGGTAATAGAACAAGCTCCTATAGCGGATACCTAGTGCATTCAAACACGTCCCGCTTCAGGCCACGGTCCCGTTACAGACTCAGTTCCGCCGATCGTTGTCGGAGATGAAATAGAACCTATACAAGCCACTAAACAACGAAGAATTTTCAGCTCTAAGAGAAATACTTCTAATTAGGGAAAATAACAGTTTCTGCAGCGGAATTTCTACAACGCAGGGAGATTGTACGACCGCGATCACGTTCAGCTAGACTCCGTGACTACTGCTTTAATCAGCAGTGAACAGAATGCCTTCGGATGTCGTGTCGCTAATAAAAAGTTAAACACGATGAATACGGTTGTCGGTTAGAGCTACTCTGCTCTACTCTAGATAAAATGTATTCTATCCGATTTTTAGTTAAATTGTTGATTTTAGGAAAGTTAAACTAAGGTTAATATGTTTAAGTACTATAACTAAGAGAAATATTAAATTATGTTATGATTTATTTGCCACATAATTTAATCCTAACGGCAAACTATTTTTGTCACGCGAAATCTTATCAAATGAACGATTAAAATACAAGATAACATGACTTCCGAGACGTCTATTTTCATGACTGGACCTAATCGCAACAGAGACGTAAATCTGCACTTCGATGGAACTTCTTCATAAGATTCCCGCCGCGGGACCAATTATAGTAATAGGTATAATCTGTAATAACTATTTGTTCAGGGCCCTGTCCAGTATTATGAAAGCTTGCTCAGTCATCCATCTCTGCTTGAGTAACATTTTTCTATGACATAAACGTCACTCAAACATAGATCTATGACTGAGCCAGCTTTCATAATACGGGTTAAATATAATTATCACTACATATTGAAAACAAAGTCCCCCTCCGACGTGTCAGTCTGACTGTCTAAACAAGATAAACTCAAAAACGAAACGAATTTTGATACGGTTTTCGCCAATGGACGAAGTTGTTATTCATAAGGTTATGTGAATTTTGTCAACTATCGCGATTTGAATTAACGATTTTCTAACATCGTAGATTAAGAAAATCGTAAGATACCACAAACTCAGCTTACTTTGATCTTAGGATGTTACTATGCGAAAATATCGTTTACCTTAATGTGCAATAGGAATTTATTAGGTTTAGGTTTATGCTCTGCATTATTGATTTATTTTTAAATAGAATAAAATAAGTTTACAGAGAACTGTGATTCAAATGTTTATCAACAATGAGTAAACTCAATGACTGGAATAAACGCCGCCTGAACCGATTGCGCGTCCACCACTTCAGCACAGGAATTTATAAATCAAATAACCCTATTGAGAGCGTGCGGTCCCGTTACAAATTCCGAACAGGGTTTTCATGTAGTAGTAGAAGTAGTACCATAGATTAAGCATTAAACGATAGTATGAACAAAATATTATAAAAGACCAAAAAAGTATACGCGTAGGTACTTATTGTAGAGCATTTTTTTTTTTTTAAATGACGACGGTAGATACCTAATAAGACTTAAATAGGATATTAAATAATATCCCAAAAGTTTTCAATTTCGACGAATGATATCGATGGATGACTTGAATGATATCGAATTTTCTATCAAAATCGAAATTTTTTGGGATATTATTTCATTTCTTAAAGATTACCCTGAGTGTGGCTTACACACTAATGAAATAAAATGAAATGACAACAAAAACCCTAAATAGGATTTTTGAATATTCAAGTGGTCTTGAATAGTCCTACAAATTATTTATTTTATTATTTTAAGCCATTACTGTCCCACTGCAGGGCAAAGGCCTCCCTTTTCTTCTTCCACTCCTCGCGATCCAACGCTGCAACAGGCCATGATGGAAGATGTACCTCGAGCTCGTCGCGCCATCTCATCCTGGGCCTTCCACGTCGCCTCTTAGCGTTGGCTGGGCTCCACTCTGTGGTGGTCTTTGCCCACAAGTCGCTGGACATACGGCAGACGTGTCCGGCCCAGTTCCACTTCAGGCTTCCGGCTGTTTGACCAACGTCAACGATGCGTGTTTTGGAGCGTAGTATGCTGTTCCGCACGCGGTCTGACAGCTTGACTCCTAAGATGCTACGCTCCATGGATCGTTGGCAGACCCCAAGGGCGGACTTTTGACGATCGGTTAGAGACCAAGTTTGAGCGCCATAGGTGAGGATGGGAAGAATGCGTACGTCCATGAGTTTCTTTTTAAGGGATAGAGTTTGCCCTTCATAAGTTCTTTCATTGACCAATAGCATCTCCAGGCGTTTTTTGTGCGTCTTTCGACTTGTCTCGCCTGGAGAGAGACTATTTGGCCAAGATAAAGGTACTCTTGGACGTACTCAATCCCCACACCGCCGACATCTATTTGGCGCTCAGTACTGTTCGTCATTATCTTGGTCTTTGTCATGTTCATGTGCAGTCCGACCTCGAGGCTTGCGATGTTTAACTCGTTGATCATGTCCCTTAGCTCAGCTGCAGAAGAGGAGAACAGTACGATATCGTCCGCAAATCGTAGGTTGGTTAACCTTTTGCTACCGACGATAATTCCTTTCTCTTCCCAGCTATTGTATAGATTCCGAAATACTTCTTCTAAGGTGGCCGTGAAGAGTTTGGGTGATAAAGGGTCACCTTGTTTGACGCCTTTGTGTATTTTGAAAGGTGGGCCAGAAGTGTGGAGTTTAATAGAAGCTGTGCTGCTTTCATAGATGCGTTCTAATAGGCTGATGTACGTAGGCTGTATTTTCTGGTTGTGGAGAGCGCGGAAGATGGAGTGATGGTATAGGCTGTCAAAAGCTTTAGAATAATCGATGAAAGCGAGGTAAAGAGGAAGTTGAAACTCAATGTGTTTTTCCAGTACCTGGTTTAACGTATGAAGATGGTCTGTTGTGGATAAACCCCGTCGAAAACCAGCCTGTTCAGCTGGCTGGTTTAAATCAAGCTGGCCAGATATCCTAAATTCTATTATTTTGACAAAAGCTTTGTAGAGATGAGAAACGAGGCTAATCGGTCGGTAATTACCTATATCTGATTTGTCTCCTTTTTTATGTAATAAAATGATTTGAGAGTGACAAAGATCTTTTGGGAATTTTCCAGTATTAAGGATTGTGTTAAATATGTGTGTGATACGGCGGAGGAGGGCAGGTTCACCAACTTTCAGGGCTTCTGTGGTAATCCCATCGTGACCGGGACTTCTGTTGTACTTCATGTTAAGAAGTGCGCGATGCACTTCGTCTCCTGTAATCGGCTCTACATTATCTGAACATGAGTACGCTGATGTGGTTGTTTGGCAAGCCTGATGAGAGTCATTCGAATATAGTGATTTGTAATATTCTGTACAAATTTGCAATATTTGTGATCTATCACCTGTTTTAACGCCGTTTCCATCTTTCAAACAGCCTATTACTGATTTTCCTACGTGTGTGCCCTTTATAGCTGATTTTAAATTACGATTACTTTCTAATGCTGTTTGAACTAATATTTCGTTATACTTCCTCTTATCTCTGCGAATACTTCGTTTAACCTGTTTATCTACGATTTTATAATCCTGTGTGTACATAGTTAATTTTTGCCGTTCCTCTATAAAGTTCATACTTAATCATCATCACTAGCTTCTTTTTTCTCATTAGGGCATGCCTGTCTAACAGTGGCCGCCTTTTCAAGTGAAAAAATATCGATATTTTATAGCAATTCTTACATTATCTTTAAAATTTTTGGTCATTACCCGTTGCAAACATGTTTTGTGCGCTGCACACTGCATACAATATAAAACAATGCTGAAGAGTGAGATATAAAACAATGAGAAGTGGATAACGGGGCTGGTTCACTTCTAGAATTACGTTTATTTAAGTTTAATAGTTTATAGTTAATTTATAAGTGATACTGTTTGTTATCCCTAAGAAAGAAAAATAAAATAAAAAAAATAAAATAAAAAATAAAAGAGTACAGAGAACCAGAAACAAACTGGTAGATAGTCCTACCAGTTAGCTCAAAATAATCGTTATTACTATTTTCACGACTGGTTTGGTTAAGTTTCACTTCACGGCTAATTTTAGTGACAAAGGCATTGGAAATATGTAGTTTAGAAATTTTGCAATATGTGTAAAGTTCTATTCATGAGTTTCAATAAAATATCCACATTCATCGATTTTCATGCGCCATGATCACGGTTATTCCGTGATCATGGCGCATGAAACTGTGCTGAAAAATTGGAAAACTCAAAAATCAAATCATGGTAAATATCCCGTTTTAAATGACTTTAGTGTTAATAACCATGATAGTTTCAGAAGTTTCACTTGGTGCCACTTTTGACCCTTCTATAACTCAAAACCTCTTTAACTTAAACACATAAAACTACTTGTGTTTAATTATACCTACTTACAATAGGAGTCTAACAAAACAAATACTTAATTCAAGAATCCATACAGTTCTGGGTTCAGGGCAAATTTTTATAAAAATACTGTTTTGCCAATACTACCGTGTGATGCTGCATTATTATGATGTTTAAATTAAGAATACAGCATTCATTTTTTAGGTTGTTAACATTATTATTCCATGTCTAGATGAGGAATCATCCCTTTTTGAACAGGAAAAAAATAGCATACATAAGAAAGTCTTCTATGATATTATTGTTTCACTATGGTTTAAGTAGCACCATTCGGTACCTACCTACTTTTGTTAAATATAAACAACAAATAAGGATAATGTGTACCATCCTGAATGACTTCTACTAGGGTAGTTAATTCGTAGGTATGTGAGCTAAGAGAGCTCCCACTGAAAATTGTTCATAGGTCGGTGTCCTTTATACACTTTTACTTGACTTTGTAGGCACAAGCTACTTGCTCTCAATCTATGTAAATACTAGTTTTTTTTATTGGACATGGAAGGAATATATAAATGAAAAAGGTATTTTCAACCATTATAACAAAGTTAGATAAGCGGTAGAAATACAGCAAAACATATCAGGTATGATAATAATTAGTAAATAAGAATTTTACTCAGGCTACATTACGCATTCTTTTATACCTTGTCCGCATTTCTCAGTCTTTGGAGTTGAAGTCATTATAATTGGAACTGGAATCACTATGACATGTTATCACACATAAATATTAAACTATAGTTACAAAGAAAAGACGCAAATTTCACACACAACAACAATCTCAAAATTTTTAGAAAATTAGAACCGACCGGCGGCCATGTTTGGCAAACAATTTATTTTCTTCTGAAGAGCACCATCTGCTGGTTTTTGTTAGAAGCTGTCTGTTACGTGCTCACACTGTGTTTGTCAGTGTTAATGTCAAAGTTTGGCAGGAAGGCTACGAATACCAAGCTTTTCTGCCTATCAAAAAACAACCAGGACGTTACAGGAATTTCTCTGCATGGAGCTGCGTGCGTACCGCATATTATGGTTCTGTATAAGCCTCCCAGTTTCCCTAATTCTCGCTGCCCTAGTTATGCAACCGAGGTTTATGAGTTCGGAATAGGTAATCCAAGCTCCCATAGCATATTATTTATTTATTTATTTTAAGCCATTACTGTCCCACTGCTGGGCAAAGACCTCCCTTTTCTCCTTCCACTCCTCAATAATTTATTATACATAAATAAATAATTTATTAATTATTTATTCATATATAATAATTTATATGGATTTAATGTAATCTGAAATAAACGAATAATAATAATAATAGCGACTTTTCATGCTGGACATAGGCCTCCCGTAATGAGCGCCACAGCGCCCCCTGTCTTCAGCTTGACGAATCCAGCATCAACCTGCAGTCTTTCGCAGGTCGTCATCCCGATTGTTCGGAGGGCGTCCTACACTACGTTTACCGAGTAATGGTCTCCACTCAAGAACACGTTTGCGCCAGCAATTGTCGGTTCTTCGCGAGATCCAGAGGCCACTTCAGCTTGCTAATTCTTAGAGCTATGTCGATAACTTTGGTTCTCTGTCGGATGTATTCGTTACGAATCTTTGAACTGGTAGACCAGCCCTACCGTGAGTGTCCACATCTCCGCTCCGTAGATCATAACGGGTAGGACGACCACGACGACGCACTGGCTAAAAACTTTATTTTTCAAGTATTGCGGTATGGATGACGAGAAGACTCGACGTAGTTTCCCCAAACGCTGCCAGCCTAGCTGGATCCTCCTTTTGGCCTCCTCGAAAATCGTTTTACCTAACTGAATCTGCCCGTTGCTGGTAGGTGTATACGGAAACGATTTCGAGAAGGTGGCCATGTACTTACAACCACCGGTCTTAGATCAATGTGTTCATTGATAATGATGACTTTGGTTTTATAAAAATGTATGCCAAGAAAGAGTAAAAAAATAAATTTGGTATAGTTTGGTGCCATTTTTCCTTAATTTAGGGTAACCATAGGCATAGAGGTTATCACAAAAAAGTCAGATTTTGTATCATTCGTTCACCATTCAAATTTTACTTTGATTCATTTCACATTTCATTACATTTCATTCATTCAATCATTCATTCATGACACGGTGTTGATTTTGGAAGTGCGTGTGGTTACATACATTATTTTTGGATAAAATTTGAATTTACTCCCTATTTTTCAACATTAATTGAGTGTTGTTTTTCAGCTTATTTGTTGGTATTCAATATCGACGTTAAAAAGTTCTTGGACCACAATTTATTCGTAGTTTTTCATGAGAACGCTTGCCTGAAGTTATCATGGCGGATCCACTGAGTTTACTTCGCCAATACAACGTAAACAAAAAAGAAATTATTGAACGTGACAACCAAATTATATTTGGAGAGTTTTCTTGGCCTAAAAATGTTAAGACTAACTACCTTATGTATGGGTAAGTAAAGTTATCACAGCCCTAGTTATTGGCATCCAATCTTGATTTACATAATTTTTGAAACTGACCTATCTTTCAGATCTGGTAAAGAAGGCAGCATCAAGGAATACTATACATTGGAATGCCTTCTATTTATATTAAAAAATGTACAGCTGACACATCCTGTTTACGTTAGACAAGCTGCGGTATGTAAAGGGTCTTCATTTTCGAATGGCTTTGAGAGTCTATTTAGGATGAAGCTTTTCCGAAGCCACAACATATTTTGTTTTTATTTGGACCTCGTGATTTGCCTTTTCGTTTTAGGCTGCAAATATACCAGCAGTACGCCGTCCAGATCGTAAAGAGCTATTGGCATATTTGAATGGGGAAACTGCCACCTGTGCATCTATTGATAAGAGTGCTCCTTTGGAAATACCAACACAGGTAAAGTTCTGTAAAATGGCTAATTGAATAATTGTTGAAATTGAATTACCCAAAAGTTAAAAGTTTACTATTATAATATCTCAAAATCTATCATTCATGTTATGTCACGCCTGAGCTGATGTTGAATTTTATTTCCTCTTTCAAAGGTGAAAAGAACGCATGACCATGATTTTGGAGAATCAGCAGCGAAGAAACCTCGTATTGAGGAAACCCATGTGCAAAAAGTCAGAGAGCAGTTGGCTGCTCGCCTTGATGCTCCAAAGGAAGCATCTGTCACAGTTGATAATATAAAGTAAATATGACTGGTTGTAAAAAAATCTATTATTAAATATTATTTTTGGGCAGTAGGGTGAATAGGATCACAACCACTTAGTCAACTTGTACCCTTTGAATTAAAATGTAATTTCCAAATTCAGAATAATTGTAATTGATACAATAAATATAGACTAAACTTATTCTTGCTAGTTTTGACCTATTTTATAATTAATTAAAATTAAATATTTATTATTTAAAGATTTATCACAAATTCCTATTTGATCAGTTCTCCACTGCTTGCGGCCAGTTTATGCCCATCATTTTCGTCAATTGTAGTGCACTATAGTTTGTTAAACGAGTAGTGTTTATGCCACTTGTGAAAAACTGTCCTCTCACAATTTTTTTATACAATTGCACAAGGAAATCCAATACTTATGATACAGCCCTAGTTGCTTTTTCACCCTATGCTTAATCAAATTATGGTAAACTTTTAGGTCTCTATCAGAAGCTATGTCAGTGGAGAAAATTGCAGCCATCAAAGCTAAACGTTTGGCAAAGAAGAGGACCACTATCAAAAGCAATGACTATGCCGACACACTGGGTGCTGTTGGTTCTGACCTAAGAGCTATTCTAGATTATGATGGAGACCTCACAAAGGATATTATCAGTAGAGAGAGACAATGGAGAACTAGGACAACAGTTCTACAGAGTAATGGGAAAGTATGTGCTTGTTTTCATAACATCCCTAATTGACAGTTATTATTATTAATAGTGCATCACATTGGATTCAATGTATTCTTGCACAGAACTTAAAACTACATTAAGAATGTTAAACTATTATTAAGTTAAATTTTGTGGAGTCGTAGGTATTTGTTTTTTTTTTTTTTTTTTTTTAATTTATAATTTAATTGATTGAAGCCAACACACTTTCAATTCCTTTAACACACTTTTAGTCAAAGCTTATCCGCAACATTACTCATTATATTTCATGGCCAACACAACCTCCAGCTTCACTTGGCTCTAGAATGCAATATCTATCATACTTCTGTGATTTGCTATACAAATGTCTTAAAATAATTCTTTGGTATTGTAATCCCCATTTTATACAAAAATATCAAGGATTCTAGAACTTTTACCTAGAAAGCTAGTTTGATGAATTTATTATCATCAACATCATCATCATTATTTTATGAACTGTGACCAACAAATACAAATATTAAATGTTAGCAAAACTACAAAGCTGGAAGAACAAACTCTGAAAGTCATGGAATTTTCAGACATTTGCAAAAAGTATTATGGCGTTACTGGGAGGTATCAGAGCGCGTGAAGAGGGAAGACTGGGTGCTCCTAGGCCCCAGCCCGTGGTGATGCCGCAGCCTACAGCCTTGCCTCAACAACAAACTCAGTACAACAGATACGATCAGGAACGATTCATTCGGCAGAAAGAAGGTTTGTGTTTTTCATAATTCACAGAAGGATTGATTTATTTGTACCACCACTACTTTAAATACAGATGTCAATGTTATAGGCCTCTCTAGTTGAAGTCATTACAATATTCTTTGATAATATTAATTATGTTATTTTGATCTTAATTTCGACCTAGAAATAACACAGGGAAAATGAAACTTCCTTTTGAGCTTTGTTTTAAAAGCATACCTGTTCTATAGTTTAGGCTGCTACAAAAACTGTAATAACACGAATATTGCAATTAGTTCTAGTAAAGAGTTGGTAAAATTAAAATGTCTTGGTAACCATTATTTTCCATTACAGAAACGGAAGGTTTCAAAATCGACACCATGGGAACATACCACGGAATGACACTGAAGTCTGTGACTGAAGGCCCCAGCGTGCCAGTCGCGGCACGCGCTCCACAAACTCCCAGCCATCCGAGGCAAATGCAACGTAAGTACGAAAATAATTTAATCTATATATATAAAAGAAAGTCGTGTTTGTTACAACACTTATAACTCGAGAACGGCTGGACCGATTTAGCTGAAAATTGGTGGAGAGGTAGCTTAGAACCAGGATACTTTTTATCATTTAAACAATTTGACACATAGATTTCAACGGGGGCGAAGCCGCGGGGAGCAGCTAGTTACTTATAAAATAAATTAAATAATCAGCAAACGTTACCTACGTTTGTTGATAGTTTAGTTCTTTTGCTGAAATTCGCCCTGAGGACGCTGAGAAGGCAATCAATTTCAACTGTCTAACTATCACGGTTCATGAGATACAGCTTGGTGACAGACGGGCGGACGGACAGCGGAGTCTTAGTAATAGGATCCCGGAACCCTAAAAAAACGAGACTGAGGACAAAACGAAAATTCCTTGCTGATTGGATGGAAATGTATCAAGATCTCGATAAGTGAATGGATAATGTAGGAAAATTTTGCACAGCAAGGGGATGAATGCAAATCAAACCTAAATTCCCTTGTCACAGAAAACGGCCCACCTTCCGGAACGCCAGGGCGCAGAGAGCTACTGCCGGTCACAGCGGCGAGGCCTCCACCCGGCGGCGGCGGCAAGCGACCCTCGAGGACTCCCATCATCATCATACCGGCCGCCGCTACGTCTCTCATCACCATGTATAACGTTAAGGATATGCTGCAAGATTTCAAGTAAGCATAGCTCAGCACTTTCGACTCACAAGCGATGTGCGGGCGAAGGCTGAAGGCCTTTGTTTAGCTGTATCCACATCATCAACCTTTAATAGTTCACTGCTGGACTATTATAGGTATCCACATATGAGGGCTGAAATCATGATAGCTGATTATGGCTGTACTTTGTAATATAGCTAAGGCAGTTTTCGGTGAAGAAACTAAATAGAGAAATAAGGCATTAACTTCTAGAGTAGCTTATTCTTGTATGTAAAGTTTAGTTCGGTTTTCCTTGAAGAAGCTTATTAGGGACGGGATACACAGCCAATGGTGCTTGTGTCCCTGCAATTTAGCATTCCCGCCTATTTCCCAGCTATTTGATAGGACTTTTTATGGGATTGATGTGATTATTAATTAGGGTTCATTATTGTTATGTTCTGTCGGTTCTGTACATGTTTATCTCTAAAACCTGAATTCAGTTATCCATCATCAATAGGGATTATTTTGCAGTGACGTTGCATTATTATTCACTTTTGTCGTACATAACAGGTTTTTCACCGTGGAACAGAAGAAAGCAGAAGGATCGGCGCGGGAGAACGAAGTATTGCTGCAAAGGCGAAAAGGACCTGCTCCCGATTCTGTGCCAAACAATGCTACTACCATGACAGTATGTTGAATATACCTCATTTTACATGAGATCCCAATAACAAACCACTACCACTTAAGTAAAAGAATTTTAAAATTGTTCTAGTAAACAAAATCTCAGTAAAAAGAAGCATTCACTACTGGAGTTGATGATAGTTTCATTAAGTAGAAGCATTTATTTGAAACATTTACCACTAGAAGTAAAGTAATAAGTTAAGTAAGACCACATCAGTCACTAAACAAACAGTCCCTGTTTGGTAGCGAATAGTGATTTGGACATTGAGTGACACTGTCTACTAAATGCATAAGCTTTTTAATAGGGTTCCTTAGTCTCTTTCGTCTGGTTTCGTTTGTAAGAAATTGTCATTAGATTATCCTATCTTCTCAGGTGCCTTACCGTGTGGTAGACAACCCGAGTCGGTTATCAGCAGCAGAGTGGGACAGAGTGGTAGCAGTATTTGTGCAAGGTCCCGCCTGGCAATTCAAAGGATGGCCCTGGGACGGTAATCCTGTGCAGATATTTGATAATAGTAAGTTGTTTTGATACTATTATAGTTATTTCCACTGTCCGGCATAAGCATCAAACAAACAAAACGACATGGGTCAAAACTGTACCATACCACTCTTGGCAAGATTGTTTATCTTGGTACTACGAATGATAATGTTTCCTAGTAAACCCTGACTTCTTAGTTGCATTTTAAGAACATGTTATTCTTCGAAATTCGAAGGCTGCCTAACTACCTAAAGCGGAAACCGCCATTCATTGTAAACTTGGCAAACTATTTGTCGAAATTCAGAGAAGAGATAGCGCGGGATTTTGCTAAATACATATTAATAGTTAGTTAGATTTTTTTATTTTTATGGCGCTCATTGGGAGAGCCCTATGTCCAGCAGTGGACTAATATAGGCCGATGATGATGAGATTCTTTTACATTTAAACTTATTTATTTTCAGTGTGTGCGTTCCACCTGAAATACGACGAGTTGAAACTAGATGCCAACGTGGCCCGTTGGGCGGTGACCGTGCTCAATCTCAGTCGCACCAAGCGGCATCTGGACCGTGCCGTGCTACTCGGCTTCTGGGAGACATTAGACAAGTGAGTGTCCTAGTGTAGCCTTAATACGGCTTATATTGCAACTAGCGACCCACCTCGGCTTCGCACGAGTGCAAATGCATGTATTATATACATATAAACCTTCCTCTTGAATCACTCTATCTATTAAATCGCATCAAAATCCGTTGCGTAGTTGTAAACATCTAAGCATACATAGGGACAGAGAGACAGCGGGAAGCGACTTTGTTTTATAATATGTAGTGATGACGCCAACGTGAAGGCGAGGCGGAAAAAAAGAATAGTCACTTCAATCAGTAGTCATAAAAGAACAAAGCAATTGTGCAAATTAGTAAAATAACATAATTAGGCTAACTACGCCAAACTGATGAAATTTACAATGCACTCCTACATGGATGTTCTCTTTGTTTCAGACATATGATGAAGAATAAGCCACATCTTCGGTTTTAAGGCTGTTGTATATTGAAGAGTTATTATACTATAGATAGTTTATAGACCGTTTATGAAATAGAGGCAGGGGTTGACTATGAGTGAGTACTGTATATGTGCATTTCTTTATTTATCGTAGTTTCAGTTCCATCTACATAAATTTGTTCTTTACTCCATCAGTAATTAACAATCTACGGGAGTACCTTTGGTACATAAAACACGCCTTTAATTGAGCACGATTTTAATTGAAGACAGAATTCCCATTTTCAATATTTGTTTGGTCATTTTGCTGGCCAAATAGTTAACTCTGTATCCGTGGTGATTGCGAATGATTTGATTCTGATATGGATTGATTTTGCAATACCAAAGACATAATTTGTAGGATTTATTCCGTCCATGGTTCTATATTTACTGTGGAACATCGATAAAACTCACAAATTTTATCTAGCACTGACAAACAACTATAAAACTAATTTCTATGTTCAAGCGTGATACTCACTTAAACTAAAAAGACTATTGGTCAATCCCTGCCGTAACAGTTGCCTTGTGAAAGAAAAGCTATTCTAAGTCATTGAATACCATTTACTGAACATTTTGGCGGGTTTATACCTTAAAAGTTACCTATAAATTTCAACCAAATACATATGTACAGAAGAAAGAAAGAGCAGCAAGAAACCACTAGTTATACTAGAGCACGGTTGCCAATCACTGACATTCTGATAAGCTTATACCGAGACCCGACGCTGCTTGCACTTTTTAAGATAGTGATTCAAAATATAACTTTATTTACTACACACAAAGATACAAAATGTATTGGCTTAATGCGTAAACTCCCCGCGGTGTGGCGCTGCGTCTCGAAATGCATCGCGGCGCGTCACGTCTCCGTGTGAGCTGACCCTAATGTATTGGCTTAATGCGTAAACTCCCCGCGGTGTGGCGCTGCGTCTCGAAATGCATCGCGGCGCGTCACGTCTCCGTGTGAGCTGACCCTTAGTAGAAGAATTGCAACGACTTTGACATTACCTTTTGGTAGTGGGATTTAGATTAATTTGTTTGTAAACACCAGCGACTAATATGGATTCTCCATACTACCCTTACAGTCTTCTCTATAAAGCTTCTCTAGGATTGGAGAGGCTTTACTCGCCGTTTAGTTTTTTGTGTTAGTCCATTATGCGTTATAGATTAATAATTAATGTAGGTCTAATTAAAACATTCAGTTCTCGAATCTGTATTATTTGTAACCAGGAAACTGATTACCTGTAAATTGTTTAACTATGATTATGATAAATGTTTTGTTAATATTTTTGTGTGACATGAAACTGGTTTCGATCTATGTTCAGTAAATAGTTGAAGCGTATATAATATTTCTAGCGGTAAAGAGTACCTATAGCAGCATATCTTCCTAAAGTACTGCGCAGGGTCCAAACCAAGTTATTTAGTAAATCATAGTCAAAATGTTTTAAATGGTATTGAATTTTTCAAAGATCTGTGATCTTTGCATATTGACAACAATAAATATTGTTGACCCTATACTTGTTTCTTATTTCATTTAGTTTCTAAAGGGCTTGCAAAATGAAACACGGGGATCTTATGATTTTGTCTTTATTTAAAATTTATTCAATGGTAGTATAATATTATAACAATAAATAATTCTGTCTCTTTCAGAGATTAAATGTACACACATAGATTATTTATATATTGTATGTTTATGGTATTTGTAGTATCTTGACACAATACACAAAAATAAAACCATTAGATTTCAACCGTAACATTATCACCGCTAGGTGAGTACCATCGTGTGCCCGTGATTACATCATAATAATTCACATTTACAATTTGATTTGCAATACATTATGCAAAAATATTGGTATTTTAAGCCTTACATATTGGGCTTACTACACGTCACCTAAAAATGTAATAAAAACAATTCAGGCTTTATCGTACAATTATTAAAAAATATTTCAACAACATAGACGGCGTCGTTTTGCCCCGGTAAGGAATGTAGGACCAAATTTTACCGGTCCCAAAACTATTCCGTCCATGTAATTCCAATAAGTACATATATTCATGTTAAAAACACACTTTAGTCTTTAAAAGGGGATTTTTGACATAATTTTTGCTTTTCTACAGATTCTTTATAATCTTACAATCAGTGTTTTCTCTCTTAGTTTTAAGTCTCGAAATAGAAGAATTGAAAGCTCTAAATAGACGAACGACCTTTTGAATAAGTTTTTATCTTTATTGTAAGTAAATGTCATGGATGTTACAAATCTAGAATCTCTAGTCTATGTTAACATTGCTATCCCCTGGCAAACTTCTAAAATATCTAATTCAAGCAAATCGATTCATTAAAATAAAACAAGTTGCTACACAATAATATCTAAGGTTGTCTACAATGAACAATGAGCTAGAAACTATGAGTTTAGCACAATCACTCATAGTGACACGAACAGGGCGGCAAGTTTTGACGAAATCAGCCTCAAAATGGGTGACAACAGTCTAGAAATCAGGCGAAATACTATTTTTAACTACTCATTTTTCTAAAGACGTAAATACGATTATGACACGTCTATGCCGCGTGCGCTGAAGTAATTTTATGCTCTAGAAATAAATCTATAATACGTTACTTGAGGTGAGCGATTTATAAATAGACAGGTCATGAGCTTAGCTAGCTTTGGCAGCAGTTGTAAGGCCGCTCTTGTTTCTATTGCTTCCTGTGCAATGACTTTTATGATGGCTAAATACGTACCAACATGCAAGTACTTTAGCAGACATTTTCAGCAGTCATCTAGATAAGATATAATTACTATATACGTAGAATTGACTAATGTATGAAGAATTATATGTTTCAGATCGCCAGTTAACCTAGCTTCAACCCTAAAGCTTCCCGCGCACTAGGCAGGCCGAAAAATTTGAGGGTAGTCCATAGCTGCTTAGTAATCTGGCTTCCCATACACAGTCATATGTTCCCCTGACTGGCTGTCGCAGTAGGGCTGGCTAGTGCGCGCGTCACCTAAGTCGAATTAACCTCGATGCTGGTTAACTGCTCAATTAAACTTTATAACCGTCATCTAGACTGCCCATAGTAGTAACAAGATATTGTCGCAAAACTATTACCCCACAAGGAATGATTCGTGCAAACTAACGAAATGTAGAGTGATGAAACTATACTAAGTAATTGTTTCCAATATATTGCCATTGATTAGTCTAAGCACGCCATTACTGCTTCCCCAAAAGGCTTCTTAACAACACCCATAGTCAAGTCTATGGGAACACAGATAAAAGTATCAAACATCAATAATAATAATTTATTTTTGAATTCTACAAATACGTTAAGTTTGGTAAAATCTTCAGTTTAAGTACATACTTTAGTAATTCAGTCAAAAAATATAGGTCTTAGAATTTCGAACGGTCATTTCACTACTTTCGAATTTGCTTTCACTAAATGGTATGCTATAGACTCACTTGGATTTTACCTTAACACTAACAAATAGCGAAATCGACCTTAAAATAATGAACAATATACTTATCCAAAACCAAACCTAATCAGATATGGTAAAAATTAATGATTCATAATTAATTTTGTCACAAATGCTTCTTTATAGTCTAGCCAGACTAATCCACCCTTTAGTACTCAAATGTCGTCGATGTTGGCACCACCTCCAGAACCATTTGAAGAAAGACAGTAATTTTATCTGGAAAGAAAAATATTCTTATATAATTACAGAAATAATGAGATTTAATGGTAAGTTTAAATGGCAGAGACACACTAGTGTGTCATGCATCGCTTGTGTCGCCTAAAGCTAATAAAGCAAACTTGCGGCAATATGGTTAAAAACACAATTATTACTGTGTATTGTCGCTGTAATGTGCCTCTTCTAAGGCCCATACCGTGTTATGAAAGATTAAGATACTCAACGTGACTGAGCAAGCCATCGATGTATGCTTGATAACGTTTTACTAAGGATAGTAAAGCGTTATCAAGCATAGATGGATGACTGAGCTAGTTTTTGGGCCTGAATGTATGGTTAGTTAAGTATATTATAAATTTATAACACTAGTTAGTTAAGTATATAGTGTTTCGAACTTTATACATACCCATGAACGGCAAAGAGTATCCCCACTTGACGAAAGGCAGGTAAACCAACATGCCCGCACATATGAAAGCCGCGGCGTACAGATACTCCCATTCCGGCTTGTCCACTATCGGGGCTACCACCAGGTATGTGGACACGATTAGCACTATGTACGGGATTATTATTGGCACCTGCAACGATATTATACAATGAGGACTTGTCTAGAGGAACGGGCGGACGATATTACGAGCGTAACAGGTAAACCTGCGTACCTAGGAACTCGTAAGGAAAATCGAAGTTTCTCATTCGTTTTCGTGCAAAAGCTATCTTGTAACCTACCCTGTGGTGGGTGAAAGTATTTATTTAGTTTTATAATAATTATAATAAATGCTGGACAATCCACACAGCATCATCTAGTCCCATGGTAAGCAGAGCTTGTGCTATGGCTACTAGATGACTGATATACTTAACTACTTTATAATATGATATAATATGTAATTCATCTTAACCTGCCTGCAATGTCTCCGTGCCTCCCCATCCTGCCTGTCTAACTAATAAATAAGTCTACATAATTTATTTTTAACCTAATTTGTTCTTTGCCGTAACTGAGCTTGATCAATAAATATCTATCTCTAATACTTATCTCTTATGCAAGTGGTATAAGAATTGGTTTTGTACGAAAACGAATCAGAAAGATTCGATTTTCGTTTTCCGAGTGCCTACTTGGAAAATAAAATCTTTAAATACCATGCGTGTTAGGATAGGACAAAATTAAAATATGTTTATAGCAATTATGTATGTGGTTAGTAAACCATATTTTATTAAATAAATAAATGAATTTAATTCAATATGGCTTACCTAACTAATTAAATAATTTAACTTCGAGACAGAGATAATGGTTTTAACATTGAGTAAATGATGTTTCTCGATGATAAGATAAATATTAAACATCTTTTCTCTCATTTTCGAGTCGGATGTATTTAAGTCTAGTCTTAAATAACTCTGTATCTGAATTAACTGACCTTATAAGGGCGAGGTGCGTGGGGCTTAGTGCGTCTCATTACAATCAGTGCAAGCATCGCGCCGCCGTAGAATATCCACGCCGTGAACGAGAAGAAGTCGATCAGAGAATCTATCGTCCCGTACAGGACCATCGCCACCGCTATCAGAGACTGGAATAAAACAGGTATGCTATAAAAATGTCTATCATCAACCCATATAATTACAGCTGGAAATAGGCCTCATATTGAGCCCCATAACGCCCTTCAGTTTGCCGCATGCAGCATCTGCTTGCAGTCTTTCGGTTGTCGTCATCCCACCTGGCCGGAGGGCGTCCTTCACCAAGTCTGCCGAGTTACGGTACAAGAACACCTTTACCCCAGCGGTTGTCGGTTCTTCGCGTTATATGCTAATATATATAAAAATGCCCATAAAATGTCATAAATTTATATAAGTATAGGTAGTTGGCGCCTTCAAGTGTAGTGATGAAGAACGTATAAACTAGAACCCAGAATCTAACATTAAGTTAACTTGTAGATTCTAAATAACTTACATGGAATATCAGTCCAGGAGCTGGAGTGAAGCGCCGAACGTGGACATAAGACAGGATATCCAGCAGATGACCCTCTCGAGACGCCGCGAAACACAACCTGACAGGGATTTATTTGTGACTTTTTACTTTAATTACAAAATGTATCTTCAAAACTTTACATTATTTAAATGTAAATTTATGGTTATGAAAAAACTCCAAATCTCTTTGGAATGTCTGTAGATACCTCCGATCAAGTAATTTGTATAACTTTTGCATAAATCGTAAGCAACGAACTTTTTTCTCTGCTGATGTATTTTGTACGCAATAGGTACTTGGGAATAGTGTGGTAGAGCAAACTCTATCAAAAAAACTACGAGTAGTATTGTGATAGAGTTTGCTCTACCACGCTAGAACAAAAATACAGCTTTATGCGATCTTTGAAACTATATTTTTGGAGAACCAAGTGGAGAAAAACAAGGTATACTAAATGAATCATCAAAATCAAAATATTTTATTTCTTTAAGCTTACAAAATAAGCACTTAGACAAGTCAAATGTTATACTATAAATTATAAGATTATTTTACTGTTCACTTAAATTTTTTGTCCACCTGAGGAAGAAGTGAAAAAGAAACCACTATTAGGTACTAGTGGTTTTATACATCACTTATGTGTCTAATACATCAAAATACATACCTTCCCGCTACAAACAGCGTCCCGTTAGCCGATCCAAAGGTAGAGATCGTAACAGCAAGTGGCATCAGCCACGCCAGCGGCCCTAGCAGTCGATTGCCAAACGTGACCGCCACTGCTTCGCTGTCAGCCATCTCGCTGACCGACATGACGGCCAAGTAGGATACGTTCACTAGCGCGTAGCATAGGGTCACGAGGGGAATCCCGATTACTATACTTAGTGGCAGGTTCCTAAAATTTTAATGTAGTTAAAACTACACAACCTTTGACAAATAAGCTTTGGTCGAAAATTGAGACAATAATTTGCGTGTTATGTACTCTACATTACATGCAAATTATTGTTTGACATGATGATGATATTATAATCAAAAATCCGTTCACTGGTCAGAAATATAACATAACTCTAAGTTACCAATAACAGAGAGGTTTTGGTATCTTAGAGAAAATACTTTAAATAAAAGACCTGCCGCTATGGACATACTCATTTTTACGGTGATCTATGACCTCATAATCCTTGCTAAACATAGGAGTCTTACGAAAATTTTAAATCCGAAAATAAATAATTTAATTAAACACAGATTGTGTTTCATCAATCTGTAAATGGAGATCTCTACGGAAAACAAGTAGAGTCAAATGCAAGTTTCGAAAATTTTACGCATGTAGTGCGTCTCTTAAACTCAAGCAAACATTCCAAATAATTTGCACACAGATACAGCGTAATGGTGACTAAATAGCATCATTACTAATCCTGCTTCGCTCGAATTGATGTAACAAGAATTGCGTTGAATTCAGACACTCCATGGATCACTGCCAAGTATTCGCTATTTAGACTTTGACATCACTGACATACAATTTTTCTTCAATAGTCTAATAAATAATGAAAATACAAGTGTCTCTTTGTTCATACGCGTCATGTCTAGGTGTAATGGTATACAATGTGTGCAGTGCAGTAGATAAATTGGTTATACACGCTGATTGATAACATTTTGGCGCCAGGCCTTCGAGCAGAAAGATGTCTGTCGTAACCTGTCGAAATACTCGGAACGTCACTTGGTGTAAACAAACCAAAAGAACATATATTTATTGATATTCGGGTTAGATTTCAAACGGAAAAATTAGTAGGTTAGGTATGAAGACAATAGAGCATTATACAAATCTAAGTAGGTAAGGTACTTACCTAGTTAGAAATAAGATAGGTGGAAGGGAAATACGCTAAATTGCTACGAGTGGAAGTAGAGAAGGAAGAACTTTGCCCAGCAGTGGGACAAATAATAACAATAAAGTTGAAGGGTAAATTGGATAGTTCTTATGGTGTTCACTTACTTGGATGGATTCATTATTTCCTCGGTAACATAGTTGAGATTATTCCAACCGTCGTAGGCCCAAAGGCCTGTGTAGAACGCAGTGGCAATGTTGCCGATAGTCGCCGTGCTTGAGGCGAAGTTAGGCTCCTGTAAATGTCTCGTATTACCTGCGCCATACGGACACATCTCCCGTCAGTTTCTATATTTACATCCCATTATGATTATGAATCTTTATGACGTGATGTGTTAGGAAATGACTGATAAAGTGTTAGATTTTCAGATGAACCCCTTGCTAACAAAATTTTGTGTCTACATGTGTGACTATACAGTTCGAAATACTGATGATCAAATTACAAATTTAAGTCATATAGAATCTATCGGAAATCTACTTATACAACATAATGGTCTGAATATGATAAACGATGATCATGAAAAAAATCAGTGTATGTAATCTTTTTCTCGATGTTTTTTACCTTGTATGAGTTTATACGCTCCTCCACACACGATGATGGCGATTGCCACCAGCTTAGCTGCCGTGAATATGTTCTGCACGTTAGTTGCCAGATTCACACTGTAGCAGTTCACCGCCAATATCATCACTGTAACAGAAATATTTTTTTTTAACTTTCTATACAATAAACCCTTTGATTATTATTCACATTTCTAGATAGACAGTCAACGCCTTAGAAACGGAGAAAAGATAGCAACCGCTGCTGGCACAGGCTAGCCCTTAAATTTTCAACCCGCGCTTGCTAAACTTTTTTCTTTGACGTATATTTTGTAGATACTCGACGCTATGGTAAATAATCACTAATAATAATGCTATGTTATAATTATAATGCGAGTTTCTTTACTACTGACAGTACCTACCTATTATGCCAAAGAATAATGGGTACCGCGAGTTTAAAAACTATCTGTTGCGCCCGCCAGTTTTTTAGGCTATTTTTTTATGGCTGCTTTTTAGCGCGACGCTCTATCTAGGCATATTAATAATAAAAGATTACCTGGATAAACCGTAGCACATGTAGAATTTACAAAATCGGGCTAGTTGTATCGCCCTATCTCTTCATAATACTGCTTTAAACTTAACATATTTAATGTTTAGCCTACCTTTATAATAAATTAGTGAACGAATACATAGACATGTTTGAGAGCCGCAGTGAAACTTATAATCTGCAAAGAGATTAGCCGACACAGAAAAGCTTTGAATAGACCATGTTTCGTGATAAAATCCAGCAGCTGATAACTAGAGCAAACTATCCTATACTAACAAATACTTAACATGAGTAAGTATAGGTAACTTCCTCATAGAAACCTTCGCTTATAAAGTTATGATAAAGCTGTTTTAGACGAAGATAATACTTTATTCAAGTGTTTACGTAGATGTTTATTTGGACAGCAAAGCCTTTTAATCCAAAAATCTCATTTTTGTCAACGATTTTATAGGTTAAATGGAGCACAATAGGTATATATTTTCGTAAATAGACGCGATGATACCGGTTGTAATAGTGCTTATCATTAGGGGCACAATATGCCAATAAGCCATACATTTAACACCAAATTGACCTCAAATGCCTCGGTCGATACTCGTATATTATTTCAATTGAAATGTGACAGCGAAGAGTAAGTAGGTACACGCCTAATTATACTCTTGCTCTGTCGCCGGGCGGGATACATTGTTTTGTTTGAATCAGTGGGTGCTCGTGGGTCTCAGAATAGTTTAGTCTAATGAATATCAAGACGGTTGAAGTGTTCATTAGCTGTATAAATATTTAAACTGTGAACACAAAACAATCAGCTGAAATACTCTCTTCAGACAGCGCAAGAATACTTTCGCTACTTCTTTCATCTTCATTAAGTATCTTGAGGCACAGATATTACAATATCTACTAGGTAGAGCTAAAGTTCAAAAGTTCGGATGGATGTAAGAGTAAATCTCCTGAAATACTGGTCCGATTTGAAAAATTATTTGACTAAAAGATAACAGATATATACGACGTGAAAATTTGCATGCAGAGGCAAGATGGGTATATAAAAATTAATAAATAATGGTTGACAAATGAAACACTGCATCAGCTAGCCCCAACCTAAAAAATATTTTCCCCAAGGACTACAAAATGGGACTCTTCAAAAAGGTTCTTCTAAAACATTTTTCGGCAAGGTGCGTGTAAGTTCCCTGACGTTGCAGGCTGCTTCCCATCAGGCCACCATTTGCCTCATTAATTAATGGTATAAAAAAACTCTACCGGGAAAATTTAAGAGAAAAATTCATTACATTGTGCAAGAACTTACCAATAGATATGACCGCCACAAGTTTGACCAAGGAATGAGGGGGCTCGCACTCCGACACGAACGGTTCCACCGCGTACTTCGCGAAGCTCAGACAGATTATGGCCATTTGTGACGGTTTCAGCACCAAAGTCGATACCTGGAAAAAATGGAATAAATTGCAAAAAAACATGTTATTGCCTTTAATTCTTATGCTAAATGCAATGTCATGCCGTTGGCGTGGCCGTTAACAGTGGCGTAAGTATCCCTCCAACTCAGACCGTGGAAATACTAAGACTAAAGGAACCTACCATACCACAACTTCCTTCTGTGTAAAAGTAAAAGTAAAAGTAAAAAATCATTTATTTCTTTAGGCTTACAAAATAAGCAGCGTATATTTACTGTATATTTTAACATCTCCATTGCGATCTGTCTATTACTCTTATACATAAATCGCAGTTAGTATATCCTTGTAGTGCATACAAAAAAGTCCATACAACACTAATAAATTATGTTTCTCCTTACCTCGGCCTGTGTGATTCAGATTCAGTTCAGATTTCAAGCATCTCAGGTAACTAAATTGGAGCCCCATTTTGTGGTCAATCAAACCTCAGTCGCCTAAAATAGCATTTAGAATAACGAGTGACCTACTTGGTTTATAACAAGTACCTAGGTAATGTTCTACGCTTCACAATGAGAATGATAAACTTTTCTTGCATAGGTTGTGCTTTGATTTTTAGGAAACCCGGATAGTTTATTACCTCATGATCAAAGATTTAAATCGTATGATAGCAAAAGAATCCGTGTTGAGTTGTCAATGCAGCAAAGAAATTAAAACCCCGTGTGCCTATGCCTTGAGTATTCCTTTATTTCTTGTCTGTTTGTTACATTACCCATGAAAAGAGAAATGCGGGCGGTCCTCCAAACGCGTCCATAAAGTAGGCGTACTCAGCCCCCGAAGACGTGTTCATGGTTCCAAGCTCTGCGTACGCGAGCGCCCCTGCCCAACAAACCACCGGTTAGAAGTTAAAAAACGTTCCTAAATAAAATCACTTCCTTTAGATACAAGAGTACTTTCGGTTGTTCTCGACCGACATCAACATTAGATATTCTGAAACAAAAGCACTAAATTATACCCGTTCGTATAGCGTGAACGGGCAAATATGTACGGCACTTTTAAATTGATTTATTGTTCCTTTAGTGTCATCTAACATCTTGACGTGAACTGGCTTTAGAACGTTGTAATTTTTATTCTATTGTGCTGTTTTTACGGTCGATAAGCGTGTATAAGTATAGATGTGATATGGAACTTACCAAGCAACGAGAGTAGGCCACATGCCATCCAAATGATGAAGCTTATGCCCACTGAGCCCGTGCGCTCCAACAGCCCAGAGGGCGAGACGAATATTCCAGATCCTGAAACAAACGTTCATAGAAGGATCTAGAATGCCAACATTGGCTTATGACTGCAGGCTTAGCATGATCATTGATCCCTCTAGAAAGCGATTTGACTTAGGAAAAATAGCTATCCATTTTTTAATAATATTTTTATATATAATTAATTATATAATTTTTTTATATCTTGTCCTTCTATCCTACTCGTACTAATATTATAAACGCGGAAGTTTGTATGTATGAATGTTTGTTACTCTTTCACGCAAAAACTACTGTACGGATCGGGCTGAAATTTTGCATACAGGTAGTTTCAGGCCCTTAATAAAACAGGCTAATAATACTCATTACATACATAGGTTAATCCCATAAATCGGATTAACCTATGTTTTATTAAGGGAACTGTCCCATCCCATGGCATAGAATTAACCTTAAAACGTTTCCATAGAAACAGTACTTAGCAGAAACTAGTAGGTACCTACTTAATATTTTTCTCTTTGCTACCTGTGCTGGGTGACAATAGGCACCTATCCTAGCTTTTTGGTTTTGGTATATGTTCGCGATCAAGCCCTATATGGCTGGACTCGCAACATAACTATTGAAACCTGAGAGCAGAATTCGTAGCAATGGATCGTACGTATATCGTTCTTATTCCGAGAAAATATATCTAGTTAAGTGTACTCAAATATACGCAACATTTGCTATTTGCGACGAAAGTTTGTGTTCTTGGACGAAACAGCGAAATTAGGTTTACGAAGAGTAAAAGAAACTTGAGCTACTCTTTCCTTTGGATATTACTAGCACGAAAAATAATTGTGAATGTTATTCTTATTCACAGAATAATTTACTAAACACGTGTAATGTTGACATAGAGTAGGAACAGAAACATTAATGTTCGGATGAAGTATTTCAATGCAAACATTTTTTGATGTTAATATACTGCGGTGACGTAATTCCACAACAATCATGTGATGATGAAGCATGGGATGGTCGCAATAAAATGATCTCGTGCGTCCGTATGTTTGTATATTGGATTCGCTCGTAATGTTTAGTCTAGTGTATACCATATTTGATAATATTTGATAACTAGCCTCTGCTCGCGGCCACGAACACGTTTATATGGAAACGTAAAAGGTTATTCAATCCTATGGGAAATACTCCTTGTATAGGACACAACGCCTAGAACTACATCAATTTATGCATAATTTCAGCCCGATCCGTTCAGTAGCTTTGCTAACTTTCATTGTCATATAAACTAGTCTTTTAAATATTGTATACGCTGTAGGCAGACTAGTTATCTTATTAATTACTGTATCCTCACACATCACTCTCACGGCCCTGCCTGAAAACTAGCGCAGTATTGGGCAAATGCTCAATACTGCTACTCTGCAACATGCTGAGGCAGAGATCCACTTTACCCTTGACCTAGTGTCAACTCTAAACATTCTTACATCTAGTATTATGTTAATATATATACATGTACCTATAACTAACCTAGTTAAATAACTAAGAATTTAGTTTAAGTTTTTTGGGTACATAAATCATATCTCTATTATTTATTTATTTTTATTTATTTGGAAGACATACAGTACATAGACATTATAAAAAGTTACAATAACTATTAACAAATCTCTCTATCCATTCTTACTGTAATAGGTAGGTACCTACTTCAGAATAGAGTGCGGATTAAAATTATTTCGCACTCTATTCGTCCAAAAATAAACAGATTACTTAGCACAAACTATGGTATGAGATGCGCTATTTATTTTAATTGTTTTTGGCAGACTTATAGTCAATAGAATATTGTAAGCCAAGTGAGTGTTTATGATAATATTTACAGTGCTATAAATTAGGTACATTTCATTACCAAAAGGTACCTAGAAGTCTGTTTGTCATGTCTATCTTTGACTTTACCATTTGTAGCAGGCATCAAATATGAAACGATTACTAAGTTCCAACGTAGATAGTAGGTAAAGTACATACGTTACTCCAGAACAATGGGCTATTGAGATTTGTTTAACAGTTGTACGGCAATGTTTTAAAGTTCAATAGTAAACTTATTCAAACTAGTTACATAAGAGCAAATAATTTATAGGTAGGCCTATGTAGAGTACTCGTCTTTTTTTCTTATGGAGTGGGCAAAATAAAATATCACTTTTTTATATTGTTTTATAATATATGATTATCTAAATGCCCCTAATAGCAACAATCGAGATGATTTCTTTGGATGATCATATTCTATTCCTTAACACTTTGAGTGCTGAAATCACACGGTATGTGTTTTCTACAAGTGACTAATATGCGTAAATCCACACTAGCGCACCGGCTGAGAAAATACAGATCTTTGTGACTCAGCACAGCCGTAATATTTTTCGAACGAAACGCATGTGCGGCGCAACACAACCGCTGTGTAGAGCGGCAGCACGAATTTTTTAGGTTAAAAAAAAGATCGCAGTCGTCGAAAAAAAAATCGCAGTCAAAGTGTTAATGTTTTTTGGAGTGATGATGTTTTCAAAGAAAGTGTACCTGTAGTTCTAGTAGACTATTCTTCCTCTAGTTAAGGAAATGAGGGCAGCATTATGTCCAAGTTAAAACACAATATTACCAAATTCATATGGTCATACGCTGAATCTAGCTGACTTTTTTCAGCACTTTAAGCAGTATTTTTCTCATCCTGACTTATGTCAATAGAAGAAAATTTTCTGCTTTAGCTATTAGGGATAAAATAGATTTACGACCTTATTCGTAAATCTATTTTTACGGCTTATTAGTTATTATGTTTACTGATTGGATATATAATATTGAACCTTGAAATATCTATATTTATGGCTACGCTCGACGCATCTATTTGACGCTGACTGTACACGGGTACGTTAAACTAATGTCAAGGCCCTTTTGGTTAAAAAATCTTACCGATCATAGTGCCAACGATTAGAGCCACCCCACTGAAGAGTCCCACCCGTCTCTTGAGGTGAACAGGGTCGTCCGCAGCTGCGCCCGACCCCTCCAGCTGGAAACACACTTAGGTTATGGAATGCAATGTAGCTTATTTGAAAACGAAAATGCTTGTCGGTTCACGATGTTTATGAAACTTTTAAATATATGAACCATCCCAGTTAAGTTAACCAGATTTAGGCGAACATAATATTCGTATAAGTAGTTCTAAAATGACAAACCAAAATCATTTCATGGAAAATAATAAAAGCTAGGCTCCGATTACGATTAGAAAGAAACATTTCTTTAAGAATATCACATCCTATCTAATATGAGAGATCTGAAAGCCGTGCTAAACTGTCCTTTTCCCTTCACCTTCATTTAATTTCGTAAAAGGTTCCATCCATCAAACCGGAAACCCGCATCTTTCAAATCAAAAGACGTCTTTTGCTACTCTCAACTCTGTCAGGGCATATCAACGGTGCCAAACTCATCCTAACCTTCCAAGATTTTATGGCGTTCCCAAAAATATAGTGTCTGATGTCTTAGGCCAAAGCAAATGTTGAAACGAACCGCAAAGTAAGCAAACAACGTCATACCCATAACTTTGTGAATTAATCTGTTTGTTTGTCTCGTAAAGTCGCATGAGTTTCTATCAGGCCCAAAACTCCAAATATTTTTCAAATCGTAAAGAATTACATGAATTCATTGAAATCCCTAAACATAAATAAAACTGCTGCTATTTTGAATTGTAATCTATTGCAATGACAAAATCTAATAATTTTCCGAAGATCTCCTCGGTAACAGAATATTGCGTTATGCTCGCTGAAAATGTTTGCAGTGAGATTTTCTTGGCGATAGACGAGAATTTTAAGTGCCTGTTGTACCTAAGACATAAAGAACACGAAGTATCTAGTAATCCCTATTCTGTGCCTGGAGTGGTGTGCCGAGCAGTTGAAGTGCTCTCCAAGCTTTATAGTCCACTCTTGTTTTATATAAGTGAGGATTGTGAGTTGGAAAATTACTTGAAAATGACCTTCACAAATATTATACGTGTCGTTCGTAGGACGGCTATGTTTTTCGCAGCAATTTATCTACGTCTGTAAATTCGTATTTTGTAGGTAAGTTCGAAGCGTCGTCGTCTATTTTTCAAAGTTTTACATTCGTAGAGCGTCTACTAATTTCGTGGCTTCGATTTTCTTGTAGATAAAGATACATTTATTTGGCCATAAACAGGTTTCGTACAATAACACAAATAACAATAGTATACACTAACAACGTACACTTTAATATAAACCTACAGAGAAAACAATAAATAGCTACCGTGCTAGCCTGCTGGCCAAAAAGGGTCAAACTCAGCTTAGTGCTGAACCACGCGTGACGCGGAACAACGCTGTATTTCTGATGTTCTATGTATTTTGTGCGCTACGTCGCGTTGTTGTCGGTCGCTTGTAGACGGGCTGAGATTTTCGTGTACAGGGTCTGTGTGTTTTGTGCGCTACGTTGCTCGTAGACGGGCTACGATTTTTGTGTAGATGGTCTACGTATTCTGTAACTGCGCTACATCGCTCGTAGACGGGCTACGATTTTTGTGTAGATTGTCTACGTATACTGTAACTGCGCTACGTCGCTCGTAGACGGGCTACGATTTTTGTGTAGATGGTCTACGTATTCTGTAAATGCGCTACGACGCTCGTAGACGGGCTACGATTTTCGAGTCGAGATGGTTCGAGTAGTTGATCTATGTGTTTTGTGCGCCACGTCGCTCGTAGACAAGCTACTATTTTCATGTAGATGGATAAGCTATAGGTGAATTTGAAATTGGTCCCTTTCAGCTATCTGTTTCAGTTCTGAATAGCCACTGTCCTTTTCAGTAGCCCGTATATACCCAGTAAGCCTCACTATATCGCCAAACATACAATAAGGTCAAATCGATGCAGGTTAAAGACCCCACCTTCGATATCCGATCGATCGTCGATGGTTTAGGTTAAGGTTTCGGTGGACGTACTCCTATTTCTAGGTTGCCTGGGAGAAATCACTGTCAGTGTAAGGCCGCCTATTTTACTGTTTATATTTTAATATTTAATTACTTTGTTTTTAATTATGTTTTTAAGTGCAATAAAGTGTTCATTCATTCATTTTTTGGACTCCAGTCGGTCCATTACGCGTGTTGTTTGCTAGCATAGCCAGCCAAGCTCGTCGATGTATGGAACACCCTGTATAAACTAATGTAAAACATACCTTGTCTCCTGGGTTGGCGTTCCCATCGGCGAGCGCTCCCGCTGCGCCGTCTTCGGCGTCGCAGCCGGTGGAGCACCCGCGCCATACCAATCCGCCTTCGCGTGCGCTCCCTATAACAACAACAAATATGTATATAAGAATAAAATAAGAATAAACAATGCTCGACTATTCACACAGCATTATCTAGCCCCATGGTAAGCAGAGCTTGTGTTATGGGTACTAGATAACTGATATACATAATACAATACGTTACATAGATAGATATTTTTTATTATACATAGAAAACGACCAGAACACCCGGAACAAATATCTGCAGATCGTACACACAATTGTTCCGAGGTGGGAATCGACCCGCAACCTCCTGCGTCGCAGGCGGACCTTCGCCCACCGCGCCACATCGGTCGTCATGTAGTTAATTACATTAATTATTATATTTAAAAAAAATACTTTCTAATAAAGTTTTTATTTTATAAAATCTTACGCGATCTGAACACAATAATTATTAGTAGTATTTCAGTATAAATATAAAATTTAGGTATTTTTTGCTTTACCAACGTTTCGACATGTTTACACACTGTCATGATCACGAAATGACGTCGGGAAAAAATGGTAAATAAATGCGAAAAATATCTACCCGGTAAATAGTTTATTATTTATATTTTTTGTAATTGTCACACAAAAGGCGTTACGAATTTGAACTCGATAAAGCTGAAATGAGTTTTGTTGATCTTGTTTATAGCAGCGAACGGTGATTTTTGGTGATTGGACGATGGTTCGAGGGCGTCAAAATAAAACCTAAATTGGCGAATTTTAAGAATTGAATCATATATCCAAATATAAGTGAAAATCTTTTTATTTATTTACAACTTTGCTAGCTTTCTGTAAACTTGTAAAATTCCGTATTATGATCGCTATAAATAAGCGATCAGGCCACCCAAGTTGAGCTTCAAGTGACATCTGGTATATAATTATATGGTGCTATATATTTTTTAACAAGGGACCAAAACACCCCGTTATAGACGAGGAACTTTTACTCCCAAGCGTTTGGTACCGAGGTATGATGACAAGACCGAGTTATAATGGTGGTTTTAGCACTAGTAAAAAACCATACTTTTCACTTCAATTGAAAGAAAATAAAAACAATCAAAACTAATTTTCATATTACATCATTTTTTCACTTCTCTACTTCACGAGTTTTTTATGGTATAATTAACGTGATTTTGACCGCAACCTATAGAATCAAATTATTTCTTAGCCCTTCTTATTCCATTTGCATATCAGTAACTTCGTTTTAGCTTGATGACATTTGTAATTAAATAAGCCACGTTCGCCATCAGTTAGATTTGTTACAAACAAAAAAATACAGTGATTTCGCACTACTACAAACTTTTTTGTGTAATCTTTACGCTTAACGCAATAGTACCTACGCATACTAACACGGAGGAATAGTCACCCTTTCTAAAAATATCCAACAATCTATAAGAAGACGCATTCAGTTCCATTTTCAAAAATGAATTCAAGTCTTTATTGAAGAGGACAAATGTTTGTTTTGTACTTGCTGATGAAGTCAGATAAAAATTAATAAATGAAAATAAATTTAATCCCAAGGGATAGAATGGATTCGAGTTTAACGCCTGCTAAGCTATGGTATAATGTCACACTTTTTAAGCAAGAGAAGTGAAAAAACAGTTTAATACGTTGTTACAACCGAAAAGATTCCGTTTATTTTTAAAATGATATCTAACCTGTAGTGTTGACCAGCTGCACACAAGTATTCAAAGGGCCAAAAAACCATGAGAAAATTAAAAAGAAAAATTACTTTTTTTGTCAGTAGCATCCATAATTCTTGAATGTCTCCCCGCGACTTCAGAAACAGTATTTGAATAATGATCATGAATAACAATCACTAGCTCACTCCACTAACACTTTGTTGGTGATCTCTTATGCTTCGGACATTTCCACTTCACTTAACGTCTGTTCTCATTGAAATCTTACACGTAAATGCTATTAATTATGTGCTTCACTGTATTTACCTACATGAGGTAATGTAGGTACAAGTCACATCACGTGTACTGTTGATCATTTATATGAATGCAGTCGTGTTTTCACAAAACTACTTAAAAAACCCGACACGCCCATGTCACGTCACCGAAAGATTCTTACTGATCGTTGGAATCTACGAATTAATCTATTTAAAAATCGTAGCTAAACACTAAAATAACTAAATGGTTGGCATTACAAAGGATTCCGTCGAATAAATTCGTGTGTCCGTCCATACTGAGTTATATGTACTACAGATATATCGATGTGTGTCCATTTGTTTTTCAGATATTGCCAATATTTCTATTTATTTATTTTGTACCAAATTACTATATTATTAAAATTTTATTCTCTTGTAGGATGACCAACTTTAATTGAGAGTTTGTTAAGGTGAAATGAGTCCCAAAACCCACGTTTTGACTTAACGGAAAATCAATTTTAAAGGAACAAAACACCTATATAGATGAGGATCAAAAGTTTAGGATATTAGTCAGTAAGTTATGGGAGTCGAAACACGATTGACTAAATTTGACTCGATAGAAAAAAATGGCAATTTTTCTTCTTAATCTTCATTTTTACAGAGATATCTACGGGAAAACCAGTTTTATTTGCTAGTTATTTAATATTATTGTAATGAAATTTCTTCTACGTGTTCCCTAATAAATACTTGAGACAATTATGGTTTTAGTTTTTTGAGAAACAGTATTATTTTAGAGCAATAACAAATTTAAAATTAAAAAGCAGTGAAATTGCGCACGGGCCGATCATTCAGCCGCTCTTGCCTCCCTTTCTCGCCTTCCACGCGCGGCGTTCGTTCGTCCATGTCTCGAAAAGACGAACTCATTTCGCCTCTACCTACTGACTAAAGCTGCCATCTATCACGCGCTCGGCTTGAAGCTTATCATTCCATAACTTTTGGATTTTTCCCTTATTTTATTTCTCTGATTGCTGTAGAATGACGGAATATATTGAATGATTTGTTAATTATGGCTTAAAGTCATCATTTTGTATACTTTGTTATCCTTTTTGACTTACCTATCGACTACCTAAGGACCTACTTTGTTTTTGTTATGTGCTGTGTATGTTTGTGAACCAAATAAAACATCCGTATATCGTCAGAGCTTAAATTTTACATCCACTCATTGATGTCTTTTAAAAAGCGAATAGCAACACTATTCTGCACTATTCACGACCGATGTGGCCGGTGGGCGAAGGTCCGCCTGCGACGTAGGAGGTTTCGGGTTCGATTCCCACCTCGGAACAATTGTGTGTAGTGTACGATCTGCAGATATTTGTTCCGGGTGTTCTGGTCGTTTTCTATGTATAATACAAAATATCTATCTATGTAATGTATATGAGTTATCTAGTACTCATAACACAAGCTCTGCTTACCATGGGGCTAGATAATGCTGTGTGAGATGTCCAGCATTATTTATTCACTTTTCTTATTGATAAAGATACAAATACAACCCACCTACGCCATGTCATGAGTGTAGATATAAAAGTTTCATTGTACACCGATTCAAGGACGGAAGTTGGTGGTTCAGCACAAGAAATCGATTTAATGCATATAAATTTGTACCATACATATGTTACGTTACCAGCCTAGCCACGCCATCGATTTTATGAAAATTCAAGGAGATCATAATATTAGAAGCTCTACTACTTAAATCTAAATTTCAAGGAATGAAATCTTTAGCATGCATTTCTCAGATTTGATTTAAACTTTTAATTTCTCACTGAATATTAACTGCGGTCTTAGTAAGGAAGTTGATAACTCGTGACGAACTTTGAAACGACCTTGACATTGCTGGTCTGAAGTGGACCAGGGTAACAGAATTTCTATTCAGTGAAAAGTACATTTAATATGATTATATTTCCGTATTAAACTTTTTAATATCAACTTTTTAATTTATTTATTTGTTTTTAAATTTAAATCATGCTTAGGTACTAATTGTAATATTACACAACACTATTTGTATTGTAATTATTTTAACTATTTTTATGAAAATTAGACATGTAAATGGATTTTTACCAATAAACTGTATTTCTGTATTTATTTATTTGAGAAGATGAGATCCCTAATCCAATCATAAAATAATCAGATGGTGACAGCGAGCAAATATAAGTGCAGTCGGTAATTATAATATATGTTTGATAAACAATAATATATGTTAAAGTAATTTTAAACGGGATAGTTACCATGATTTGATTTTTGAGTTATCCTATATTTCGGCACAGTTTCATGCGCCATGATCACGGAATATATATAACATCAAAAAATTGATACAATTAACTGATGCTCCTGTTCTCCCACCCTATTTTAGTTTTATTAAGTATTAAGCTTTTAGTGTTAGGTATAATCGTGTTTTGTTTTTTATGTGAATTTTATAAGTGATTAGATATAATAGAATTGGTTCATATTTTTTTCATCATTTTTACTATAAATTTAAAAGGTAAATTAAGCCTATTATTAACAGTATATAGCCACCTAGCATTTAACTTCAAATTTATGTTGCGAACTTGCGATGCCCTTGCAGGGTGCATGTTGGACTTACATATGTGATATTATTTTAAGACCTATTATCGAGTAATAACTAACGGGATAACTTTAGTATGAGTATTAATAACCTTGATAGTTTCAAAAGTTTTATTATAATATTTGTGTTTTAGTATTAGGTATAATTTTGTTGCTTTTTGATATCAATTTTAGATGTGAATGAATAAAATTGGTTGAAAATTTTAACTTGCTATCTAATAGGTAAATTAAGCATAGCTACATTATTTATAGCCACCTAGCATTTAAACGTATATTGCCGGGCCCTTGCAGGGTACATGTTGGTTTTTATTTTAAGACCTATTTGTACACATGTAAGCAATGAAACATTGAGTTTGGATATTAATACTTCCATTTGAATTGAGAACGAAATAAACAAAAGACCGCTGTGGTATTTGACAATGATTCGAAAGCCGTACCGAAAACAAAAGTAATAACGGGGTACGAACGCGTACAAAACAAAAACAAATGAAAATATCATGCCAATTTTTATTTAAATGGTTGCCAGAGTGATTAGGCTAATGCCAAAGCCGAGGATTCTCTCCTTATTCTAGGCCGGACGTATATTCGTTCACAAGACATTAATTTTTTGTCTTTGAACTTATTTAGTTGAATAATAAACTAAAATACGTAGAAAAGAATACAGTAAAACCTTTCTATCACATTTCGATTATCATGATCAAATTAAAAATGACTCAAAAGCCTTATCTTAATCCATCAATAAATTAAGCACTTAAACGATAAAATTGTGAGTAAATCAATCTTTCCGCTTAATCGACGATACAGACGACCCACATTGAGACATGGCAATAATCTTCTTGTTAATGCATGTCTTTCGAACTGTAAGGACAATTATACGGTCATAAACAGTTTCAATAACTTATTCATGATTGATTTATAATTATGTTTCTTGTTCACTGTTGCGTCTTATCTTACATCAAATTTATACCTAGGATCACATCGCTGAAACACAATGTTCTCTGTATCAGCTCTATGAAGTCACACATTCATGTTTAACTATTATATTCAACGTCTCTACGTTATTACCTTAGTTAAGTGAAATATGGAACAAGGCGTAGCTAATAAAATATAGAGAGAGCCTAGGCCATTGTGGAGTACCGCTAGAGCCTTGGGGTCATATTCATAAAAACTAAGGAGGCTCTTAATGCTAACCTCGGCAAACTTTGCAAGCTACCTATTCTAGGTTAGTTTTAAGTGGTTTCTAAAGCTGAACGCGCATCTCCGCAGGAGCCGCACGCGTCGCAGTCTTCGTATTTTTTAGATCTTTATAAATATGAAATAGTATAGTATGCAATATAGCGTACCTATCCGCGCCAAATGTGCCGCATTTCAGTAATATAATTTCAGTAAAATCGGGTGCGCTTCCTGCGGCGCGGACAGTTGCGCATTCGCTTTGTTTCCAAGTCATTTGTTGTGGTCTTGCCACAATCAACCCAACCCTACATCAATTCATTGCCCTATATGAAAGTATGTAGGTAACTACGTATGTTTCTGCAGTCTGGGTGTCGAATTCTCTCCTTAGCATGGTCATATGAGCCACCGGACACATTATTTGCTTATATCCAAAACAATGCATGCCTCAGCTCACGTATGCCATACATAACTCACGTGCGAGAGAATAGCAATAGGTTGTAGTTTTTTAACCACAAAATTCTCAGAGTTATTTGAAGTGTCTCATTCCAATAAGGAAAACACCTTTGTTTCAACCAAATTATTTTGTAAAATTGTTGTTATTTGTGTTGTGCTAAGTACTGCACTTAGTACCTACTCTGGCGCAGCATTTAATGCTGAGCGGTAACCTATTTGTGCTCTCACAGTTAATATTAGTTCCTACTTTGTATTGGTTGATATTTCAAAATGCAAATAAATGTTTTCTATTCTATTTTGGAAAAGATGTTAAAGCGACTTATTAATATTTGTAATAATTTGTCCAAATATACTACTACTAAATGTTTTGAAATGTGGTGCTGAGAGGTGGGAAGTGGTGGAAAGGATCTACTGGACGGAGAACGTTACTAAAGAGGAATTGCAAAAAAGGTTTTTGATAACAACATTCAAAACAGAGGAGTGAGAATGTCTGTCTGGACATCATATGAGGTGAGGCATGGCTGGTCACAAGGTTCAGAAGTGATATCATGGAGGGAAAAGTAGAAGGAAGATGAGGACGGGGAAGATCAAGAACTAGTTATATGAGTTAGATCTAGTTAGAAGACAGTCGCTGTCATGGCGTATAAAGAAGTAAAGGAGACCGCAAAGAAGTTACAAGTGGACGAAATTGCATCATTGATGACAAGGCTGGCCTCATTAATTTTCATAAAACTGTTTGGCATTTTCAAAATCTAGTTTTTAAATAAGAAAATTTAAAATATAAACTCTATCTAATTAAAGCTCCGAAACCCCTGATATATGAATTTATAAACGTAACTTGTAACTTCTACAGATTTATCGTTTCTATTATGTTGGCTCCGTCTAGTAGTATTTGAAAATTATAACGATTGTGTGAATTTATAACAAGGAATTGCTGCCAAATTATTATGAAAATATACTTATTGGTTTCACACTTGAACATCACGATCTTCTGTGCGAATATAACATGCGGTTATTATGACACGATTCTTACTTGAATGGCCCATATTAGGTGGGAGGACCTTGTTCAAATATGAATCAACAAAAAATTAAAAGCGATTTTTCAATGAGGCAAGTACTGCAAAATAGCACAGTAACTATAAACATTTCCTAAGACGACACATTTTGGAATCCAGAATTAACTTTAAAGCTCTTTAAAGGTATAAAATTAAAAATATATAAAAAAATAAATATAAAAATTGGGGTACAGAAACACTGTAAAGAAACTATAAAATAGACTCTAGCACACCTGAGGTTTCATTGCCGTTTTACGGCCCGTTTTAAGATTACCGTAAAATAGATTTTACCTATACCTAATAAAAAGTTAACAAAAACTGAACACAATAACAGAAAATAACAACGTAATAGCAAGTTTATCACTAAAAACTAAAATACAAACTTTGACAACGCATAATCTTGCATGTGGAGCGAAAAATGTTTAAATTTGAATTCGAAAACGATCAAAATATTATTTAATTATTACCGAAAGCTTTCAAAACCATATTTTCGAACTTATGTGTTTTCGTCGGTGATATGATAAGAATATCTTTAAATATTTTCCACTAATATCCTTAGATTTTGTAACTGAGGTGTGTTGAACAGGAGTACTTAGGTACGAGTAAGTAAAGTGGCGTTCATTGATAGCTGAACCCGTTACCTTTGAGGTCTATTATTATGAATACAGAAAGAACTATTTTTAACTAGAATCTTTCGGTAAAATAAAGAAGTTAATCGTATATAAAATATCAAAACGACAAATTTAATAATATAAAACCAAAACTGAGATAATTACGAGACTTGGAACCTGCCAGGAGGGGCAGCCAAGGGACAGCTAACGATAAACGCTACTGTACCTATAGATATTTATGTTAACTATAAAGACCTGGCAAGAATGTCTAGATAAACAAAATGTTATCAAGGGCAACACCATTGTAAATAGGACAACGTTACACAAATACTTGGAATGAAACCGCATCTTGCAATTTAGTTGAAATAGAGTACGACTGCAAAACACTGCGTGCTACATATTATGTTCAATCATTTTCACCAAGGCTTTTAGCAAGTTCTTATAAGAACTCCCAAGTTATGATCTGGATTGGATTAATCTTTGATAAACAGATCAGCTTTTTTTTCAATTCAACTCGCTCACTCACTTTTTGTCCACAAATGTTTTATTTACTCTGCAAAAAAATATAGATAGTCTGTACTCGCGGCTATGCTCGTGTGTACTTGTATAAAACGCAGTCCATCTCATTCAGGGATAATGTGGTTATCTATTAGAAGAAAAATTTCAAAATCGGACCAGTAATTAAAAAAATTACCCGCTACTCATAAGCAAATAAATTATACGGCCGTCGTCAATATTTTTGTAGATAGATGTAGATTAGAAAAATAAAAATATTGGTTTTCAGACTGAATGGAAATGATCTTCTTAAAAAAATATCAGAGCGTCTCTGATCGAAGTGAAGTGTGACCAGAGAGCTGGTGAGTATCTGGCGCCAGCGCATCAGCATTGCCATACAGCGTCTTGGGGAAGCTTCAGACTGGTATTGATATGGATCAGTAAAGCTACCTGTAGATTGTTTGCAACAGTCTGCAATGTTCATTTGTAAATATTAATTCTAATTTGTTTCTATTATTTGATGTAAATTTCTTTGTTAATAAATATTCTACTTGTTTCAAACTAAAATAAGGTAAAAGCCAAACCTGGATCTGTGAACACGAGCATTGGATCGAGGGCTCCATTCTGCAGTTTGTCCGCGTTGTGTTGCAACACAGGAGAGTATTTGTCCCGCATCTCATCGCTCATACGCACTCACGGTAGCTCACCACGCGGCGCCGGCGCCGGCAGCAAGGCCAGCCAATCACTATTTAGGTTAGGTATCAGTAATAAACCAACAACCTAAAGAACCCAATTTATAAATATTTCACTTTTAACGAATTTATAACTTAGAACGATTTTATTCGAACACGACTAACCACCTAGAAAGTTCCTAACCATATCACAGCATTTTTTTCTCGAGACCTACAAACACGGATGTACTAGTAGGTAAGGTAAATAAAACTGAGCAGTTAAATGAAATCACGTGAAGTTGAATGTGTTTTTTAGAGTTTTACGATGCATAAAAGTGTGGAAACGCATAAGATGTGAGCAAAGACCAGTTGCGCGATGGGAACTGTCTATTCCGGGACCGAGCGAGCACGTGGGCGCCGCCCGCCCCGCCGAACGGCCCACCAATCGATGTGCACGAAATTCGATATTACGTCACTAATTTACACGATACGTCATTTTAATAAGAACTTCTCTCAAAACAACAAATGAATATTAATAATTAAATAATGTTATTTTCAGCAATGAAAAATTACGTTGATTTCATATTTATTTTCAATTTTATAAACACAATAAATAAATATGATTATATATTTATGTTTATGTTGATCAAATTTTTAAATTATTGCCTACGTGATTCGTAGCACATATAAACCGTAGCACCGGGCGTAGCGGCGTAGCAGAGTCCAAACGTAGCTTTGTAGTGCAAAGAGCGTTACGAAGCTACGCTTGGCTCAACACTAACTATTTTACCAAGCGCTTTTTCTTTTATTATTTTTTTTGAATATTGTCACAAACGTAATGATTAACGAGTTCGGTTAAGGATACAGTAACAAGTTTTTTTGAAACAGGGAAACGAAATTCGAAGCTTTGTCGGTCTATTACGCGGTACCTTACTTTTGGCACCCGACCGGGACAGATCACGTATACACAGAATACGTTCTACTCACACCAACACTCAAAATACAATGCACCTTTACTCGGCTTTAATCAATTGTAAACCTTGATACAAGGCAATAAAGATACGCGATAACGACAAATAAAACAACAAGTGAAATTCACTCTTGAAAATAGCATTAGGTAGGTACGTGTGTGGCTGAAAGTTTTGTGTAATAATAATAACCTTGATAAATATTTTGATGCAATAGTTGAAGCAAAGAATTTGGGGACAATTATGAAGACAATTAATAACACAAAGTCATATCGAAGCAATCAACTGCGATGTTGATCTCGGTTTCAAAAACAAGGCCTACCATATTGATGGAAACGTTTAGCAGCGGAAGAATGCAATGATTCATAATTTCGTGAATTGTTTCATTAAGGTACGCTATTTGGCAACATAGCCAATAACAGAGTGCAAATCTATTCAGCTTGTTAAATTCAACAATGGGGTACCTATTATATGCCCGACAAAAAGCATTAAAAAACTTGATTTTAACAATAATTTCAATATTTGTAGAGCAAAGGTAAATTTTCCGTGAGCCGTTTTCCGTCTTTGAGCCCGTTTTGTAATTCATTGCAAGCATGTCTGTTTTATTGGTGCTCCTTAAATTTTATTCTAAAGCACGTTTTTGTTCACAAATCAACGATATTTAAAAATAACTTAGGTAGTTACGAATATGTTCTAGTTTCAGTAGCCTTGTTTCAAGATTCAATCTAATTAATTCCTGCAAAGATACGCAAATTAGGAATCAACCTACAAACCTTTGAACAAATAAGTGCAATAAGGCAAATAATGTGTAAACAAATTGGCCTAGTTTATTTTGATCACGTGTTCCCAATGCAATTGATATTCAAATTACAGAAATGCTTGCTCAGTAATTGGCATAAATAAGTATTCCATGAACGCAAATGAAGCACATAAAAACTCAATCGTGTAATGTGCCCAAAGTAACTTTTGCAAAATATTTACTTTATCTCTCTACTCTATCATCATCATCAGTCCACTGCTAGACATAGGCCTCCCCCAATAAGCGCCATAGCGCCCTGTATTCAGCTTGGCGCATCCAGCATCTACCTGCAGTCTTTCTCAGGTCGTCATCCCACCTGGTAGGAGGGCGTCCTACACTACGTTTACCGAGTCGTGGTCTCCACTCAAGAACACGTTTGCCCCAGCGGCCGTCGGTTCTTCGCGAGATATGGCCAGCCCACTGCCACTTCAGCTTGCTAAACTACTACTCTATCAAGCTCTTAGGATAATAAATGAATCTCAATCTCATAAATGAATCATATATAAAAATGTGTATCCAACTATTTATTTAGATAGATAGACTGGTGTTTTAAATTCCAAAATTATTAGCATTTTTATAGGAGTTGTATGAACGGGTGAACAACCCCTCAGGAAAACAGTCAGACTTTGTGTCGCCATCGCATCCTACGCACTTGCCGCCCTTAAAACGACCTTGGCGGTTTGACCTTCCATTCTCCCCCTACCTGGGAACACCCCAACCCCTCACACAAATTACTACATACTCAGATAGCACGAGCTTTGTGACGATAATAAATAGGACGAGCCTTTTTATTAGCCTGTTTACGATGATATTTTTTTACTTATACCACACCACCACATGGATTTTATTCATTTACAAAAATATGTAGTGACCAAATTATAGCTACTCTACGACTCTACCGTGTATTTTTTATGTAGGTGAAAATGGGTTTTCTGAGAAATATTGTAAGTACTCAAATTAATTTTAGCTTATGTACGATAGAAATATTTTATCAGACAACAAAGTTCAGTTACCAACGAAAGTCGCATAACGTTTCGTACTTTTTTACTCAAATAACTTCGGAAATTCGATGGGGGTTTTTTTTAAATTATATAATATATGCTAAAACTCAAGGTGACAGGAAGACATACATCATAATTATTAGCTAACCAAAATAATGGTTTTCGCATCTTTTGTCAGGTATTCTGTTAAGCTTTGAAAAACTGCAACTTTCTTTACGTTTTCTTAATTAACAAAAATACAGGACATAAAAACGTACGGTACTCTACGCCTCTACCATGATTTTTTTTAGTAACGAGTTTGCTAACACTCAATTTAACTCTTAAATTACGTGCCTAGCCTACTCATATTTTGTGGCTATTAATACTTATTAAGAAAGTTATTCGTAGCAGCAAGTTATGGTGCTATACTTCAGAAATGAAACAGCTGAAGAAAGTTACATCATCCAGGCGCCAAAAAGTTAACGGCCAAAATAAGGCACATCATAACGCTTAGAAAATAGTCAACCGATAGTTTTATTTTGTTCACGCAATGGCATCCTTGAATTAGAAAAACACTAGACTGAAGACCACTCTATTCTGTGATTTTGCATACTACGTGAGTTTTTTAGGGAGTCCTTAAAGATAAATAAAATTATAGAAATCCAAATTATATCTTTGAATTTTTTTCTGGATAGAGATACAAAAAAATATCTGTGGGTATGTTTGGTGATAAATACTTCTTAATAGAAAGTTATTAGTATCAGCCAATTACAATGGTAGCAATAAGTTAGTGTTACTATACTCAGAAATGAAACAGGTGCCAAAAGTTACATCATCCAGGCGCTATTAGGTAATTATACCAAGAAAAAAAACGGTCAAAATTAAGCCTGTAACGTTTAGAAAATTATGGCGAAAATTAATGAAATCCGAATTATATTTTTGTTATTTATTTTGGATAGACAGACAGCAAAGATGTGCGTATGTATTATTAGAAACGACGGTCAGTTATTCTGAGAGTGCGATCGTTGTCATGTGACCTGGGCCTGGCCTACAATAGAGGTTGGGTGTTTAATGGCTGTGAAATCAACAATATACCTGCTTTGATTGACGTTTAAACAAAATTAATAGGGGAGGCACATTAACCCAGACACTACTGTAAAATATTTGGTAACAAACCCAAATAGGTTGATACAAGCTTTATTTTCAATCAACTTTTAAATTGCAAATAACGTTATTGGCGGTTAAATCCTTAATTATACGCCGGCTGTAATTATTCCAGTTGTAAAATTAGAAAGAAAACCATTCTTTGCTATTCTTTTTCTATATAAATAAGGAACTTATATACTCATAGGTATATATTTCAACGATGACTGACAAAGGTAAGTAGGTATCTAATTCAACTGTCAACGAACCACAAGCGATGATGCAATAACTGGGTATTTTGCCACAATTTTAGTATAAACTAAATACAAGCACCATTTGTCTTTAAATTGGCAATTATCGTCTAGACGTTAACATAAATGCATTTCATAAAGACTTTATTGATTCCCAAGATATTCCATAACGAACAGTGATTGTTTTCTAATGAACACTTTAAGTTTAAACAACCTTCGTTATAAAGCGCGGAGCATCCCGACTTTTCCCGAGAGGAATCAGCTCCTCACAAATCAATAGTTTCCACGCATGCGTCACATTGAGTTGTTCCTCGACAAGCGAGGAAACGTGGGCGACTGACGTGTTCTTATGAAAAATTGCATTCTCTGCGAGCGAACCCTTACAATAAATAAAGATACTGTAAACTCACTTACGTAATACGTTTCCAGACCATTTGTATTCTATTAATTTGTCCTTCTTTATGCCTTCAATGTCATTCCCTCATTTAACTCAAGACCCTTGTGACCCATCCTAGATTGTTTAAACAAATGTATAACAAAACGTAATATACAACATTGTTCGGATAGGTTGGTAAGATGGGCTCCACATTTTTTATCAAGACTAACTTCAGCCCGCGGCTTCGCATACGAGATTCCTACTTAGGAATCTTGTACCTCGGAACACCCTAGTACGTCGTCTATTTCTCCCCTTGAAGGGTATTTTTAGCCGCCGAAAAACAAAAGAGTAGGTGGTTCTATGTTCGGCTATTTTTGTCGATTTTCCGTCAATTATGGACCGATTAGAAAAATTATTTCGTATAGAGATCGCAAATATGGAGAATGACCCCATGGTGTACTATAACTTTTTATTCCAGAGGCATAATAAATAAGTATTTGTCCTGAAAAACTTTAAAACAGTATAAATACTAAGGAAGTCGATGTCGGTTTTTAGCTTTTTCTTAACAATCCAATTATTTAAGATATAGGTCTCCTTGAAAATTTGGATTAAAATCTGGTAGCCGGTTATCCATAACTATGGTATCTTACACAGACTAACGTTACTTTCGTATTTATATTTAGTAGTATGGATTAGATTAAGACACTTTAAAACTATAATACATAATTCACACACGTGTTTAAAATAAGGATCTGGTGGATTTCAGCTTCTCATGGTTTCCATGACCGAGAGCTCTTCTATAACCATGACGAATACTTATGAGTCTCATGACAGATGCTATCATGGTCATGGAAAACGAAGGTCAACAAAACTCGGAACATGAATCAATTGTTAGAAAAATATTTTTTAAGATTGTTTGTCTATGAAAATTTAGAACGTGCAGAGTTGTTTGTATTCTTAAAATCAGATATATTTAAGTGTAAAGAAAGCTTGAGTGAGAGTCACTTTATAAGTTTTTTATACCCAGTTGAACGCGAGGACAGAGAAAATAAGCTGATCTGTGATATACAGGATATCACAGATCAGCTAGACGTATTCTGTGATATACAGGATGTTACAAAGAGTAAGGACTAAACTTTCAGGGGGGAGAGGAGGGGGAGTTCAGCAAGCACCTTTTTCCACCCAGGAAATGCGTAACATCTAACAAAAGGTGTATTTCTTTTATCTTATATTTAGAAAATGTTATCAGGTTATATGTATGTTCCTTGTATATAAGTTACAAATTCTTGCCATAAAGTTATAGGTAATAGTAAAAGTTCGTGCTAAACGAGTGTCGAAATTGTAAGCATATAGGTATTAATGTACCGATGGAAACTCCATCTATGATATGCAATGAAAAGAAGTAAGAAAACTGAAGATTTTCCTGGTCAAGTCTTCGCTTTTGTAGAGTAGGTACCTAAGCAAATAATCTGTATGTATAATGACGTCGGAAAGCGTAAGTATTTCATGTTTTTCGCTAGGGTCAGCTCACGAGACGCGACGCGACGACGACGCGACAAAGCGAGGAGTTTTATAATTATGTCAATATAATTTGTATGGTTTTACATTTAAATCACTGTCACAAAAGTGTTTTTGATAAATTACACTTCATGCATAGGTATAGTAAACATTTGTTATTTTGACATGATACACAGACTTTACAATTTTAATAACTTATAGATATTCTTCTCTTCAATAAAATAAATACCTACTTACCTACCTACAACTCCTATAAATGCTATGGGTCAACACGAAAAAACCCATGACATTGTGAACTCTACGCGGGCGAAGCCGCGGGCACAGCTAGTATAGTCTACCATAAACAAAACAAGTAATTACTAGGAAAGTACCTACCTCTTCGATATTTGTCAGCTTGGATCATTCACACAGATACCTATCTATCGTCTCGTCTTTCGTCTCTTTAGATATGAAGCTAAAGTGCTGATTATAGTACTTATCTCTCAATTTGTACAGGCGCCAGACTGGCATTCAATCCTGTGATGAGTAGCCATAGTAAGTCTGATTGTTTGATCTATGTCTGAGGCTGTAGAAGTTTTAATAAGACCTAGTAGTTCTCACACGTTACTTTTTCACTTTTTTTATTTACTCAACTTTCTCCACCGACTTTACCCATAAGACTGTACCAGTAGCCGTACCTAGTATATTTTATTTTATTTTTATTTTTAACAATCTTAGGAAAACTTACAGCTAGATAAAGATTAGATACAAGAATATTTAACTAGAAGTTTTAACAAATAATCTGAAAAAAAAGCAGCAATTAAGAAAAGATTTACAGAAATTAGACGATTTATATTATTAAGTTGAAAGAAAGAAAAGGTTACACACAAAAAAAAATATTTATAATGAATAATGAAAATACATGAAAACTGACTTCAATTAGTAAAGAAATTATTACCTAGTAGGTACCTTAAGCTGAACAGAAGTATTGAAAAATATATCAAAATCGTGATCTTTTACTAATGTGTTAAAACATCTGCTAGCGAATTTTGCCTATAATTTGTTTTTGCAAAAGGAATATTTAGCAAGTTTAGATTCCTGAGTGTTCCAATATTAGTTCGCAGTCCTATCTGTTCTAGAAGCTCCGAACAGTCAAACTTCCCATTAGCTACGTTTAACAGATAACATTAAGTCCGCTATTTTTCTACGTTTCTGAAGAGGAAGAAAATGAAATTTACGACATCTTGAAAAGTAGTCAGGTAGAAACAATTTAGCTCGAAACTGTAAGTGTCGCAAGAATCGTTTCTGGGTTCCAAACCTGAGATGAGTACTCCAGATGACTACGAACGTACGCACAGAAAAGTATCTTTGGGATCTTGATGTTAGAGAATTCGCTTGACATTCGCAGTATGTACAAAACCCAACGCTCTGGATGCCTTGTTGACTATACTGTGGATATGATCCTCAAAAAGAAGTTTGTCATCAAAGGTTACTCCTAAGCCTTTGATTTTACTGATTCGAGTTAAGGCACTATCTCTTATACTAAGATATGTTAATAGTATGTGAACCTATGTTTAATTACCTAGTAAAGTATGTATGTATAGGCGTAATGAGAGCTGCTGCAAATTATTTTAACAAATAAATCTGATCAAGACGGTAGTTTATATCCCTTGGGTAGGTAAGTATGCTTCCGTTTTTATTTTTGTCATGTCTTAGCTTTAGTGTAGCACAAATGCTTATTAGCTACGTAGAAAAAATAGCTCTTTATTTTCTGCTTATTATTATCAGTATTATTAGATATTCTCTGTTATTATGTATTTTGTTTCGATTATTTGATTTTCATAATGCTCTTTTGGGACCTAGGGAAAATAAATAAATTAATAATAACAGATAAATAATTTTTATTCTGATAGTGAATCTAGTTATTATTGTATTCTTACAGTGAACAAGCTGCGTCCCGCGGCTTAGCCCGTTTGGGTAAGATATGGGCAAAATAACTATTGGAGTCAAAAAATATTCTAGATTTTCCTTTGCAAAAAAAAAACGTATAATCACTATCTAGTAAATAAGGGTCATTTCATTATCAATATAGCTACGTAGGTAAGTAACGCCTAGTTGCCGAGGTATATTAAATGAATGAGTCAAATAAATGATTGCAATTAAATTGGGATAAATTGGACAGAGACCTCAATAGTCCGGTAAAGGTCAATTGATCATTTCAATAAGATAATATCGGCTATGAATTCTTATGTGGTAGCTTAAAACCACCTATAGGTACCGAAACAACGTCTATCGCAAAATCTTAGAATTTATAAAACTATTTAATAATTTTAATTTACCTTTCAATTCATAATAAAATTAATTAAAGTACTTATCTTTCAATTTTTAAATAATTTTAATTTACCGACTAATCCTAAGAGCATCATTTTCATCACCTTGGGTGATATCAAGTGCATATAAAAAAAATAAACGGCATGTCTTTTCTAATGACCTGCATGTATGGGCTACTGAGCTACCGGAGGGACCTAGATGCTAAACGATTTTATAATTAACTAAGTTAAGGTGGTAAAAAGTTAGGACCTAACTTACCTGACTGCATTTGCTATAGGAACCTACATACGTGGCTATGTATGAAGGGGGCTAGGAACAAGGCCAGCCCATTCATGAAGCAAGATTACCAGATATTGTGTGAGCCAGGGTTCTAAGGCAGCAAGATAGAACATAAAACATACAATGTTCACTCACCGTTACATGCATTCCCTGTCGGCTGTTCATGGTGATGCATTGCTCGAAGCACCGTGATAAGTGTAAAGGATCGCGCCCTTTCATGTCACAAGCGAGACTGAACAGCGGCCAGCGAAGCCGGCTGAAACACTGAATAGCCCCGCCGCCCGCACCTTCCCGCATGCGCGAAGCCTGTAATGTGGCATTCTTCTTCTGAGCATCTCCCTAATTAATGGTTCCAGCCAAGTGAAATTAATAAGTTCTAGGTACTCTGCCAATGAAACGACAAATCACCGGGACATTTCGTTACAGATTTTACACACATAAACTAAGGCAGGAATACTTTTAATACTTACCAACCTTGTACCTACTCCGATTAAAAAAAACTGGATATATTTTTTTAGATGAAGGGGTTATAAAACTTAACGAGTATTGGTGGAAAATTGACGACATTGGTACGACATCCGAAATAAAGCAAAGAAGTTGAAATACATTTTTGGTTTTGAAATCTTTCATATCGTTTTCGAATTCCTGCACGTGTAAGATCATGCTTTGCTGAAGTTGATGTTTTCGTTTCTACTTTAGTGGTTTCCATTCATAAATATCTTTGTTGACATAAAATATCTTTGATTCTAAATCGCAGTATAGGTGGCTTGACTGCAATCTGTCTACTAAATGGATTTACTAGGCTACGGAATATGAAGCCTTAAAGCATGCCCTTGCAATAACCTTCCTCTTTGCAGTTTGGGGATAAAACAGTGAAACAGGATTTTGATGACTTTTATTTATTGATATAAAATAAAAGCAATCGCTATTACAGCATAGTATCATTAGTAGGTAACTACCAATTATCAACTATAATATGCTATAGTAATGGTTGCTCTACCTTAAATTTAATTCTCGTGTAACTAAACTAGGTAGAGTAGGTAATTAAATAAACATTTGGGTAAGTTATACAATGTAGAGAAAAACAAATAAAATTGTGAGAATTCATAGGCATAGATAGATTATGAAATACAGTGATAAAGTTTATAAACACTGCTAGAAATCAATAGTTTTTAAGTGTTGTCATTTAGAGAAGATTAAAGATTATGACATTTTTATATGGTGACAATGACAAGGTAAATTTGTGAACTTAAAGTTAAAAACAAAAATACCTATTACACTAGTTCAGTCAACTGAACTGGACAACTAAACTAGTGGGAATAGACAATTAATACCACAATTTTATTTTGAAAGTTATTTTTGTTAGTATCTTTAATGAGAATACCTATCAAAACACTTACTTATTTTTCATTAAAAAAAAATCATTTACAATCACATTTAAGAAACAACTTACACAATTCAGTTTTAAATACAACTGGTGCTTACACTGAATTTAAGATGCCAAAGTGTTTTAATATGAAATCCCCCACATCTTCTAATACTAAAAGCAGTATTGTGATTATTAGGCATTGCTTAAGCTGCTTATAATATACACAAGAATGCAGAGTATTGCTTATAATTCTGATGTCATGATTGTATGACTCATCCAAGATGTTGTTGGATGTATTTGTTCTCTTACCCCCCAAATACAAAAACGGAATTCACATTTAAGCATTTCTCAAGTTGCTAAGTTTGACAGTTTTATATGAATGTGTCAAAAAAATATTTGAGACCTGCTCAAATCTGATTAACGTTTGAGTATTGGGCATTTGGATACCCGTGTATAATGGTACCTAGTAAAATCCCATAACATTAGCTACTTAATATCTAACCAATCTTACTTTAAATGCTATTTTGATTTTGGTGTTTTTCATGCTCGCAAATAAACAAAATGTATATTAAAATAGCATTTTAGGCAAGGTTCTAGTTTTTAAATTTAAATATATACAGAAATATTGGCATAATTCCATATACCATATGAGGTATAGTAGAAAACATAAAATGTGTAAAATTCAATGACAACAGTTTTTTTTTTATAAATTTTAGTTTATAGAAAACTGTTAAATATAGCAATGTGTCAAATGGAAGATTATTTAAAATTATATATTGCTATTTATATAATTGCTTAACACTTGTATGTTTAATTTTTTAACAGAATAATTAAATCAACAAAGATATCACATTCCATTTAGGTAGGTAATTTTATTATTTATAGGTTAACTTCAAAACCAATATAACAAAGTACCTATCAAGCCTCTTTTTTAAACCAATTGATTGAAAATATTTTGTATCACTGCTTATACAATTAGATTGTATAATTTAGTAAAAAAATCACTCATTTAAATTTTGTGTTGTGTAAAAGTAATTTTATCATATGAATACTAGCAAACCATACTGAGAATGTGTACACACAATTTCCACCAATGCAAAATAGGTAATGTGCATTACAAACAAACATCCCACAAAATGTGATATCTAACATTTCTATACATTTTTACATGATAATATAAAAGGAAACATTTCTTATACTTATGTTATACTAAAATGTATTAACTTTATAAAATTCCATATCTTTTAATCTGCCAGCATCATAGCAAATATAGGGCCTAGCATGCACAATTGTCACCATCCCTGTTCCGTGCATTGTCATTGGCGTTTAGCTTGATTTGGTCCGGGAACTCATTATAGAGTTCTGCCTCTGTCTCCTGAGCTAGTGCATTGCGGGCAATAGTCTGAAATGCTAGTTCAACATTTACTGCTTCTTTGGCACTCGTTTCAAAATATGGGATGTCATTCTTGCTTTGACACCATTGCTGGGCACGTTTAGCAGACACAGCACGGTTGTCTAAATCCACCTTATTGCCCAATATGACGAACGGGAAGTTGTCAGGGTCTCGCGGTGACGCTTGGATGAGGAACTCGTCTCTCCAGCTCTCCAAGGACTTGAACGTGTTGGGGGCAGTTACGTCAAACACTAATACGCAACAATCCGCCCCGCGATAGAACGCTACTCCTAACGACTGGAAACGTTCCTGACCAGCAGTGTCCCAAATTTGCATTGTGACAATTCTGTCATCAACTATTACCTCTTTCGTGAGAAAATCTGCGCCTATTGTTGCTTTGTACTGATTGGAAAATTTCTTGTTGACAAACTGATTCATGAGCGAAGTTTTGCCAACTCCACTGTCGCCGAGGATGATAACTTTCAGCAGTACCTTTTTTCTTGAGGACATCGTGCACAAAAATTTATACTCGGAAACGTGCAAAAATACAAAATATTCACAGTCTTCTTTGTCTTTTATTTTTTGAGTCTGAACAAAATTGATAAATGAAATGCGTCACCTGTTTATTGAGTTACCATACGAAATATTATAAATCAATTAAAGTCCGCGGTAGACAAAAATACTTTCAACTTTATTTTGTAATAAAACTATTGACAACTACTATTTAGAAACATAAAAAATACCTGAACAACTCTCGTTACGGTTCCATTTCTATTAAAACAACGTGTGTAACAATTATAAAAACATTTTTTATTTTAGTCGGGCAACTATTGCCATTGGCACGTTCCATAATTTATTTAATGACAGTGACACTTTTTATAACTAAATCTAAGTCAAGTCTATACCAAATAAAAGAAGTAATGTCACCGTCAAGTCACCTAATACAGTCGGAATATTGAGAGTAAAATCATAAATTCAATCAAACAATTTCAATAATCCAATGTTAGCATCTATGCGTATCAAAAAATTCAACAAAATTAATGCTTATAAATTGTGATAAATAATAAGACAATGTTATTGAACGCAAGAACTGTGAATTGTACAATTCACTCATTCGTTCATGATATGACATCACTCACATCATGAAGACATGAATGAACGAAACGACTCACTCTCATTCATTCATTTTGATTTGATTGGTGGTGTCTCGGTCGCTGATTTTTGTGATTCATGAATTTTACTGAAATATTTCTTTCAATTTACCAAATAATAACACTAATTATAGTGCAAAATGAAACTACAATAAAAGTTATGTGACCATTACCTATCCGGTAAAATAACGACGAAAACAATTGAGAAATAGAAAAAAGGTGAGGGTTACTAAAATTGTGTAAAACAGTGATCCGTTATTTCTTCTCCCAAAACTTCACTAACTTTCTATTACTTCAGATGGAGAATAACCTGAGCCGTAGCGGCAGCCGATCTAGCTCGGTGTGCGAGCTTGAAAAAGATTTTAGTGATATTGAAATCATGAAAACTAGGACGAACCGACGTAATGTAATGCTCCGTGCTCAACCAGCGCGGAAAGCAAAACGAGTGAGATTTTTTCGAAACGGTGATAAATTCTATTCGGGTGTTATAATTCCAGTCTTGCCAGAGAGATACAGGTGAGCTAAGTTTATTTCGATACATTCCAACAGAGTTCCAGTTAGAACTGTCTGACACTTTCACTTTTACTAGTAGTTTGCTTACATGCAGGAATGTATAGAAAAGCACTATGTTGCTATGTTTATCAATTAGAACCAACGGAGCTTAAATAATCTAGTCTAGCTTATTCTCTAAATTAGACCTAACAAAGTATTTATTTCAGGTCCTTTGATAGCCTAACAGCTGATTTGACACGAGTACTTGTAGACAATGTTACTTTGCCAAGTGGTGTTCGGACAATATACTCTCTTGAGGGTAGAAAAGTAAGTTAGTTGTTAATTAATATAGTTGGGACTATAAAGGATAATAATCTTTCTACCATAAGCAAGAGTAGTTAATGTGAAATTGTTGTGCCTGGCATGCCGCAAGCACTATATTAAAAAATGTTTATTTACAGATAGGAAAGCTGGATGACCTTGAAGATGGTCAGTCATATGTATGCAGTGGATTTGGAGAGCCCTTCAAACGCATAGATTATGAAGCCAGTGCAGTGACACCACAGTCTTTTAGACTGAGTGGACCAGAGTCCTTAAGTGATAATGCAAGTCCTTCCCCAGCCCGAGCAAATAATAGACTATCCCGATACCTGCAGGTACATCTAATAATGTGTTATAAAAAATCAAAATAGTAATTGCAATAGTCATGAAGACTTGGAATTGGTTTCCTGAATCAATGATAAGTGCCCCCTCAGTGAACTCAAAATAGACTGGACAAATGGAGCACTTCAGAAAAAAACTCCAATAACCAAGTTTTCACCACTTTTGGCTAGAGTTTCTTACCAAGATATCAAATTTAGTTATATTTTTCAGTCAAATGGCAGTGCAAATACTACAGGCAATGGGTCACCACGAGTAAGCCCAGCTGGAGACAATGTTGTACGGCCAAGAATAGTTACTATTATAAGAAATGGAGTGAAACCCCGAAAGGTAATATTTCATTCATATTTCAACTTTAGTATAGTGGATTTCAGGTCTACCTAAAAATATACTTAGCAGCAATGAAACATTAATTTTGGCTCATTAATTTCATGCCACAAAGATAGGTAACCTCAGGATCAAAGAAAGGTCATAGCAAGGTATAAAATAAGTAATTTTAGATAGCTTAATGTTGCGGTTTTTTTTTCGACGACTGCGATCTTTTTTTTTACCTAAAAAATTCGTGCTGCCGCTCTACACAGCGGTTGTGTTGCGCCGCACATGCGTTTCGTTCGAAAAATATTACACCTCTGTTGAGTCACAAAGATCTGTATTTTCTTAGCCGCTGCGCTAGTGTGGATTTTCGCAGATTAGTCACTTGTAGAAAACTCATACCGTGCGTTTTCAGCACTCAAAGTGTTAAAGCGGCAGATGGTCGCATGATTCGTAAATTGTAGTGAACATTCCTATGTTCTAATTATTAGAAGCAAATGCGTTTTCAGTCATGCCGCCGTACATCGTAGGTATGCGTGGTTTGCAGGGATCAGCACTAGTAAATTAAGTTATAACTAGAAACTGGCCCCAGCTTCGCACGTGTAGCAAAGCAGCGGTGCACGCTAGCAAAGGTCCTAATCGGCATGTTTTAAAGCGACATCTTCGGCAATCGTCATATTTCAGCCAATTTACACAAAACCTTCCTCATAGTTCATACATATCTCCAACCATTATTAATACTGAAAACTGTATGAATCGTACAGCATTATTTATTTATTTTGTTACGCGGCGGGGGACTTTGTTTAATAATAATGTAGCGACTAGCTCCAACCCGCGGCTTCTTATGCGTTTTACCCGGGATAAACCGTACTCTATCTACACCATGTGGTTTCTCGCAAAACAATCTATTGCCAGGCCAAATTTTGATTGATATCCGTTCGGTACAGTTGTGAAAAGGTAACAGTCACGGGTAGAATTACTTTCGCATTTTATTTCTTTTTTTCATATATTTTACGCATGCAATGTTATTTTTTCTCATACTACCCTAGACTCACCACGGTCTAGTCTAGTGCTATATGATCATGTTTAGGCATGCTAATATGGTTATCCGAGTGAGTATCTATGAAGAATGACCTTATAAGATTATATACGGCGTCAACAATTGATCATATCACATTGCTCTGCTAGCTGTTGAAACCAATAAAATGCTAGTAATTTAAAAATAACTCATTGACCCTGTTTTCACTGAAGGTCAATGGCTGAAATCGCACGGTAGTTCAATGCTTCTAGGTGGTAATTGCCACGCCTCATTTAATTTTCACAAGCCGGTTAATTACTTAATTGTGATATTATTTCCATTTCCTGTGGTTTGGTTTGGGCGCGGTCTTTTTAGCACTTCCTAAAGTGTTATCCGCCTGGCATAACATGACCTGCGTACTTGGATTGCAAAATGTATTTAGGTAATTCGAATAGCAAAAGTAGGTCGACATGACAACGCTACGAAATAATAGACAGTTTCTATCACACACACATAGAATATCGATATGATTTATTGCAAAACTAATCAATATAATCTTAATTGACTTTGCATCAGCGCAATCGTTTCCAGGCACGTTTAAGATGTATGATACCTACTTAGTATATTGTTTTCCTACTATTGCTAGCTTGTACATATATGCTAGGTTGTTTCGAGATCGATCTTGTGGTTTGCATCATGCATAATATTAAATATCATTTATGTGCATAGTATTATGGCTAAAATTACAAGTACTAGTATAATGAGCATTTTCAGTTTGTTAAGCCTTCGCCATCTTACTCAATTTTACGATGGCAGGCACAAGAAACCGGAAAATCTGAGGGTGTCTTAGTAGAGAGAGAGGTACTAATAAAAAGTGTTTCTAAACACGGTCTCACTACGTGGACCGATGACCTGATAAAGTTCGAAAGAAACCGCTGGATACGGGTATCGCAGGACCGATCATTAGGCGATATTTTGGAGAGGGCTATGTCCAGTAGCTCTAGCACAGTGATTGTTGTCTAGTGTAGAATAGAAAAAAACACGTCAAATTGTCATTAAATGCGTGAAATATTTGAAATTCATTCTAAACTTCAATATGTTTTGACGACCGATGTGGCGCGGTGGGCGAAGGTCCGCCTGCGACGCAGGAGGTTGCGGGTTCGATTCCCGCCTCGGAACAATTGTGTGTACGATCTGCAGATATTTGTTCCGGGTGTTCTGGTCGTTTTCTATGTATAATAAAAAATATCTATCTATGTAATATATATTGTATTATGTATATCAGTTCTATAGTACCCATAACACAAGCTCTGCTTACCATGGGGCTAGATAATGCTGTGTGAATTGTCCAGCATTATTATTATTATTATTATATGTTTTTACGCTACGTGCTAAACGATGTCATTTTTTTCATATTCTACCCTAGACAGCAATCCCTGTGCTTGGCCTACAGCTGTGACCATCTATCGCCTGAAACGTTATTAATGTTTCTGAAAATATGCGCGATGAAATCACCTTCAAATGAATTGTCCAATGCTTTTTTAAGAGCTCCATACACTTTTCCTGTACTTTCGTTCCGCTCCACTGGGCATTGCCTTTGTTGTTACGAAATCGTTTCTCCTGGTGACGCTGTTTGTTAAAGATATGATATAACTATTGTATAGGACTACCTTAAAAAATTGCTTGTTCTTTATAATACTAGATCCTTACCTGGCACGATATCTTCCAAGCAACCAAAGATATTCAACTCGACACGCTGGCTGACATGACCCAATAAGCAGGGTTGGCATGATTAAAACAAGTTGTTTTAAAACACGTGTTTAAAACAGTGTTTAAAACAGTTTGAAATAAAACTATGTTTTATATTAAGAAAAAAACAGGGTTTAAAACTACCTTTAATTGCAAATGAATGTGTATAAATACCACAGACAGGCTGTGGTATTTATACACTGCATAGGTAACTCCCCGCCGGTAAAGTCCCGCAGGGAAAGTCGGCCGTCGAAAGAAAGTAATTCACTGGATTAGTGGGTACGGTACCTATACCCCGCTCTCTCTCTAGTTCTCTACCTACCTACAACACTAATACAATGTGTATGTAAAGTGTTTTGTATTGATTAATAATAATAATAATTTGATTAGAGGTAAGTACTGAGATATGCAACAAAAGTAAATATTTATCGTTTTGTTAATTTTTACTAATGTGAAGTAGAATAAGTGTAGTTTAGAAATGTATTATTTTATTATTCGCTTTAATTGATTTGAAATTGATAAGTAAAAAAAAAAAAAACAAAAACAAAAAAAACACTTGTTTTAAACATTTTGAACTGTTTGTTTTATAAAATAAAAAAAAAACTGTTTTTTTTCCAACCCTGCCAATAAGTAGTCTACATATTATAAATTTGCAATTTATGAAAAGAATCGCGTTTATTTGCCCCTCACAACACAAGAACAAAAATAAATATTACGATGAGGAAATGCCGGGTAGCGCGAGAGTAGAAGGAGCAGTTAATTAGATATTTTAAATCTAAACCAGAAGTTTTTTATTATAGGTACATGCTTTATCTCCGTCTATGAAATAGCTTTACTAAAAGATATCTAATACTGTAAGTACTTTGTTGATGTTGTAGTTGTTAGAATATTATTCTCATTGACGTCATAAATTTAGGCTACTACGTCCTTCCTTTACCCTCATAACTCTAATGTAGGTATTATGGTATGTGTAAGTATTTGTTTTCTTTATCTATATATTTATTAAAGTGCCACCGTCTATATTATTCCTTCATGTCCAGTCCATCCTAAGGTTGCCTGGAAGAGATCGATCTCGGCGATAAGGCCGCCTTTTATACTTCCTTTATTCTATTGTTTATTGTTTTGTGTGGTATAATAAAGTGTTTTCTATCTATGTATCTTCCATAATCCGGCAAGTTTTATAAGTTTTTTTGTTTTGGTTTGATCGTTTCCCAAATGCTTCCAAAATACAATTAAATCAAAGTTGTTTATATCTTGAGTTCATCAAAAATTGCTTTCGATGTGGTGAATATGTTTTTCGTTTGCCGCGATTATCTTCCCAGACTTATAAATTAGATGGTGTACAAATTTTTGATTAATCATGCAATAATGTCAATTTGTGCAAAGTTTATGCAGTTAGGGTAAATATCGTAAAAAGCTGACAAAAGCCCGGTCAAGTACCGAATTGTGCTTTAATAATCGACCAAATGACCCACATACAGCGAGTTCCTATCTAATACAACTTCCATGCATGCAATTATCGACGCAATGACCTATTCGTTGCGTAACTTGCGCCGTAATTTCTCTGGCCTTTCTGTGCTCTAGACCGGAACAAAACAATGTAAGTCTTGCTAACGGGATGAGCACTGTACTTGACTAAGCACACCTTTAGACAAACGGGAATTTTATGTGTAAGACACGAGCGTCTGCCTGTGACTTCACTCACGGTTTACGCTGGTATGTGAATTTGTAAAGTAATGAATCATCTTCGATGGCCATAATCTTACTCAATCACAACTTGCACACTAGGATAATTGGGCAAGTACTTTTTAGTTGACGTTTTTGACAGAAGTTTTCGTATATGAAAGGTCAACGTTAATCTACAAAGCTGCTAATTGTCCTTATCCCGTTATCTTTTGGTGAACACCAACATAACCTGGATAGAACATAGCCTAAGACTTAATTTAGCTAAGCTATCTGAAAAAGAATCTCCAAATTGAGACCTTATGAGAGATTATATAAATAAATATAATATGTAGGAATGCCCGAAGGTTATTGTTCAATAAATTTATATTCCCACACAAATAATATAAAGCTAGAAAGTTTCGTTGCGTTGATATTATTGTCAGATATGTCATTGATACGGCATTGTAAAAGATAAATTTCATTCATCTCCAAAATGAATCATCGCTATGTTATCTTGTGTATATGAACAGTTCACCAAACTCTAGTTTTAGATCGATACGTGGTTATCAGACGATGAAGTGCGTTGATAATTATATCAGATACATTTCCTCTTGAGGTTTCATTGAAAATGTTTGCGCTGCTGACAAATTCATTCTTCTGTGTACTATGTTTTTATAGTCACTATAAACATGCTTGTTCTTCTATAACATTACACAAAACACATCCAACCAAAGCGACATCATATTTTAATACTCATCACGCACAAGAGGTTTTTACATCTTGCCACCCACGACAATCTTGCGGGTCTGGGAGTTAATCTTTATGTAATTCAACTGCCATTGATAAGCATACAAACTTGAATAGCGAGAATATAATAAGTATAAAGAATGTGTTTTTTTTTCGAATCATGATCAAACTAAAAAAAAATTTAATGTGCGGATATTAGACAATTTTTTTTATAAAAGTCGGAAAATACTGCATATACTTCAAAGAAACTAAGAATTTTATTCCCTTTGGAAAAAAAAAAATTGAAACGCCTTATTTTTGGGATAGCTAACTTATTCAACGTTTGTTCCGCTTTTTATCGATATTTTTTGCCCAATTTTCGCACATTTCATTTGATCAAATTTCGAAAATACACATTTTATATACCTGCCTTCGTTCAACCACAATCATACGTAACGCGAATAAGCGACGATGTGGCCGACAATGAAACACAAACGTCTAAAATACACCCATTCATTCCTTGACTCCGTGATTTATAAAAAGGTGCTGTATGTATAAATAATGCTGGACAACTCGAACAGTATTATCTTACCCCAAGCTAAGCAGAGCTTGTGTTATGGGTACTAGATAACTGATAGGTATACATAATACAATATATTACATACATTTGAGTTTTTTTAGTATACATAAATAAACGACCAAAACAACCGGAACAAATACCTACAGATCGTACAAAAATTTGTCCCGGGGCGGGAATAGAACCCGCCACCTTCTGAGTCGCAGTTGGAACAGAGGTTGTCAATTATGTTAATATAGTAGTAGTTACTATTTAGAGTTTTATAATTTCTTCAGGTATGCAGATTACTTCTAAACAAACGCAACAGCCCGACCCTAGAGCACGCGCTAGCCGCTGTCACAGAATGCATCAAACTGGACACAGGATGCGTCCGGAAAGTGTTCACGCAATCTGGCAGCGCACTCACAGCGCTGCATCAATTCTTTGAGGATGAGGACGTTTTCTTCGCTTATGGGAATGAAAGGTTAGTTGAAGGAAGATGATGACAAATTCATCAGTCCTGGGCCTTGATTCAGAGGTATTTGAAAATCGATGGGTAATCAATCACTGAAGGAATCATGCTTAATTAAACCTTAAAAGACCCTTGGTTTTCAATATAATGAGAGTTGTTAGAATATTTATTTCCAATTTTGTTTATTGTTGATGGTTAAGCATTTGGTCACCATATTATAAAGTGGGTTTAGTTAGAGTGTTCTTGACGTGAGTGATATTTAAATAATTATCTATAATTTCAGGGTAAACCAAGAAGACTTCGAGCTTGAATTTGAAGAAAGCAAGGCTGTCTTACAATGTAGGAAAACACCGATCTCAAGAAATTCAAGGTTCGTTTCGTATTCTTGTGCGTTATTCTTCTCTTTCTCTTAGTATATTGGAAAACACCCAATAGTCATCTCACAGCATTCACCTATTGCTGGGTACAGGATAAACTCGGGCTAATATAATGACGAGAGTGGTTAACTCTAATTAGATTTTAGTGGCACTTTCTTTGTCAATTTTTCGTTGCAAATTGACAAACTGTAGGGCAAGCACGGTCACTTTGACATCGAATGCGTTAATGATGTACGCAATGTATGACGGTACGTTTTCATTGTTGTTTACTCTACCCTAGATATCAATCACTGTGCTTCGGCCAGCTGGACCCGTATATTGGAGAGGCGCTTCATATACGGTTTATCTAGTTATAGTTCAGAAAATCAGAACCATATTGTCGACCTGCTATCAACGAGTTCTCAGCTATTTTGGCCATATAGTCAGAAGGCAACCAGACAACCTCGAAAAACTTGTGGTAATGGGCAAGATAGAGGGAAAAAGACCAAGAGGACGGTCACCAAACCGCTGGTTTGATCAAATTAGGGCAACAACGGGACTCACATTGCCTGCAGCCCTGAGACAGGCCGAGTGGTGTGGAAGCGGTTCATCAGCGTCACCGTGAAGACAACTACAAAGAAGAAGAGAGTTATAGTTGCTTGCTGCATTGCTCTCTTTGCTTGCTTTTTAGTGTTTTTTATTGAATTGTCTGTTGTTTAAAGGGCTGGACCCAAACCCCTGATGCCAGTGAAGGCTGGCGGCGGAGCGGCGCGGGCGGCGAGCGAGGCAGGCAGCGGCGCCGCGGGCGATGCCGTCGAGTGCGCGGTCATCCCGCAACTGCCGCAGCCGCTGCGGCTTAAATACAGCGTGGGGAGGATTATTGGTAAGTTACTTGCTTAACATCATTATTAGAAGTTTAATATTCATTTATTCGGGGACAAATTATATAAAGTCTTTTGAAACTATCATGGTTATTAACACTAAAGTCATTTAAAACGGGATATTTACCATGATTTGATTTTTTAGTTATCCAATATTTCGGCACAGTTTCATGCGCCATGATCACGCAGTTACTGTTACTCCATGATCAAATCATGGTAAATATCCCGTTTTAAATGACTTTAGTATATAAAGACACTTACATTTACAGTTAAATATAGATGGATACATAGGTTGTGGCAGTTCAATAGCTGCTCATTTTATGTGTTCTCTTAATAAGAAGTAAATTATCATTTATGACATGTTGAGCTAATTAGCCTATATTAGTACTCTGCTTGACATGGGCCTCCTCTAATGAGCGCCACAGGCCTCGCTCCAGGGCCAATAGGGCTGAACCGTATTGCTTTAGGTAATTATATCTTCAATTCGTTTTTACACTGGAGTTAACATATTTTTTTATTAAAGAATATAGAAGTTTACAGTATGTAAACTCAATGCGATCCTAGAGACGTATAGACAGAATCTATACAATCCCAGTGACGCGTAGATATCCTCTATTCGATCCTAGAGAGGCATAGATAGCATCTATGCTAGACGTGTAGCAGAGCTTGATGAATTTATAAATGTGTTTGTTGACATAAAATATCTTGGATACTAAATCGGCGTATATTTGCATTATTTGTTGACATTTTTACACGTCATTCTTAAATGTAAATAGTTCACTGATATTGTTTCTAATCGACACACTTATTATTCAGCATCCTAATCATAATAATTACATGAATATTGTCGTATCTCATACATAAACTCTATTACTAGAACAGAATACATTTTCTTTACTTCACACGCCACGAATTGTGTAAACTCATTAATTACATATGTCTTGGTTAGCATGACACATTTACTTCTGAAGAATAAATTTCCGATTTATGAATGAAACATAATGATTCATTTTTATTGTATAAAAATAACGCTTGTAGCTCTTAAGGCATAAGATAGCAACTCCGGTATGTATCGATGTCTTACTCATGTAATTATAAGTACTTTACCTATTTTTCCCGACGTTTCAACAGGTTTACACACTGTCGTGGTCACGGGATGGCTTCAGTCAGTGACCACGACAGTGTGTATGTGTGACTGTATGTTTACAAATATTTATTGTCTTACTCATTATTTGTATGCGATCACTCACGATTCCATGATCTTATCGCTGATAGCTCTCACATTATGTTGTATATTCTATACACAAGCGGATTTTTTTTACAACTAAGTGAAACAATACTAACTTAAAATGGCAAATGCAATAACCCCACAGACAGAGACACGAAAAGATAATGTCTAATGTCCGTGTATAACGTAACGAAATAACTGTTACGTACGTAGCTAGTAGCTACTCTAATGCACGCGTAGCAAAGCGTTTGCTAAGCTATACTTAGGGTTTTGAGTGGACACTGTGATGTGGCAAAGATAGTGTAGGACGTCCTCCGGCCAGGTCGTTATGACCTGCGAAAGACTGCAAGCAAATACTGGATGCGGCAAGCTGAAGACATGACGCTCATTTGGGTACGTCTATACTGCAAGCAAATACTGGATGCGGCAAACTGAAGACATGACGCTCATTTGGGGACGTCTATACTGCAAGCAAATACTGGATGCGGCAAGCTGAAGACATGACGCTCATATGGGCCGTCTATGTCCAGCAATGGACTGTTAAAGGGTTGATGATGATGATGACTTAAAAAAATCGAAATTAAATTCCTGTCAGATATCTTGTATTTAATTTAATTACATTTGTAAACAATCTTTCAGGTGACGGAAACTTCGCTGTTGTACGAATATGTAAAGACAAGACGTCGAGCAAGGAATATGCTCTCAAAGTAATCGACAAGGCAAAGTGCAAAGGGAAGGAACATTATGTAGAAGCTGAGGTAAATTGATCCCTATTTCTTACATAGTAATGATATTTCGTCCGACATACATAAAACCTTTTAAACCGATTCTAGTTTCACATTAATGAACATAATAATAAAGGTATCTTTATTGATGCATCCTTAAAAGTAGGTACCTACCTAGGTAGGTAGTACCTACTTTTAAGGAAACACTTCGGAGCATGAATTATTCCGTAGTAAGTACCTTACCTACTTCCTACGGGATAATTCATGCTCCGAAGTGTTTCATGAGCCCAAATAAATAAAACGGCCTTTTGAAAATTACAATGGTACTTAATTGCTAAGTCAAGACCCCTTACCTTTCTTATGAGCTCACAAAACAAAAATATCAAGCACCCGTGCGTCATCGTCAGCGCAGCACCATCTAGCCGTGTGGGTAACTTTTACCAGCGACATCTATTGTGGCGCATCGGAACTAATCGATGTTATACAAAAATCTAATGTTAATGATCTAACATTAGGCACAGTACAATTATATGATATGGCGATTATTCATAAATCTAAAAGTTAGGGAAGACACATTCACAGGAGTTAGTTATTTGACATAACGATATAATCTGTTTCGCATGGCGCTAACGCAACGCCTGTTTTGTTTTGAAATTATTCTGTATCTATTAATACCTCCAAGAATAATATTATTTATTATACACTCGTTAGATGCTTTTAAAGATCACAACAAAACTTTTTCCAGGTGAGAGTAATGAGGAAGCTCTGCCACCCTCGCATTGTTTCACTGATCGAGGAACAGGACAGTCCCGAGTGGCTTTTCCTCGTAATGGAGCTTGTTAGCGGTATGTATCTTAATATTTTATCTTAAAGCCCAATACAGACGTAGCTACAATATTATAGTAATATGAATCATAGCAAGGCATAGCTCGATATATCTTCTGTACAAATTTTTCAGTGACCACACACGCAGCTATAAAATTTATATTTCTTTGGCGTCATGCTATACTCTAATTTATAGCCGACTACCGTGTTCATTTCACGGTAGTCGGCTATAAATTACAGTATGCAAACTACATATATATTATTACATAGTTTCAGCTAGCTATAATATATAATACATTATAGCATTGCTATATATTAAAGCTACGTCTGTGATGGGCTTGAATGTTTTATCTATTCCTTTTGTACTTCAAATTTTGGAAACAGGTACATTTTACACCATAGATGTATGCCGATGAATTTTGGGCAAAGTCACTACTGACATGTATCTATTTTTCATCTTAGCCAAAACGAAAACACCAGTTTTATTATATTTAAGCAGTTTTTAGTCTGTTCCGATCCTGGAGCGAAATCGAGCAATCGCATTGGTTGAAATATACATCTCGTCATCCCACTTGTTCCTGATTGGTCTATTCTGGCAGCAACAGATGCACCCTAGTGGTAGTGTATGTTCATTTAGTAAAGCAAAAATGTTAATAATGTTATAGGTGGAGATTTATTCGATAGTATCGCGGCCGCTTCCAAATTCTCTGAGACGCAATCGCGTTTGCTAATCGGCCACCTAACATCAGCTATCGCCTATCTACACTCGCTTTCTATCGTGCATCGTGACATCAAACCTGAAAATCTATTGGTAAGACTAACAATACATTTTCTATATGTGTTTGCTAATCTTCATGCGTTTACATTTATTCCCAAATAACCGTTATTACCTATCATATAAAGTTATTTGTATTTATACCACATCCTCAGTCATAAACGTAATATGAATGAATATAATTATTTAGCTAATAAAAAGTCGACATTCATGAAAAATAAATAGCAAAATCACATAATTTATGCATTGCAAACTAACACCTTAAACCTATCCTGTGTTTATCTGTGCACACGTTCATAATGCACATATACATACTTTAAGAATGGGATTGAGAACAATATTAATAATACTGGACAATTCACACAGCTTTATCTGGCCCCAGATATAGCTAGGAAAGGAAATAACCCAAGCAGAGCTTGGGTTATTTCTAGATAACTGATATACTTCATACAATACAATACACTAATTAGATATTATGTATAGAAAACATGCAGAACCGGGCGTTCTTCGAACAAATATCTGCAGTTCGTACAAACATTTGTACCGAGGCGGGAATCGAACTCTCAACCTCCAGACCCGCTACGCCGGATGTTCAGATCGCAGATGTTCGCATCTCTTATGCTGTTATACATGAGTATGATTGAAATGATTCCATTCTATAAATACTCAAGTTAATACAAGTTGTGATGTTTTATTCTATCCAAAATTCTATGAACCCTAACATTATTCAGAACCGTGGCACTAACAAGTTTAAATAAATGTCAGGTGGAAGTTGGCCCGGACGGCAGTATAAGAGGCCTGAAGCTGGCTGACTTTGGCCTCGCCGTTGAAGTGTGGCGACCGTTAACAGCCGTCTGCGGAACACCAACCTACGTAGCGCCTGAGATCCTACTCGAAACTGGATACGGACTAAAGGTAACCCTTATCATCTTCACACTTAAACCTTCTATAATTAAATAAAGAAAAAAAACATCACATAACACTATATTATAAAATAGCTGCGCCTCGATGCTACGTCCGCGTGGAAATCTATGTGTCAAATAGTTTAAAAACCTTCCCCTTGAATCACTCTATCTATTAAAAAAACCGCATCATAATCCGTTGCGTAGTTTTAAAGATCTAAGCATACATAGGGACAGACAGCGGGAAGCGACTTTGTTTTGTACTGTGTATGATGAAAAGTTAGTACTATGTATAAATGAAAAGTTTAGATGTTTGGATAGATGCATGTTTGTTACCTCGATACGGCCGATGGATCGCGCTTAATTTTGCAAACAGGTAGTTCAAGGTTAATGTGCCCCGCCCACTTCCATTTCAGTGTGGCTGTCTTGACTCCCACATCGATAATATGTACCTGTCAAAGAGTGGTAGCATCGTCCTTGCCTACTGCAGGTTATGGGCAGAAATTAGTCAACTATAAATTGGTTTTGCCTACTGCTGGGTTGCCCATACCCTGCAGTAGACAAAACCAATTTATAGTCATTACCTGAACCATCAGTCTCATCGGGGTTCGTTCTGCGACGTTTATGATATCGTCCGCCTGTCTGTCAGACCTACGGCGACCTCCATTCAAGAAATGGAATGAACCTGACCTTATTGTAGAGTAACAATTTAGTAAAAATAACACTCAAACCACAAAGGAACTTACTCCTACTCAATATTTTTCTCATGCGAGCGTAAAACTGGTCTCCTAACAACGTCTGTCGTTTAAGCGCAGACTTTCCCACCATTGTTAACGTAATTACTACTATTATACTACCCTCGCTGTTGTTATTGTTTTTGAACTTGACTTCTTTAAATGTACGCAATTTATAGCGTGTTATGACCAGACCCCGTTATCTACGTTGCAGATTGGTGGCAGACAGTTAGTGTTATAACATGTCATGTTTTCCAAATAAATACTTACATTAACTCCAAATCACATGAATAAATAAATAAAATTATGCTGGCTAATTCACACAGCATTATCTAGCCCCAAACTAAGCAGACCTTGTCTTATGGGTACTAGATAACTGAAATTGATAACTGAACATTATATAGATAGATATTTTTTATTATACATAGAAAACCCACCGCGCCACATCAGATTCAGGGCATTTACCTAACATGATTTGTGTTGTGTTCTTTTGAGTTTTCCTTACTTTTCATTATTTATTTTCTTCATTCAGATTGACGTGTGGGCAGCGGGCGTGATCCTATACATCCTTCTCTGCGGCTTCCCACCCTTCTCTTCGCCAGACGGAGACCAAGAGAAGCTATTCGACGCGATTCTCTCCGCTCGACTAGAGTTCCCTGCGCCGCATTGGGAACGCGTATCCGCGGGGGCTATAGACCTCGTTGCGAACATGCTGCGTCCCCAGCCTGAACTGAGGTTCGCTGCCGAAGACGTGCTTGACCACGCCTGGATGGCGGTGAGTGGTTTTACCCAGTTACAGTTCTGAAAAAAATATCTCTTCATTTGTGCGTGTCCTTTGGGGCTATAGATATCATCGCAAATATGCCCTGTCCCCCGATCCGATCGAGTCGTCGTCCAACACCGCTACCGCACAACACAAAAATGAGGATTATAATAATGGGCTAATTCGTAAATATTCAGATGCATATTGACGGCATCAGATAACAGACAGCTCGCGGGCGATTTGAAGCTTTAGGAAGCCCTTTTGTCACTGTAAAATGTATCTAAATAAAACGAGCTCTTAATTGAATGCTTGTTTTGGTATTGTGTTATATTTGCTGTTGGATTTATAGTTATAGTTTCTCCAATTTGTTGTAGACACACTGGCTTTGGCCAATTCTCACTATATCATCCACTCAGCAGGTGAGATGTTGTGTCACTGTGTCGGTTTCCCTAGTAGTCCATTCTGTTGAAACCCTTCACCTATCGTCAAAACACACGCTACTCAGACATTGATACTATATAGTAAGTAAGTAAATCATTTATTTGACACATAAAACACATACATAAAATGCTAAATCATAACAAGTCCAAATTAAAACACATACAATGCAACTTTTTCATAAATTTTGTTGTTCTTAGGATGACTACGACGAAAGCTGCGACTTCCGTACATGGTACGATGAAGACTCCTCATAGCGGATGGACGGCGGCGACCAAGAGTCGGAGCCCGCCTCATGACGTTACGGCCTCGCGAGCCCCCACGCTGCGGCTTAGCGAACGCTTACCGCATGCTGACCTTCAATGAACACCAATACCAAAGCTATAATATTTGTATACTGCATTATCTTTACTTTATTTATGTCTTTTGGTGCAAACTCCAGTGCAGTATTATTTCGGATTAGTTCTTGTTTATCCCCAAAATTTATATGGTAAAGTGCCCTCTTCAGGTATAAATAGTATAAGCCAGTGGCTGCTATTTTTATCTTCATATCCCAAACAGATTATTTATGATTTTTAATAGAACAGAAGTAAGCTTTTCTTTCATATCTTTCCCATATTATCTGTCTACTCAGTACTGTCTGTACAACTCTCTAAGATCTCCTGCTTCCTAATTTTTTTTGGTTTAGTGAATTTAGGCTAATGAATTCTAATATTTATAAATGTTTTGTTTTTTATTTTATTAACCTATGTAATTTACGATTAATATATATTATTTAATTATTTGAATGAATTCACACAATTATTTACAAGAGCGCAAGGATTACATAAGTTTTGTATAATAATGAATTGCTTTAGGCGTACATTTGTTGCTTCTTTTATCTTACTCATGGCATTTTTCTCAGACATTCCCTTTCATGTTACTGTATTTGTATAGTTGCAATAAAACCCCCATTTGGTGCTTCCGACAGCAATAATATAAAGTTGTGAAATAAGTAAATAAAATATAAATTTTAGCTATTCAATTGCAATTGGTTATGTAGCATTATAATGTAGGATTGCTTAATTAAAGCACAACATAAAATTGAATTGGATTTATATAGGTAAGTGCCAAAATTAATTTCATTGTTGTTACATGCTAAACCGCGCAGCAATCAATGTTCCTCTCGAATAATATATCTTTATAGCTATAATAAGTTATTTTTAACATAGATCTTATCAAACACCACAATATTCAATACACTAATAATTAGACTGAATAACATTCCTTTCACTATTGCAGTTGGTTTTTCTGTCTTTCTAAAAAAGCCAAGAAATGTGTCCCATTTTGTAAAAACAGCTGAATGATTTGGTCAATTTTAAGAATTTTATAAAAAATATAGAAAAATTTATATCAGTTTAAAATTGTGAGAAATTTAACATCGATTTAGAATAAAATTAAAGTGAAATTATCAAGTTCAATAGGGACTTAGCCTGCGTGATATTGTATACATACGCAATCCATTGCATGTCACACATGTTTCATAAATTTTATAATGCATTTAGAAAGAAATGATTATGTTCATGAGTAAAAAATGAATAAATTTGTAAAAAATATTTTATTGTTTTATTTTTGTTATATTGTACTCAAAAAATAATCTTACTTTAGGATGTAACCTGATAATATAAAACCACTAGCTCCATTCATGTTGACTTCTGGATGAGTCCTTTCTGGTAGAACCTGAAACAATAATTTAGATTCTTATGCTCAATCTTATCTTTATCACATTAAGTAGAAGTATTGAAGTATTGTCAATCCTAACTTGATGTTGCAAGTTAGGATTGACAATACTTCAATACAGAGCTCTTGACTTGTCTTTGCACTTCATGGTATGAGATTTATCACCATTGCATTGGCATGCATCCTCTAAAGCCCTATAAACAGCTTTAATTATATCTATCTCACCTGGTAATTTCTCATCCAATTGCAGACAAGTTTCAGAGCTGCTATGTTTGGCCTTGGCTTCAGATTCAAGAACAAATTCTGCAGGGGCTCAGCAACAGGAAAATATACAGCAAAAGGTCGGCCGGGCTTTACAAACTTTACCAGCTCATTGAATATGTTTTCAGGATCTTCTTTGCAAGCTATGACTAGAGAATCAGCTTTGTTTTTTAACAGTTCTGCTGCCGCTATGTTGTCAAAATGCCACTTGGGTTTTTTGAGCTCTTTTCTTTCCTCTGAATTTTTATTGGTTACTGAATTATCTTTGATTTCATTCGCAGATTCTACATTTAATTCACATGATTTTTTATTATCTTCTGATACAAGCTGTGCTTCAACATCTGTTTCAGGGTCAACCTTTGCCACTTTGTTTTGATGTTCTTGATCATCTTCATGTTTTCTCTTTAGAGGATTTTCCTGATTACTATCTTCTTTATTGGAATTAGTATCACAACCTTGATACAACTGTCTTAATACTGAGTATACATTAACTGAAATACACCTTTGAAGTTGATTTTCACTGTAGTTCATTGCAAGAAGAGCCTGCTTCTGAGACATGTTTCCAGGATGCATGTGAACTAGCTTTCCCATTGTACTATCCCCAATTGTGCTCATTAGAGCAGCAGCAAGCAAACCGTTGGATCCAGAATCATATAATAAATGGACACCATCAGAACTAACATTAGCTATGGTTATCAGTTGGGACAATGTGTCTAATCGTAAATTCTGAATTTTATGTGCCTCTAACTTGTACATAATTTCAGAGACAAGTCGCAAGTTAGGTTTCAGAATCTGAATATATTCACAATACTTCTTTGCTTTTTTGTTCAAATATTTTTCTTGTGAGAATTCAGTCTTGTTGTGGAAAGTATTAGAGTTTGTGATAAGTGTTTCAACAATGTCAGAGGCTTTGCTTGTATCACTTTTCAGGACTTCTATATCAGCTGCTGTTAGTTTCTGTGAGCGACCATCATCAATAATGTTCCTATTATCATTTCCTGATGCTTTTATATCAATTTCATCTTTTAGAATCACTGGTTCTTCAGTGAACTCTACCGTAAATTCCCTGTTCTTTTTATTACTCTTCGGTTCCAGTTTGAAATAGGAAAAGTAGGAACGGCCCTCTATTCCAAGCAAATTAACATTGTCTCTTCCCAAACTAATTGCAGAGTTTGGTTTATTGAATTTGTGAAGTTTCCTGTAGTTTTGCTTTTGTATCACTATGTAGTCACCAATTGTTATAACTTCATTGATAGATTCCATGGTGCTCGTTAGGTATTTGTAGAAAATTAATTATGTTATTTTTCAAGATTTGCGCAGAGGTACTTGCTGTGATACGGTCGATATAGAGAAGTAGATAGAAATAAATTACTTCCAGTAAAAACAGCAGTGGATGGAAAGCAAAGCAAATCAAAACATAACCTCAATTTTCATTTTATTGACTTCGATCATATCCTGACATGACATACATATTATGACATGACTGACGTTGATACCTTTAGAATCCAGAACCACAGACAGAAAAGCCGATTTTACTGTGTAATCAAATCATTTTTGACGAGACCGTAGATATAGTTGTGGAGGTGCGTACCGTGCCTACGGCGGCGCAACGACGCGTCGCGTCCTCATCGTCGCGTCGTACGTAGAGATGGGTTTATGCCGGGCATTTACAGGGCAAATTGAGTAAATGCCCGATAAATGTCTTTTTATGCCTTTTAAATGTCCAATCACAGGGCAGAAACTATAATTATGTTATCCATATGTTATTGCTTTTATAACTTACATAAAAATGTTTTTATGTGTAGACTGAGGAAAAGTAAGTAGGACGTACCTATTTTTATACAACTATACTAGATAAAGTAAATAAGTGAGTTTTCGTTTGTCTGTATTTTTTTGTGCTATCCAATGAGATTTTACAAATAGAGACGTCATACTCATTTTAAAGAAATAAAAACATGGCTATATTTTTTTATTATACCTATCTACCACATAGAACTTTATGTCTATCTGACGGCCTATGACGTCAGATCAGCTATCAGTTAAAGGGAACTGGGCTAAAATGGGTACCTAGCAGGCTGCATGAAGAAAATATTTATATATTTATTTAATTTAAGTAATTTAAATAAATAAAAAGGTTTATATACAAATTATAATATTAAGTAGGATATCCATTTTTATATCTACTTTTGGTAGGTTTATAGTACCTTCAAAGAAGCTTAGTTATTTATTCCGTTTTTGTCTTTTGTAGATTTCTTTGCAATTGAGAATAATTCTATGTACGTAATGTAAGCCGCCACCATGAGTGTCCTGGACACTCATGGTGGCGGCTTACATGGCCTTACAGGGCCAGCAGTCTAAACCCATACAATTGCGCAGAGGAGTGAGGCAGGGGGATGTCATATCCTCGAAACTGTTCACGTGCGCATTGGAGGATATGTTTAGGTTGCTGGACTAGAAAGGTAAGGGCATTAACATAAATGGCGAGTAGGTACATCTCACACCTGCGATTCGCTGATGACAGTCTTAATGGCGGAGTCGCTTGAGGAACTGAACCAGATGCTGGACGGCCTAGCTTTAGCCTCCCGATGTATCGGTCTTGGCAGGAATTTGGATAAAACCAAAGGTCACATTGATCCAAGGCCGGTGGTAGTACCCTTCTCGAAACTGTTTCCGAGTACACTTACCTTGGGCAAATTCTGCAGTTGGGTAAAAACAATTTCGAGAAGGAGGCCAAGAAAAGGATCCAGCTAGGCTGGGCAGCATTTGGGAAACTACGTCAAGTTTTCTCGTCATCCATATCGCAATGCTTGAAAACTAAAGTTTCCAACCAGTGCGTCCTACCCGTTATGACCTACGGAGCTGAGACTTGGACACTCACGATAGGGCTGATCCACCAGTCCAAAGTCGCTCAGCGAGCTATGCTCAGAGTTTCTCTGAAGGATAAGATTCGTAACGAATACATCCGACAGAGAACCAAAGTTATCGACATGGCTCTAAGAATTAACAAGCTGAAGTGGCAGTGGGCCGGCCATATCTCGCGAAGAACCGACGGCCGCTGGGGCAAATGTGTTCTTGAGTGGAGACCGTGACTCGGTAAACGTAGTGTAGGACGAGGTGGGATGATGACCTGCGAAAGACTGCTGGTAGATGCTGGATGCGGCAAGCTGAAGACAGGGCGCTATGGCGCTCATTGGGGGAGGCCTGTGTCCAGCAGTGAACTGATATAGGCTGATGATGATGATGGATGTAAGCGAACGTTGAAGAATGTATCTATGCACAGTTATAGATACATTCATCAATGAGGTGAATTTGATTGGATTGCAAGCTTCTCAAACGAAAGAATTTTCCAGTACCCAACATCCTCTAGCGTCGTTACACAGAACAGACAACACCGCATGGCATTACCTCGTTATCTCTGTCACTCATAAACGTAACGCATTACTTGTCTCGTTCGTGTAGGTGGCAAAGCAGCAACAGGGCGGCAGTGATTTTCGTTCGAACAGACAACGCCGCGCGGCATTTTCGTTATGACCGTCACTCATAAACGCAACGCACGCATTACTTGTCTCGTTCGTGTAGGTGGAAAAGCGACAACAGCGCGGCAGTGAGTTTGGAGTAAAATTAAATTTATAATTTTACATTTAAACAGTACAAAACAAATAGTAGAAATAAAAAGACACATCCTTCTTTCTTTTCACAACCTCCCAGAGTAAGTATTGCACTTTCTAAACACACAACATGGCATTTTAGTATTTTTTCATACTCCAAAATCCCGCTTCAGGGTACGTCCGCGTCGCGGCCAGACGCAGGACGGACTGAGTTCACTCAAGCTAATTTAATTAGCTTGTGTTCGTCTTGCCACGCAGACCTCGATACAACGTATCTAATCTACTATATTATAACATCCTTGGTACTAGCTCGGTATGTTCGTACTGGTCATAGCGTGCAATGAAGTGAAGTTAGTACATGTACGCGCTCAATCCATTACTCTCGCTTTAGACTACAATGTACGAACTTCACTTCACTGCGTTCCGCGCATCGCGGTACTTCCCCGAGATTTAATCAAACTAAATTTGTTTGCGAGTCGCTAACTTGCTTTATAGTCCCGTTATCAAGTACATAATGATTGAAGTAAAAGTAGGTACTTAAATAGGAAAAAATAATTAATAGTGATATTGAAATAAATATAACAATAACTTAATAGGTACTTATCGTGTATTAATGTTTTATCAGCTACAAAACAATATATTTTGGGCTTTTTATACAATTTCCCAACATATTTATCTATATATTTTATTAAAAAAGTCTAAAAACTACAAGAATAGTTTCTGCCCTGTCATCGGGCATTTATTTGGACATAAACTCGTTTTTGCCCTATTTGTCCAGTTTATGCCCTTTTTGCCCAATAGGGTTTAAACCCTCGACCCATCTCTAGTCGTACGTATAAGAAACTGTACTTTACTTACCTATTAACTTACTTTGATGGCGCACAGCATCATCTAGTCCCAAATTAAGCAGAACTTGTCATTAGTTTAGTAGGTAGGATAAATTAATTTTACTGTGGGTAGGTACCTTTTTTATCAAAGGTGAGCCAGTTGTGACTAAGGGCGCGTACCCATTATGTCGTGACATTACCTATAGTTGTGCAGTTTGAAGCATCGTGCGTGGCTTATATTTAAATGGAGGTGTTCACATTATGATGTAAACACATTACGCGTCAGTGGAACTGTGCTGGGCGCGAAACTGCGCGTCTGCACAGGCGCGGCCCGATATGTACGGAACACGGTTATCGCACGTGACCTACAAACACCCTCAGTAGAAGAGTTCGTGGTGAAGCTGGCGCGCAGGATGTACGACCGTGCGGACAATTCCCGCCACGCTCACCTCAACGGACTCGCTCCCCTACACGCGAGGCCGCCAGATTCAAGACCTCCCTGGCCACCGCTTCCCCGGGAATTGCTGGAACATCACAATGATGTCAAAACGCAAGAAAACCATCGCAGCCAATCGGCGCTGAACAGCAATTGAGAGGCCGGCAGGACTCTCAATGCTGTAACTCAAGTGACGTCTCGCTCGACGTTGAAGCTAGAAGAAAGAACCTTAGTTCGATTCTAACCGCATTTCGCTCGAAAGACAAACTGTTGAAGACCATTGATAATGAACTGCGCGTAAAATTTGACCCTGACATAGCCATTAAAATGACTCAGTCCCCTAAATATAGGTAAAGAACAAAAAAAAAAGAACTCACCCGCTCAGTTCAACTGATGAACTGACGCAGTGTGTTTTATCTCGATTCTCGAATAATTGGATGGAGTCGTCGGTCGATAGATTGTCGATATGATGGGGAATGCTAGATGAGACTTGAGAGTCGTCCAACAATAAATTTGCAGATACGACATAAAATGTGATAGATAGCGCCCTAAGAATTATTTCCAAATGAAGATCTAAATAAGTGCAAAGCTATGAGAAAACAAAAAATATATTTAAATTTCTTACAATTGTAATTATTCTTACATCTAATAATTGTCATTTACATTAGTTGTTGCAGCTGTGCTAATTAATATAATAATCATTTACATATTTCTATCATTTTGTGAACATCACAAACTTTTTCCCTTGGTTTACCTTTTGCTTTTCCCTGTTCTACTTCATACTTGTCAATCTTCTCCCAATGAGCCCATGTTATTATATTACTGTTTACTTGAGTAATCTCTTTACTGACTTCATTAAATCCACTTCTTTGTTTTGTTAGATCTATGGTCTTTAAATCTTCACATACAGTCTTGGCAACTTGAAATGCATTTCCCATGGTATGTAAAATAACACCTACTGGACCCGTTCCTAGCCAACCTGCTACATAAAGCTTAGCTAAATCATTTGAGTTATCAACACAACCTCTTTCATTTGCTACTAATCCATTAGTAAAGACAAGTTCATTGTCTACTTTCACACTTTTGTATCCTATACTTCTCAATGCTATTCCACATTTAATTATCTCCTTCTCATCTGTAGGTATACATTTTTGTTCTTCAAGCTTTTCACCTATCAGTTTGTTACACTTTAGTTCTACACCAGTTAAGTTTTTTTGCTCATCTACAATGAATTTACTAGGGCTTCTGAAGAAGACAGGTTTGAACATTCTTTCCTTTTCTTCATTGCTTATGTCCTTGCTTTCTTTGAAAGACTTCACCATAAGCTCTGTTAATCTTTTCCGGGGTCTTTGCAGTGAAGGGATTACATCTTCTACACCTTGTAGGTCTGATTCTCTCCATATTGTTCGGCAGTTTTTCAATTTGAGCTGTTCTCTAAGTTCCTTGATTGTAAATGCTACCTGTAAAGGTCCTCTTCTTCCAATTAGATATAGTTCCCTGACTTTGGATTCAGCCAGGGTGGTCAGGGCATGTTCAGTTATGTCTGTTTTCCTAAGTTCATCGACAGGTGAGAGCAAAATTCGAGCTACATCTAAAGCCACATTTCCTTGGCCAAGAACAGCTGCAGTCTCACATGACAAGTCAATCTAGAAATAAAAAAATTATATATATTAATCAGATTAATGACATTTCGTTTTGTTATCATCATTTATTAGCTACTTACTTTCAAGTCCTTGTCACTAGGCAGTCCATTATACCATCCAACAAAATTCCTAGCTCCTACAATATTAGTTGCATCTTCATTTTCAATTCCCAAGGTTTTGTCCTCTTCAGCACCATATGTCTGAAAAATAACAAAATAATGAAAATCAAAGATGAATCTATATGTCCAAAAACAAAAAAAATTACAAGAAATATTATATGAATCATTCATCATTATTATTAGCCTATGAAGTCCACTGCTGGACATAGGCCTCCCCCAATGAGCACCATAATGCCCTGTCTTCAGCTTGACTCATCCAGCATCTGCCTGCAGTCCTTCGCAGGTTGTCATCCCACCTGGCCGGAGGGTGTCCTACACTATGTTTGCCAAGTTGCATTTAGAATCATTAATATGAATTATATAAAGGTTACCAATAAAACAGCATCATAGTGCAGCCTCAGCTGTTTTAAACTTATATCTCTCCCCAAAGTGATATTGCCATAGAAATTAACATTTGGTTTTAGAGCTACTTTAGTGAATTGATTGATCACATTTTTAACTTCAGGGTGATCTGGGGCCACACCATATCTGAAAACAAGACAGGTACATTGTAAGATTTTGCTTTTTATGTTTAAATATCATAATTTTCAATCCAGTTTAGAAAAGTAAGAAAAATGAACAAGAATTAGATATAATATGTTAAATGGGTATACCTATATCTAGTCTTAGTGTAAAGTTCAAGACCTTATCTAAAAGAGACTTACATGATCAGGATCACATCCAATTATTTGATATCTACCTGGGAAATGGGTTTGGTAGGTAAGTAGGTTCTTTGTTAAGTAGTATTATCACATTTAAGGATCGAAATGGAACTAACCTTATTAGACCAAACGGAACAGGCAGCTTCTCGTAGATATCTACATTAACCTCGCCAAGGTTTTTGGTAATGTGCATAGCAGCATAGAAGCCGGCCGGGCCAGCGCCTACTATGCAAACTTGAGGAACTCTCGCTGATGATGTAGATAATGTTCGTTTTATCAAATTGCAGAAACTGAGCATCATTTTTGCTTTTTTGGAACAGCTTGAGTTTATTATAAAGTATAATCGTTCCAGACAGATAAAATCACTGAATTATTCAAATTTCTTACGGATTTTGTGTTTTAAACGAATTTAGAATTTCTATTTTATCTACACATTTGCCAATATTTCTGTACGTAAATCTTATAAAAGAGAAACAATATTTTTTACTTTCACTTCCACTCTACAACAAGAAAGAGCCTCAGCTATGGCCACAACCACAACAACAAAACATTAAACAATAAACAACAGCGAACAGACAATAGATAGATAGAATAGAATAGAATAGAATAGATCCTACGATCTAAGGCTCAACTCACACCAAAAGAGCGTCGAACGAGTCGAATTCGCCGGAATTCCCGCGGCGCCGCGCCGCGGGCATCCGCGCGACTCGTTCGAGTTTCTTATGCGATAATAAGTTTTATTGTAATGAAAATAAAGTTAAAATTCATATGACACTGCAACTGCACTCCGCTTCGCTGCGCTTCGACGCTCTTTTGGTGTGAGTTGAGCCAGCCTAAGAGCAAGCAATAGAGTTCAATAGATAGATGCAAAATATACTAGGGTAGGGCAAAGAAAATAAATAGTATCTCATACACAAATATATAGGGATCTCATGTACTTAAGTATTTTTTTCAATCATGTACTTGTACCTATCTATTAGGGTAGAGATGCTAACACAGTCCACAGCCACAGTGACTGTAACACTGTGGACAGGGTTGCCAGACATGTGACTGTAACACACACAGATTCGCTACACCAAAGAGAGTACCTACTACAGAGTACAGATTTACCAATCGTATTGTATTTTTTTTCTTAACATTCTTGCCAAGCTGTAAGTACCTCCAATCAAAACAAACATACTAACAGCTAACAGTAATTTGATCTGGTTATTAGGGCAAAAAATGTTTAAAGAAATTGATCAACTATTATCCTGTGACAAAAAGCGTGTTTAGCGGGGATTAGGGATGAAACAAATATCGATAAAAATCGATTTTAATACGTGGTTTTATTTCTATGAATAATCGATTATAATAAAGTTTTTTAATAACCATTCAATAAATTATCGTATTACCGATTTTTCATCTGCAATCCTCCGACATTAAGTTTGGTTTTATGGCCCTGAGCCCGGAACGCGAACTGCCAAAGAATACTATCTCCATAATATTACATAACGCCATCTGCGCATCTGCGACATGATGGCATTCCTTCTGTGCTTAAGAAACAGTTTAGTTGAATTATTTAATCAAACATTCACTAGATAGATAGAGTCAACGAACTGTACTATTTACCGACATTTTGATTGTTAGGTCATTCATTATTCGTTGGTGAACTTTATTTTTCAAAAGACAATTTCGAAAATTTTTCATGATAAAATTTTTAGTGTTATTAATAGTCTCGTTTTTAAGAATGTCTACGACTAAAAGGACGAAGAGAAGTTGGTGTCAATATTTTCATGTTGACAATAAATCTGGCAATGCTAAATGTAAATATTGCCCTAAAAAATTTCAATTTGTGTTGATTGTAATAAAATAAGAACCTACTATTTCTATTGTTTATTTTAAATTAATAAATCTATTGATATAATATTGATGGCGTTTTTTTGAAATGAATTGACAAATTCGATCGTTTAATAATAATAAAATCGATTATATTTTCATACTACAAAAAAAAAACACGATAAATTAAAAAAAAATATGCATAATGTCACATCCCTAGCGGGGATATTCAGGCGTTTTTATAGAAAGATACATAGTGGTTTCCACCTAGGGTTTCCATGTGGTTACTATGGGTTTTGAATGGGTTTTGACATGGTTTTGATTCCAATTTTCCCATAGAGTATCCTACTTTTGTAGGATCGTAGGAGAGACGATAATACCTATCTACAATACATTAACTTGTGTACTTCAAAACAAAACCATCAAATTAATGTCAATTTTATAAGAAATGTCATTTTCCTTTGAACTCTGTGATTCTCTTTCCTTCTCTATGGGTGGTGTGATGTGATCTTCACTTCAAAAAAAATTATCACATCTTGAATTTTGTTTAGACCTACAGTTTTCTAAAAAATTGTTAGATGAAGATCGGAAAAATGCTATAAAATTGTATTATCCATTGTTACTTTAGTACAATTTTGTGCCCTATATCTGGAATAAATTACCTTTCGTACGAGAAAGTATTATGTCTCATCTATCGGATGTGAAGTTTCTCTTCACTAGGTTATTTTCTCTAAAAAATGGGTAAGTATCGATTTATTATTTGTAGTCACAGTTAGAAAGAAGTGGCAAATAATTACCTTTATCAGTCACACATATTGTGGGGAATTAAGTTCAATGGTCTTGTAGTTGAGCAAAGATTCTACCGTAATTTCGTAACTTGTTTTTAAATTTAATCAGACTATTAGTCTGCTTAAATTTAAAAACAAGTTAAGTAAAGCTAAATACGTACTGTAAAGTTAATTATTGGGCCTTTTTCAATTACTACATCAAAATTTATCTCATGCTTTCTTTGAAAACTGGAGAGAAGAATGTGTATGTATAACATTATTTTCAATTATCAGATTGAATGCACCTAAATGGGGTACAAGAACATTCAGCCAAGATATAAATGCATCACAGCCTTTATCCAAAGGCAGTGCAACATCCCTACCTCCGCTGTCAGAGCCATTGCCTAACCTCCCTCATATAATTTACGCTACGGTTAAAGAAGAGGATGCACTGACAGAGGTCACAGTACTAAGCAATGGACTCAAGGTTGCTTCGGAAAAGAAGTTTGGCCAGTTTTGTACAGCTGGAGGTAAGGCATATGCAAGTTCTGCGAGAATTCAATAAATATTTTATGTTAAGTTAAAGTAAAGATAACAGTTTATGCAGTTCAAAGTTCATTTTGTGAATGATTGTTGTACATTTACATAAGGAATTCCAATATCTATTACTTATTATTTTGTACTGTTTTAGTTGTAATTGACTCTGGCCCAAGGTATGAAGTTGCCTACCCAAATGGTATATGTCATTTCTTGGAAAAACTAAGCTTTGGTGTAAGTACTTAATTTTACAAATCACTAATAAATTACTTGGGATGTCTAAGATACAATACTATAGCTGTTTGTTTTATTTTCAGGCCACTCACAAATTCTCAACACGGGATGTCATGCTACGTGAGTTGGAACGACATGGGGGTATCTGTGATTGCCAAGGATCTCGTGATACCACTGTCTACGCCACTAGTGCTGATTCAAGAGGATTGGAGGCCATTACTCAGGTAAAATCCTTTAATTCTGTAAATTTTCTACATTACATCATCTGTAACAAAAGACTCTTGAACAGGTACCTATTGCACAATAAATTATTGATGATCTCTGCTGTATGTCACAATACCACATCAGTGTTTTTACTGTTAGTATGAGATAAGTGAACTATAGTTACACCCACCCAAGTTAATGCATGCAAAGTGGTTTTACTAACTCAAATGATGTGTATATATTTGCCATTTGATGTGTACATATTTGCATAGAGGACAGGTACATAATCTGTTTGTTGAATATCTTAATTTGAGTTGCTCAAGCCCTTTTGGCTTACTCAATAATATAATAAAATTTATTTGAAACTTATTTGTATGTATGAAAATAAGTTTTAAATATTATTGGTGTTTGTTAGTTTAGCAAAAGCTTAAACATTGGCTTGTATGATTTGTTTTTTTTTTGTGTTTTTTATGCTCATTGTTTCATAAACTGGGTTTCAAAGGAAAAAAAATATAGATGATACAAAGTTCACTTCAATTTTGAAAATAAATATTTAAGTGTATGCAAAAGATAATATAACAATTTACATTATTGTATGACTATGGACCAAAAGACTAGATAATGTAGCAATTTACATATTGATTTAGTAGACCAAAAAGCCTTCTAATACATTATATCAAATAATCACAATCCTCATCAGCACACATACATCTACTGTTGAAATTGCCCTCCTAAAATTTGTTTTGCCTTAACCACCATGCTTGGAAGGGACAAACACCTAAAAGGAAGCTATAGCCTCTGGTAGGTTCCCTTAGTGCATCCATCCAGTCATCTTAGGGCATCCACACAAGCATGGCTATATAACATTTATCAAGATTTAATTTTATTTCAGGTACTGGCTGAAGTGACATTGAGACCCCAGCTCTCAACAGAAGAGATTGAGTCAGCAAGGCAAGCTGTAGCTTTTGAGCTTGAGACTCTCTCCATGAGACCAGAACAAGAAACTATCCTCATGGATATGATACATTCCGTAAGTAGTTTCGAATTGTTTTCGGTCGGAATCGTGCGTGTAATGTTAGATGTTACAGGCGTCCATAGGCTGCGGTAACCGCTTCCTATCGGGCGGGCTATACGCTTGTCGGCCCGCGGATAGAATAAAAATTAATATTTCAGACCTACGTGGTATTTGCTACCCAAAGCTCAATTTGAATTTTAACAAATTTCGTTTGGTTTTGGTTGAGCGCGGTGTCCGGCCGGGTGTTTACAACAGGATTAACACATAGATAAATGGATAGAGAATTCTTTTTTGACAATTACTTAACAAAACAAGAAACGCATACGCTTTTGTATTAAACTAATTATATTTACAGTCAGCATACAGAGAAAACACGCTTGGATTGCCAAAGATCTGTCCCAAAGAGAATGTCAACATGATTAACAGGGATACCATTCTGAACTATTTGAGGAATCACTACACACCTATGAGGATGGTTGTGGCTGCTGTTGGTGTAAGTACAAACTACCCTCAAACTACATTTTTTATAGACGTGGCAGCCCACCAACTCAGGCCTCCAATGTCGTAAGGGGATAAAAGGAACCTACCACGAGAAGGACGGCAACTTTTTTCTGTATACTTTTTAACACCAATTTTAATTACAGGTTGACCACGAACCTTTTGTAAAATTTGTCCAGAAATACTTTGTGGATATGAAACCTACTTGGGATATAGGTGACACTCCGATTTTTAAACCTAATGTGGACATGTCTATCGCACAATTCACTGGCGGGATTGAACAGGTAAAATTATTCTCTTTTCTTGCTAAATAATTTGCCGCGATTTAATTTAGTAAAACCTCAAATAATATTCGTTTCCATGCACTGTCGTCTAAAAGTTAATTCCATGTCTGAAACTCTGCTCATTTATAAAAAGGAAAAACTTTATATTTGGATTGCAACCTACTTTGCTTGTGTAAGGTTTGAGGTCAAATTAGAAAGAGGTATTAAGCAGTTTTTTCTTTACAGGAAGAATGCGAGATCCCGTTATACCCTGGGTCAGAACTTCCAGAGCTATCACACGTCGTCATTGGTTTAGAAAGTGAGTTATATATTTATGTATAAAAAGTTGAGTATATATTAAATTTTGCAATTTAAATTCAATACCACTTTAATTTAATATTTTCTTCGTAATATTTTCAGGCTGCTCCCATGGAGATCCTGATTTCGTGGCGACCTGCGTTCTCAACATGATGATGGGCGGTGGAGGCTCCTTCTCGGCTGGCGGCCCTGGCAAGGGAATGTACACCAGACTTTACACAAATGTATTGAACAGGTAATACTATGTTTTTCTACATTAAAACCTAACCTAGAGCTATAACGTTGTATTGTGTGTATCAGTAGAAAGATTATTTCAATGAAGATGCTATATTACAATTGAATACTCTCCCCCACAGGTATTTTTATCGGTTGATAATAAAGCATGCGTTATTGCGATATCTGTTTTAGGACGGCCGCGAAGTAGCACACTGCTCGATAAAATATCGACGCAATAGAAGTATGTACGACGCATGCATTTCTGCGTCTTGCGATATTTTGATAATAGTTAGATCAGTTTTTACGCGTATGCCATAGAAAAGCGTTACTCAAGCATATATCACTGAGCAAGCTTTTATAATACGGGCATATGTTCATAGAAACTATATCATCATCATCATACCAACTTTCCACCTCTGCTTCAACAGAGACACAGAGGGCCTTAAATTTTTGCCACCCTCTATATTGTGCCCTTTACGCCGAGACAACGCTTTTATAAATTTTAATTGGTTTTTCCTCGGTCCCACAGGCCCCAGCAGAAAACCAGCGCAGGTGTTTTTACTAACACCTGCATAAGCTGAGTTGGGACCATTTTTTAGTTAAAACTAAGGTTATTAATATTATATTGTCGTTGTATATCGTATTTTCTGTATGTAGTAACGGTTTTTTCTGATTGTACATCAGATGTATGTTTAACTACAAATAAACGATTTGATTTGATAGATTGACGAAATCTGTTAGTGTAACTGCTGTAGAGTAGAAATGTTTAAGTTTTGTTTTACCTTTTCGCAGATATCATTGGATGTTCAACGCGACCGCCTACAATCACGCCTACAGCGACACAGGCCTATTCTGCGTGCACGCAGCTTCACCCCCTAACCGCATTTACGATACCACGCTAGTGATCGCTCGCGAGATGGCGAATATGGCGGGGAAAGTGGGAGAGGTCGAGTTGAAGGTAATTTTTACAAGAGTATCCATTATTTATTGAAGGACAACAGACTGATTCAAAAATTTAGGGAATTAATTTTAAAAATTCGGCGTGCAATAGCCTGGTATCGTCGTTTACTTTCCTTATTTGACACATGGCAGGAGTTTTAACCCTATAATTGCTAGAACCATTAATGAGACTGTTTAATGAGTACTGCTGGGCCGTTACTGGCCCAAAAGAGACATTAAAATTAATTTAGCCTGACTAAGGTTAGCCAGACTAAATTAATTTTACTGTCTCCTTTGTAACTGTTCCTATATGGTACTAATAATTCTGGCTATCATAATAGGCATATCATGCCTGCAGTTACACAAAAGCCACCTAAAGCAAATAAATACCTTTTGACACTAATATTATAAATGCGAAATTTTCGATGTTTGTTCTTCACGCCGAAACTACTGAAGGGATCGAAACGGGCTGAATTTTTCCATAAATGTAGCCCTGGAAGGCTAGTTTTGATCCCGAAGAAACGCGTGCAGAAAGTTTTTTACTATATTTCATTGTAAAACTTTTTCAGAGAGCAAAGACCCAGCTGCAGTCGATGCTGCTAATGAACCTGGAAGCGCGTCCCGTCGTGTTCGAGGACGTCGGCCGCCAGGTCCTCGCCACGGGGAAGAGGAAGCCTCCTTCCTTCTTCATCAATGAAATTGGTGAGAGCCTATGAACCGCATCTTAAAATTGGTCCTTCGAGCTGGTTCAATATGGAGCTGAGTCTTTTGATCCGGACTACTGCGATTGTTCTTGCTTTTCCAAGACGACAGGACAATATCTACCGTTTCAGCCCGTGTTCACCTACTGGTTTTAGGGTTTTTCTATATTGCACCTTTCCGTATGGTCCCGTGCTTTTATCCAATTTATGCATAACTGTAGTGTTTAAACATGCATGTTTGGAGATGGTAGTGTGGTTGAAAAAGATAGAGCAATTATTAGTTACGTATTTCTAGAGACGTCAGGAATTCATGTAGCTGTTAGTTGTACACTTATCAACGATGTTTGTTTGCCTAAGAGGGCACAATGCGCGCCATATTTTGAAAAGAATAGATATAGAACTTCGCGTTCATAAGAGTGGAACGCACACAACAAAATTAGAAATGTTTACCACCGGAGATCCCGTGCTTACTGATATATAGGCCTAGTTTGACAATCAAATCCGTTAGGGTTCGAGCCTAAGTTCTAATAATGAATGAATCTTAACAATTTTGTTCACAGATAAAATCACCTCCGACGACATTATCCGCGTCGCAACCCGCATGCTATCCGCCCGGCCGTGCGTAGCAGCTCGCGGTAAACTGGTCCACCTACCCAGCTTCGAAGAGATCCAGTCTAACATGTCCCTTAGTAAAAGCGACGCAACAGGGCAGGGGCGGAGGATCAACCTCTTCCGTTAGTTTAGTGTCTTAGTTGTGCTCTTCTAAAATAAAAAGTATTCTTTATTGTTTGTGCAGTGTTTTTATTGAAACCTATTGGTATCATTATTATTTTTATTTCGGCTGCAAGGACGCTAATTCCAACAATTCGTCAAATGTTAGTCATTCGAAAATTAATTAATTTACTGGGATATTGCCTCAAGTCTTCGTACAGTATCACAAACTGCCCTTTTATTTATCTCTGTTCATTCAGGCGTTAACTAAGGCATGGAAATGGAAACGCGTTCGTATAAACACTCATATCGAGAGCGTTAAAACACCAACGCCGGGTTTTACCGCGACGGATATTACGATTGTCTGAACGAGCTCTTACTGTCAGACTCCAGAACGACAACTTGACCAATGTGGCAAAACATGTTATCTGCTATCTAAATTACTGCTATAAAACCCTACCTTTTTCACGCGACCAACCTTCAGGGCCTTATGTAGGCGCTTCGGCCTCTGCCTGATTTGTTTGAAATTTCTACACGGCGGCAGCGATTTTATTACGGTTACCGAGATGTTTTTGTTCACTTGTGATATAATAGGTACCTACAGTGCTGAATGAAGGAGTCACTAAAGGACGTTGAAAATAAAATCACCATGAACAGTTTCATACTCTACTATATTCGCTAACTATGTATATATACAAAAGTTCATAAAAAACAAAACTGAAAACGAAAAAAAAATACCTGTACAAATCAAAGGTGTTAGGCAATAGAGCAATCAGTCTTTATGTATTCTATTAGTGAAAATTCGGGTAAAATCACATTTTAGAACTAAATGAACACAATAAATTATTAATTTCATTATAAAAAAATGATAGGAGAGTTTGATTGCACTTTTTGATATTATAATGAAAGATTTAATTTTGATTAAACCATGGAAGCCCCACTTTTTCTTAAAACTTAACAAATCTCTGTTCTACACCTTAAATGTATATGTACTATGTACTGTCAACATAAATTCTTAAGTTCTTAAAACAATATAATTGGGTAAGTAATAAAAACCATAATTCTCCCGTCCCTTGTACCCCAAAAATCTGTGTAAATCACATTAAAATTTGGTTTTTGAGGTGCAAAATCCATAGTAAAATATAATTGTCATGGACTTATTGGGCAAGCTTTACGGCTGTTTTTGCCGCCTCATCGGCGTCATCGACCATCTTAAATGGTAGTTTCGACTCTTCTAATATCTTCTTGGCCTGTTCTGAATTGGTCCCCTCTAACCTGATAACTAGAGGGTGCTTAGGCGGGCTCTTTCTGCAGGCAGCGACAATGCCGTTCGCGATGGTAGCACAGTTCACAATACCTGTAATATATACACACAAATTCTGTTAGCATATTTTCTATCAACGACCTCTGTGGCGCGGTGGGCAAAGGTCCGCCTGCGACGCAGGAGGTTATGAGCTCGATTCCCGCCTCGGGACAAATGTTTGTGCGATCTGCAGATATTTGTTCCGGGTGTTCTGGTCGTTTTCTATGTGGGTATAACAAAACATATCTATCTAATATGTTAGAAACATATTGTAATATTTATATCAGTTATCTAGTACCTATATAACATAAGCTCAGCTTAGCTAGGCTAGGGGGTAGATAATGCTGTCTGAATTGGTAAGTCCCCACATTTTTCACATCAGATCAGTTGACTGATTTGCATTTCTATCTAAAGTAACTGTATCTATAAAATTCATGACCTGTGTGATTAAGAAATTACATAGTCGCCCATATACCAAACAAAAAATAAATATGTGGATGGGATAATATGTAAATACATACCACCAAAAACATTCACAAAAATAGTCTTCACTTTAGGATCCGACTCTAAGATCCTCAGGGCTGCTGAGACCTGCTTCTCTCCGACTCCACCTCCCAGGTCGAGGAAGTTTGCTGGCTTTCCTCCGTTCAAGTTGATAATATCCATCGTGGCCATGGCTAGGCCAGCTCCATTCACCATGCAGCCTATGCTTCCATCCATGTCAATGTAGACCAGGTTCAAAGCGGCTGCTTCCCTCTGAAATGGATTTGTTTACAGTTACTTATAATATCTTTGTTGATTCATACTTAAATGAAGGCGTCTTAATCTCATTGTAAGATACTTATAAGTTACTAGCTGCGCCCCTAGGCTTCGCCTGCGTGAAAATCTATGTGTCAATAAACCTTCCTCTTGAAACACTATCTATTTAAAACTGCAACAAAATCGATTGGGTAGTTTTAAAGATCTACGCATACATAGGGATAGACAGCAGCAGTATACTATGTAGGTTTGCTTAATGGTAATAACTTGTAAATAATATTACATATTACGAATTTACGATATCAGGAATTTTTATAAACAATATGTTCTGTTCAAAATAATCTAGAGACAAACAACACTCAACTGAAAAGATAAGAGAAACAGCTTCTATGTTATCTCCTCTTATTTACCTTTCTTCTTTTAGATCATGTTATGTATTATAAAGTATGTAATTGTTAAGACCTGGCAATAGTAACCCGAAATTGCAAAGTGGTTTAAGAAATTGCTTTCGATTGAATGAAATAATATTTTTTTAATCAAATTGGTATTGTATAGAGAATGACTGAGGTGGTCTCATAAAATGTTTATTCCCAAGGAATTCGTATTATTTTTAGAAACAGTGTAAAATTAATTGAATCGAAGTCAGTTTGTTTTTGTTTTCTGAACAATCAAATTATTACAATTACAACTACACCACCTTAAGCAAATGTACTCACTTCTCTTGGGTCACTGTCAGACACATCATCCAAAGCGAATATATCCTCCTGCCTGAACTTAGAATTATCATCAAAGTTAATCTTAGCATCCACTGCTATGACTCTGCCATCATCAGTTTCGACTAGTGGGTTGATTTCTAGCTGAGTTGCATCTACCTGAAAAATAAATACACATTCCATTGATTGTTTTGAACTATGACTACAAGGAAAACTTTATTAAAATGTCATTAACTATGATGAAGGGCTTATGTGGAGCAATTTTCATCAGTTGAGACAAATACATGCATTTATTTGCTACTCACACATTATAATAATTATAATGTCTGAGTAGCAAATAAATGAAATCAAAGTTATTGAATCAGAATCTATACTTTATGTTATAATAATTATATAGATTCTGATTCAATAACTTTCAACTTTCTGAAGCTTACCAAATAAGCAATAAAACAATTTTATATTATTATCAAATAAGATATAAGGTGTTATATACCACTTGTCTCTAATACATGTTTGTTTGGCCTATAAAAATCAAAATATGTGATTTTAGATACAATTATGTCAATACAACAAGATTGAACTTCTTCAAGCAACATCTGGCCATGCATCAACATCATTGATGTAATCTATGGATTCAAGGCCTTCATGATCAAATTTTGTAATCATATTTTTTTCAGAAAATTGTTCAGCAACAAAAAGGTGTCAGTATCAATGCCTTATCACATATCTATATTTGCCACACAGGAGTGGATATGCTGATATTCTGCCAAGACCTTTAAGTCACAAGATCCTGTGAGGTGATTATGGAGTAATGTAATAAATAGTACATACATATTAAATAACAATACAAATCTGCCAAGGTTGATCTTACAGGAATTAAGCTCATAGGATATCTAATTTTTATAGATAGAAATTACCTTAGTAAAGAGCTCCCATAACTTCTTAAGTTCATCTGCACATTTTTTCCTCAAAGGCCCTTTAAACTCCAAAAATTCAGCAATCTCATTTGCAGCTTTATCTGTAATACCTTCATTAATATCAACAGGAAGTGTTTTCAATAAGTGAGGTGTCTGTTCAGCCACAGCCTCAATGTCCATTCCACCAGCTGGAGATGCGACTATGGCCGCACCATTATATGACCTCTCCAACACAATGCTAAAATAAGTTTCTCTCTTGATATTTACACTTTCAGCTACCATAACCTTGTCCACTAGTATACCTTCTTTAGGTGTCTGCTTTGTGATCAGTTTATTTCCAATCATATGCTTTGCTAAAGATATTATGTCTTCATGTTTTTTTGTGAAATGTACTCCCCCTTTGAAGCCATTGTCGAAGTGACCTTTCCCTCTGCCACCAGCCAAGATTTGAGCCTTCACGACGTATTCTTTGGCTTTGAAATCCGATAGCGGCTTCGAATCTAGCTTGGAATCTAGAATGCGGAAGTTCTGAATCGACACTTGATGTTTTCTGAGCAAGTCTTTGCTGTGGTATTCTTGTAAATTGAGGTTTCTCCTAGAACTTAACTGAGGACAGTACTTTGAAGATAACACACCCAGAGTTCTAATGGCTTTAGAGTGTTTCAACGTAGCCATCGCGAACTTTGAACACTTGAATTAACCTGCAATATTTACAAGTAGAAAAGTTTGTAGATACGCAAGTGTGGTTTATCAATGAACTGAGTTTGAAAATGGTTTATTAAAAAGCAGCGCTCTACAGTTGAATTTGTTTTGTGATAATATAATCTACCTAATAAGTTATCAGCAGCAAACCTTTGATCAACACAAAATTGTTTTAAGTTTTTTATTTTACATAATTCATTCATTCAGCGGTGACATTTGTTTTTTTTTCATCTGTGAACTGATCTGCCAAATCAAGATATTAGCCAATAAAAACTAAGCTTAAATTCAAAGATCAATTTTTATTGGCCCCTTTTAATATGTTCACTCAATCGACGTCACAAAATCATTAAAAGTTTCGAGAATGGCAATCAAAGCAAGAATGCCAACTTGAAAAAAAAATACTTCGCGATCTGTGGCAGCCAAATTGACTTCCTTTTTCTCGTGTTCTTTTGACAACACGAGGTTAGAATTTCTATTCCCCAATAGAAAAGTACGTATTTATATCAATAAATCTGTTGTAGATTGTAAATAGTGCATTGCATTGTAGTAAACATGATTTTGTTTCATTGTAGGATCCAGCCATGGCTGAAGAAAACTGGACAGATGATGTTGTCGAAACCAGCATGGCTATTGACTCCATGCCATTGCCACAACCGGCTGACATTCCCGAAATCAAACTGTTCGGGCGATGGAGCTGCTACGATGTTCAGGTGTCGGATATGTCCCTCCAGGATTATATCTCCGTGAAGGAGAAATACGCCAAATACCTGCCCCACTCCGCCGGCAGGTATGCCCACAAACGCTTCCGCAAAGCGCAGTGCCCCATCGTTGAGCGTCTCACCAACTCCCTGATGATGCACGGACGCAACAACGGCAAGAAGCTGATGGCCGTGCGTATTGTGAAACATGCATTTGAGATCATCCACTTGCTAACTGGAGAGAACCCTCTGCAGGTTCTAGTGACAGCCATCATCAACTCTGGACCCCGTGAAGATTCTACTAGGATCGGTCGTGCCGGTACTGTGCGTCGTCAAGCTGTTGATGTGTCCCCCCTCCGTCGTGTGAACCAGGCAATCTGGTTGTTGTGCACAGGAGCCCGAGAGGCTGCATTCAGAAACATCAAGACTATTGCTGAATGTGTTGCCGATGAACTTATCAATGCTGCTAAGGGGTCATCAAACTCATACGCCATCAAGAAGAAAGATGAGCTCGAGCGTGTTGCTAAGTCCAACCGTTAATTCTTAAGAATTCTATCAATAAAATATGGAAAAGTAATGGTTTTTTTTTAATTCTTAGTATAAAATAGGTATGAAAATATAACTTAGACCTACTAAGTTATATTTTCATCAGATGTTAAATCAGGATATTGATGAATTTCATCAGCAAAGTCTGAAAATGCCTCCCCAAATTAAGGAGGGTATGGTTGGCAGGAATCGAACCTGTAAACATATCATAGTTTTATTATCTACCTACAAGTTCTAGGTTGAGACTCTGAATGCAATATATAGTCTTGACTCGACCAAAATCACATATGTAGGTAGGCACTTAGCTTGCTCCCCTTAAACTTCAAAATTATACTCCTGGGTAGTGGCGTAACTACAGGATTGGTAAATCGGTAAAATACCACAGGTCCCCAGCCAGAGGAGAATCCCAACATTTTTAATTTAACTTTTTTAATTAAATCTAAGTCCAAAACTATTTTTTTTATAAATGTATAATAAATGTTTGAATTGTCGACTGACCGGGCGCCACTTCCGGCGGCGCGGCGGCATCGGTGGCCCGTTATATACATAAAAATAAAATAATATATAAATAAAAATATTATTATTGTTCAGCTTTTCCATGAATGATGAATTTGCCACGTGCCAACAACAGTATAGTTACGCCATTGCTCCTGGGTGAAGTAGTCAAGTTTGATTTGGAACTTATAGAATGATATATATTATGTACTACGAACGTCGAATTTGTTTAGCGTGTGCTGTTGTCATATAATTTTAGTGGTTTTGTGTGTACACCTGTGTCACCCTATGTGGTGTACACGGCCCGTTGTCAGTCGTCGGGCAGCTCTAGCCCATGGTGCATCCACCCATGTGCAACTAATATGTGCAAACCCGATGATTAACAAAAAAAATATGGCTAGGCAAGTGCACCGCAAAAATTATCATGTTTTACCTTTGGTTAGGTACAATGTTAGGTAGCATTATTGCGGTGGTTATCACATTGGTTTATCTAGCTAGCAACTGAGGCCAGGAAATTACGGCGAGCGGAGCAAGCTAAAAAGTAGTGAGCAACAAAAATAAAATACTAAAGATCTGTATTAAAAAAGTTATTGTTTCACAAGAAAACTACAGAACTTATGAAGATACGGGTAGAAACCAAATAATTATTAGTAATTACCTACCTACTACCTACAATAAAACATATAAGTCAATAACACTGTTACAATATTCAAAAAAGTAATATTAGAAATTAAAAAAACCGTCGAACAAAAGTTGATCCTCTCGAAGGTGGTCCAGTGGGGCTACCATGCTATTTAACACATAAGGTTACGCGCGTTACCACCGTTATAACTCTAATTTTAAAGGGGATAACTTGCTAACTAACTCACAAGCTTGTTCAGGCACGTTTTAATGCGAATAACTCGTGAAAGGCGATATTCGCGTTAAAATGCGCCTTAACACGCGTTATCCCCGCTAAATTTAGCGTGATAACGCGCGTTACGTTATTTTTTAAATAGCTTGGTAGCCCCACAGGGCCCAGAATCAAACCGGATTTCCGCTTATATTACATACGTGGCTTATTTATTATCATTAAATAGTATAAAACATAGTTGCTTCCCGCTGTCTGTCTGTCCCTACGTATGCTAAGATCTTCAAAACTTTAGGTTTATAAACCATTTGACACATAGATTTCTAAGCAAGCGAAGCCGCGGGGACGCAGTTAGTTTACATAAAATTTCTAAATAGTAGGTACCTACGCATTTAAAAAAACCCAAAGGAAACGAGCCACGTCACTCAATGTCATTTGTTTCGTTTTATTTTTGTCAATGTCAATGTCAAATCCAATCCAACAAATTGTTTTGTTTTCAGTGATGAAAATTCAAAAATCTACAAGAAACCTAAATTTCTTCTGAATTCTTGATAAAAGATAAAAGCATAACATACTAACAATATGATACACAGTTTATTTATAATAAACCCATCAGGGTATGTACTCTTTCCATTCACTTACAATTAGAAACAAAATAGAACAGCTTTTACTTTCTCCTTCGTATTATTATTGAAATAATGTTATTTAGCATTCCACAAATAAATGAATAACAACAAATAATAAATGAAAAGTATTTCGTTGTTGCTGATAGGTTCTAAACAGTTTCCAATTAAATATATACAAATATTTTCAGGGATGTTTTTCTCGAAAAACACTGGAGAAGCGTCATACCAAGATCTGTATGCGATTACTATTTAGAAGCTCAAAGGGCTTCACCTAACGTTAGTATTTTTATATGTCTTTGGGGCAATTAATGCCTGTAATATACTGAACCTCCATTGTTATTGCCTTAACTACTTATCACTAATAATTTATTTCAGGATGTCCCTCCAGTATTGGCTGCTCCCCATCATTATTTGATCTCGATTCAGAGAGGTGGGGTGGCCTTAGTGGCAGTATGCAAGCAGGAGGTAGCCCCGCTTTTTGTAATTGAATTCTTACACCGAGTGGTAGACACATTCCAGGTACTTAATCTTACTTATTAAATAAGTAACCAATCTATATATATAAGCACTAATACAATGTGTATTTATTGCATCTATTTACCTATTTTTCCTGTTGATGTTTCAACAGGTATACTCTGGTGGTCATCTTGTAATCACCTGCATTCATGCTTATAAGATTGTGTATAACCAATCTATAATTATAACACTTATTTTCCTGATAATTTCAAAATATTTTCTTTCTTCTAGGACTACTTTTCAGACTGCACAGAGACTATCATTAAAGAGAACTATGTAGTTGTTTATGAGGTAAGCTGTATTATTGTAACTTTTCTTGATTTTTATTGATTTATTTATGATACAAAGAATAAAAAAAAATCGACATTATGGTTGTTATCTGTTTCAGCTATTAGATGAAATGTTAGATAATGGCTTCCCGTTGGCCACAGAGAGTAATATACTGAAGGAATTGATCAAACCCCCCAATATTTTAAGAACGATTGCGAATACTGTTACTGGCAAATCAAAGTAAGTTAAAATTGAGGTTATGGTGGTTATAAAAGTCATTTACCATGATTTGATTTTTGAGTTATCCAATATTTCTGTACAGTTTCATATACCATGATCAATCATCATGCTAATAAAAACTTACTCGCACATGACACTGTGCCGATGTATTGTATAGCTAAAAATATTCTGTTATAAATGAATTTTATGTTAATAACCTAATGATATTTTCAAAAGTTTTATGGTGGTTATGATTATCAGTTACACATAACGCTAAGACTGTATAAGACCTTGTTGTATAAAGGCTGGGCAGTGAATGTATTAACCAAAGTGATATAGAGAAGAGACAGACAGATACCTCTTATCCAGTCTAAGCACAGCTATTCCTAAGGATTTTTGTAACTGATGGAATCAATAAATGACGAAAGTAAACTAAGTTGCTCCTTGTGAATTTTGCTGTTGTCAATTATTCTAAAATAATTACAGATAAATAAAGGTTTTACAGAATAAATAAAGGTTTTACTATTTACAGTGTATCATCCACGTTGCCATCTGGTCAACTATCTAACGTGCCATGGAGGCGGTCAGGCGTGAAATACGCCAACAACGAGGCGTATTTCGATGTTGTAGAAGAAGTAGATGCAATTATAGACAAGAGTGGTGCTACAGTTTCTGCTGAGATACAGGGTTATGTAAGTAAAGATACAAAATAAAGAGTAATTTCTTGTTCCTTCCCTACTTTTATATAAACAGGGTAGACATTTCACCCAATTTACTTAGTCTTGTCTTATACTTAGTATAATGGCGGCCTTATCGGAGAGATCTCTTCCAGGCTGAGATTTAACTCCGAGGCCATTAAGGTGCGTGCGACTTTACAGCCCGCAGTTGATTATTGCGTCCGAAGATGTGGATTTGATGCGAGCAAGTTTTCTTTAAAAATGCTTGCAAATCTTGAATAAAATCAGCTAAAATTGAGAAAAAAATCTAGAGATTTAAACCCCTGAACACCCCAACTCTTTTGAACAGTTAACACTTTGAGTGCTGAAAATGCACGGTATGAGTTTTCTACAAGTGACTAATATCCGTAAATCCACACTAGCGCAGCGGCTGAGAAAATACAGATCTTTGTGACTCAGCAGAGCTGTAATATTTTTCGAACGAAACGCATGTGCGGCGCAACACAACCGCTGTGTAGAGTGGCAGCACGAATTTTTTAGGTAAAATAAAAGACCGCAGTCGTCGAAAAAAAACCGCAGTCAAAGTGTTAAGAAGGTTCCTTTCAAGTTCTATTGCAGCTACATAAATAAATTAAAGAATTAATCAAGTGTTGTCTATTGTTTTAGATTGACTGCTGTATAAAACTAAGTGGAATGCCGGACCTAACTCTCACATTTGTGAACCCAAGATTGTTTGATGATGTGTCATTCCATCCATGTGTCAGATTTAAGAGATGGGAGGTAAGTTATAATATTATGTTGAACACTAGATATTATCCCCCATTAGATAAAAGCCAATAAGGCGCTTATCAGAGGGAGGGAGGCTTGAGTCCAGCAGTGGAGGAGGCCAATAGGCCTAGGTGTATGAAGAGTGCTATCTCAATCTCCCACTCTTTGTATCGTTGTTTTGAAGGTACAACGAGCCCTCCATTTAGAAACAAAATTAAAAAGTATATACATAAGTATCTCCTTATATTATTTACTAGCTGCGCTCCGCGGCTTCGCCCGCGTACAAATCTATGCGTCAAATAATTTGTAAAACTTCCTCTTGAATCAATCTATCTATTATAAAAAACCGCATCAAAATGTGTCGCGTAGTTTTAAAGATCTAAGCATACATAGGGAATAGATGGACAGACAGCCGGAAGCGACTTTGTTTTATGTATACATATTATACTATGTAGTGATAAGCTTTAAAAAAACAACAGTTACTTCCAAATTATTATTTTTATATTATAAAATATCATAATTCAATCATTAATATATTTTTAACGACTTTCTGCCCTCGGCTTCACATGCGTTGTTTCTATGGAAACGTTTAAAGGAATCTATGTCATGGTAACTGATTTAAGAGTTAAAAATTAGTCTTTTTTTATTCGAGACTAGAACTACCTGTACCAAATTTTTATCCCGATCCATTCAGTAGTTTTGACTTGAAGAAGTACCTAACAAATATCCATTCACTTAAACATCTATGATTTAGTACCAAACTTATATTCATAGGTACATACATAAAAAGTTTTTTTATTATAAAGGTTAGATCAACCTTTGTTAATATTTTTTCACAATGGTATTGAATTGATTTAATGATACCAACCTCGAATTTCAACAGGAAAAATACAAGACGGTATGATAATGCGTATGATAATAAGTTTAACCGACTCCCTCTAAATGTAGATAGCACATTGTTTGACGAAAATAACCTAATCAGTGCTCCCACCCACACTCTTGCGCAATGTCGTCACCGTGACGTAATCCACTCAGCGTGTGTTTGGCATGTGTACGGTCGTTTGCGCCGCCCGCCTATCGCCTCTGTGGCCCAATGGATAAGGCATCGGCCTCCTAAGCCGAGGATTGTGGGTTCGAGTCCCACCAGAGGTAAATCTATATTTTTTTTGTGACTGCGAAAAATGTTTTCCTTTGCGCGGAAAATGTTAGAAACACGGAAATATGGAAATCGGCCAATATATCTGAGGTATAACTAAATGCTGAGACAGATTATTTTAATGAAAAAGTTGTTTGATGTAAGCAAAATTGGTTTTAAATAGTACATAGTAAAATTTTTGATTAATTAAAAATAAAAATACTAAAGAACTTTGCTGAAAACAGAAAGTTTGTGGTGTAAATACGAGTATGTCGGTCATCGCCTTCAAACTTTTGTTTTGTCAAAAGTTGAACAAACGTGTTTCTACGAAAGTATGATACGAGTAGAACGAAACGAAGTACCTAGTTCTATTCTATTCTAAACTACCTAGGCTGGTTTTCCTGTCAGGACAGCTTAGGTTATTACCTTATTAGCCTCTTTGAGGTGCGTGATCTATTTATGGTTGTCAGACGGCCATTGCAAGGTACGCCTTTTTACATAACTGCCCATGTTTGAATGAAGGTAATTTATTGCTAGGGTGTTCGATGAAGTATGAACGAAGATTCAAAACCCATATTTCTCTGACATGACGACCGATGGTGCGGCGGGCGAAGGTGCGCCTGCGATATCGGAATAAATATTTGTGCAATCTGAAAATATTGGTTTCAGGTGTCCTGGTATTTCAATAAATATATATCTACATTATGTAATTTATTGTATTATATATGTATATATAATACAAAAATACGTTATTGTACACCAGTAACAGATTCTTATAAAATACATCACATGATACAATGGGCGGCCTTATCGCTTAGAAGCGATCTCTTCCAGGCAACCTTTGGATGGAAAGAATTATGTGAATTTAAGAAAGGCAGTGGGTGTACCAAGGATAAGCTAGCATAAATATGAACATAACATGAATATTTAAAGATAAATAAATAAATATATATATAACATATGTATACCTAATATACTTCTTAGTAATACTTAGTTTATAAATACATAATAGGTACCAATATTCACTATTCTGACAGGTAAAATTCCTTAACGCGAGCTTTATGAACTGGTAAGGACACTGCTTTTCTGATGGACTCTGGTAGTGCATTCCACAACCTTATGGCCTGGATGGAGAAAGATTTGTCGTAGAAACTGGTTTTGTGAAGTGGCATACTCAAAGCCAGATTTTCTGACGACCGGAGGACACGGGAAAGATGAGGATGAGAATGGTGGAGGAATTCAAAACGCTCCTTTAAATAGAAGGGGGTGACAGGACTATATAAGTCATCGAGTACGCCTACCTTTAAAACAAGCTCTGCTTAGCTTTGGGCTGGATGCTGTGTGGATTGTCCAATATTATTATTATTTCCAGTCTGAAAGAATCCTGTCTTTCATTCCACCCGACGGCAACTTCCGGCTGATGTCGTACCACATCGGCTCTGCCAGCGTAGTGGCGATACCGCTGTACGTGCGGCACAGCCTTACGCTGCGCAGCAATGGGGATCAAGGGAGGTTGGATCTTACTGTGGGACCTAAGCAGACTATGGGCAGGACTTTGGAGAGTGAGTATAAGTGTACTGTATACTGTTGATGATCGATATGGCTCAGAGGGCGTAGGCCCGCCTGTGACGCCTCCTGCGTCACAGGCGTGTTGCGGGTTGCGGGTGCGGAAGAAAAAACCAGATAAAGTAGTTTACATTAAAAAAAATTATTAAATCGGCTTTGTTTTTGAGATAGGTAACATAATATCATTTTAAAATTTTTTGTTTTTTTATTGATAAATATATGTCGTATATCCGGACATCTCGTTGGATCAAGGTTCGAAAATACACATTGTGTAGTAAATTTGTAGTATTTAAATAATTTATGTAGTACTGAAGCTCTACTCGGTTTGGAGCTAGATGATGCTTTATGATTTCTCCACCATTTTATCTGAAAACCGTGACATCCGTCTTGCTCTACTACCCTTAATACCCTCATTTATAGACATCCAATGAAAAATTAAAAACCCCTTAGAGTCAGCTCACACCGAGACGCGACACTGCGCGGACTTTGATTCAAAATATCTTTGTACTACGCAAAAAGGTAATAAATTTATTTGACACTAGCTGCGCCCCGCGGTTTCACCCGCGTGGTGATAGATATTTTGGATAATACAATATATATTTATAAATTGTAGCCTACGTGTTATTCTGATGTATAAGCTATATTATTGTAAAGTTTCATTAAAATCCATTCAATAGTTTTTACGTGAAAGAGTAACAAACATCCATCCATACTTACAAACTTTCGCGTTTATAATATTAGTAGGATATGATAATACGAACATTCCTCACGGTTCAGCACTAACGCTAATTTTTATATTTTTGCGTAGTAAATAAAGTTATATTTTGAATTAAAATACGCGCAGCGCCGCTTAGCGTCGCGTCTAGGTATGACTGACCATAGACAGACATATTGTGTATTTTCAGTATTCGGGGTCGTTTGGTAAACATTCGAAAAAATCCTTTAAGGCACCTAAACATAAGGCTCACAATGGTTTGTATTATATTGTTTCAGACGTCGCCCTTGAGATTTGTATGCCGAAGTGCGTTCTCAACTGCTCTCTGACCGCGAACCAAGGAAAGTACTCCTACGACCCAGTCAGTAAGGTTCTGATGTGGGAAATCGGACGTATTGAGCTACCGAAGCTGCCTAATATCAAAGGAACTGTAAGTACTGACTTATGCCAAACTGGAGGCCTACTTTAATTCTCCAATACGTATAGATAAATATCATTTATTTGTATAAACATGTGTTAATAAGATGTTACAAACAGGTAGGTAGACCGTATCAAACATGTTTTACCGATTACGGTGAGACATGAAACAAACAAATTGAGATAAATGACAGGCAATGTCTTTGTTGCTAAAATAATAATTGTATTAATAGAAGTAATGTTAAAAAAATCCGTAATTACTATAACAACTTATTTTTGTAATTGAGTGTTTCGTTTAGTTTTTTTGTGCAAATTGGTTCTCTAATTAGGTGTGTTACAGTACCCAATTGGTGAGACTGGTGAACCGAATTGGTGGAGATTTATATATATAAGCCACTGCTTTGTTATATGAAACTCTTGTCTGATTGGCTAAATAATGAATCTTTTGCCTATTCGTGCCGGAACCCCCCGTCTATTCCCACTAGTTTAGTTGTCCAGTTCAGTTGACTGAACTAGTGAGATTTCTTTTCTCGTTTGTTCAATTGAAAATAAGACTAGCTTTTGCACCTTGTTATATTTATTACTATTAATTTACACGAAGCTTTTCCAAAAAGGTAGGCACATTAATTTCGCCATTTAGTAACTGCATTTGTACATGACGAATGAATTCGTCGTTTTCGATTTGAATTTCTGTCCTCTTCTTTGTGAATTTTTTTTTGTTAGTACTGCAAAAAACGCTGCGTCTTGTTTTATATTATTAAGAAATTGAACAATTGTTGCTGGTCTTGTTTTAAACATGCCGTTGATCGCACGATGCCAACCTTCTGCATAATTCGTAGTTCTGTGGCGCCTCCCGAATACATTCCACGAATCTTGGCGTTTCATCCAAAACCCGCAGGCGCTGTGTCACTACCAGAAACAATTTCTTGTATGCTATTATTAATAATGATCGACATCGTCGCTTTATTTATATCAGGCACACATAAGTCGATGTGTTCCGTTCTTTTAACTACTGTATCTTCATCCTTTAAAATAAACAAAAAATAAAATAAAAAGCAAATGGTTCCGTAGCAGTAAATCAAAATAGCAGAGGTGCCGTGTTTTGGCAACGGAACCCTAAAAATGGTAACACTGGTGTTAATAGTGGGGCAACATTTAATTAAATGATAAACATACCGCTGAAATGGTTATTGTGCCATTGCAATTTAATTTTTTGTAGCTCGCACACCGCCACAAAGTATTTTTGTTTTCATATCCACATATGCGATAATATTCATGTCCAGCACATATTAGAACACGGCCTCTGCCGCGTTTAATAATTTTAAACTCGTTTTCATTCATTTTAGCGCATTGAACAAACTGTAATACAAAGACTAGTTGAATTGTCATAGGTGCTAGTCAATTGTTTTTTGAAGGGCAGATTAGACAAAGAGTTTTCATGTCGATTTTAATAAGATTGTAAAGAGTTTACATACATAAGAATGCCACTACCAGTGTATAGTATATAACAAATTGTAAAAATGTTTGTTTGAGTATATGTAGGTAACCTTGGTACCTACCTAATAATTTTTTTATATTTCTGAACTGAACAAACGAGAAAAGAAATCTCACTAGTCCAGTCGACTGAACAAACGAGAAAAGAAATCTCACTAGTTCAGTCAACTGAACTGGACAACTGAACTACTGGGAATAGACGGAACCCCCAAGTACTGCATTCTCCCGTTGGCTGCATTTTCCCGCTGTATGGCAATGCTGATTCGCTGCGCCAGATACTCACCAGCTCTTGGGTCGCGTCACGCGTCTCTTCGACCAGCCGCTCTCATTTTCTTTGTTATTAAAGGAATTTGCTCCTTCTTCCCCAGATATCAGTAGTCTCAGGGGCCGACACTACCGGCGCTAACCCGAGCATTAACGTCCACTTCACAATCCCTCAACTAGCGGTCAGCGGGCTGCGCGTGAGTCGACTGGATATGTACGGAGCTAAGTACAAACCTTTCAAAGGAGTTAAATACGTCACTAAAGCGGGCAAATTCCATGTGAGGATGTGATAGAGACACTACAGCGGATTTTGGAGACTCGATGGACTTTAAGAGCTAATTTAAAAACCTATCTTTGAGTCTAGACCTAATGCGTTTACTATAACCGAGTCACTGCGAACAATATTTACAAATCATTCAAAGGCAGGTCACATCGACTTCATAATTCATCAAGCAGCCGATTGTGCGTGATTGGACTGTATATATACGGAGCTAAGTACAAACCTTTTAAATTGGTTTAATCCCTCAGTAAAGCGCGCAAGTTCCATGTGATGATGTGATAGAGACACTAACTGGAGAATTTGACACTTGATAAAATAAACTCTGTGCGTTTTAGTAAGGAATTGACGCGTATTTATGAATTTCTACAGTTATGTGTGAAATTAACTGAACCGTAAGGCGTAAATTGCTATTCTCACCATCACGACCACTGTCCATATGGTCGCATACCATCCATTGATTTTATAACAAAGCCTGGAACGCGTAGGCATCAGTGCTTTTAACTTAATCAGGAAAAAACAACCATACAGATTGTAACTTTTCTATTCGCGAAGAAACGTAGGTTAAGTACATTATGAACCGTTTCTTCTAAACATTATGTATCCAGCCCTTATTTTATTCTACTAAATATTTCTTTATAAATAAATATTCTGGATTATGGGGATAAAGCTCACTCTAAAGCTGGGTACTGACCGATTATTGATTGATTAGGCCGTAATGTAATGTGTTCGTGTAGTACACAACGCGCGTTCGTGCAGTCAGTACGGATTTTTGACATTTCATGCTCTCTGCGAATGGTACATTACGCCTCGTAACACCAATGAATACCTGGCTTAAGAAGCAGCGCGAGCGTGTGGGTAACTACCCACACGTTCCCATAATTATTACACGGAATACATGTAATAATAATATCGCTTATTACTACTAGTAAGTTAATGTATCTGCGTAACAATTTTCATTGAAAATGCGTCAATTTTGTTACATCTTTGTAACGAAAGCTATACGTTTACAATCTCTAGCACAAATGTGTGGCAAAACGCAATATTCTAATACTTCTGCTACTAAGATATTCCTGTAATTTTTGCATATTGTACCTTTGTTATATCTGAATATATACCTTTCTCAGTGATTTCTTCCTTACGCTTATATATTACAGAATTGATACAGCTGTATCAAGGGAATTGATAAGGCTTACAGAGATCTATTACTGACATGATTTCCAAGTGTATGTTATTAGAAATTAAGAATAGTGAACTATAACTCTCGATTTAAGTATGTCATTGTAATATTTAGGTTTATAAAGCCTTATTTTTAGGGAAATTATCTAAAATGTTATTTGTAAAGGACTTACCTAAATGCATGTAAAAGTAATATTGAAATTCATTTTGGAAATGTAATGTTTTATATTTATCTTTAAACTATAATAATATAATAAAATATAGCAAGCAATACTTTGTTTAATTAACTAGTAAATAAATATCTTTAACATAGAATACATGAGCAAGTTCTAATTCGATGAGTAAAAGTGTTTTTTGGTTTTTTTATCAGATGTTACATCGTATTTCAGAACCTGTAGATCGGTTTTACCAATTGTGCTGAAGTAGCGCTGTGTTAGTACAGACATCAATGCTGGGAACTCCTTATGGATTCTGGGTTCTACGTCACGTTCCTAGAAATGAAGTAATACACACATATTATAAATGCGTAAGTTTGGATGTTAGTTACGCCATAACTACTTAACGGATCGGGCTGAAATTTGGCATACATGTAGTTCTAGGCCTGGAAGAAAATATAGGCTTTTAATCCCATAAATCAGTAACCTAACCATGGGATAGAAATAAACTACAACGCGAAGCCACGGGCAGAAAGAAGTATGATTATAAATCCACCTCCTATTTTCTCTGCTCCTTCATGTTACGGGCCAGTCTGGATAGTGCAAATCTAGCAGAAACTACAAGATGAGTTTAATTTTAATCTATAATATGAGATGAATCTTACAGCGGATTACATAATATCCGTTGAAATTAAACAACTTGCGCCTATTAAAATTATAGTAGCAAAATATTTACAAAGACGCTCATAAAATTGCTAGAGGCATTGGAAATACTAATTCCAAACAATGAAATATAAAGCACCGAAAACAAAAGAAAAGTTCTAATGTGTAACTATACAATTTCATCGATATATGAATAACTAGTTTCTGCCCGCGGCTTCGCACGCGTTGTTTCGATGGAAACTTAAGATTATTTCTATCCTATGGGAACTGATTTATGGGATAATAAGGAGTATGCAAAATTTCAGCCCGATCCGTTCAGTAGTTTTTGCGTGAAAGAGTAACAAACATCCATCCATACGTACAAACTTTCACGTTTATAATATTAGTAGGATAATTAAAAAAAAAAACAATTCCATACGTTGAAGAAGTGGGATCATAATCGTAACCTTGAAGCTTCAGAAAGTCTCACCACAAAACAGCAATAAGAGCAAGACCACCTTGCAACGGCGTGAAAGCTAGAACACAGCTTCACTCGAAGCCAGTCTATGATGCTGCTCACTCCCGTAGCAGTTGGGATAAGGTTGAACGGAGACGGGAGTGCAGTCTGCCACATGTAGTCGATGTATACCTGGAGAAAATTTTACATTAGACATGTAAAGTGGTTTTACCAATAAATTGTATTTCTGTATTTCTATTTCCGTAAACAAGCATATACTCCGCTATTCCTATCGAATCCTAGCTATTTTTTGTAAATAAAGCGATTACAAAACCAAACAAAATTAAATATTTTGGGCAAAATATTTTAGGAATTTATAATTTGAGCAAATATCAGAAGTTCGAAACAATATTTGGTTTTGGTTGAAGTGTTCATTCATCATTTCATTAGTCCCGCACGTAAGTCCCGCATGCGTTTTTGAACTCTAATTTGAACCTTTTACACTGCGCATGTGCATTATTGTAGTGGTGTATTTTTGTTTATAGTGGCTACCTTGCCGTAACCTTGTTTTGTAGTATATTCATAAATATCTTTGTTGACATAAAATATCCTGTAATCTAAAACCGTCCTTCGCGTGAAAATGACAACACGGAAATAATGTACCTTACACAAATTAAAAGAAGCCGTTATGTAATTTAACATAAAAAAATCTTCAGGACAGTAAGAAATCTAAATAGCTATGGGCAGTTTGCACACAAATTTCCTGGTCATCATTATTATTGACACCCACAATTGGACAGAGACTCGGCCTCTAATCGGTCCTAGCGTCGGTGCCCAGTTCTCTATTCGGTCAATAGAAGACACCCAATGGCCTTTCAAACTACCGTATCATAAAATCCCACACATAAATCAAATAAAATTAGCATATCCATGATATATTCGACTATTCTAATTAAAATCATGTTTGTTTACTAACTTCTGTCTTCCCGAAAGTCCACTCTATATCAACGTTGTCGGTAACCCTTTGAAACGTATTGGACATGGTAGCTATTAGCATATTCAGCACAACTATCACAGATATCACTTCGAAACCTGCAATTATACTACAAACTCATTAATAATTCAAATACAACTGAAACAGAGCCATGTACGAATGAGGAATGTTCGGAACATCGAAGCTTCCGTTAGTTCATTAATTATAAATATCTGCTGTTGTTTTTAACCATTTGTACCTACTGCAGTAGCTTGGATATGATTTATTACGCTCATAGTTGTAAATATCTATTTGTTGTGGACTTGTAGAAGAAAACTGATTACAAGCAAGAGATTTATGCAAGCGCGTTGATGTCTTTTCTATGAAAGACTTGTACGTTTAGTTTTGCAGTTTCATATAAAATGAATTCCTATTTTGTCTATCAATCAATAAATCAAAATTTTATTTGTACTGAAAGATAAATAGATAGATAGATAGATAGATAGAGAGAGAGAATATACTTTATTGCACAAAAAGTTGTACATAGGCGAGCATAATGCTAGATAGCATTCTCTACCTGCTAACCTTTGGGTAGTGTGGACAACACTTTGGTATATATAAATATGGTGTATATACACTTTGGTGTATATACATATAATATATAAATATGTATATACAATTAAATAAACCGTTAAGTAAGTAGTTTACGTCAAAATCTTTATCAATGCCTTTTATCCATTAGAATCTCGTATCTTTTTAATGCAAATACTTACATCCAAAGCAAAAATATCCGATTCGTTCCGTGTACCCGTGTCTATTCTCCTGGGCCTTTGCTACTTGTCGTTGACTCCTGGTGTTTTCCAGCACTATATCAGCGCTTTCCAAGGGTGCCATGCAAAATAGGGCCCAAAACAACGTGTTTAATGTGTCCCTCAGACTTGTAAACGATGCCACCTCAAACAAAAAAACAGAAACTGCACAATAGCCATAAGTTTGACCTTGACTTGAAAAAACCAACTGTATCACAAAGATGCAGCCGTAAACCTGTGCGTGTTCGAAATATGCGTGAGATTTAACATTCCCGACCAAAACCTAGGTTAACTGCAAGTGCGGTTACATTTACATTGTTTACAAAACTGGGGTAGAGACTATGTGCTGCAATGGTGCGTGAAATTAAGCTACGCACAATACCATAGAAGCAATCAATCGACTACGTACAAAAAGCCCGTATACTTGATTTACGGTTCTTCGTAGGAAATGCGTGTGAATAAATGTGGCATAGCGATCAACACCTAGGATGGCGCATAGTGCATCTTAACCAGAACATCGTGTACAGTTAATGCCACAAACACCGTGTGCCTCATTCCATTCAATTTGTTTTTTTTTTGATGTTGATAAACATATAGTTATCTAAAGTCATTTAAAACGGGATATTTACCATGATTTGATTTTAAAAACTTACTCGCAGTCGCAGTGCCTTCAGTTATTCCGTGATCATGGCGCATGAAACTGTGCCGAAATATTGGATAACTCAAAAATCAAATCATGGTAAATATCCCGTTTTAAATGACTTTAGTGTTGATAACCATGATAGTTTCAAAAGTTTTATATAGGTATCGAAAGCAACCGTTGGGTAGTAAAAGCCGTTTAGATTAGACTTATGAAATGACCCTACATGAGGGAAAAAAGTTGTGGGCAGAACATCTTTACAAATATGTGATGTTGTCTAATTATTGTTATATAACATTATATTTGATTTCAATGTGTCATTTTATGTCACATGTTATTAATTTGTATGTGTGTTATTATCGATTACGAGTTTTTAAATTTTTAAATATAAATAAAAATAAAATTGTTTTGGTCGCCACTTAATATGCTTCTTGATTATCTTAATTGAAAACTGGGAAACCTAAGACGCCATTTATTGAGGTCACGCAGGGTAAGGACAAGGAGAGTAAGGGAGTAGCTATACCTGCATTGTTTTCATTCCATATTCGTCCTCATACACCATGCCTTTGTAATACTGGTAGAACCGCGCAAGACCAGCCGCAAACGCGCTTATTATTATCGTGAAAACTAAGATATATTTGTAGATATCGATTGTCATCTTGCCTAATGATACCTGTAATCAATTAGAAAGACTTAAAATCAAAGGTCTGGACCCTGTCTTGTAGAGTTTTAACCTCAGTAATCTCCCAACAAAATTATATACTGAGAACAATTTTTGTGTGTAGATATTGATTGTGTAGGGTAGGAGATTTGGAGAGTTGTTTGAAGTCTATGACTCAAGTCTCCTAATGCACCTCGCATTATGAGACTTGCGCCATAAAACTGTAGGTACCTATTAAAATCAAAGTAAAGACGTAGAAGTAGAGTATTAGAAGTTAGAAGCTAAGTTAGAAGTTTAACGAGCAAGTTGTTTTAACAAAACCACCATTCCATATGTGTGTTGTATTGAATACAAATTAAAGATGTACATACTTGAAGTGGCCCCAAATGGTAGTTCAGTTGGCAAAGATACATGAGCCGGAAGAAAGCGAATATCGTTGCCAGACAAAATGTACCTTCCGCCAGCAGTGTTGGATCGTATTGATTCCAATATTTTCGTTCTAGGAAAAACAAGCATCTCAAAATTAACTGTTAACTGTGACCTAAAGCTCTAATTCCTCCGATATCGTAATTATAAACAGAACTTTAACTTTTTTATTGGGCAGCTAAGTATAGATAAAGTCCCGTGCGTAGCAGTCCAAAGCTTCAATGGAAATACGAACTAAAAGTGCATACGTTTTGATCCTTTCTATTTATCCCTGTTTTGTACCACAGCCTAGCCCTTTGACCACCAAAAGAAGTGATGTGATATAAATACACAAAAACCGTTGTCATCCTCTATCCAAACTTCATCAGTAGCTGCCATCATCCAGAACACGAAAGTCAGCCAGAACAAAGTCAGCGTTATGATTTCCGCCCAGTTCCACATCATCCTGAAGTACCGTTTGGGTCCTTGCATCAGACTCATGCGGATAGCTGACCAGGTGTAGCCTAAGACGTAGAGAATCACTGGTCCTTCTGCACCTGCAAGATTCACCATGTTAGACCACAAACGTCCACAGCTTAACATATTTAGGATTCCCTTAAACGACGACGCCATAGATGGCGGTTCTGAGCGGATATCTTCTCGGACGATTATCAAGACAAAAAAAAAGAAAATTTAAGGATGTAAGTAATGTTTAGTTTTTTAAAGATACCATACTTGCACCTACCTTACAAAAATTGTCAATCCTAGTGATTGCCAATTCTTGTAATCTTGGTGCAAGTCTAATAAAAAACTTTCGAGCGCTGGATCATTATCACTACATAGTATAAAACAAAGTCCCTTCCCGCTGTCATATGAATGCTTAGATCTTTAAAACTACGCAACGGATTTTGATGCGGTTTTTTTTAATAGAGTGATTCAAGAGAAAGGTTTTTAAACTATGTATGTATTTGAAACATAGATTTCCACGAGGGCGAAGCCGCGGGCCGCAGCCAGTAAATATTAAGAGACGGGGCTTTTTAAACCATCAAGCAGTTTGGCAAGAATGTATGGTTCTGACCTTAAATTATAACAAATGCGTCCAAAATTCTTAAAATTGCGCACTTTAAAGTGTTAAACACTTGACACTTCATTTCCATATTAGTTAAGCAATATAAAGCTCCGAAAAAGCCAGTTTCGTCCAAATATTCGTAAAGTCCGCTGACTATCAAATCAGAGAGTAGAAGTAACGGCCTCACTTCCAAGTTTGAGCACCTGAGATAAGTTGGCGGCTTTTTATTAATCGGGGTCAGAATCAAAAGGAAGTGACATTTAAGAAGTCGGTCGTTTTTGCGAAATTCTAATTTCCGCAATCTAAATGCAAAGCGTCCCGCGCGTGCTTTCACGCAGCAGCTCGTGTAACCTGTGTAATTAATTGCAATAATCTTGGCGCAGAATCACATCACTCTCTGCATGTAGGTAGATGTGTGGGGTAGTGTTTCGTCTGAATGATAATATAGGTATAAAGGTACGAAGGTACGAAAACCATTCAAAAAATTTATATACAGCAGTTTGCTGTACATATTTTTTTTGATTTAAACGCTATGCTACCGCTATACCTCTGAAAAATATTTTGAGAGATCGGTCTTATTTTTTTCGTTGACATCAGATATGAGTACAAAGAGATGTGTGACTAATATTATTTGCTTTTTCCTAATTTAAAAGATAAGATTTGTGAGGCAGTTCTACCCTCTGGTAAATATTGAGTTCGCAACCGATTAATCGCATTTCATCACTCGAAACTTTAGATAACATTTATGACTAACAAATAGATCCTTACCAAACACACAAACCTTTAACTTTACGGGTCTTTTACTACCTCAGCACATCACTAGGTATACAGAAATAATTTAAAATACAAACCAGTATTCGGCGGTCCACGCTTCAGCCCGCTCTTATCTTGATTAGAAACGTAGAAGACCAGCGCTAAGAATACGAAGTATGCAGCGGAGTGAGTGATCAACTTGTTCAACGGTATCTGATAGTGCTTCAGCAGCCAGTGGCGTGGCAACAGCTGGGGAAGGTTAATTGGGTGTCAACCTTTGCTCCATACCTGACTGATAGTGCCTCATAAAACCCTTACGTACTGTACTACTACGGGGGCGTTGGGTATTGGTATGGTCCAGGTTGGATAGATTAGCTGATTGCTTCGGGTAGCTTAGCAGGTTGCTTTTATAAATAATTAAAGCATTTATTCTTCTGCTACAATAGCTAAACTATATCTAATCTATATATAGTAATAACTAGAAGAAATGCTTATGCAAGTACAGTTTGACTTAGTTCAAAATCCGAAAACTGACTTCGCCTCGCTACTTGCATGCGATTAGTTAAGCTACATGCTTGCAGTGTGGCCTTCTACCAACCATCTAAGCGCCCATACCATGCAGTGACTTAAAGCTATGCGCTCATTATTCCAATACTGCTACAACCCAGCATAAGAACGTGCATTCAAATATGGGATTATTCTCTAATTTTAGATATATGTATTTTGCAGTAACAAAATGGCTTCCCATCCCACAAGCTTCAAATGAGTCAGCGAGAGAATTTAAAATTAATCTTAATGTGACGAGTTAAAGCCCATATTTGAATGCATTTTCTGGGCTGCGTGGTAGCAGTGCGCCTCCGTCTGAGTCTGCTCAAACAACACCGTAGAGCTTAGAAGGTAGACCATCTCAAAAGTAAGGTCAAAGTTGTAGAGCGAAGACAGGAGACAGTTAGTAGGGCTGTCAATGGTTATCAAAAGTTTCACCAATGACAAAATTGGTAAACGAATAACCCACTTCGAAAGCAGAATTTCTAATAGTCATTGTTGTTGATTCACAAACTAAATTTGAGGTCATGGGTGACGCTTACAACGGGTAATCTTTATTGTTCGTCGGAAATTGGTGTCCCAAATCACAATCGCAAATTATTATAATGCCAATCTTAATTATTTCTGATTTAGTATAGAAAGCTTATAACAAAAAGCGCGCTTACCATACTAAAAAGCAGTATGAAAGGTATGACAAAAACTCTACACAGGAAATTCATGAGTTTTCTACAGCAGGATTTGTTTCTCCAACTATAGCAATCACCCAGCCAGTACGACTCCAAAACCTTAAACCATAAAACCAATTCAGAATGAATGATGAACATTGTAAAGTTTTAACACCTCAATTATTCATGTGGTAACCTTAATGACCACTTTGAACAGAGCCCCAAGTCCAAGTCTATTTGACGATAGTGTCGAGGCGAGATCTTGACACGTCTCATAATAATTGTATGGACTTGCGTAGTTCGCTTTCCGCACGATAGAGGCGCTGTACCAAAACCTTTGGAAAAATGTCTAATTTTTCCATAGGTTTTGGTATGAGTACTGCGCGTTACGATTACCCCCAAGTCTTAAGATAATTCTTCAACTAATCCTTCACTCAAACTCGTCTGAAGTGCCTAGAGCATTCCTTAAAAAATATACTCAAGTTCGGTATGCTTGCTTAGTTGATAGTCTCCAAAATCCATTATTAATATCAACAAGCTCTTTCGAGGAGGTATTGGAGGATTCAAGGTAGGTGGGAAGGTACCTTGAGATGACAGTTCTCTTACTCTTATGAGAACATTTTCTAATGATAGTTCGAGAGAAGGAATTTTTTACGATTACTTAAATACCGAAATGCTTTTGGAGTTTGAGTAGAGGTTGAATCGTGGTCGAGGTAACGAATAAAGATATGGGGATACGTCTCTATCGTCAAATTGACTCTGGGCTCATGTGTAGTTTACGATCATGATAAAGCATTTCTAATTTTTGCTACCGGAATGGTTTAAATCGGGGTCAATTGGTAGGTGTATGTACTGCTCATATAACTACAGTAGATATAAGAGATTATGTTAACTATAGTAGATACTATCATTTTTTTAAATTAAGTGAGAACTAAGTGCTTAGACATACCTAACATAGGCTTTAAGGCACTATTAACTAAGTTATGTAACCTATTTGTAATTAATAAATGATCTATTAATATAATCTTCTACCTGTTGGGTGTTCGGATGGGCCACGAATGCCTTCTGCTTGTAGTTAATAGCCATCAGTAAACGAGGCAGTGCGAATTGGCGACGACCTCCGCATCCAGATACTTGTTTTAGTATCACTTCCGCTTCGTCAGAAGTGCGACAGCATCCTACACAACCGACAGGATTAACGAGTTTTTTCGCTTTTTCATGTAACTATCTTTAAGTTGGTAAATAAAAAAAAAAAACGAGTACCCTCATTTTATTTTATTTAAAAAATTATAATTATCGGCTCGAATTTGGTACAATACCATACAAAAATACTTTATTAAACACAATATACAGATTATTACAAAAAGACATTACACGCGACAAGTAGGATGGGCGGCCTTATCGCTTAGAAGCGAATCTTCCAGGCAACCTTTAGATAGAAATAATTATGTGAATATTACTTAATATTTTATTATTACAGCGCTCCATTGGTGTCATTTAATGCTGAGCCGGTAGCCTATTTGTGTTCTCGCTGTTAATATTAATTCCTAATTTGTATTACCTACTTGATATTTTGAAACGCTATATTTTCTATTCTATTATTAGGAGTTAATGGATTAGTGTGACACCTAGATTATTGAGATATTACCTACGAGCAAATCAGATAAAGATTTGTTGTCAGAAATAGAATGGAATATTTTATTATAAATACTTAAGGGACATTGTTTACTATTTACGGAAAATTACGTTTCCGTTAGTTACATTCATTGTAGAACGCAGACAAAATTAAAAACCAACTCGACATCAAAAATCGATAGGTAATATGATTGTTTTGAAAACAGTAAAAACTGATTTCAAATTAATTAAATTCACGCAGTTTTTTAGGTTTTGTGGGACAAAAACGAATACCGCAAGGAATTTCTTTTATTTGAAGATCTTGAGATCATTCTCTAAAGTCTTAACTAGCACTAGCAACATCATCAAAAAATATAAAGACAGAGCCAAACATAGAACCTCCTCCTTTTTTAAAGTCGTTTATAATAGTGCCAAATTCAGAATATCATAGTAAAAACATTTAAAAAATTAGAAGTGGTTGAGTATAAAAAGCGGTGCTTGGTACCTAACCTAATTGTTTCAGCCCGCCATGGCAGGCATTATATGTATTGCTTGTAGAATTTGACACCAGCACGAAGTGTAGGCACACTACGCGTCTTTTGACACAGATTTTGTTATGTTTTGGCTAATCTTTGAGTACGGGCTACATGTAGATACCCACCGATAAGTCCTACAGCAAAAGCGCTAACTTGATCCCTCAATACTAAGTAATCAGTCGCCAAATGCCTGTACGCCGCCGCATTAGCTTCCAGCTCTTCAGTGAGGTAGAACGCCTGAAGGATAGGGTCTGACGTCACATGCACCAGGTAAGCAGGAGAGGAAAAAGCCCGGTACTGCCATAGACGTGCACAACTCGCATACAAGGCGTCATCGTTCACAAGGGAATTTCTGAGAAAACACACATTAAAACACTAACGGTGAGCTGTGAATCAGATCTCAGAAACAGCGAAATGACTTCAGTTTGGTACCAATAGATACGACCAATCAGATAACTACTTTATAACCCACCATGGTCATTAAATTCAAGCCCATCATTTTAGCAGCGGTCAACAATTTGAATGCATAACACGATTCTTTTAACATTCGAATAAGTACTCAAACCGATTGTGTCGAAAATTATCCGTTTAAATTGAACGTGTGAATGCAACGTGTAGTTAACCGGCGTGCGGCATACATTTTGGTAATGCGGTCAAAGAAATGGAGTTATTCCATAGAGACACAAGTTGCGAGAGTAGCGACGACTCGTGAGACATGTCTAAATTAAAACTAGTGTAGGCTTTGATCTTATGTTTTGTGAATCCTGGTTAATTTCAATCTGATGATGTTGATACGAAACTATATACACGGAAGAAGTTGATGTAAAAATTGATTGAGCAATATTATCTCCTACGGTAGATATTACGACGTGTGTAGAGCTTCATAGCTCGCTATACTGAAATGATAGTGTGAATTCGATCCTCACTTGCAGATTATACACGAACAGTTCGGCGAATGTGGCCGTGAAACTCTATGTCCCCTTGACATCAGTAAATTGACAATTTCATAGTTGTTCAGATGGGCAGCCAGTATAAGCGGAGTCACATGCGTTGGGTATATCGTCGAATGTGTCGCTCCGGCTAGTTCTAAGCCGGGAGATGTTCTCTTTTGAGCGTCTAATAGTAAACCTGCAAGATATTTGATTAAACACCAGTCGAGGTCCAAGTAGGGACAATTAAAATTAAATAGAGCCTACGTAAGTTTGCGAGCACGTTTAGTATGATTTACGTTATTTTATTTTTAGTATGATACATATATGGTACCAATTAGAAGGTAAAAATCATTATGCTGAGACAGGACCTATTGGTTCGCTTTGTGGAGTCGCTTGTTGCTTGTATATAATACATACGTAGTTAATTTTATTTATTTCTTTATGTTCTTGTTTACTTATATATTATTATTATTTAGTAGCAAGCTGTACCTACTTGTGAATCAATAAATGTATTTTCTTTCTTTTCTTTCTTTCTAAAAACTTCTGCTTCATTTTGAGTATCGCTCTATGAGCTGATAACACTTTGTAGTTACACAAGAATGAAAAAAAAAACACAAGAGTGTTGAACTTTCATGTGTGTTCACTATACTAGTGAGGCTCACTCAATTAAACTCACAAATCGAAGATCATTTGTATAAATGCATATAGATTTCCTTATTTCGCATACTTACATTTTAGTATGTTTATCTACTTCATTTCACTAAGCGATCAAGTGAAAGCAAGTCTTTACCCAATATGTTAATACTGTTATATTGTACGGCGTGCAGCACAGTGTCACCAATTTCCAATTGCGGATATTTTAAGAGAAATTCCACTATTTCTTCGGATCTGTTATGCACCGCAATATGCAGAGCCGAAATGCCCTACATGGAAAAGTGTCAATTACTTTAACGTGATCTTGATTTTATTTTAAAAAGTAAGTTAAGACTCTGACCTGAAAATTTACGCAATTTATATTCAGTGACGGATAATCTTCGAGATATTTTTCGACAGGACCTATTAAGTTCTCGCCTACTAATCTTATGAACTCGATTTCTATTGGCTGTAACTTTGGCAAGTAGATACAGCCTTTTGGCCCTTTTCCGTAGCACTTTCCTTCATCTGGCTTTAGGATATAATTATTAGTTTCAGTTTAAGTTATTGAACATACTTAAATAGAAAGTATTCCTGGTTACTTCTACTTACCAATTCATATTCGCAATAATGTGCTCTTAAACTGGGCGTAAAAAATCGCGGTTGGCTCTGTACATAGGACCTTGATTTCGGTAGATTTGGAGTGCTCATGTCTTCGGACATTCTGCTATACATCGAAGGCGATTTCCCGAAGTTTCTATGTTCATAAACCTTAAGGATTCCATATTCATTGATCTTGTTGAGCTCTGACGTCATGAATGGTTTTGTAATTTGGGTGTTCGGGAATGATTTTTGCGAGTTGCGTATTTTTGAAAAGAATTTACTGCTATTGATTGCACGTCGATTAGGTTCATTTTTGTCATCTTTGATGTCTGTATCCGATGGTCGCCATTCGGCTGGAAGGTTTGGTAAGCTTTGGTTCTCGATTGAGTCAGTTTGGGTGGAGCGTCGGTCAGTCATGACTTCATCGAGAGGTCACGCAGTAGGTAGGAATTATGGTAAATAGACCCGTTCTCTTTGTAGTTTACTGCCTCCAAATGACTATTAGTATTGCTTTTTCAGATTTTATTAGATTAACTTTATGAGACAACTTGTTTACAAACTAGGACAAACACGAAATTAGCAAATAATACAAAGAAAGAAATGAACTGACAGTTATGAAGATGACACTATCAACTGCTATCAACCAACTATCAACATAAGAAGCTGTTAATGTCAAGAAGAAAACGGTTTGAAGGAGGTTTATTATTTTAATATTAAATATTAACAACTTGTGAAATTATCAAGATTCTAACAAAGTTGCTAACTTCTGCGTGATGTGGGTATATTTGGTTTTCTAGTTTTCACTATACATTGTATAAAGCAGCGCAAAGTACGAGTAAGATCGTGTCAGAATCTGTAAAAGAAAACATGCACTTGTTGTTCATATTTTTTGATTTCGTAGTTATACAGTTATGTTTCTACTGCTGTAGATCTTTGTACAACATGGTTTACAACAAACACTTTGAATTTACTAATTATCAAGAAACTTACGGAAGTGTATGTAACAAGATTCATATCCATGAAATTCATTGCAGTAAACGCAATTGGCTTCTGAGCCCTGTAACAAGTATAGGTGAGTATACATATGTTAGCTAGCGGTAAAAAGTAAGATTATGTTCTAGGTACTAATATAATAGGCTAGTGTCCTAAAAAATCTACTAAGTCCGTCAGTTAGATTAATTATTAGACGATATTGGACCCGTGTTTTTCTTTTGTCGATTAAACAAAAAATATGAAGATATAGCCAGTTAAAGTTCCGCGTGACGTCACGTCTTGCTACACTTTTTAGCAAGTTGTGACGTCACGAACTCCCACTCCTAAACTTTGACGCGCTTTATTTGTAAGTATTTGTTTGATTGACAAAAGAAAAAATACGTGTCCAATATCTTCTGATAATTTATTACTGAACATATATTTTTTACCCAGGACACCACCCTATTAAGATAACCCACCTCTTTATGAGGAAAATTAAAGCTCGACGACATTTGGGGTCGGTGACATACCATCTGCTATTGTAAGCTGCTTTGGACACATCTGAATTCTGGAAAACATCATTAAACTGATTTATATTTCAAACGACCTTTTATGAAGAAAAAAAAAGAATTAATAATGCTGGAAAAATCACACAGCATTATCTAGCCCAAATGTAAGCAGAGCTTTTGTTATGGGTACTATTTGATAACGGATATACATACATAATACAATACATTACATGGATATATATTTTTATTATAACGAAAAGCGGACCCTGAACAAATATCTGCAGATCGTATAATATTTGTCCCGAGGCGGGAATCGAACCCGCAACCTCCTGCGTCGTAGGCGAACCATCGCCCAACGCGCCACAGAGGTCATCAAGCTAGGTATAAGAAATCAAACAATATCCCAAAAATTTTGCAACTTCGTCGGGGTATTTTAATTTTAATGAAATTACCCCGAGTGCAGGTATGTGTTATTCTGATATGTAAGCTATATTATTGTGAAGTTTCATCAAAATCCATTGAGTAGTTTTAAACATCCTCACAAACTTTCACGTTTATAATATTAGTAGGATAGTTTGATGAGTGAGATTCAACTTACAGCATGAAATATGTCATCAGCATACCAACAGATCATTCCTATTTGAAGCAGTGCCGAGCCCAAGAACAGCTTATTGCTTACGGCCATTAGTGGCTCCAACAACTAGAAATGAATGCATTCGATTTAAAACGATAGTTTTATTACAAGAGGAAAGTAGGTGAATGGTAATGTCAATATTACTGACCACAATAACGAATACAACGCAGCAGATATTCACAGAACTGAAGACAACGTTCACGAGGTTAGACAGAGAGAAGGCATCTTCTAAGTCGTTACAATACCTGGAACCAAATATTCGTACAGATACATATATAGGTATGCTGTGGATATGGGATTGATATGGATATTTAAGATATTATTTTGTTTAAGTATTTATGGTGATATTAGATTCAGTAGATTTTCTGCAAGACATATTCTAAAAGTGGCAATAATAAAAGTAAAAGAGCATTATCTATCTTCATGATTCTGTTGTATTTTATGTATTTAATATATCTATTAGGTATATGTATTATATGTAAGTATAGAATTTAGGTTAAATAGTATTTCTTGTTTTATTATATTATAGTATTTAATAGTACCTATATTGAATAAGTAAGTTAAAATTTAATGTTCTGTCTATTTCATTTATGCACATATACCCACTTCTCTCTTCACTTTGTCTCTCTCTCCCAATAAGGTTTGCTGGAAGAGAACTCTTTTTAAGGTTAAGTTTGTCTTTGTATTAATTTTCTGGAATAAGTTTATTATATAGTTTATCGTGCAAAAACTATAAAATAAAGAAATAAATAAATAAAAGCTATATCATTTAATTATAGTAGTCGAGTCCAAACATGTTTCTAAGTATAATAATAAGGTAAGAATGAATATTGTGGGAGCCGCCATTTTGTTTTTTAATATGTCGGCGAGCCGGTGACTTTTCGTGAAGACTCTTTATATCACAAAAAAGGTCTCGAAAATACAATTATGACCCTGATCACTTAACACTTAACGTGTCGAAATAAAGTCTTAACACAATCTTTAGGTAACTTCACCTTCGTGCATATTTAACCCCTTACTTGATAAGCCGCTGATGCAGTTTAATATTCCCCGTGATCTCCTCGTACTGCGCACGCGCAGACTGGCGCGAGTCTCCTATGATCTCTAGACGGCGCTGTAGCAACCGCAGGAGTAGGACAATGTGGCTTGCCATGCCGGTCAATAGCAGGTCTGTGCTCACCATGATCCACACGCAGATTTGACCTGGATAACGATTGGGTAAGATAATGAAAATATTAACGATATATGGGGAAAATGGAAAATGTAAGCCAAAAGTAAGTAAGGTCTTTTTTTTCACAGTTCCATTTGTCAAAGTTTGAGAGATTCGAATCAGGTATTTATACGTTTTTAAAGAAACTAAGGTAGTTATTTATTACTATTGTACTATTGTATTGCCGTGATAGAATAGCACCACCCCAACTCTTCCCGTGGGTGTCGTAGAAGGCGACTAAGGGACATACACCGGGGGGCGGGCAGCAGCGTCCCTTGCAGCACACTCCCTATACTGCGATCCCCAACCCGCATGCCCAGCGTGGGGATTATGGGCATCAACCCCCCCATGGATAGACACGCCAAAAGAATGTGGCCCCCAGTTCCCGGCCGCCTCGCTATTCCTGGCCATGGTAGCGGCCACGGTAACGGCGGGGCAGGGGGTGCTAGGAATCCCCGGGCTACATCAGGCTACCAAACTCTACCTAAACTGACCCTGGCTACGTTTAACGGACGCACTCTGAGGCTTGACCATCATCTAGCGCAGTTGGAAGTGGAGTTAGAGAACATCAAATGGCATGTTCTGGGGTTATGTGAAGTCCGTAGAGAGGGGGAGGACACCGTAACCCTAGACTCGGGCCATCTTCTCTACTTTCGCGAGGGTGATAAAACATCCCAGGGTGGCGTAGGCTTCCTCGTCAATAAGGCCCTCTCTAGCAACGTCCAAGAAATCTCCAGTGTGTCGACCAGGGTAGCGTACCTGATCCTTCGGCTGTCCAAGCGGTACAGCATGAAGGTCATCCAGGTCTATGCACCGACCTCGGCACACTTGGATGATGAAGTGGAGGATATGTATGAAGACATATCCAAAGCCTTACATAACACCACTAAGGCCCACTTCAACGTTGTTATGGGGGACTTTAACGGCAAGGTGGGAACCCAGACTGGCAACGAATCCCGAATAGGCCCGCATGGTTATGGGGTCAGAAATCACAGGGGGCAAATGCTTGTCAACTTCCTTGAGAAGGAGGGGCTGTTCTTGATGAACTCTTTCTTTAAGAAACAGCCTCAAAGGAAGTGGACATGGCAAAGCCCCGACACTGTGACTAAAAATGAGATCGACTTCATCATGACGGATAGCAAGCACATATTCAGAGATGTCTCAGTGATCAACAGGTTCAATACCGGATCTGATCACCGACTCCTCCGAGGCTCTCTGAATATCAACTTGAAGCTTGAAAGAAACCGTCTGATGAAGTCCACGCTCCGACCTGACCCAATCCAAATCATGGCGGGCACCGAGAAGTTTCAGCAGCTTCTCGGGAATAGATTTGTTGCCTTGGAACCCACTGATGACGCTGACGAGACCCTACACAATCTGGTTGAAACGTTGAGGGATGAGGGCATCAAATTCTGTCGAAAGCAGCGTACTGGCAAGAAGTCCAAACTCTCGGATGAGACTCTTGGGCTGATGACAAAAAGACGGGAGACCACCCAAGCGACTTTGTCAGAGAGGTCAGACCTGAACAAGCGGATTGCGAAGATGGTACGGCACGACCTTCGGAGCTTCAACACGCACCTCATTCAAGAGGCGATAGAGCGAAACCGAGGGTCCAAAGTATTCACTCAGCAGCTTGGCAGGAGCCACCTGACAAAGCTTAAAACGCACGACGGGAGGACCGTATTGTCAAAGCCGGAGATATCCGCCGAGATAGAGGATGTCTATGGCCGATTATACGCTGCACATGCCCCTCGTTACCGACGAGATAACCAAGATTCCAGAGCCACCCTGACACGCCACTATACCGACGAACTGCCTGAAATCAGTCAAGACGAGATCGTGTTAGCTCTAAGGCAGCTTAAAAATGGAAAAGCCCCCGGCGAGGACGGTATTACTTCAGAGCTTCTTAAAGCCGGAGGAGCCCCTGTAATACAGGAGCTACGGAACCTCTTTAATACCGTCCTTGACAGTGGGAGAACTCCAAAGGCGTGGAGCGGGAGTTTGGTGGTGCTCTTTTTTAAGAAGGGAGATAAAACCCTTCTTAAGAATTACAGACCCATCTCACTCTTGAGCCACGTCTATAAGCTGTTCTCACGAGTGGTCACGAACCGTCTCGCCAGGAGACTCGACGAGTTCCAGCCACCGGAACAGGCTGGGTTCCGCGGAGGATATGGCACCATAGACCACATACACACAGTGAGGCAGATTATACAGAAGTCCGAAGAGTATAATCAGCCCCTGTGTCTGGCTTTTGTGGACTATGAGAAGGCATTTGACTCCGTCGAAACCTGGGCTATTCTGGATTCCTTACAGCGATGCCAAGTAGACTATCGTTATATCCAGGTGCTGAGTTGTCTCTACGAGGCCGCCACCATGAGTGTCCAAGTACAGGGTCAGCAGTCTAAACCCATCCAATTGCGCAGAGGAGTGAGGCAGGGGGATGTCATATCCCCGAAACTGTTCACGTGCGCATTGGAAGATATGTTTAGGTTGCTGGACTGGAAAGGAAAGGGCATTAATATAAACGGCGAGTACATCTCACACCTGCGATTCGCTGATGACATAGTCTTAATGGCGGAGTCGCTTGAGGAACTGAACCAGATGCTGGACGGCCTAGCTTCAGCCTCCCGATGTATCGGTCTTGGCATGAATTTGGATAAAACCAAAGTCATGATCAATGGTCACATTGATCCAAGGCCGGTGGTCGTACATGGTCACCTTCTCGAAACTGTTTCCGAGTACACTTACCTTGGGCAGATTCTGCAGTTGGGTAAAAACAGTTTCGAGAAGGAGGCCAAAACGAGGATCCAGCTGGGCTGGGCAGCATTTGGGAAACTACGTCAAGTCTTCACGTCATCCATACCGCAATGCTTGAAAACTAAAGTTTTCAATCAGTGCGTCCTACCCGTTATGACCTACGGAGCTGAGACGTGGACACTCACGATAGGGCTGGTCCACCAGTTCAAAGTCGCTCAGCGAGCTATGGAAAGAGCTATGCTCGGAGTTTCTCTGAAGGATAGGATTCGTAACGAATACATCCGACAGAGAACCAAGGTTATCGACATAGCTCAAAGAATTAGCAAGCTGAAGTGGCAGTGGGCCGGCCATATCTCGCGAAGAACCGACGGCCGATGGGGCAAACGTGTTCTTGAGTGGAGACCACGACTCGGTAAACGTAGTGTAGGACGTCCTCCGACCAGGTGGGATGACGACCTGCGAAAGACTGCAGGTAGATGCTGGATGCGGCAAGCTGAAGACAGGGCGCTATGGCGCTCATTGGGGGAGGCCTATGTCCAGCAGTGGACTGCTATAGGCTGATGATGATGATGATGATGATGATTGTACAAAGGCCTCCCTCCCCTTCTTCCACTCTTCTCGGTCTTCAGCAAGGAGAGCCCACTCTTTATTGAACAGGTCGAGCTCATCCCACCATCTCCGCCTAGGCCTTCCACGTGGCCTTCGTAGGTAGTTAATGTCGAAATTATAATTTTCGCTAGAATGCCTTGCAACGCCTACTAAACGCGCAAAATGCAAAACCCGCATTATAAAACGATAATTATTTTCGAAAACATAACATAAATAGATGCTTCCTTCCTTTATTTGACACACAATCCGATAGTGAAAGTCATGATGGCACTCGAACAATCTAAGATCCCTATTAACACATTGAGGGTAACATTATTATTGTCTACACAGCAATTAATCCCGTTTAAACATCTGATTACAGGTTGAAGCATCCAAGACACTCAAATCGGTTCATAATGACGGTTGCATGATGAACTAAAAACAAATACCAGCAACTTTCGTTAGTCTACGTGCGTGATGAAGCTATCATGAACGAGCAAAAAGTTAGAAGCACGGCCGCTACATTTATGACTGTGGGTTTCACTTGCCACTTGGCTTTCCTAGAAACGGAGTCTAAATAAATGAATGTTATCTATGACTATACCTGTGAATTCACTGTCGTTGGGATATACGTCGGTTAGTACATTTAATATCATTATTTTCCACTGGCGCCTAATGAGCTATTCCTGCCTCATGCCTCAAGGTGCATACAATTAGATACATTATGCCTATCATTGGGCGATTTTGCCGTAATGACTACGATTAGCATGTGGATTGATGATCGCAGTAGTCGTGTTAAGAATACACAAAAGGAATCAGCGACAGCCACGGCAACGGCGTGGTAGTTATCAACTTACCAGCAAACATTTCAAAGACATAGGCGACAAAATGTCCGACAGGCTCATGTTTGTCGAATGGGTACCAAGCCTTCCATACGAAACCGACTGACGCCTCTTCTTGGATCCAATAGCGCTGGTAGAAATATACGGCTATTGGTGTGATGTTGTAGAACCAGACTCCTCCGAGGTTCAATGCTAAGTAGCCTGCAATATTTATAACCAATTTTATTGTCTTCCAGAATGCAATGGAATGTAATATATTCCATTGCGTTTACTTTATATAATAATTTAACATATAATATAATTTGATGATTTTTCTACGTACAAATATACTGCGACACTGCCAGATCATAAGAACGCGCAAAAAAAATTACAGAGATGTTACTAAAAGACGGAGTAAAAAGGTAAATACTTTTTATTTTTAATTTTGTGGCAGAAACAAATTACTACGATACCAACTTCTATGCGCAAGAGACAAGGAACGGAGACTCTTGTCTTTGATTCCTTGGTACTCTTCATCCAGCGGAGGCATCGGCCAAATATCAGCGAGCTCGTTCAGGAGTTGACGAAATACGTCAATTTTATACCACAGCACAAACATCTTTGCAATACCTGTAAAACTGTAGTTTTTTTAATACCCATATATTTTAACTGTCTTTATTGGTGAATTATTGTGCATTTGGGGGAAGAGAAAGCTGTTCTTTGATAACTTTCTTTTTCATAATGCAGCAAGCAATACATTCCTTAATTTCCATACACAGAAGAATAATCAATAATTACGCACAGACATGAAAAAGTTACGATACTTACTTAAAGTACCATAACCGAAAGTATGCAAAAGTGGCACAACGTCTTCGACTCGTGGCGAATTGGACAACGTGAGGGCAATGTAGACGATGTCTCCAAAGACGTGGTAGCAAATACTAGACAGTGAGATTACGAACATGGCCTTTTGCTTCCAATAATCTGATTTAGTCTTTGGTGCTATGAATGAAAGACCTACGCGCCTCATGCAGAAACTGCTAAGCGTCAGAGATTTGTGGATTTGCTCTTTCGCTTCATCCAGCAGTTCAGACATCTTCACGTTCTGGATTCACTACTTCGACGACAAATGAACTTTTTTCTTCCATTTTCACCTATTTATTAGTTCGGGAATTTATAATTCATGGGCGATGTGGGGCGTGAACGACACTAAAACAAAGTTGTAAACTTTGATGTGCCTGATAGCCTAATCATAGCTTCTCATACAAACTAACTGTACCAAGCTGTACAAAGTTTCACACTAGTTATTGGCATGACATTTAACAAGTGAGAACCTAATCAGAAATTGCATAAAACAGCGATATGAATAGAAATCGATCTACAAGTACCGTTCTGGGTTGGATCTCATAGATTTACGCTAACTGCATTTACATATAAAGCAGATTGGTAAAGCTGGAAAACCAGGAGATGCCCCTAAAATATAAGCAATTCCAAAATGATATATTATATAGGTATTATTTATGCAAATAATAAAAGGAAGCAACTTGGACTGTGACTAGTCATAGGACAATGTGGGCTCCAGAATAAATTTTAGTTTTATTTCTTGATAGATATTCAGTGCAGACTCTTTAGGTATGTTGGCACTGGTATGCACAGGTAATCTGATTTCTATGCACCTAAGCCAAAGGTACGAAACACGAGTACCATAGCGTAACGTGATTGGATTGGAGTCTGCTCTTTATTTTTGCGGTACCACTGTCGTTAAAGACACGCGAATCTTAATAGACAGGGTATTAAACGCGGTATTAGGACAATGCACCTCAAATCCTTCGCGGTGTCTGCTCTGATTTAAAGCTCGTGCAAAAAATCTCGAGAATGTTTTTTTATTCGATTTTCAGATTAAATTATTTTCAGCTACCTAAGCTGGCAAACCAGGGAAAATTGTGGAACCTTATTCATTGCGACTCTGGCGAAAAGAAGGGTCCTACATAATATCTATCATCTCTCACCGCCGCTACTCCATAGACCCTGATCGAAGATACATACCTATCGATCAAGTTATTCGGTTAAAGATCGAAGTTGCTCACCACAAGACTGTAGAAGTACTGTTATATATTATTTCAAACTGCAAAATTTCGACTGCTTATGTGAACCAGAGCGGCCCTTTATCTGAACAATACTCTAATGGCAAAATGAGTTATGAGCATTTGACGAGTATCTCGCTGAGATGGTTGTGTTTCGGCAAATTTAGCACGAGCCCGCCGTCCGTGGCGGCTTTACAGTTCGCCACCGTTACGCGGCGATTAGGCTGCGCACACGCGCCTTATTCCGCCACGCCAATGCACTTGTCATCCGATATAATTACGACTTGCATAAAAATTATTACGGGAATTGTGTTGTAAGAAAACCTAGCGTTTTCCGCCACCGCCGAGCGCTTAGCGTGAGATCTTTTCTTCGATCTTGAAAAGCTTTTGCCATGCTTGTTCACAAATAAATTCATAAGTACGCCTTAAAGTCGATTCATGACACACATTTCCTGTACATTTCCACTGTTTCCTGTTTGTTATGTTTAGTTTGATTTTCACCTTGGTAAGTAAATATCTAGCTCAGTAAATATTGCAGTCATTTCGTTTTTCACATTAAACTCATTGTTTATTAAATCTCCGAAGTAAAAGTGCTATAGCAAAGAGCGGACGACCCAGTTCTATTGACGAAGTGATCTTTTACAAAAACTTGTATCGAGAGATCGAACTTCCAAATAAAAGATGGAGACTGCGACGATCAAAAAAATGATAGAGTATTCTACGATTGAATGTGAACTAAATCTATAAAATCACGTTGGAAACTAAAATGATAAAAAAATAAAATTTGATTTCGTTGGAATATCAATCTTTTGCCGGTGGGCGTCGTCATAGTAAAAACAAACAAACAAACAAAAGGGTGTTTGGACATGAATGCAATATCTATTACAAATACAATCAGTGTATAGCCGATGAATGCCAGAAATCAATTCCATACATTGCTTTGTTGCGTTCTGTTTGATTTATTGGCAGCTGCATATCAGGCTTTGCAGGCAGGCCACTAGTAGGCCATAGGTACTAATAGCTTCTGTAATTTGACTATAAAAACTTACAAAGAAAACTGTCACATAGGGGATTTCTTTACTACCTACAAGCTAATTCGTATTTTATAGACTTACTCGCTGGACAATAATACTGTATAAACTAGAGTATAAACTAACATATCTACTAACATACTAACATATTCCTCGATTTTAAACATCTTACACTGGGTGGCAAAGAACCAGGCAGAGTCCGACAGAGAAACTAATCTAGTAAGTTTCTTCATACTATATCTTCTTGATACTTCTTGCAGCTAATTTTGTCATTACGCAAAGTAAATTTGTATTGATATACGGAAGCTTTCCTCCATTTGCCACCGACATTCCGTGCTTTAATGTCCGATCGTGCTGTAATGGATTAAGTGCGGCCACATTAGCACAATAACCCAGATTATGTTCAAAAGCACTAGTACAATGTTTGTGTCTTTACCTGCAATACGTATTTTAGGAATTGATCATTTAATGTTGTTGGCAGTATATTGAAATGATATAGGTAACAACAACTAAAGCTCTACGTATTTTTTTCACCATCCCATATCTTACCACAGCTGAAAAAAGGCCTCCCCGAAATCCTTCTTTATAATACAGGGCAATCCACACTGATCGCGATCGCGGATATGTATAATAAAAAAATTATCTATCTATGTAATGTATTGTATTAAGTATATCAGTCGCATAATACAAGCTCTACTTACCTTGGGGCTAGATAATGCTGTGTGAATTGTCTAGCATTGTTATTATGATTATATGGAAAATCCTTTATTGAAACAGAGTACTTACACAGTTGAATTTATAAGTAAGTAGGTACATATCTAAAGTTATGAATATAGAATAACCAATATGTTGGTATTGAATGTGTTTTTATTTCGGCTACAACTTTCATTGAAATGATTGTAGTGATCGCATTTTTTTTGCAAATAAGAAGGTGCTCATTTCGAAAGTTACCTTTGTGATTGTGAATTCACAAAATTATTTTTAACAGATGTGTTTTAATCTAGTCCAAAGTCCGGAAAAAAATAGGGGCAAAATACCTTTTTGTAGTACATTAGTTTTTTACTATGTCAGCATGAGTGGGGCCTTGTTGTAATTAGGTTAGTTTTCCAAATGGCAACAATTTGAAACAACTGAAAAAAAATTCTCATTTTTCAGACATTTCATTGATCAGATGGCTTTCTTCCTCTTCAATTAAGGCGATTCATCAGGTAGATGCCGTTACTACCCTCATTACCCAAGTGTTCTTTAAAGCGATTCTAGGTTTTTTTGCAAAGCGGCTTCGTTTCGAAAACTATATAAGGCGCTTGAATTTGCTACATCGTAGCACGTCTTTGCAATCCTAGCGATGCTTCTTTACTAATGACAGGTTTATATGGCTATATTATGTAGTTGGTTTTTTTAAACAATCAAATTATTATCCCATAAATTAGTTTTAAAAAAACGTTAACTAACAAAACTACAATTATTATTGTACTAATTGTTTTAGCGGTTTTAAATGTTTCCATAGAAATAATGCGAGTAAAAACTAATCCAAACTAATATTATAAATGTGAAAGTGTGTTTGTTTATTAGAACAAATAAATAAACACACTATCGCATTTCATCCTTCACGCGCTAACTAAGCACTTCACTATTCACTTGATTTTTGGTATAGTTCGTTGAAAGGATAGAGAGTAACATAGGCTTTAGGATGTAGAGTAACATAGGCTACCTTTCGTCCTGGTAAAACATTAAATTCCCATGGGGATCATCCCACCCATTATGGGAATATTCGTCCAAGGTTTAAGAAAGCTACCAATCGACTTGATTTTTGGATAGTTTTTAAAATTAGGCGTGTCAAAGAAAATAGAAAAACTAGCTCAAACTCATATTTTAAAATACTCGTAACTAGACTACATGTTCTACACGGATCAGACGCAATCCTGTACAGGTTACAATGTATAAAATCACCTGTAAAATTGATCACGAGCTTCTAGGCCATTCGGCTTGTCATTAGCCACGAGTAATTGAATCGTACACAAATAAAAACACATCGACAGTGTGCAGTGCAATTTGAGATTTTCATCGTAAAGATAATGAGTAAGCCAGTGGCCAATACGAAAGACTTTCACTACTTTATACCTGTATCAATGCTGGCCTTAAATCCTCTTTTGGGTAACCGCAGGAAGCTTAGATTGTTCGTTTGTTTTTATTGCGGCGATTACGAGCGTGAAACGAAGCGGTTTCATTAGCTTTTAGGATCTATCTTATCTGCGATCTAGGCAAATGTTACTGCTTATGTAGGTAATGAAATGAATATACGCTGATGGAAATTTATTTCGCTTTCGATAAAATTACTAACCCACTAAGGCAGAGCTTTATATAAACCTTCACACACACATAAGCATCGTTGATGATGACTCATCGGAAAAAGGATCCTATGAAAACGTATATGTGAGGATAGGTAGGTATGGCGCGTAAAATTTACACCTGAAAGTCAAATAAGGGGTAGACCACATCACTAAAGCGATTCTAGAATTTCGAGAAGCTCTTATGCTTCAATCTGGATGGTCTCAGCGGAATGCCGCGCTAGACCCGTGACTCCGCACCCTTGCCATTTCGCGTTCCGGTGTACTGACACCACGATGGCCAGATCCCGAGTTCTGCAAGCATTCTGGCAAATTGCAGCATAGCTTGGGGCGCTTTATTGAAAATCCGATCTATCTGTTACAATTGAGAAGGGTCGGGAATGGTACAAGAACTGTGTTTTATGTGTAAAAGTTAAGGTAGCTTATCGTACAGCAACGTCGTCCCGAGGAGCCCGTTATACGGCGTCAGGTTACGGCCACGTCTATATAAGACCGTGGCGTCTTCTTCACCATTTCATTCCGTTTGAGACGCTCGGCCGGTCGCGTGCTGTCTGTCGCCGGGTCCATTCGTTCGCGTCGCGTTTGTTTCGTTCTATCACGTTCATTCGTTCAGGGCCCAGAGCTCGATCCTCGCTCGATCCCGGACAGTTCAGTTTCATGTGAGCATTTGAACATTTTCTCGTGAACTACAGTTGACAGGTGAAGCCGGCTGTTGCGAGCAGGTAATTTTCTTTCAATTTTCATAGACTATAAGTAATCATAGGACTATAGGCCTATGGGAAGCAGCGAGTTTAACAGGAAGTTCGTCCACCGCACCTGTTGGAGTCCTGTTTGATAATCACATGAGATAGAAGAAATAGAAAATGTATATCTGAGGCGAGTAAGTAGAGTAAAACGATTTGCCCCTGCTCACTCAGGAAGAAAATGCAGTAAGTAATCGTAATTGGTGCTTAAGTGAAGAAAATTAGAGGTTGTAAGGAATAAGATTAGCTGATGGCTGGGTTCGACGGTTATCTTTACCTACCCTTATAAATGTAGTTCTAGCGGTTTGTTAAAATACTTAGGTGTCTACTCTGATGATTTAAAAACTAGAAAGATTATCTAAGTAACGGATAGATAAATCTATGATAACGACATATCAAATTATTGATTTCTACAAATTCGAGGAGTCAATAAATTGTCTTCCTTGAGATAGATATTATTTAGTTTTTCCTTAATTTTTTTGGAAAGTACATAAGCTTCCCAGTAATATGATATTGGAAAATTGTAAAGCTCTATATTTATTTTCCAATATGTCGTATAATAAAATATTACTTACGACTATGTGAAAATATCCTCAAAGACAAATCAAATTATTTATTTTTTTACAAATTGGGTGTCAATAAATTGTTTTCGTTGAGATAGAGATTATTTAGGTTTTCCTTATTTTTTTTGGAAAGTAGATAAGCTTCCCAGTAATATGATATTGGAAAATTGTAAAGCTCTATATTTATTTTCCAATATGTCGTATAATAAAATGTTACTTACGAGTATGTGAAAATATCCTGAAAGACCATGTCTGTAACAAGTCTGCGGTCAAAGCGCTTATATATCTACCTTGCTATGTGATGTCACACAAATCTTCATGACAACGATATTTGCAACACAGGTCAATAACCCTAACCATACCCTAACGTTGTAATAGGTATTCTTCGCGCTATCACTTCTGACAACGCCGCAATCTCTGGAATTGCTTAGTTCTAAGATCAAGCAAAATAGCAATGAGGCAGGAATAAGTCTAGAATTGCTTAGATCTCAGAATGACCATCGTATGTAATAACCACATCAATCTACAGGAAATTTCTTCTCTTCCGACAAAAAACATATTACAGTCCTTGGAGGTCTGCCACGCATTTCCACCAGCATTAGAATTAGATACGTAACGACTGCTTGGACCATAATAACTAAATTACCGATGTCATCCATCTTTTATTCGCACGGCCTGCTAGCCCTATGCTGAAACTATTGGAAGATGATAGAATGATTACCATCATTAGGTACTTGGGAATTACGCGTAGACGTTTCGACCGTCCCAGAGGTTTATGTTCCTAGTCAGGGTTTAGAACATTATCCGTAAGATAGCTTTTCAACCCACTTCGAAAAAAGGAGGTTCTATGTTCGACTGCTTTTTTAGAAATGTTCGTAGATTTCTTCATCAAATAGGGAGTTCTTTTGAAAATGGTATGGTTAAAGGTCATGTGACCGATAAAAAAATTCAGAGAGATTAGTAATTTGTCCTGCAATACTTAAAAACAATGTAAAATGAAGGGATTCCAAATCGGTTTGAGTTTTAATACAATCATCTAGTAGGTACCCATAACACTAGCTCTGCTTGGCTTGGGGTTTGATTATAGTGTGTGGATTTTCCAGCATTACTTATAGAGAATAAATTAATAAAGACGAATTCGAATATGTACCTTAGGCACAGCACAAACAAAAGCAAAAGCGCAGAAAAAATATGAAAGTTCTGAGAATGCAAAGTCGTGCATTCACGTAAATGCATTGCAGAGCTTGGCAGAGCAAGGTTTCTTTGCTAAACCTGGGAAACGCAAATGAGCTCTTTGTATTAACTATTAGTATTTGCTAGTTTAGGCTTATTGTTCAAAAAAGGTGCTACAGGTGTTAAATAGATTGTTGCAACTTTACCGTCTCAGGCGACTATCTAAGTTGAGAAACGAGTATTTTTTAATAAGAACAAGCGTATACAGGATGCTTGCATTAAATTTTAATCGCACTGCCTATAAAAAAGGCGTGTGGCGTACAGGAATAGTTTTTTTGTAGTCCCAGACTATTATTAAGAACTTAGGCGTCTAAGTTTTCTATATAATTTGTACTGTGGCTGCTTGGTGCCATCAACGTAATTATCAAGCTATTGGCGCTGTATAACCTGCTGTTATTATTATTTCCTTTGGCAATAGAAGTAATATAAAAAGGAGAGCTTCAATCTCGCTCTACAAGAACAGCTCTAAACAAGAAAAAAGAGTATTTTTATGACCGTTTTTTGTTTTTATCATAAAACTGGTAGTTATATTTTCAAACGTTTTTGTATTCTATCATACGCGTAAAAGTTGAAGTAAAAAAACTTCCACGTAGCAATAGCAAACGACTGGCTATTTTCTCTGACCCATGACTAACTACTCATATTGGTTTATCGCTATGATTGTTCGCGGTAAACAATTTTTCTGCTAGTTTTATTCCTAGTAGAACGCATAAAATATTAAAAACCGCAAAATAAACTCGCGGGCAATATAGTATGTAGGAGCCTACATGGATCCAACCAATGATAGAAGGACATTCTTATTAATAAATAACTGAACTGAACTGATTGATGCCGCCTGACGCAGGAGGTTTGCGGGTTCGAGTCCCTTGGGACAAATGTATGTATGATCTGCAAAGATTTGTTCCGGGTGTTCTGGTTATTTTCTATATACCTATAATAAAAAAATATCCATCAATGTAATGTACAATACAATACATTACATTGATGGATATTTTTTTACGCAATTAAGTATATCAGTCATCTAGGGACCATAACACTGGTTTTGCTAAGCTTGGGGCTAGATGATGCTGTGCGGATTGTCCAGCATTATTATTATTATTATAAGTTTTCAATGATGACTCTTGCCAACTTTTTAAAATGCTTTTGTTCTAGCGATCAACCTACTAGACTCTCCGATCACCCCCACATCTTCATTTATATTATTACTAACTCAATATAAGTGGAATGAGTTCTTGCTCATGATATGACCAAACGTGGTTCCAAAAGCTAAAAGATAAGCGGGCTGCATTGGCCGCCTCAGACCTATCATCAACTCGGACGTCAATACTGTGGCCTCATCTATCGTTCCCGTATAGACATTTAAGTCCTATTCAACGTAAGTGCCAAAAAACGAACACTACATAAACCATCATTAATGTATGTAAAGGCCAATGATGATGAACTCAAAATGCAATCGCATTTTGAGTTCATCAGCATTGGCCCCCGACACATAACAAAAAGCTTCCACATAGCAATAGCAAACGACTGGCCATTTTCTCTGACCCGTGACTTCACTTACCTGAATCTAGTTAGAGCAAATGATAGGGTTCAGGAACATGCCTAGCTGTAATGCCTTTGACAGAGATACGGGGTACAGGAAATACTAAGCAGCTTAGTTCAAATCGAATCTGCGTCTAGTTAGGACCAATCATGAGGATAAGGCTGAGGATAGTAATACTGCAGCAATTTCGGTACCTAGGTAACGAAACTTTTTCTATATATTTTTTTATTTTTTGCTTGAAATCACACGCTTTATTTTCGGTCAATAAAGGATCAATAGACAAATAAAAATACAATATAATACTATGAACCTTCTTGAAAAATTATTTATTAACGAAAAAAGTTACACATTAGAAACAATGAGAAACAAATTAGAACTAGTATTTACAATTGAAACAATTGAGCTAACTGCAAACAATCTACAGGTAGCTGGTAAAATTTAATTTGGTGGGTCATTCATTAGGGATACTTAAAGTTATAAAATATTACTCAATTCGCTTTTATAAGTTTATCCAAAAAATTCTCGATGATTTTTCTTAAACTCGCCTATCTTTTCATAGAAAAAGTTTGGTCCTCATATCGCTGGTCCTCCAAGTTGGGCCATCCTACCTGGTGATGGAATTGATTAGAGTATTGCCCGGTCTTATAGCTAGGTAGTGCTTGTTTAATTTTATCACCAGTTTCTGTTAAACATTGTTTTTGTTTTTGTTAATATTAGTCCTTTAGTACGAATTATTATAATATAATTTACTAAGTTTAGCTGTACACACATATCTTTACGGTACAATATAGATTAAAATTACTTTTTTATGATTATTTTAGATAACATTGTAATGTGTTTTGTGTGTTTAAATAAAATAAAATAAATAAAATAGAAAAGCACCTATAGAAGATCATCATTTAAATGTTTCAAAACGTATCAGGAAGAAAAAAATACTATGATTACCATGTGGGCGTAAGTATAACCTGTTGGTTTTTTGCGAACAAGTGCAAGTGGCCTTGAACGCCAGCGCCGCCCAAATACATGCGAGTGTTGCCCCACTTACACAAACAAATTGCAAATGCTCATGATTGTTTGGAAGCATTCGTGTTTACATTATGGAAACACGAATTAGTCATCTTTAGGTAGATAGTCGGTTTTTTTGGAAAAAATCTCGTCGCCATAGACAATACACGCGTTACTAATGAACGCGCTTCAAAACGCCTCAAGTATATTACATTTATATGTATTGCTCGTATTACTACTATGACTATGGTTCAAGGTACCTCACCTATACACTAGCCAAATTCGATGTGGAATTTTAGTAAATAAACCACGACACAAAAAACTAAAACACACTTGATTGGCGTCGAGTTTCAGGTTTAATTGTAGAATTGTAATGTAAGTGATATTTATTGAAGGAAGGATCTCAAATCGATAATAATGTAAATTGAGTAAAAAAGACGTGGCATCAGAGTGTATTTTAGGTTAAGTATATGGGCGGTTTGTTTTAAAACATTGTACATCCAATTTGGCTGGAATATAGTATTCATCGCCTCGTAAAATAGAGAGAAATAAAATATAATCAAAGGCCCTTTTCGTAAAAGCCTTAAACATAGCACGTATGAAAATAAAAACCAGCCGGTTTATAGCTCAGTTTTAATTGAAGGTATACAACCTCATTATTTCAAATAAAAAAAAGGAAAACTTATTTCTAGGGAAATATAAATCATCGCCAAAGACAGCCGGCTTCCTCTCACCTCACGTGGACTTATTTCCATTTTCCATTACAGACGAGTTTATTTGCATCGCGGTGCAGCTGTCTTTATTAGATCCAGACCTGTAAATTGACAGAAAATCTATGAAAACTTCAGATAACTTACTTGTTTAAAGCTCGGGAACAGTGACTTGACAAACACATACTTTTCTTTGTAAAAACAAATGAAGAAGCAGAGTCTGGCATATTTTTGTAACGCAGAAAAAGACGTTTAAAATTGGAATAGTCTCGCTCGGTTTTTGAAAATAGGCAATCAATTGTTTCTTTTGCTTTACTACTGGCCAAGAAATAATTACTATAACAATAGATAATTTTTAAAATCTGGCGCGTTTGTCTTTTGTTTCGTCATACAATTAACCATGCTGACGTCACAAATCTGTTGTTACTGAAGGCGAACTCCCGCTTTCTTACGACGAAGGGCTGTTATCGAACGAACTCTGACGTTCCACTAAATTTTGACACCATTATAAGAACCAGAATTTCAGTCCGAAATATAGAATGAAAATATACTATCATCATTCCAAAGTGAAACAGCAGCTCAACTTCGTACCACATTTCCATTTTCGTTCGATTAGACGTCCAATTATACGAAACAAAAACAAACAACGCAATAAAAGTAGGCGTCTAGTATAAAAAAAAAACAAAAGAGGATCAAGCCAGGTTTCAGTAACTTATCTATACGTCTGAAATAAACTTCGACTTGCAGTCGCACACTTCATTGGAAAAGAAAGTAGCCGTCACTTGTTTCTCAATTCACGATTCTGTCGAAGGTGCAGTGCGTATCGTGTGCAGTCTTTGAACAGTGCATAGCGCACCGCAAGCAAGTTGCAAGACCTCACTACTTTCCCCGGAGTCGGGAGGCCCCGACCCAGTACCCCGTCGACCCACAATCAGCAATTCCGAAATCTCTTTTATTTAGAGATCTCTTTTATTAGCCATCATTCAAATCTTTCGCTGTACATGCTACTCGTCTATGGAATGCTCTTCCTCTGGACATCAGACGTGAAAAATTACTCCATATCTTAAAAAAAAACTACTGCATCAGCATTATTTATCCATATGAAAAGATTGATAGCTTTATCTTATATCTATGTAAGTTTATTAAAATTTTGGTATGTTTCGTAGTGTATGTATTTGTTTTTTTTATCAATATATGTATTTATTAAAGTATCACCGTCTATATTGACCTTCATGTCCAGTTCCTAAGGCTGCCTGGAAGAGATTCCAGGAACTGGCGGCCTTATCGCTGAGAGCGATCTCTCGCTCTCAGCAATAAGGCCCTTTATACTTGCTTTATTCGATTGTTTATTTCTGTATTGTTTTCTGTTTTGTGTGGTATAATAAAGTGTTTTCTATGTATTATTACTCGTACTGTTATAATCTTTCTGACTGACCACTGTGACATATCTTGGAGCTAAGTACATGGAGCGTTTAGTGGTCACTCGGTTTTGTCACGAAGTCGTGGTTTGGTCTAACGGATTTCGATAAAGCTTTATAGTACAGGATAGTATTTTTTATCATAATGGCTATTACAAAAAATGATCCACAATCGAGAATCCCCAGTTTTGGAAAATTTATAGACACGTATTGCACATATTGTGTAGTAATTCTGATGGCAAGAAACCTAACCTAGAATTATAATAGGCAACATTAGTCTAGTACAGGATGTAAAATACTTAAAAACTACAGCACATATAACCAGCGACCTGTGAGGGACTCGAAACGACTGCAGCTTGGAACTCCTGACGCCTGTACAGTAGGTTATCATAGAACCTTCGCTGTAAAGGCCACTCGGCTATGGAACAGTCTTCCCATTGAATATCGCGAGGCATCCTCGATAAATGTCTTCAGATCTAGAGTCTATAACTATTTTCTTTCGCAAGAATAATTCGGTACGTAATTATAATTTATATTATATTCTGTCGAAGGTGCAGTGCGTATCGTGTGCAGTCTTTGAACAGTGCATAGCGCACCGCAAGCAAGTTGCAAGACCTCACTACTTTCCCCGGAGTCGGGAGGCCCCGACCCAGTACCCCGTCGACCCACAATCAGCAATTCCGAAATCTCTTTTATTTAGAGATCTCTTTTATTAGCCATCATTCAAATCTTTCGCTGTACATGCTACTCGTCTATGGAATGCTCTTCCTCTGGACATCAGACGTGAAAAATTACTCCATATCTTAAAAAAAAACTACTGCATCAGCATTATTTATCCATATGAAAAGATTGATAGCTTTATCTTATATCTATGTAAGTTTATTAAAATTTTGGTATGTTTCGTAGTGTATGTATTTGTTTTTTTTATCAATATATGTATTTATTAAAGTATCACCGTCTATATTGACCTTCATGTCCAGTTCCTAAGGCTGCCTGGAAGAGATTCCAGGAACTGGCGGCCTTATCGCTGAGAGCGATCTCTCGCTCTCAGCAATAAGGCCCTTTATACTTGCTTTATTCGATTGTTTATTTCTGTATTGTTTTCTGTTTTGTGTGGTATAATAAAGTGTTTTCTATGTATTATTACTCGTACTGTTATAATCTTTCTGACTGACCACTGTGACATATCTTGGAGCTAAGTACATGGAGCGTTTAGTGGTCACTCGGTTTTGTCACGAAGTCGTGGTTTGGTCTAACGGATTTCGATAAAGCTTTATAGTACAGGATAGTATTTTTTATCATAATGGCTATTACAAAAAATGTTCCACAATCGAGAATCCCCAGTTTTGGAAAATTTATAGACACGTATTGCACATATTGTGTAGTAATTCTGATGGCAAGAAACCTAACCTAGAATTATAATAGGCAACATTAGTCTAGTACAGGATGTAAAATACTTAAAAACTACAGCACATATAACCAGCGACCTGTGAGGGACTCGAAACGACTGCAGCTTGGAACTCCTGACGCCTGTACAGTAGGTTATCATAGAACCTTCGCTGTAAAGGCCACTCGGCTATGGAACAGTCTTCCCATTGAATATCGCGAGGCATCCTCGATAAATGTCTTCAGATCTAGAGTCTATAACTATTTTCTTTCGCAAGAATAATTCGGTACGTAATTATAATTATATATTAATTATTTATATAGGTATATATATTACTGTTTAAGTATAATATAAGTAGCTTAGTATCATTATGAGTAGTATATTTTATTATCTCTATTATATAGCACTACCTACCAAACTGTTGTCCACACTACCCAAAGGTTAGCAGGTAGAGAATGCTATCTAGCATTATGCTCGCCTATGTACAACTTTTTGTGCAATAAAGTATATTCTATTCTATATAAAATATATATCTTAGTATACATATATGTATCTAACATACATGATAATAAACCTATTTACTATCACAAAGTGTCAGCGACGCGCATGTGAAATTTACATCATTTACGCCATTGTTTATCGGTACAATTTTATGCTAGTTACTATTATGCACATGGAGAACAGTTTATACGCAGTCAAAAGTCTCTTTATTGCTCTATCCGCGTCGAAACTTCATTATTTTTACAGTAACAATGTTATAACGATTTATCTGTAGATACGTGACTGTCTCGCACAAGCGATGAGAGATCACGCGCGAGTGCAGCTTGAATATGCTCTAATAGCCGTGTAATTCAATCTAGTGATACCTCAGTTAGAACCATGAAAAAATCGAGAGAAAAACTCTATATAAGTATGTACTAAGGTTGGTACATGTCGAGAAAAAAAACTGGTGTAGGTACGAGAAGATATTACTCGTAAGTAACGGAAATGGCTAGAAATCTTATTTGTAAGCGCCACGATCTACGGCCTAGAATTTGAAATTCTCCTTAATCATGAAAATATGCCGTTGTAATTGCCAATAATAAATTGTGGTATTATCTTGTCTATAAAAAAGAAACACTAGTAGGTATAATAACCTTTTCCATTTTGAAATTACGTTTGGCCCCACGAATTCACTCTAAAAGAAATTAATTTCGCCACAATAAAAGTTTCCAGTTTATTATTTTGATTACCGACAGGATAAGGCACAAATTGAATAAAAATAATGCAGTACATTTACTGGAAGTACGCAATTTGCGGTTTGGATTAGCATGGTCCATAGTAATGGCGATGGGTTTCATCGGATGCAATCTAGACTCGCTATTTATGAGTGAAATGGCTCTGTAAGTAATTTTATTTGAATCACAAAATAAAAGTTGAATTACCTACCTGGTAGACAATTTATTATTTTATTGTAACCCAAATAAAAACAAGAAGAGTATCTAGGTAGGTATTTCTGAGGTATGAGTAATATTTGTTAGCAAAGAAAGTTACATTCAAATAAAAGAAACAAATGAGAACTAGTATTTACAATTGCAACAATTGTGCTAACTACAGACTGTTGCAAACAATCTATACAGGTAGTTCAACTGATCAACAACAATACCAGACGATGAAGACGCGGTCTGCATTGCCGCGCTGTATGGAAATGCTGATACGCTGCGCCAGAAACTCATCAGCTCTCGGGTAACGCTTCGCTTCGACCAGACGGTCAGATAATTTGTTAAAAAACCAGAGTGCTTCGGTACGCCACGAACCTAGGGTCTCGACTCCAAGGGAAGCAAATACATACGCTCTGTCGAGACCTGCATACTGTATTGGTCATCCTGTATTTCTAACAAGTACTAAAATTCAATAAGAATTAATACTTAGAATTAATTCTTCTATGTTAAAGCTCGCTTTTATTTTGAAAATCACCCACAACACTGCCTACATTAATATTAATGACCATAGTTTTAAACAAACTAAGAACAGTCCCACATAGAACAACATCGTCGTAAAGTACAGTTAGCAACGAAATTTTTAACATTCCTCACATAAAAATGCAAAGATCTATGTTCTCACTATGACACTAGCTTCTTCCGAAGGTTTACTTACACATGCTTAGTCTTATTGACTTCGGCGTTTGTATTCATAGACAATAATACATGTTTCAAGACGCCATAAGTGCGTAAATATTTGCACTATGGTGCAGGTAATAAAAGCCGATTGCATTTGTAGATTTGTATGCAGTAGGAATATAAGCAGTTTGTATTGTAAACAGCAGGACGATTGTAATGAGATTTCAATGTTGGCATGTGCAATGTGCATGTAGGTTTATACTCGATGACCTGGTTTTCATTTGATGTTTTCATGAGATTCCGGATTCGAATAAGAAACTTTGTGAATTTATTTAAATTGATGACACATATATGTAGGTAAAGTAGAACTAGGTGTAGTATTTAAGTAGACTTCACGTTTATTTAAATTTTGGTATGAAAATGGTTTCTCCGTTTGATCACATGCAAATTTAATATAGCAATCTCAATAAGGATAGCTTAGGAACTGAATTCCATCGAACTTTGATCATAAAATGTAATATTTCTTCGTAAAAAACATAAACACGATAATTTCGGTAAATAACACAATCGCGGCCAGTCCGGCACATAACGGTTGTTTCATTTGACAAAAACACGAATGTAACTTTCACTGACAGTTCGAATCACGTAGTTGGAAACATTAGAGAAGTATTGTGAGATGTAATGGATTTGCCACAGTCGTCTTCGCGCGTGCGAACTCACGTCAGCCAGCGACCCAGTAAGCTGATGATGATGAATACGCGAGAAAGTGGCCTCGAACTACTGCACCTTATTACTATGCAGTTGGGTTGAAATTACTAGGTATTATGCTGTTGCCGGTGGATTTACTGAGCCATTCAAGTGTGCGCCTGACCCAAAACGAAAGGAACCCGAGCTCCATATTGAGTCAAGGGGACACTGAGTTGTTTTATGGAATGTAACTTTAATGCTTTCTTTTGGAAGGTCAAGGTATTTTCATCGGTTATTCAACAGGTTATGGCTTATGAATGATAAATGTGATCATGATTCTTAAAACCGTGTTGATTTATTATAAGTGCTGACGTCGTTTTATTAATGGTTTTAAAGTTTAATAATTTAGGGATACGCTCTTAAGTTATTGAAATTAGTAAGGGTTATAATCATAATCCTTCTACGCTGGGTTTTTAAATGTAGAAAAAAAATTACGTCTTTATTAATAAATAGACCTGGTAGAGGGGTCACTAGCACTACATTAACCCTAAATGAAGAAATCCTCTCGTGTCCTCAAGCGAAGAGTTGTTTGTTCTCTTCTGCTGACATTAGTCAGAGTGAGAACACTGCTAAGCTCTCTTCAAGTCGAATTAAGAAAGAGGTAAAATCAACAATACACATCACATCACTATTAAATACAAAAGTACAGAGCGAATGCAACTTTGATAGAAAATAATAAAGTTACATTCGCACTGTCACAATAATACAAACGTATTGATTCCACGGCAGGTGGTTTCTCTTTATCTAGAGTAGTGTGACGCTCACACGACGCTCCTGTGAACCGGGCCGGAGCCCCGGCCTTCCGCGATGACATTCGATGACGAGCCGTGACGCCTGCTTGCCCGGCTGACCGCGACGATTTCCTATGCGTAGAGCTTTTGAGCGGAAGCTTGATATATGAGAGGCAGAGATGTAATATACCTAACAATTGCATAGATTTATTATGATAAATTCTTCAATATTAATATCGAAAACGCATGGATAAGTTAACCTTTTCTCTTTCATAAAAAGTTTTTGTAGTCTTCATACACTGAAGAACATGCCTAGTAAATGAAAGGTTTCCTAACCAAAAATTGTTTCGGGCTTCTGTGCCTTGCTTTCATAATACCAATGTTGATAAATACTTTCCACTATTATTCCTTGGGTTTTGTAAACCAAAGATATTATTGGTATACAAAAAACTACAGTTTTTGAATCGGAGTAGGTATAGATCCTCTTTAGCTTTTCAATATCAAGTCACCCAGTAAGAAGTAATGGCCCAAGTACATATTTATCAACAAAAGAGTAGAAACGTTAATATAACCCTTGTAAGTAGGATTCAGTGAAGTCCAACAGGCCTCGAGGGCAATGGTGCATAACGTCCGTTTAGGCTACTGACCGCCCGTATGACTTTACCACGGAAAACACAATAACAGGGCGATACGGCTGTTTTAAAGTTTTCTGTGAAAGCATAGAACAGGTATTTATTTTTGATCGGATATATCCGTGAAAAGCAGCAACTCATTTCTCTATTTCTATGGAGCTCAGAGCGATAACGATATCTATATGTTTCTATCAGTGACGTTACCTTAGTTAGAAACATAACAGGATTTACTGGGAAAGCATAAAGCAGGCAGTATGAATTTTGTTGAACGGATATCCAATATAACGTAGACTATAGGTTACACTGATTTTTTTTTTTACGAAAGAAACACCCGTAGATTGGGTTTTAGAGTTTACCGAGAGAAAGCACAGAGCTGGTTTTTTTTATCAGTTACAACCATAAAAAGGTGGTGTGAATTACTATACAAAACTCAGCCAGGCAATGAGAAAGTAAATATATATTTCTTTATATCCCATTTAAATTATTATACACATTAATATGATTCGATTATCACTCATCAATCTATAAAGTTTATGATATACGTCAATGGATTTTAATTGCAAAGCGATCGTTTTTCACGCAAGCTGGATAATTGTAAATAATTGTAGAATACACATCACATCACTATTAAATAATTGTAGAAATGCGTGTTGTCGCATCGCTAAAGGTTGATTTTTCAGTAGATATAACAATTCTGCTACTCAGGGCAACCATATGGTTGCCCTGAGTGACATGATCAGTTTGTCACAAAACTCCATTAATAATTAAAGATATAATGGTCGCTCAGTATTTAGCTTTTTTTATTGGTAAAAATTGCAAGAGATACGTGTGTCTCATGCGATTCAAAACAATCACATCATTAATCTTGTCCGTCGTTGCATGATCATTCGATATTCAAATGAAGCGGAAAGATGGCGGCATCTTGGTTTGCCATCGATAGAATACTTAGACTTACTGACTTGTTAACTTATCGATTGATAGATATCGATTACAAATCGATTTTGTGTACCGACTTACGTTTTGTTTGTTTATACTTAATGCTAGTTCATGCATGCAGCAGAAAAAATATTTCAACCGCTGTCGTCATAATCATCAAAATGTTTTTAGATCTTGATCAGATTACCATGCGCACGCACGCTTTGATATCATTATTGCATGTATAAAATTGATCTCTAATCATGACAAAATGTCTCCCATAACCAGTTCCCACAGTAATTATGCTTATTATTCTAAAACACCATACAAAGATCGCAGCTTTCATATTGTCTCGTATCGTTTTCCTAGTAATCTTGCTCTGGTCGGGTTCGAATCATATTATTTTTTATTACATAATAATTGAGGACGACATGCTCTTATGTCAATGACCTTTTGGGTTAAGGTTAGGTTAATTCTGAACTGATGAATTCTAACACCAACAATAATCGAACACTTTCATTAAAAAAATCTACTTTGTTTATGAAATAGTATTGAAAAAAACAGACTAGCCTAGGGTTTTGGGGCTTTATGGACGGTAATAAGTCAATATCATCTGTAGATTATAATGCCGTAAATGTTCAACATTTATGACTATAGCAAAATAAGTCACGTCTTTTTGTATGTACAAATTTTTCGGCAGTCATTAGGTAGCTTTCGTTCAAAAGCTCACTTTCTCTAGATTACGGCAATCAAAGATAATAAAGTTTATAAACCGCAAAAAACATGAGAAAATAGAGTTTTGTTTATGAAATGTAATCTCAGCGAAATGTTATGTTTAGAACTTAGCTTAGAAATCCTCTTTCATTAGTCTTTAACGAAAGAGTTTTAAAAGATCGAATGAAAATCAAACCGCTATCAACAACGAAAAAGGTTTCATTAAAAATATACAACTTGCTACGAAGGCGTTCATACATAGGTACATTAGACTTCAACGCGCTCCCAGCGCTACGAACTTTGTGTATGTAGTACTCGTACATATATTTAACACTTTGAGTGCTGAAAACGCACGGTATGAGTTTTCTACAAGTGACTAATATGCGTAAATCCACACTAGCGCAGCGGCTGAGAAAATACAGATCTTTGTGACTCAGCAGAGCTGTAATATTTTTCAAACGAAACGCATTTGCGGCGCAACACAACCGCTGTGTAGAGCGGCAGCACGAATTTTTTAGGTAAAAAAAAAGACCGCAGTCGTCGAAAAAAAACCGCAGTCAAAGTGTTAAAACCAAGTTTTATACAAAACATTCACAAATAATATAATGCAATTTAAAGCGTTCAAATAAATCTCAGTCTTAGAAGTTTCTTCGTAAAAGATCGTATATGAACCTCTAAGTCATAGAAAATCCACATCTCTCTATAATATAAAAATGAATCGCTGAATGTGTTGCTAAGCGCAAATCTCGTGAGCAGCTGAACCGATTTCGCTAATTCTTTTTTAGAATATTCCTTGAAGTACGAGGATGGTTCTTACGGAGAGAAAAATTTAAAAAATTGCCTGAAACAAATGACCACCCGGGCGAAGGCGGGACGGGCCGCTAGTTTAACATAAACTTGAGTACCGTAAACAAAGAAAATAAAATTGAATTGACCGTAATTTTTTATTGTAGCTACGAAGACCTTAGACTGCCAATTTCTAATTATAGGCGTTCAATTTGATATAATTGATATACACCATGTCCATCGTTTGCGAAAAGAATGCTCAGCATTCACATTCAGATCATAAACTGATTAGAAACGGTCTTTTGGTATTTTGACTTTATGGTTAGGTACATAGATTCTTCACGCTATCTCTATCATAACTTTGTTCTTGTTAAAGGGGATACCGTTTGAATATTCGATAAGTTTTTTCCCTAGCAGGTGATGTGTGGCTAAGATAGGGTTTTTATTGTTAATAAGATTACTAACGGGACTTTTTAGCCTAAAATCACGTTTTTCAGAATTCTTCAAATCTTTCTCCGTTGAGACAGAGACAGTTGAGATATGAACAGAGGAATATTAGAAAAAATCTAATATTTATAATAATGCTATCTAGTGAATTAACAATAGGTACAGTTAGAGGAAACTGCAAAAACCTGCTTTTTAAATAAATCCTAACGGACCCGCTTCCATGTTGGTCACTTGTTAGATACATCAGATCCCTCGAGATAGAAGATAACGCACAAAGAATACCCGGCACGACAGACATGATTGTTGCATTACAGACACAGCGATAAATATACGAGCAATGCAATGAAAAAGCGATAAAAAACCGGAAAGTGATGAAAAAATGTCATAATAAAGCCATATAATAATGCCACAACCGTTTTATTTAGTTAGAAAATGTAACATGTTGATAAGAAAATATCGTCGCAAGGCAAATCTAAAATATGACTTCTACGACGCGGCGGGCGAATGTCCATCTGCGAAGCTGGGGGCTGCAGGTTCGATTTCTGCCTCAGGACAAATGTTTGTACGATCTGCAGATATTTGTTCCGGGTAAACTGAATGTTTTTGTATATAAAAATATCCATCTATGTATTTAGTGTATTGTAATAAGTACTTATATCATTTACGAGTATCTACCCATAAATCAAGCTCTACTTAACTTGGGGCTAGATATTTTTGTGTAAATGGTCAGCATAATTTATTTATGTGTATTTAGAACAAAAGAGTATTTACATTATGCAAACGAAGGAAAATGATGAAATGCGTAAGAAATTTATAACAAGCTCTATTTAGGTGAGGTACAACAAAACCCAGTAATCATATTTTCTTACAATAATATCAAATTATCCATCAACAATTTCACGATAGCTAATGATGAAAAATCCTTGAGTGAAAATGAAAACAGGTCGACGGACATTATGGCCGTCATTAGTGTGCCAGTAGGCAAGCAAAGTCGCAAGTTAAGTCATTACTTGACTAATACATTTTTTGTTCAAGCATTATGTAGGAGGTACAGTCGGCGATCGAGGTTAACAGTTAACACTAATGATCCTTATTAAGACGAGAACCCAAGAGATATATCAGTACAATATTCTTGCACCAATATCCATAACACCTAATTTTTTAAACTGACATCTGCTAAATAAGCTTAAATAGATATGTTAAAATGTTCTCTACTTAAAAAAATCAAAATATAACTATTAAAAAAAATATAGACAATGCCACTTGGAATGATGTAAGGATTCTATTTATTATATATGAATTTATGGATACCCCATCAATATCATATGTTCCGGCTTTTAGAAGTATGGTGGAATTAAAGAAAGTCACACATAAATACTTAAACCCAGCAATCATTACACTCCTTTTTTAGGTAGTTGTGTATAAAACATTAAAGTTTAATTCACACAATTACGCTTAAAATCAGATTTAATAATATTTTAAGGAAGATCGCATGCAGATGCTGGATGCGGCAAGCTGAAGACAGGGCGCTATGGCGCTCATGAGGGGCCTGTATCCAGCATTGGTCTAACAAAGGATAATGATGTAGAATATGTAGCTGACTGTACTTATAGTGAGAACCACTTAAACGAGATGCAGAGTGGAGACATTAATGTCAGTGGTAACTGTTTTTGATGTCATAGAAGAGCATTAGGTATAAAGATTTTATCATAACGACCTAGACACCGTTATAAGTCGAGTGTTTTGTGATGTTTAGACTTGCAGGGTTAAGGGCGTAGTATGCGTTTTCTTTATAAATAAATAATGCTGGACAATCCACACAGCGTCATCAAGCCTACAAGCTAGCTAAGCGCTCGTGTTATGGGTACTCGAACAACTGATATACTTAAACGTAATATATAGAATACATCACATACTCGTAGATGCCTATATATTTTAAATAAAGGTATTGAAATTTCATGATATTTAGGAATAAAAAATTGGACATCATTAAAAACTTTATTATCAAGCTGTTATATTCGATACTTTGAGAGCTTATAAAAGAATATAGGTACTCATTATATTGAATATGAATCAAATGGATCTTGATCACTGGATCTACAGAGAGTAAACGAAAAATAAAGTTTGCGGAGATGTATGTTTGGCCCAAAACAACCCCAAAACGACTGAACGGATCGTATTGCAATTTTGCGTGTATGAAATTCTGGACCTGGAAAATTATAATGGTTACTTCTTTTATCCTGAATAAAACGCGTTTAAAACCGCGGTCAGAAGCTAGTGAGAGCGATAAATAATAAATATTTAAAGTAGAAATCCCTCGTAGGAAATTTAAAAGAAAGAAAACTGCAGCCAATCTAATATATCATGTCAGAAGCAAATGAGATAATTAAAACGCAAGTATGCTAATTTGAAATAATTATAGTGATTCAAAAGCTTATTAGGAAAACTGAGGTTCATTAAAACGGTTATGTAAAGTTCAAATATGTAGTATCTACTATATAGTTATTCTGTAGTTCAAGTCAAATATTTAAGGTTAAATTAACAACATAATTAGTTCGTGACCTACGGAGCTGAGACGTGGACACTCACGATAGGGCTGGTCCACCAGTTCAAAGTCGCTCAGCGAGCTATGGAAAGAGCTATGCTCGGAGTTTCTCTGAAGGATAGGATTCGTAACGAATACATCCGACAGAGAACCAAGGTTATCGACATAGCTCAAAGAATTAGCAAGCTGAAGTGGCAGTGGGCCGGCCATATTTCGCGAAGAACCGACGGCCGCTGGGGCAAACGTGTTCTTGAGTGGAGACCGCGACTCGGCAAACGTAGTGTAGGACGCCCTCCGACCAGGTGGGATGACGACTTGCGAAAGACTGCAGGTAGATGCTGGATGCGGCAAGCTGAAGACAGGGCGCTATGGCGCTCATTGGGGGAGGCCTATGTCTAGCAGTGGACTGATATAGGCTGATGATGAATTAGTTCGTCATTAACAACCTAGACGGTTTGCTTGCATATTATTGTTTGAAAGTCAGGTTTTTACATATGACTTTTTCACTAAGGTTGAATTCACCGTTCGTTTCCAAAACTAAGTTCAACGTCAAAGTTCAGTCAACTGAACAAAGTTTTGGCAGTCAAGTTCAGCTTAATTGAGGTCAAATTTGAATCAAGACAGCTTCTGAACTTAGTTTAGCTAGACTAAATATCAAAAATCGGGAGTACATCCAAGTTCAGCTTGCACCTGATCAACTTTATGCCACTGAGCTCGTTTAAAGCCCCTAGCTGGGTTATATATATTATAATAATCACGTTCAATTGCAACCGGTGAAATTGGACCTAAGTATGATACCTAGGTATGATTAAACGACATTGCTTCCAGTTAGATTAAAATAAAATCGGTAATAAAATAAGTAATCTCGATTAAAGCTCTCCGTGATTAAAATAAACTTGAATCTTAATAGATATTACTTGCTATCTAATTTATGCCGGCGCCAAACAAAGTACAGTCACGTTCATAATTGCAATACCTATCTGATACAAAAGCAAATATTCCCAGGGATTAGCATCAGAAGAGAAACTGAACTGTTTTATAGTCGCGGGAACGAATAGAACTAACGGTCGCCTCTCTTAATTGCACGTACAGGGAATTAAACGTTTGTACAACAACGGAATTTTACTTCGACAGTACTTTTGTGAACTGTCACATAGAATGCATGGAATGTAGTAAATGCACAAAGGAATAAATTAGCGAGAGTAAACTCTATGGTCGTCAACTTATACAACCACTATAGACAATAACGTGTGTCTGGGGCCGTCTTCCACTATATTAATCGCTTTGCCATAACAGTATCGTCTCAGAATCATTAGTGTGCTACTTTTTTTCAAATAATCGTGGCAAACAGACAATGTATTCGATACCCCGCGAAACAGGTCTAGAGAGAAAAAACAAAAAAATATATATACAAACAAAATGCAGCCAAAAAAAAAAAACATTGAGAAGGGGGAAAAAAAGACATTCCCACAAAACCCAAGGACCGAGGGGTCGTCAACCCTCGAGTTGACGCCGGAGTAATGAGGCCAAGCCTCGAGGCCCCTCTCTGTGCCGGAAAGAAATTTATTGAACAGGCCTAGCCTAGTGCGGGGTCTATACATAATTATGGTGTTCTTTTTTTGTAAGCTTTTTGGTAATTTTTATTTTATAAAGACATTTTACCTTTGATGAAAGAAACTACAGATGGTGTCAAAGTGCCATTCTATCAATCTCTTCGTGCAAATAGCACGATTCTACGATACGATGTGATTGGTGATTGAGTCTCTGGTCTTTAAAAGGCGCCAAATTTTTCTGTAAATATAAATATACATTTAGTTATACACTTTTTTTTAAATGTTACATCGACGCTAGAAAATTTATTGGCCATGAAACGTTTAAATAAAATCTTATCATAAACAATATTGTAACAAAGCCTTAGCGATATTTGTGCTTCTTCAAAGTATTCTTATGCTTCATACAAAGTATTTTATTATGAGGCGATAACTATTTACAGTGTTGTGAAAAGTCGGGCGATCCACTCTCACGAGTGCCTATACACTAGCCAAACTTGATGTAGAATGTTTGTAAACAAACCACCCATAGTTAACCTAAAATTCACTCTGTTGCCGCGTCTTTTAATATGCAATTTACATTACTTGTCGATTTGATATTCTTCCTTAGATAAATATTGCTCACAAATACATATATCGGAAACTCGACGCCCAGGCAATGAGTTTTAGTTATTTGTGTCTTCGTTTGTTCACAAACAATTTACATCGAGTTCGGCTAGTGTATAGGTGCTTATTTATCTTTGCGATAGGTTTAAACGCCGCTCTTCCCTGTTATCAATTCTTAAAGTAGTAAACATGGATTTTATCTTTTGTACAGTACTTATGTGACACGGAGCTGCTAATAACACTTCCGTTTTCGAATGTCTTTATTGCGGAACTACTGATTCGAGCTGCATTTAACGACTAAATAACTATAAAAAAATGTTCATTCAATATTCAACTTGTTATCTTAAGATACATTTTACAGTGAAATGGCTTTCCACAAGCTTTAAACGAGTGGCCCGTCAGCTGTTTGTTACCTTATACCATCAATATGAAATGTAATGATGTAAATGTCATGAGTTAGAGCCCAATATTTGAGTGCACACTTTTGTGCTGCATAGTACGAGTGCTCTTCTGATCTGCGACTAACTTAAGGTCACTTTATTTTTTTCTTCTTACGTCGTATTCAGAGAAAAGTTTTTCTTTCATCCCGTAGGGTCAGCCAGATTCGGAAAGTTAAATGAACACTGAACGAACATGGAGTAGGTGCTCACTCGTATTTTTGTATTTTTAAAGCTTTGTATTAAAAATAAAAAATCATTCTTGTATCAAATTTGTTAGAGCGCTGTGTGGAATAACAAATTTTCATTCAATAATATACATACATAGATAGATAGAATATACTTTATTGCACAAAGGTCATAGGCGAGCATAATGCTAGATAGCTTTCTCTACCAGATAGTGCTAGATTAAAGAATAACATAATATATAGTTAAATCACACTTTCAATATCGATACAGTGCTCTGACCCAAGAGTTTGTGTGCCTGGATAGTTCGTGGAACGTATCCCTGTATTTTCACAAATATTCGCATCCTGTCGCGGCCGCTCGACACCACATGACCGTAGACGTTGTATCCGCAATACATACCTACGGAATGGACACAGCTTATGCAATTCCCCACCTTATATGGAACGACAAGTCTCAACCCAGGCTCGTAGGTCCTATTCTCTATGATTCCTTAGTAACAACGCGCCATTTTACTTATACCGCCCTCCAGGAACCCATGTAGACGACAAGTAATTATGAAGGAAACTGACTAAATACTCGCTTATTAGACTTTCAGAAATTCTTTAAAGTGGTATTAATTCTTGCGTATTTTAAAAGATTTTTATGATCGGGCCCTCACACAACGCTGAAGGCCGAATCTATGCAGTTTCAGTTACGGCTTGCAACTAACACCATCCCAAATTAAAGACAGAAACGTCAATCTTACAGCTTAAATACAAAATAGTCTAAGATTTACTAGTAGGCTGTGAAAATGCTTACTTGATAGTTCTTAACTACCCCTACGTGCGATCATGTCCTCTATAACGTTCAAAACGTAACCCGCTGCGTTACCTGTACGGTGAATAAGGCATTGGCCTAGCAATTATACGATGTAATTGACGTAATACCGACCGGTCCCTATTAGTTTATTTAAAGTGCGAGTTCAATGTCACATCGAGCAGATCTCGCTCGCAGTATCAAGAATATCTCGCTGGGGACTTTTTATGCGATGAGATGACAGATGGATAATCTGCAGTAACCTGTCAGGGACTTTCGCGCTATAAGTCATTTAAATAACTAGTTTTAATTGAGTTGTGTCATTTATATGCCACGATATTTATATATAAAGTGATTCAGTTCAACGATCAATGCAAAAATAATGTAGTCTCTATCTTGTAAGGATTTTTTGTTGTATCTATTTGTTACTTTTATGTTCTTTCTAATCTGATCTCAATGGACCTTATTAGAAGCCCATAAAACTCATCTTTTTAGGATCAACACAAGTTGTGCCACATGCCTCTGCCATAACTTCTTCCCTAATTTATACCACCTTTAAATCATCTTTTGTGGAACTAGACTTTTGTGAGGAACAGAAGACAGTTCATAAGCAAGCTTCTAATGGCTTTTGAAGAACATGAACACAATTATTTTTAAAAGAAAATGAAATACGAATGTAGGGTTCACTAACTCTTAAATGCACCCGGAATTACTGGAAATAAATGCGCTTTTATGCAAAGCTACTAAAACCTGTGTTACGTGGGCGACTCTTGTACAAAATTAAAACGACTTTAAGTATTATAAAAGTAACTAAATAGGTATAGAGTTATAAAGATATATAAATAATATATATAAAGTACTAATTTCTGCCTGCGGCATCGCAAACGTTGTATCTATGGAACCGTTTAAAGGTTATTTCTATCCCATGGGATAGCAACTGTTCAATAGAATAAAAAGCTTATGTTTGATTCCTGGTTCAGAGCTACATCTATGCAAAGTTTCAACTTGATCTATTCAGAAGTTTTGGCGTAGAGAAGTAACAAACATCCATCCATCTAAACTTCCAAAGTTTCGCATTTATAATATAAGTGTGATTATCGAAATGTTACAGCAATTTCCCATCCTACCTATTTTGCCTTCTGTATAATTTAACTGCGTAAATATTTGTTAATATTATCCTATTTTACTGAGTTCTTATATGTATAAGCCACTAGAAAACTAGCAAGTCACAGTAAATGCAAGTTATTTGTAACAAAACGAATATGGGTCGCACTTAGTTGCGAACACTCAAACTGACAGATATGAGGAGTGCGTAGGCGCAGCTCTCAGCAAACAATACCGACAGTCTCGTTATATGTGTTTACGTTCCCGTTCCGGTCCGTGGACATTTCGTCCGGCGGCGTGGGCTTAATACCAATTTGGAGTTAAAAACTGTTTCTGGCTAAGCTCGTGGTTTTCCGATTATTTAGGAATCCGTTATTTAGGTGCCAATTTCCTACTTCAGCCAAGCACAGTATCTAGCACACGACTTTATAAAGCGCTGTCGCTTACTGTATTTGTTACTAACTTGTACTGCAGTGACTTTGAAATTGCTTGAAGAATCATTGTGGGTTCAACATATGGGAATGTGGGTCAGCTAGAGCAAGGTAACACTGGGTCGCTTTTAGGAATTCTTGTTAAAAACTTATATGTGTTTACTTTACTTGTTTGCTGTTCTGTTTTGTATGTTTCTCGGGAGGTTATTAACCTAGTTCTATCGTTCCGTTGTAGAAGATATTAGAAATGTTTGCGTTTAAACTCAAAAGTCATGCTTTATGAGATTGCGTAAGACTTGAAGATAGAGCAGGTTTTCATGGCGCCTGTACAAAATCCATATTCTAACAAGTAACAAAATTGGTTTTGCTATCGCTTCTCTATAAATTGTTCTAAGTAAAAGCAATATTTCAGTACCTACAGCGAGCACAGAAAGTATACTGCACGTTATCAAACTAATAGCTCCATTGAATATCCATTGTGAGTTATAATATGAGCTATTCCTTGTAATTTAAAGGAGACTGGGATAGGAGAGCCCGAGGGAGGCTCAGGCGGAATGCGCGGGCAAGGTCATTCCTCCTTGCGCGGTCATTCCCCCCCGAGTGCCTCCCCCTCGGCCATCCTCACCACATTGTCTAGGCGATCAGCCGCGGATAAAGGAGCAGGCACAACTGGTGAAGGCGTGACGTGATGTTAGCGTAATACGCCCTTGTAAAGGAACTAAATCTCGGAGAATTTAGGTGTCGAATGTAGTTGTTTGGTCAGTGAGGAGGTCAAAATCGGCTAGATCAGGTGGAAACACCTCATTAGTATGTAGTAGTAGGAAGTACTAAAGACTCTTTTCCAATTCGGGAACACCGAGGACAAATATTTGCAGATCGTACAAACGAACAAGACAAAGACAAACAAACTTCCTGTACTATACTTAATTGTATTTGTACCTGTACCCAACTTTAATTCACAAAAGTTTCCTGCATAAAGCTTTTATTATTAATAAAACATTTGTCCAAAGGCGGAAATCGAACCCGCTACCTCTTGCGTCGCAGGCGGATCTTCGCCGACGTCAAACGACATAAAAAAAAATTTGGCGGCCCGCACGTAGACTAGATTTGCACGCGGACGGAAATTAGCATAACATGATTAATGCCCTTTCTACGTTGGTTGTCGCTACAGCCTAGTATCATAATGTCCTGAATGTACTGCTGCTACCCAAATCACGCTTTCCTACCCTCGTTGATCCTTGTCGTGTATCTACTTTGATATAAGGAGGACCTAAAGGACCTCAGACCTCGATACTAACCATTCCCCATTCCCAATGAGAATTTACCTTTTATTTTCCGTGCCAAGCACGACCGACCCCGCGGCGATATGGTGTCCGGCTTCAAGAGTAGTCTAACGCCATTTTCTAACAAAGAACTGGGTACAAGTATCGTGCCGTGGTTTATTTGCAATGCACCGGCGCACGTTTATCCAGGCATCATCTTGTTCTATTATCAAATAAATTCCAAGCTAATATATAAATTGAGCACTATGCTTTCCAATTCTCGTATTTTATAATAACAGGACGTCAGCAGAAACAATGCTAAAAGTAATCATAATAAACTGAATGGACTGTCGTTTACAATCTCGTACAATACAGTAAATGTGTTCTGCGATCTAGGTACCTTTGTCAAACATCGGCATCGGTTAATAATCTTGCTTTCATGAAATTTTAATAAGCATGAAAGTCTCCACCCTCTAAAAATAAATTTGAAAAGAATTTAAATAGATTTGCAACTGTACCTGCTAACACCAGTATTTTCCATAAAAAGTAGTGCCAACTTCTTTTTTATAATTTATTTCTGATGATAATCAGACTTCTAAATAACCGTTTTGTCAATGTGCATAAAAATTTACATTAATTCTTGACCTACGTTTTGTTCGACATAAAAACTAGCTGTTAATTGATTTGTGAATTAATAACACACTTAAAAGTAGGAAGTTATTCTGCGGGTGCTAAATTTCTCCACCTATGTATATTTATTAATGAGGTGTTAAAATTCGCAACCAAGTGAGGCTAAAGCGATAAGTCAAATAAGAAAAAGAGTAACACTAACAGGCTATGGCTTTCAATCTAAAGCTTAGCTCATGATAAAAATATCACTCACAAAACCCGTGGGGAAATAAAAAAAAAAAAATGGTATATGAATAGTGGTGGTCGTATAAAAATTGTTATACCTCTATAATAAAAAATATAAATTGTAAATCTAGCCTATTTCATTCAGATAGTGAATTTACCGATAAAAAAAAACTCTGATAATTAAAGAAAGGGCCTAGTTAGTTACCATAAAAGTTCCTAATCGAAACTTGTTATTTTCTTTGAATATTTAATTAGTGTCACGTCTCTGCAAGTTTATATCCGCCGAATTTGTTTTAAACTTGGACGTAGGATTGATAATGAATGAGATGCGGATCAAAAGCTTGCCCAATTGTTATATCGCGCGTCTTAATATTCCCAAGTGCCATACCCAGGCTTCTCCTATTTTATAGGTATGCTATCCTAATTTATAAGTAATTTTAGAAGGCAGCTTGATGTTTTTTACTCGGCGCCAGGCAAGGCGGAGTCATCTTGCTATTTCAAATGTAAAAAGCTTTTACAGCTTGCTTATTTTTTCTCCAAGTGTGGCGAAATGAATTGATGTTGGTCATTACGAAGGACTGGACCGCGGCGCCAATGTCTTGATGGATAAGTAGCCAGGAATTTGCATAGGCTACCGACTGAACTGATGATTAAACTGAATCACTTACGCACGATCTGCGCAAGATTTGTTTGATCTCATGTTGAGATCTAATTGACAGCTCAATTTGGAACGAAGAAAGTTGTTGACTTTTGCACCAATTGCGGTGTTCGGCAAATAATTGATTGAGATCGTACACTTTCTGTTCGTGTTTGCATGTTTCTTTCACTTATACAATAATAAATAGAGGATGGCATTAAATTAGTTGGCATGCTCAATTTTTTGTACCTTTTTATTGTTCGTGAAATATTTTTGTGAACATCCGGTATTGATAAGGATTTAAGGAGTATGGATAGACTATTGTTGGCCATCGCAGAGTGTATAGACTCGTATAGTTCATGTTGAGTGTTAACTTACACTGTTTTTTTCTGCGAACAGCGTTCTATTAGGTGTCGAAAGATTAATCTGGTTTTAACTGACAGAGCAATCGATTATGCTGCTGATAACATTGTTTCTTGTAGTACGAGGATTAATCTAATTAAGGTATTGTTATTATTTGTTGCAGAATTGGAGACTGAGACGGAACTGCTGAACTTACATTACACGGAGCACGTAAGTTTTTTTAGTTCTTATTCTTACCATTCAAACATCAAAAAAAACTCTTAATAACTACTATTCCAGGCTTAAACATTTATTTCAAGAGATATGCGGAATGGAGTTTTATTAGCTGTTTTATAAGGAGGAGAGCAGATGGTTTGAGAGCTATTTTTGCAACACTCTGATTCATATTACCAAATATACCGAAAGCTAAGTCTACTATGGTCATATTACTTACTCGGTATATGTTTGTCTCTAACTATATTGAGTTAGTTTGTTACAACAATAGCTTGCCCGTGAGACGGTTGCGAACTTATGCCGATTATTTGGCGCAGTGAAGCGAGAATTTCAGTCCAGCACAGGACAAGATTGCACATACCTGCTTGCTTATTCAGAGACCAACCCTATTCAAACAATTAAAGTTTCCTGTCCACCGAAGCACTATTTGTCAGACCTGCATTGATGTGTGAGTGGGAGCATAACCACTGAAAGTGCAACATCATAGATATTTATGTAGAGTAACATTGATGTAGTTTTCTAAATATTTGTTTACACATAACATGGATAAGATATATACCAACGTATGATGACATAGAAACAATGTTTCAGTAGTCAGTAGTCTTTATTTATGATTTATCGCGTCATTGTTTGATTGGTCGGGACAAGACAGAATCTTGTGGGCGGCGAAGCACCGCTTCCATTGACTGCTGAGATTTATAACCATTGACTCGCGCAGGTGAATTGTGAATTATGATCGATCGCAACAAAAATAGTCACTCAACGATTTGTATACAAAACATTCCAAGTGAAAGTGCGGTGAAGAGGAACAATGGGCTAGTCTATAAAATTCAAATGAAATGATTTGATTGTTCGAATATTTTCGTTCTATTGTGCATTGACGAACTATTAAGGAAATAATTCTTGATAAAGAAGTTTCTATCTCCTTGCAGCATTCCACTTTACATGTTCAAACGCTGACGAGACATGAATGGATCGACAGCGGCGTACACTAGGTATCTAAATAAGAGGCTATTGAGTTATAACAGGCTTACTTCTGTAAACATGAGTGACAGGCAGTGTTGCGCCCGGGGTCAAAGGAATTGTAAAATACAACTATCGATGAGTGTTTCCAGAGAAATAGGCTGTAATATCGCATAATGGACGATGATATATACCTCTAATTGACGCGAACAATGTAATGCGCTCTTGATAGAACTGCGAGTGCGGTACACCGTTGCGGAACGGTTAGTGGGTGGTTACCTTTGACATTCTATTGCTTGTTAGTGTTACCGTTGTTCTCAAAGGTGTAAAAGGCAAAAGGTGAGGCTTTAGCTGCTGTAGTGCAGGTTCAGTAGCAATTGTTTTATGTTTAAAACATGCGGACTTAACAAGCACATGGGAACTTTCCCGGATAAAGAGGCGCAGAAATCTTAGGCACTAGTATAATATATACAGCCTTTTCCTATGGAAATAACGTTCCTTCGCGTGGTCATAATTTGTATATTTACAGCGTCAATAAGCAATACTAGGTTTCTGAGACAAACGGAAGTTTATAATGTCTTTGCTCTAGATTTCAGCTCAGAAATCACAATGGTACTGATTGAAAAGCTTGCGTTGATTTATGTTTGAAGCTGTTTCATTAGCTTAGTCGTTTGAATGCTATATAAATATAGGTACCAGATCCAGCATAAAGACAGTCTGCACGTGACTCTCTATGCGGTCTCGCTCAAGGACTTACCTTTCTTGTTAACGTCCTGCGGATAGCTATATTGTTCAATACAATGTCCGTCTGGGCATAAATTTACATTTAGTTACGGTCGCGCATTTTGTTTAGAGGAATACTCTTCCTGTCACTACTAAAAGATGTCTACAGTCGTACAATAAATTGCATCCGGGATTGTCTTTGCGACGTGGGCACCGACAGAGTTACGAGATTGATAACTAATCAGTTGTATTCATGGAATTTAGTCGTCAGTTGTTGCTGGTGCTACGTTGATGGTACTAGTCGTGTTTTGTTTTTGGTTTTAACAGTGATGAAGGGATTTGATAGTGAGACGGTTTTACTGAAGGCAGTTTCTTGATTCTAAAGTACTATGTTCTACCCGCGGCTTCGCACTAGTTATTAAAAAAACAGTGGCCTATACTATTCCAGGACTAGATCTTAGTATCTTAATGTAATAATGTAAAGAGATCTTTATTTCAGCACGAACCATTCAGTAGTTTTGGCGATGTCTTCAACTAAACGTCTTCACAACGGTACAAATATTAGTAGGATTGTTTATTTTCAATTGAAATTCGTGCTTGGTTAGTTACTATAAAGTTAGTAATGTGAGAAGTTTATTATAATATTAGCTGCCTAACAGCTGTAGCAGTATAAGTATATAACACTTAGCAAATTATAAACTTCTAAACAACTTAGCACTTGCTAAAATAAGCAAATTGAAACTCGTTGAAAACTTCAGATATTATTAAACTATTTTCTTTTACCATAATTTAGTTTTTTTTTTTGTGTTGTGTGGTTCTAAACTAGAAGAGCTAACAAGCCTGGCAGTAGTGACGTTTTCTCTTGTCTCCCCCACATGCACTTTTTATCATCAGTAGCATCTTACTTTTAGCCTTAACACTATGTAGTAAGGTTCAGTTCTGTATAACTAACAGTACAACGGTCAGCTACCTATCAATATTCCGTGATCGTCTGGACCGCATGCGTTTAACGACATTGCATTTACTGCGAGAGACATTCGTTTAATTAGTTCACCTATTTCCGCCGAGTAAGTTAGATAATTTATAGATTATTATAACGATAGTGTTAAATAATGTTAGATAATATATCATGATAGGGTTTATGAACACGAACATGCAGCTGGTTCTATCAGGCTAGGTATATTCAGGTTTTTATGTATCTACATGGGAAAACTCTGCTTTTGGCGTTGGACTAAATACTAATTTTCAATACTTCGGTCATTTATTCTTTCATCACACCAGAGATTCTATTAAAAATAAAAATAATTTCATTCACACAAATCAACGGCCTTTTTAGTCCACTACTTGACATAAGCCTCCCTTGATAAGCTTTTTATCGGCTCTTATCATTAGAGGGCATTGTTATGGTTATTTTATTATCCTGAGCCTAATTTCTGTGCCTTCAAACGTCTATTTCCATATTAATGAGCCTTGCCTTTCTTAGAACAAATAAACGCATCTAGTCTCTACCTTGTACCATCTAACCAGCTTGTCGCTGGTGGCAGCAACAAGACTTGGACTTTGCATACTTGGTCTACACGCGATGCCAGTTTAACTAGAAGGTCTAGAACCATCAAATTATGTTGACGCTAAGTATAGAGCATCCATTTTACTGCAAGGAAAAAAGTGTTTGAATAGGCTTGTTTAGGTATGTAGAGCAAAATTATAGAGATGTAAAGCAAGATGAATTATGTTAAGTAGGCAAGGCAAAGATATATTTATCTTTAAAAAAAATAGTTATACTAATAATAAATAAATAAGTTAACACATATTTTGGAGTCATCAAAGTAATGTGTCCGTCGACCATTTTGATATTTAGAAAAGTATTGTAGTTTGAAAACAGGTAAAGTAAAACATTTTAGTGTAATGCTATTCTGGCAAAAAGTCCCCTCTTTTTGAAGTCGTGCGAAAAGCTAACACTTTGAGAAATGTTGTTTATGTATGTTGTAAGTACTAAAAGAAAATAAGCAAGGTATCTTATTAGCTACTTTGAGTCACGATGCATTGTTTTTATCTTTATCGTCTCCTATGCCTGAAAAGAATTGGGTGTACCATCCTCAGGCTAAGTGCTCTACAGGAATGCACTTCTCTCATTACCATCCAAGGACAGAGAAAAAAGGTTATTTAGTGTTGGCTCGGGACATACATCGTAGGTGTTGGATTCACACTCGCTTTCTTTTTCTATGAGCCAACATGTGCCTTGGGCATTTCGCATTCACGGCCTGTACGCATAATTAACTCTTATCAGCATAATCTAGGAGCTTACAAAGCATTTTCATTTGGTTTTTTTCTGTTAGCTCATTATCAGCCTATAATTTGTTCGCACTGTTGCCTAGCTAGTTAGCCGCTGTCATATTTTTTGTGTTAAATTAATACACTTCATGCTTCTAGTGTAGAGCAATAACACTTGATTCTTCAGGAGGTTATTCGAATTACTCACACATACATACATTTCACATAGGCGGTCTAAAATCGCACCAAAACCAATAAACATTACAACCATCACATCCTAAATAATTTTTCACACATTATAATTGAAAAAACCCGTGTCCGAAATGCATGGGAACTTCCGATTATACCTGTGAAAGTATAAATAAATTCACACGCATTTGAGGGTAGCCCAGTTGTTGTAATTGGGTCAGCCGAGCAACCTGTCAGTGCATGCGCATTGTCTCGGAAGGCGCGCGCGGTACCGTTACCGCTCGGTCAAGTTCGGCCATTGTCGGCTTACCATTGTGACATACGGATTCATATCGGGCATTCATCTATTTGTGAGAAGGTACAGTGAGAAACAGAATTGTTTCCCTTTTGACGCAATTTTCGTCTTGATGATTCTTGAAACGTGGTAACCGCGACAACTTTGTAACCTACTGTGGAGAGTCGTATACAAAACATGTCCCGAAAAGAAAATCACATGTTCTTTTCTAACATTTTAAGTTATCTAAACTTCATTATTTTATGGCAAACATTTTATAATTCTTAAAACAATTTGAAGGTCTTTGAAGTGTTGGTTTATTGGTCTGGCCTTTAACCATTCCGTAGTAGTCATGACACGTACCTACTAGAGCACCGGTTTATGGTCAAAACTCGCATTATTTTGAAATTTTAACGACTTTTTTAGGGAAATTCGTCATGTTTCACACATTATCTTACAGTAGACGTAACTCAGTCCTACATTTTATTACAAAGTTGATTTACACGAAACGACCGATGCACAAGACAAGACGAGAAACATGCACGACTCAAAAATAAAAACGAATGACTAGATGCAAAATCTATAAAACCTAGGCTTATCCAGAAATCTGATACAAAGTCAGGTACGAAAAGGATTCTAGTATAAACATGCATAAACCTAAGGCAATTCGCAATCCCATATATTCAAACTGCAAAACATATACGTGTTCGTTTGAACACGTATATTTTTAAGTACGTAAGTATGGCTAGAGTAGGTATATGTTTAAATACTCTAGCCATACTTAATATACAATGTTTGTAAACATTGCCCCTATACTTAACCTAAAAGTCACTTTGTAGCTATCGATGTAGGGAATTTGAGCTGCTTCCTACAATGCATAGCGCAATATAAATAATATACATATTTACAATAATTTTGCGAATACACCAAAAGAAAATTTTGTATGTTTGTTTCGAGAGTTATTTACAAACATTATACATTAAGAATGGCTGGAGTATAGGTAAGTAAATCAGATACAGTATTTTCGTGATTATCTGCCTGTAATCGTAGGCCGCTGAGCACGTGCGCCTCTGACCCACGGCCGACATCAAAGATGGACCGTAACTTCTACTTAGTTGATGGTACTAGTTATCATAAAGCATTTACTGTGACCTCAAACCCGTCTGACATGATGCTTAGATCTATGAATTTTTATCAATGTTGTCCCATTTAATGGTAACCCAGAAAAATGTTGGGGTAGAGCAGAGGTTTAACTTATTTTGGTTACTTTCTCGTTACAAATCATCCTTAGCATAGGGATGAGCTTTGATACGTAGGTAAGTATTAAGTAATTTATTCATATGAGATCACTGCTTAAACCGAATTGACGACTTTAAGCTGAATAAAGATGTATAAGATTTTGGTGCTTGGAGCTAGTGATATTAGTAAAACCCTCTCGTTTGAGGTACGTCTTCAACTGTGGACATAGGTATATGTGCTGATGAAAATGAGAGCTAGGAAAAGTTTAGATTTAAAAACATATATTATGTATTTATAACTAGTTCCTGACGCGGCTTCGCACCTGTTGTTTCTATGGAAAAGTTTTAAAGTCATTTCTTTCCCATGGAAACTGATTTATGGGTTTAAAAGTAGCCAATGTTTTATACCGGGCCCGGAACTACCTGTATGCAAATGTCAGTCCGATCCTTTCAGTAGTTTTTGTGTGAAAGAGTAACAAACACCCATACCTACATACATATTTTCACGTTTATAATATCAATATGATATTTCATTTTAATTTTTTATTTCCAAACTTTTATTCAGATAAAATATTTACTTACTTACTTAGTTATTTAAATACTGTTGCTTATACTATTGTTAGGTAGTCAGATAGTCATTTTATTGGTAAAATAATAATTTACAAGTCATATAATACAAATCAATGTACCTACATACTAACAATTACATGAAATTTAAATATTAAAATGATAACAATTTGTCAAAGTAAGTACTTAATTAAATTATATTCAATTTGCAGGACGCAATACAAGTAATAAAATAATAGAATTATTGATAATCATTAAATAAAAATAAAAAATATAATTTTCTTTCGAGAAAATCCTCGACCTTATAGTACGCCCTCTCGATGAGCCATATCTTAAGTTTATTTTTGAAAGAAGCTAAGCTGGGTGCGGTGACAACATAGGACGAGGATATTTAGTAAATTTTAATTAAAAAAGTAAATAAATACATACACTAGTCACGTTGTATAATTGAGTCAGTAGGTTAGGTTCCTTAAACTGTATACGTCATCGTGGAGCAATTGAGCAATTTCGTCGAGACTGGTTAGCGTCTTAAAGATTTATCAACATGATTTGACAAAACTGTGTTGGGTCAGGGTCGCTTTCTTTAATCACGTCCATTAGTAGCATGTTCATAAATAAACATTGTTCCTACGGTATCTCATCGATTCTAACTCGAGAGAAAGTCGTTGTTAGATATAAATTTTACAATCGCAGAAAATTTTAAACAAAAAATTATGCAGATCTTTGCACGGGGCTGTGTGACGTACAAGAACAATTTGCCGCGAAATTAATCTAATACATGTTATACGCATAGTGTTTAGTTGCAAACCAATAGAACTTTAGACTTGAAAAAACACACTTTAGACAGATAAAATCTTTATTGAACACTTATATTGGAAACTATGTACAATAAAACTTAAACACTAAGTAACAATTGGCGTTCTTATCGCTCAAGAATAATCATCAGTATCAACCGTTTCATTGTTTACGTAGTGCCTCCCTGCCGCCCTGCAAAAATATCATTGCTTTACGTCTATGCAAGGAACACAGGAAACATAAACCATTATCCTTTGTACATTAAATATAAATAATTGTCTGCCATCATTGTTGAGTCTTAAAAGCCAGGCACTAATTTAAGGCGCCTACGCGGCGAAGGGAATATAAAGCCATTGTGAATCTATTAATGAAATCCTTTATTAATGTATGATTGCAAGGCGGACCCCTCATATGTAATCAAAAAGAGCTATAATAGACCTCATTCTACGGGTAATAATGAACTCAGAAAGAATACTTATAAAAACACGATCCATAAACTACGTTTTTACCGTTCAAATATTGAATTCACTCAAGGAAAATAATAACGTATACTTTATACTTATTAGTTTACCTCCACAGCCGTATGACGATATATCATTAAAATAAAAATAAATCAAATCATTTGTTTTCAGATAACTTGATCCATAGCTTGTTAGTAAAATTAAACATATTAAGAACTTATTACTAGGGTTAGTTATACCTAATACTAGAAATTAAAACGAAATTAAATTAAATCACTCTCCCCACGAAACATTTCCACAGGGGAGAGGTGATTCTACCTGATATAGTTTTTAGGATGGTGTTGGGGCTGTCGCGTACCCCGCGCATCAGGGATGCGGTCTTTTTACGGAGGATGGCAACAAAGCCATCCTTCTGATATTCCGCAAACATTCCCGATGCACTGCAAAATCGAAGCAGTCCCAACATCATCCTAAATACATTGTTGTACTGTACACGTAGGGTCTCCAGCGTCCGTTTGGTGTAGCCGATCCATAGGTTCCCGGTGTAGAGACCCTGGCAGTAGGCTTTAAAAAGCGTTACCTTAACTTCCTCTGAATACCGGGAGAATCTACGTATCAACATGTTACTTCTCACCGCTAGAGCCAGTTCACGTTCAATGTCTACATTGTCTTTAAGGTCGTCGGTGATATAATGCCCCAGATATTTGAATGATGTTAATTTATTTATGATCATGCCATTTAGGGCTATTTCTGGGAAGTCTTTGAGATTATTCCCGGCGGCCTTAAAGACAATGTATTCACACTTCTTGATATTATAGCGGAGACAGTGGGAAGCAGCGTAGTCATCGCGACTGCTATTTTTAACACCATGATTTAAAAAATGGTAAATTTGAATTCAATTTTACAATTTATTTTGGGTTTTTATGAACTAAAACTTACATTTTCCGACTCTCAATAATATATTTATTGAGTAAAATACATATTGTCTAAAGTAAGATCTTGAAACCTTACAATACAATAACACTTTATTTTACACCAGAAAAAGAAAGAGACAAGACACAGTTGCATAAGACAATTACAATAGGCGGCCTTATCGCTTGAAGCGATCTGTTCCAACCAAACAACCTTTGGATGGAAATCACTATGAGGATAGCCCTGCTGAAGTGCTTAGTTCTAGCATAGACAAACAACAATTCTAGAGAGTGGTTAGTTAGTCCTCTACCCAGAGACCAAATATAATTTAATTAGTATTCCCCTAACAAGCCCTCTATTTTAAAGACACTTGAAGCACAAACCACCTCATTCTTGAAGGCTCCTAAAACTTTATGTAAGCGACAATGTAGGCTCTCATTAGCAATAGTCGCACACTGATCAGATAGCAGCTATTTATTGCATTATAGCAGTGAACCACAGCTTCACCTTATCATGTAGTTTATGATGGAGATTGCATTGCTCAGGAGTTTTGTTCGTTTTCTTAGTAAAGTCATATGACAGGTTATATAATGTTAGGAGTTAAAGGAAATTAAGGAGTATATATTCCACAAGATATGACAGTAAGAAAGAAGTGAGTACGGAGATAACGGCTGATAGAAGGTAGTAAAAGAAAAATACGTGTTGTACTTAGGCGCCACTAGGTGGTGACCTAGAGTGGGATAAAAAATATCGGTATATTATGTAAGTGTGAAAAGATTTTCATAACCAAGAATATCATCATGTTAATCATCATCATCAGCCAATGTAAGTTCACTGCTGGACATAGGCCTCCCTTAATGAGCGTCATAGCGCCCTGCAGTCTTTCACAGGAAACCAAGAACAAGGGTATGAAAGTAGCAAATTGTATACGTCAAGAAATGGATTTGCTCTATTATTACTAATATTATAATTTGCGTATGCAGTCGCACGCAAAGCTTAGTCTACTCTAGAGTACCTGCTCATAATGATGGCTATGGTTTCCCGTTAAATTGGGCAATTGGAGCGCATACGGTGGCTGCGCGCGCCACGCTGCGCATCGTGATATAAAACTGAAGCTAACTGTGATAGACATTATGGGACATGTGGCACGTCATCCTACCTGCGCACGGTCATTGATTTAGAGAATGGTGCTGGCTGGCTTAATGACTGAGAGGTTAGGGTCAGATCCCGGCTTGCACGTAGGTTCATAAGTGAGGTATTTTGGATTGCCATAGAGTACATTATATCGTCACTAGTCAGTACATAGTATAAAACAAAGTCGCTTCCCGCTGTCTGTCTGTGCCTATGTACATATGCTTAGATCTTTAAAACTACGCAACGGATTTAGGTGCGGTTTTTTAAAAAAGATAGAGTGATTCAAGAGGAAGGTATATAAACTATTTGACACATAGATTACCACGCGGGCGAATCCGCGGAGCGCAGCTAGTACCTAATACATATAACACTGGAGGTAGCTAACTGTTATGGAGTGGAAGGTTGAGGTGGCGAAATGCTACCTTGGTGGTCCATATTTAGGAGTTATTTTTAATTGTTTGAACTAGCATAGCAGTAAGTATATATTGATCTATTCAAAATTATTATATTCTTGCTATAGTGAGTAATCAAGGTTGCATTATACACCATCTAATCTTTATAATCAAGTTGAGCCAATTTAATACAGTTTACCACGCAAGCAAAACAGCAGAAAATCTATCCATTGATAAGATCTCTGGGAAAGATGCTACGGATCCATCTATTATTACTCGGATCTCTAACAGTACCGAAGCGCCTTATAGAGAACAAGTCAGTATATTTATTATAGTTCATTGTTGGATCTCATGATTGGAGTGTGTTGTTCCGCCGTAGTTATTTGTGCTAAAAGTGCTGTAGGAGTAACTGTAACGTTCCTTCCGTTGTTTTACCATATTCAGCCATGCGAGCTGTGAAATGTCACGATGCCTTAGCCTTTGTTTTGCGTAGGGTTTAACGGTAAGCGGCTAACGAGGAATGTTGGACTGAATGGTAGGCAAGGCGTCTGGGATGTCACTTTACAAGTCTCTTATGTCACTTTACATGTTCTCATGTAAAGTGACTTTATAATTTGTCTGCGTTCTAAGGTTTATACATACATAGGTTGTGGTCGTTCAATAGCTGACTCATTTAATGTGTTCACTTAATTAGAAGTGAATTAACATTTCTTATTAAGTGACCTTAACCTAAGAACCCTGTTCTCATGTTAGTAACTTTAAATTGTCTTTTTGAGAATAAATGAATATTAAACGTTAGATACATGTTAGCACGCTTTGTAAGCTATTTTCGGACCCAAGACATTGGTTATGTCTTCAAATGAGTTCGTTTCTTTTCAGTAGAACTATCAAAGCGCAGACAAATACCATGCACATATTTTTTCTGGTTATCCGCTGAATGCCTGGTATATTTACACACTACCATATAAAACATCTATTTGTTATTCGTTTTTCATCCAGATAGCTATTTTGTTATTTACTTATTCAGATCAGAACTGTGATTTCGCTCTGCATAAAATAGCTGAGGAGACAACGTTGGGAATAGCTTAACCCAAATCACGATTACCGCAAAGCCGTTGTACTGTGGTTTGTTAAATTGAGGTAATTGGCCAGTACCGGGACATTAGCTTAGAATAGTTAGGACGCGATCACAAAACGGGTATAATAACACTGCTGGTATTTCGAATCGAGACAAATTCTTAAAATAATTCGTGTGTGAACACAAATTGGTTATTCAAATGTTGTCCAGAATGATCTTTCTAGCGTTTTGTTTATCGAATACCGCAAGAAAATTACTTAATTTTTAATGAGTTTCCGTTTTCCGCTTGAAAAGTCTCACGTTGAACGTAAAAAGCTCGTTTCTACAAGTTCCGTCTATAATATTTATTCGATATCTTGCCCTGCATCTTGTTCTTGGTTTAGTGGAATTCGAATGGCCCTTAGCTACATATATGAATGAACTAAATAGATGTTTCCCTGATGCTGTCAATACATCAATATAACCGGATTTCCATACAAGTAACTTTTAACCAGTGTCTTTGAGAAAGTAACCTAAATTAAAATAGCGGTATGTAAGTGCAATTTATACTTATGAAGAATTTTATAGACTCGGATGCATTTCTCCTCTCTGATTAGGTACTCAATCCAAATGTTTGACCGCTCATGCAGAAATGTTAAGAATGAATCGAAAGTTGTTCGAACCATTGACCATGTATAGGTTCGAAATGATTTCAGTTTGTAAAGAACCTTCTACACAACAATGTTGCACTTTCACATTTTACAATCGGTCATTCATTCTGATAAAAAGATTAGTGAAAGCGATACGATGCAAAAAAGTAAATGAAAATTCGTGTCACTGACTTTCCTATTGGTCCGAGGATCCATGTTGCGATTGTCTGGCTGACCTGCTTGCCGGCCATGTAATTAACGTAACATGTTTTTTATGCATTCTCTTTGGAGCAATCGAGCCGGAATAAAGTCATTATCGTGCCGAATTGATTGGCGAAGCAGTACGTGCTCGTTGCGAATGCTGCGATGAATTTCGCTAAATTCTAGCCTTGTAAGTGGATAATAGGGGTTCGCACATTACAATTTGCCAGTAATTCGCTACTTGACCGACTTTTGATTCATAATCATGTGATTCGGAAAAGGCTTTCTTGTGAGTCGTGTTGTGGTTCTGTATCTCCTCATTATTTTTTGTAATAGCTTTCCCAAAATAATTTTGTGCTTCTAAGAGGTAAACCGCCAATTGCACTTTTATTTTTTATATTCATGTCTACGACGATATTGTGGCGCGGGCGGTCGCAGGGAGTCGATGGATGGAGGCGGCTCAGGACTGCTTTTTGTGGCCTCATTTCGGGGAGGCCTATGTTCAGCAGTGGACGTATGTATACGGGCGAATTATGATGATGATGAATGTTTATCCTGTATATTATTTATTGTGTAGCTGTCGGTACAATAAAGAGTTGTATATCGCGATTCTGTCCGAAACTGCACTGTTTAGGATTGGACCTAAATATAGAATTAGTCTAGGTTTAATTTCATTTGTATCGTGTCCTAAGTTATATTTATTGAAGAGACATTGAAATTGTTTGAATGAAATGTTTGTTTGTTACAGGTTCCAGCTTTGTCGGCATGAAGGGCGAGACGCTGCGCTTGGCGCGGCTGGCGCTTTTCCTATTGCAAGCTTCGTCTGTGCTGTGTAAGTTCGAATTTATTGCGCTACTGTTTTGATTAATAACCATGTTCCGCTGGAAAACAGATAGGTATATACAGTGAAATCATTAGGGACATGCAGCTTAGAGATTGAGCTTCCTGCACAAGTTTTATAGTTCGAATAAAAAGAGCTGTATACTTTTTTCGAAAAAGTAGTAAAGTATAAAAATGCACTCACTTATAAATGACTGTAAAACACTGTCGCTGTAGTTCGAGTAATTTACGATAACCCGTAACTAATACGTGTTTATTAAATGACCTATAAAAGGATAGCCTATGACACTGATTTTTCTGCTTTATCTGAAGGCACCTATCGTAAGGGAAGTATTCAAACTAAAATTAATAAAAATAGCCATCAAAATTCATATTAAATTTTTGATTATATTAATATAAATATATATTATATAAATATTCATTTCTTTCCAAAGATTTATCTTTATCAGCAACCATTAGTGCAAAAATACAGGTTAACATTTTTTGAAAAATCAATTGTTTCAATTTCCTGCACAAGTAAAAATTAAATAAAATCTAAAAATGCAGTTTTTGTTTTCTCATAAATCGAGGCCATGACTCCTTTCATGGATTTTCTGTAACTCTCATGTAATCGTCCACCTGCACCTTAATAAGCCACCCTGTATAGGTACCTCTTATGCTTTTATCTATTATTTTTATTAATTATCTCTGTTCACCCTCCAGGTCGAATGGCGTTCGAGAAGCTAACAGATCTAGACTTCACCGGCACCGCGTACTACACCGTCCGGAACCTGTCCCTCTACGAGTGCCAGGGCTGGTGTCGAGAGGAACCAGACTGTCAGGCTGCGTCTTTTAGGTGAGTTCCCTCTTTCTTGTTCTTCTTTGGTCTCTACAGCACAGTGTACCCTAATGGGTACACTGTGCTGTAGAGACCAAAGAAGAACTAACTTAGTCTTTACTTAAGTTATTGTGATTGTGGTGTTTGTTTTTGATGCATTTATTTGTGATGAATAAACTTTACTTACTTACTCTTACTCTTAACAAAGTGGTCGTGTTCGTCATAACAAGGGGTGTGGCACGCCTGTGAAAAACAGATTATCATGTCATGTAAATCAAATGAGCTCTATGATGTTTCACCCAACATTTAGACTTTCAAACGTCACAAGGTACACCTATATAATGTATATGCCACAAATGCCCAAAAGTTGAACAGTGCCCCCAAATAAATAGCGTATACCTTACCGTTTAAGAGAATAAAGTTAGACTTAATTATAACAGGAAAGTTGATTCTGCATCTGCAATATGCCAAAGCCTATAAAAAGTACCATTAATCGATCATCAAACAACAATCAAGCCTATACAATGACAAAATAATCAAGAATTCAATCAATCAATAGTAGATAAGCAAAAACCATTTATTAAAACTAGAAGCCGATCAAATCAATGTGACCATTGTTGACCACACGATTCGCATCAGGGTGCTCATCAATCAATAGATCTAAATGATACCTATTTAATTTTATAGCTTAGTACCAAACTATGTCTAGTTGGGTCTATAGTTTTGCTTCACTACGATATACTGATCTCAAATAACAAAAAATCAATGTAACTATCATCTTATCTAACCTAGATGTCGAAGATACCAATCACTTGACGTGAAGATCCTCTGAAGAATGACGTGAAGAACTAGGTGAAATCTGATGGGAGATAACTTTAGAACTAATCATTGGGCATTCAATGGGCGTCAAGACATGATTGCGTACTTGATAATGCAGACGAGGACTTGACAGAGAACTGAAGGGCTAGAAAGTACATATCGATTCACAGCAGCGTGAAATCGGCGATCTAATAAAGATACACACAATCAAAACGTTCACTATTATAAATAATATTGGTCAAGATTAGTTCTAGCTAGATAAAGCTAGATAATTGAGGAACATAAACTTCGTACGCATGTAGTCGAATGACGGAACAGTAACGGCCAAGCAGTTTATGGTAGGCAATAAATGCCATTTTAGTTTTTTCCGCAAAGTTGACTGGCCTGCCGGCATTGGAAGTGACACGCGAGCTCGAACCCACAGAGGTCACAGAATGTGTGTCAGTAAGGCACACGTCACAGAACTGCGACCCAAGCATTCCAATGACACGCTCTTGGTTAGTAACAAAGTCTCACAATAGCTGCCCACAAAGCGTGTAAAAGCGGAAACCGACATAGCCGCGATCCAAATTGGATAACAGTAAAAGTGATCGCATACATCGAAGCAGCTATTGCAAGATTTCATGACCATTGACGGTTACTATGATGTTTTATGTATTGTTAATTGCTTGAAATAGTTCACATCAGAGGAAACACTGAGAGACTTGATGAATTAATGCCACTTCTATGTACAGTTGGGTTATAAAATACTTGAGAACGGAAAAGTTTTTCTTATTGGCGACATAGAGAAAAACTGCAACAACTCTGTTAATGCTCGTGTGAAATGTAAAGCATAAGACATTGTCAGGTGCCATCTTGCTATATTGGTCCGAGAACCAGGCCTATTGGTATAAAAAGTACTCACAGAAAGTGTCAGAAAACACGCATGCTTTGTACATTGTGTATCGTCTCATTATCATAGCCGTTGCGTTGACTTTACACGAGAACAGCAAACAATCTAATTGGATTAGACAGAAGCGAGGCGTGTAACAGTATTACAACGCTACTTAGATTCCTCGAAATCAATTTGAACGGGATCGAACGAAAATCAATTCGGTATTCAATTACTTGACGGAACTTTCCCGAGCTTATCGAGCATTGTACACTATCGGGAATCAATCTGTCCGCAGAAATAGCGATCTGACAAAAGAATGGATGCGATTCTAACAATCGGTACCTAACTGTGCGTGCGCCTGCGCCTCCGAGCTCCGGATGAACGGTATTCGGGAGCGAGACGATTGCCGATATCACTCTCGCAGAACTCAACTCAGAAATCCTACGGAGCACGACCTTTCTATCAGATGCTGTCATACCGATAAAATCTCAAACGACATGCCCCATAACTGCGTGGCACATTTTAAATCGTTTTCGGCGGACTTTCTACAGCGGCAGAATCTACACATTGTTTTCTGCCTAATTGGACACGAAAAAGAATACAAAAGTTCCATCTAACTTGACTTTCTCTGCAAGCGATGCGGTCATCAATTCAGCCATCAAAATATTATTAAAAGTGTATTAATACTAAGTGAGATGGGCCGCGAGATATCACGGGTTACTTTCCGATTTCCTCCGGTTGTGATTGATGGCATAGTTAGGAGAATAGGTGTGCTTTGGCGCCTGCATGCAATGCAGTAGCTCCGAGAGAATAGCTGGTAAACCTACAGCACCAAAAGCAATATGTAGCAGCGTAGGCAGGAGTCGGAAATTAAGTTTTATCTTAGAAAATCACTTTTTAATTATACCACACAAAACAGAAAACAATACAGGAATAAACAATAGAATAAAGAAAGCATAAAGGGTGGCCTTATCACTGAGCGTGATCAATTCCAGGCTTAAGATCGTTTGCACGCAATCCGACTTTATGTTTGCCAAACTCTGTAATATTTCGTCAACACATTCACTGCCTTCACGTGCTGATGCAGACGAACATCAGCGTATTGGGCCATGATGTGTTAGGCAATAAAATTTCGAGTTCCTACTTTTGCTTTTTTTAAACATTTTTACCTTTCGCGGTTAGTTCACATAATTATTATTATTATATTATGTTGATGATTATATTTATCGGGCAAACGTAGGGGTAATATATAAACAAAAGTCTACGCTTACGAGTATGTAATCTTATTGTTTAAATAAGAGCCAGGACTAAAAGTAGGTGTTATATATACCATGTAAAATGCATTTGCACCAATTTTCAATATGATTGTTTTTCAATAAAAAACTGAAACTGGTGCTCTGTACAAGGCACAAGATACTCAAAAGGACGCACAACAGTCCAGTTTGAGTCATTCTTGGATCAGTAATATAGGAATGCGACAGCCATTTCATATGCAAGCTGTAATGTTAAGCTAACGGGCGAATAGTGGCTGATGGCGATCAGATCATACTTCAGACAATTTGGTCATAATCGTAAATCGTCGAGGTTGCTTAAGTATAATGGATTAAGCTTCGTAACGGGAAGATAAGCCTTGTAAACAGCTCCACAGTTAAGTCATAACATGCCTAATAGACAGTTTAATAGTCTGCTTGCCGTGTAAGATAAAAAAATGTAGGTAATTGAAGAAATATCTTGTGGTGTCGCCTCTCTGTCATAGTCGTAGGACTGTCGTAAATCAATTGATTTGGATTTTCAGTCACTAATTTCGGCTATAAAGTGCTTTTGGTGTAAGCCAAAGTTATAGGCACTTTATACTCTATACTTTTGTTCTCATGGATAAGAATAAGAATAAGAATAAGAATAAGAATTTTTTTATTGTAAAATTGTGTGAATCATAGTTACATGAAGGTCTTATAATTAAAATATAGTATCAACAATTTAATCCTATTCGGACATACAATATTTTTAAAATAATATTAACATAGGTTCAAAGTTATACCAAAATATTATAGCAGCATAGTTATCTTAACCTATATTAATCTTAATCTAGGCATAATCTAATTATCAAAAAACTCCTTTAAATTATAGTGAGTTTTATCAACTAGCCATTTCCTTAACTTTCATTTAAACATCATTCCATCAAGTTGCTTTATTTCTACTGGCAAATTATTAAATACTTTAATAGCTGTTATGTATGTACTTTTATGGAACATTGAGTTGTTAACTTGTGGTATACATAGGTTAAATTTATATTTATTTCGCAAGGTATCTGATCTATTAGATTTTATATTGAAGAATATTGAATATTTTTTTACAAATAAGGAAATCTCTAAAATGAATATCCCAGTTAGAGTTAGAATATCATTATCTATGAAAACGTCCCGCAAAGACTGAGTACTGTCTATAACTTAGACAGTACTCAGTCTTTGCGGGACGTTTTCATATGTGTATTTCATATATGGAATACTTGTTTAAGTACAGGTGATAAAGTTTTTATAGTTATTTGCAACAGTCTGCATTTAGTTCAATTGTAAATAGTACTCGTTCTAATTTGTTTGATTGTAATTTTCTTTGGTTGTGATTATAAATTTTGGAGAAAATTGAAATTCCGAGTCAAAATAGCTTAATAATGGGAATCAGATTCTGATATAAGAACTTTTGAGAATTCCTTTGTTTAAAGCAACAACAAGAAAAAATAGAAAGCGCCGCTAGCGAAGAACTACAAATCAATTATTCAAGAAATTAAGAATTCAAAGAAACCATTATAACGATGATTGTACAGTCTTTTGTTTCTTGATCTCTGTGTTATGAGATCAATGTTTAACTTTATTGAGATCTCCAATCTAAATGCTCGCTCCAACGTCACGCGAACACGCCTCTCAAGCTGCGTCACACAACCTGTCAATCATGTGATGGTTAAGCTTAGCCTGGAGCGGGACGAACCAGCTCTCAATAGGTTACTTATTAAATAATAACGACATAATACCCACTACGTGAGACAAGTCGCCGCAAGCGAACTGCTGTTTAGCATTAGTAAAAGGACAAGTTTAGATACAGTGGGGTAGGACGTAGTTTTACTCTTTTTGCCTAATAAAGGCCTATATCTTATCGTTGGTCTTTTTGGCCTTAATAATGGTCTATATCTAGATCGTTTAGGAATTGTAATCGTCAATTGCAGCGAAATTATGTTAGTTATGCACATTTTTCCGTTACAGGATGATGGTATCTATTCTCTTTTCAAATTCAGCCCAAGTATAAGTTGCGTAGAGTTAGAAGTTTTAGATGAAATATTGCTTGTATAAAAAATCTGATCGTCTATAATATTTGAGTAGGTAGGTACCTAAGTGTGTTGCAAGATCTAAAATTTAGAGTCAACTTCACGTTACTATATCTTGTTTTCTTTATTTGGCTTATTTCTTTTATCATTGTCATTAATTACTATGCATTATTTTACGTACTTTGCACATTCTATTTATTGGCTTGTAAAACGTTAGCTTTAGTACATTACTGACGAGGTCAGTAATGCTGGCTGCGATGATGATGGCTGAAAGCGCAGCGTAGCGCAGCGTAGCGCAGGTCCAGACCATCACAGAACAGATAATAGCTTTAAAATAAAAACTATGATGCGTTTTCAGCCTTCATGATCGTGGCCAGCAACCCGCCCATTGCTGAACTCGTCAGTTACGTACTAAAGCTAACGTTTTACAATCCACTAAATAAAATGTGCAAAGTAGGTAAAGTCAATCAATAATGCAAACGTACTTGATAAACTCTCAATTTCGCATGTTACCTAATGTTGTAAGCCTAACAATAGTGAACTAGGGATCCTATATAGATTGATTGAAACCAATGAACACATTACCACCCAGTTGGACAGCAATAAATCAATTCATTTATAGTTTTACTATTTTCTGTGATTTGGTAAGTAAAGATTATTTTATGAGGTATATTTAATTTAATTATTTCATCGCTTCTTATGAGCAGTGACTGGTGGCTCGTAAAAACACGCCAACTATTAGCATGATTAAATCGCGAACACGTGTTTTCTCTGACACGAGCGGACGCCGGAAATACTGCCTTACTTTTTGGCTACTTGTAAATTATGATCGTGATTTTAATTCTTACTTTGCGTTTTAAAACATTCTCTTAACATTTATTGTTTTTTTTGGCGATGATTACAATTTCACCTGCGTTTATTAATTTAGGTAGGCAGGTTTGTGGACGGACAATTGTGTATGATGATTGATTATTTCATAATGAGAACAACATTGTCATGCTATGTCAGATATCATTATAAGTTTTTAAATAAAAAAGTCAGTCTTCAAGTATTGTTTAATTTTTTCTTGTGTAGTATTTTTCTTTGCCTGTTAAGTTACATGAGAATCAACAGTAAAACACAATATATAGAACGTGAACCCACACTCAAAGAAACAATCACATTATTCGAAATGTAACCTGCACTACAAAACTGAGCAGTATCATTACTCTTAGAACTCCATTCGTTCATTAATTAAAACTTGACTATTTTAATGTTTACGACTACTGAAAACAACGATTAATAACATAGGAATCAGCACGGATATTGATCTCTGACATATTTTGCATAGACTAATTTGAGCCTTGTTACTGTGAACATAAAGACTTGCCGCGTTTGCTCTTATACCCTTCCGATGTGAGCAATTTCTCGTGAATTTGTCGGCGGATACATTAAAAGAATCGCCATCGGCATTTTATCAGCATAGAGACCGGATGAAAGGCATTTGTTAAAATAACAATCTAATAAAATCAAGACACGGCAGCGTGTCAGCCAAAAGCGCAATAAAACTTCTACTGTACTTAACAATGTTTTACTTTTAATTTCTCAAATTGACTTTCATGTCCCATTTTTATAAACTGGTAGTCCGCGTAGTGCCGTTGTGTCCCTATTTAAAATTCATCATAAATATTTATCAGCGGCCCTTCATTGCAATAAATGCAGACTGCAAACGACAAGCGGATCTAGTTTACTCCTCCCGTACTTATAATAATAAATAGCTAATCGGTATTACGGTTAATAACCGTTATCGCAAGAACGCAACTGCAGATTTGTTCATCTGAGGGAATAAAACAAGATATGAAAGGAACCTACAATTTTGCGACACCCAAGTTCTCGTAGAACCCCGAGTTGAACGCATTTAGTGTCAAGAAGATTTTTTGTTCACCATGTCAGATTCAGAGAGTAAATTACGCTACCTGCTACAACCTGCTAGGCAATTTGCTAATTTATACACATTGTTGCCCTTTCTACATTGTGTACCTCCACGGATAATGCATCATGCACTATAACTATGCAATTACAGAGACAGTAGTGGTCCGGCGCCTCTTCAATTAAGAAACTCGTATGTAATCATAGTTCTGAGCCTTTCAGGTCATTAAAACATGTATGATCTTTCGACATGTAGCCTGCGTTCTTTGAGAGTGTAGTTTAGTTTTGTTTTGTAAATTATATCTATGTTGATTGCAGTGATTTTGATGCGAATGCTTTCTTTTTAATTCCAGCTGTGAATGTGAGCAGACTGGCTTTATTATTTTATTCAATCGTAAGATTTAGTAGGTATATTTTTCTTCTGAGCCTCTATGCTCAGAAGAATCAAATGGCCTATCACTTGAATTGTGACAAACTTGTAAGCACTTTTTCTTTATGTTCCGGGCAAAAGATTACCTCCAACTATTTGTGTTCACGTGCACCCAACTAATAATCATCATCATCATCATCAGCCTACATTTGTCCACTGCATAAGAATAACTTATAATAATAATACTATAACCCTTTATTTCAAACTAGTTACACATTTTACATACATACTATTTACAAAAAAATTAGAACACACCTAGTAGTTTGTTTGCCGCTTGGAAAAGGCCTTCCCCAGCCTTCTCCACTCCTACCTGTCTCTGGAGTTCTTCCTGTCCACGTCTTGCTTCTTGGACAACGTCAGCTACCCATCGAGTGAAAGGTCTGCCCTTGATGATGACCATGGTTTCCCTTCTCCGGGAAACCATGGCCAATACTTCATTCACCCAACTATTTATGTAAACACAAATATTAATTATAAATAAAATAAATATCTATACCTTTTAACTTCCCCTTTCCCTTCGATGCGACACTTTGTATATCCTATCAAACTCGTGCAACAACCTATGCTAACATTCTCTCTGAATTCTGCAAATAATAATATAAATGTAGAACATAATTGTAGCCCGCTATCATACATCATGGTCCTAGACTGCGGCAGTGGGCAGTTCCCGGAGCAACGGCCTTTGCTTGTCAGGGTGAATTTCTCCCAACACGACCGTAAAGGACCCAGTCAATTATTATGAAGGAATGAAGAAAACGTGGGAGATATTTTTATGGGCTTAAAGAGGAAATAAAACTAGTGTACATTGTGTAGTGTGTGTGGGTGTTATATTTACCTAAATAGAGTTTCTAGCTTCTGGGTCCGATTTTGCATAGGAATATTTTTTAAGAAGTTACTTCTAGAAGTCTTGTTTAGGTAAATATGTAAGTCTAGTATCTTATGAAAGGCTTTATTAACCTAATTAATAGAAACAGCAGATAATTAATGCTATTGTTGCAATATATACATTTATTAAGTTATAAAAAACGTTTGAGCACTGGCTTAAAACAACGGTTAAGCCTTACAAAACATTGAATTGGTCGTTAAATTGCAAGTTACATCGTAATTAAAGTGCTTTCTTCTGAACGGTGGCCGACTTGCGAGAACCTACTTTTCGATTGACGCTTTGTAGAAATACAGTTAGGTGGTTTATTGTTTTCAAATGTTTCGGCACCTTTTTGGCAAAAAACATTAATCGACACCACTTGAACACATTACAGTAGTGTCATTATTGTTTCGAAAACAAAAGACTTCTTTAAGAACATACCTACATCTTTATGAAAATCAAGATGGTAATTCTTTACCATCTTAATAATACCCAGTCGAGTGTTTAAAGCAAGTCTTATGATAGCCACGGTTACGTTATTTTCTTCCTTGAGACTGAGCTTCTTGAAGTTCAATTTGTAATTTGTAATAATAAAAATACTCTGGAATAGTGCCAGAGTATTTTTATGATTATTTTTGTGATTTCTGCGCTGTACCAGTGATGTGGCTAGCAAATAAGTAGTTTTGCAACCATTCGCTATGAACCCATTAACGCATGCCAAGTTTCTAATCTAAGTGCTTATTTTGTAAGCCTAAAGAATAAATGACTTTGACTTAATCAACGGTCTTTTGGAGTGACTATAATCAGCATACTCGTTTCATCTGTCACCACGAGGCTTGTATTCAACTTGAGACAGAAACCCTTTACAATATCAGGACGATAGCGCACTTCTCGATTGCGTCTATGAGAGACGACTAACAAACGAATCGACTACAGGTAAGTTCGTCGCCGGCGGAACATAGCGGTATACACCGAATTTGGCATAATGTTGAATAGACACCAGACCCGATTGTTTATTACCTACCTTAAAAAGCCAAGGCCGTTAACTTCTAAGGGTAAATTCGTCCTCGTCACTAGGTTCTTTAAGTTCCTACAATTCGTGTTTAAACACCGCGTGCGCGCAAGGTGCGATGTAACATGTATGTGACTGAACACCGGCCATTCACGATCATCGTATTATTCTTCGGTCAGTCAACGCCAATTAATGGTTTAGACTTGATAGCTGAATACTGACCATTCTTCGATCTTAACTACGATGTATCTAATACCACAAATAATTGACTCATTCGTCATTTACCCTTTTTATCTACATATACCCGTAAAATATACAATTAGAAAGATACTAGCTTCTGCGCACGGCTTTAAACGCGTTTTTGTGAAATAAAAGTTGCAGCTTATGTCCTTCCCCGGGAACCATCTAACTATAGAGGTATATGCTTGCCAATAAATAGCGTGCGGCAGTTAAAAGGAGACAAGCAGACAAAATTACTTTCAAATATATAATATTGGCAGGATGCATATGCACACCATAATAAATATAGTCAATTCTGCTTAATACTTTGCAATTCTACTCTACACTAATAACAGAATCTAATACAGCTCTTCGGTGCAAATTGAATGCTATTAATTGCGGACAGTTGCATTTTATATACTCGTTTAAGTCACCAGAAAGCGCAATAACCTTACTATTTATAACCTATCGTGCATTTGAAACATCTTCAGCCTTCAGTGAGAAAATCTCACCCGTTTTTCCTTACATTTCACAATTAACATTGCTGTTTTTGTTGCAGTTTTGTGCTGAATCCTCTGACGCCAGTGCAGGAAACACGTTGCCTCCTGCAGAATGATACGCAAGCTAACAACCCGAATGCCATTCCTCAGGTAAGATATCCTTATAGTTTTTAAGTGCTTCAAGTTTCCTTAATTGTTAGGAATCTTGCAAAGTATTTAGCTATTTATGTAAAGCTAGGTGAGTTCTAAGCGCACTACAAAAATGTTGACCATCATGGTCAACATTTTGCGTTCTTCGTTCAAGCATTGATCTATTTGCTTTTACCATCGAACTGCGATCCTGTGTATGGATTCTGGGCATTATACCTCCATGAGATAAAAGCCAATAAAGCGCTTATTAGAGGGAGGCTTGCGTTCAACAGTGGACCAATATAAGCTGTTGAGGTGAGGTATCAGAGTTAAGAAATACGTACCTAGTAGTAAATACCTATGTCATCATACTAGTTCTAGCTGTAACGAGTATTTATTTACTTCAGAAAACTTAGACAACTTAAACTGCAGTCATTTTATACAATTTAAATTTAAAAAATGGTTATGTTACTAAATGCAATTGCTCTTCTAAAGCTTGCATGTTCCTAAGAGCTAATCTCAACCTTATGTTTATATAAAACTAAATTTACTTATTTTTAAGTAGTTATGATTTGTAACACGAAGTGTAAAATTTCCTATGTAAGTTTTGATAAGCGCACCCCTAGCTTCAAAAACGTTTTTCTATTTGTGTATGTTTGTGCATTCTAGGATTAAATTTACACTAGTATTGTACCAGAACAATGTTATTTAAGGTTTAAATAAAGAAAAAAAAGAGTCATTTTATAGGCCAATAAATCGACCAAGGTACGTTAATCTAACTGTGGAAGCTTTGCAAGCGAAGTTTATCTTCTGAAGACTCGGTAAAGTCTGCCACGCTGACGTAATGTACCCTTATGGTAATACAAAGCTCAATCCTTGTTTACTACGCCCATTATTTCAAGGCTCATGTTTCAGAAGGCTAGACAAGCAGAGCCGGCTAATAGCCAAATAAATCCCATCAATGCAGATACTGCCAATTAGCTCGCCGCTGGGATTTTAACAATTCAGATTAAATCGACTACCTAAGAAAATCTAACAAAGCAGCAGCTAAACCCTTAGCCTGTATAGCAACAAAGCTAAGGTTCTAAATTCTATAGCCGAAAGGTTCAGGGATGTGTAGCATCGCGTGGGATCAAATAGCACCCGATTTAATGATCGCCTAAGAAAATGCACCGGCTAGCGATGCATGTCGAAGCTTTGATATTTAAGAAATCACAATGAAAATACAGTCCAGTGCCTACTGAACTGTGGAAATCTCACGAAGGTGTAAAAATTACACGCGCCATTGAACAAATTTGCTTTGCTAGAAAATATATTTTCTAGCAAAGGTTTACTTAACTACTAGGTTTCTTAGCATGCTACGTAATCTTTGCCCAAAGAAAAAATACCAGTAATTATGTATTATATTATTAAGACTTGATAAGATTAACGCAGTTAGACATTAAAGCTGAGAATCGATGATGTAATGATTGTTTTTTTTTCTGTATAGCGTTCAGTGAACACATACTACATGGTGAAACTGCAAGTGCGTTCAGAGAGTGTTTGCTTGAGGCCCTGGGCATTTGAGAGGGTGCCTGGTAAAGCCCTTCGAGGACTGGACAACACCATCATCTACACGTCTACCAAGGAGGCTTGTCTCGCTGCCTGTTTGAATGAGGTTGGTAGATATGCATAAAACCTTATTTAAATTTTCAGTAATAAACACGGTTCTTAACTATTTCAAACGTCTGCTTGGAAATAATAATCAGGGCTATTTGAGAACTATTTAGATTGATTGCGCCAAACAATCAAAAAAGTTAAAACACTTTATTATTATACACTTCATCTTTAAATTGAATATAATAAACGATGCCTATTGCACGAGCAGTATTAAGTTTATGTGTCTAATAAAATACATTAGCATGTTTTATTACTAGGTAATTCAGAATAAAGAATTAAAAGTTAATATGCGAAACCTGAGAACGACGGCTTAGTGTTGCCTGCATTACTAAAACTTTTCCCAGGAGTCCATTAGCACTATTAACGCATAGCAAGGCTCGCTCTAACCAACTGCTATAAAGTAGATACTGCGGGGTAAAAACTGTTATTTAACCCGTTGAATACCCAGTACACGAACCCCAAGCATTATAGCAACAGTACCGCTTATCTATTCAATTTAAGTTTTATGGATTCGTCCCAGTTAGGTAATCCGAGTCCAAAATGACGTGGCATCTTTGTATACGGTTATGAAAATGAGTATCATTAAACTTGTTTTCAATTGCGGAATACAAATACCTATGATCGGGAAAACTAACATTTTGATAACATTTTAATTCTCGTTTACGATTTTATAACAGAATATTTCTCTTAGATAAATTCAATACACATATCGTAAAACTTTTGAAAGTCTTGACATCGAAATGAAGGAATGAAAGATATTTCGCAGAAGTCGCAATGAAAAAGTCTCAAGCCTTTCACTCAAAGTTCACCTTTTGTCAGTTAGTGCAAATCGATGTCTTGTATCTTGCATGGGCATTGAGTCCATGTCACGACACTGCTCGTAAACTTATCTGTTGGGACAATCCATTTATCAGTAGTTAATGGTTGAACAGTAATCGAGATCGTAGATACAGAAGCTCAATCACGTTTAAGATCAACTAAACTGTTGACCAATTAGGAATGTGATTTGTTTCTGGGCTCTAGACGCTTAATCAATTATTAATTGAAATGGGGCATTCGATTTAGAATTTGTAGTATATTTGTCAGGTCCTTTTTTGGCCACGATTTTGCTACTGTTTCTTATAATTATAAAAAGGGATACTGGCAAAGTCGTAGGCATGAACCTGTCAAATGAAACAGAACAAACAACGTATATTGAAAATTATTTACCGCGAAATTTTTAGTTTAGGTAGTTATTTTTTTAAACAATGTATTTATGTAAATAACTCTTCCAAGATGTGGTCATAACATAAACATTTGATAAATTAATGATATTTTCCTACAGAAAAAATTCCCCTGCCGCTCAGCTGAATACGAGTACGGAAGCATGAAATGTGCCCTGAGCGACTCCGACAGACGCACCGCCCAGCACTTCGTTCAGCTCGTGGATACTCCTGGAACCGACTACTTTGAGGTATTTTGACGACCCTTACATCCTTATTTCACTTTAAATAATACTATTGTATATGAGTATTTTACCCGCCACTGTAAATGTAGAAAAGCGTTATGCCTAATGCGGAAAGACGATACAGGTATTCATTTTTATGAAATTGATTCCCGATTTACAATAGAAGGTATGTTAATCTGCAGATAGATTCACTGCTTTAGGTAGTATGTAATATACTCTGTAACGTTTCGATTAAAGTTAATATTTCAGAGCCGTAAAATTCTAGGCCTTTGAACCTGTTGATGCATTAAAATTTGCATTTACGAGCTTTCTAATCGTTCTATCTTCATCATAAATGCAAAAGCGGCTATGAAAGATGCTAAGCACTGAGCATCTGTTCAAAGCCTATACAAAACCTTCACCTCTATTCTCAAACGATGCTGCAGTTATTAATATTCTCTACGATGTGAGTTATCGAAAGCTAAGCAAGCGCTATCTATTCATATTCTGCAAAGGCGTAGCTCAGACAGCGGGATAATTTATGTTAGTTTGCCCTTATCACTGTAACCGACTTTCTATCACGTCCTCATTAGACAGCATTCCGTTTACATCGAATATCGGACTTATATTATGTTACAAGTAATTTATAACAGAAACAACGTATCATTTACCTCGGAGATCTGGATGCATTTACACTTCATACAGGTTGTTACTAGTTACACTTGAATGGAAAATATCATTCGAGAAAGATTTGATTGATATTCAACCAAATATAAGATAATGAAAAAACCCGAATAACTTCTTGGTATGTTAGCAGCTCCAAAACCATCATGCAAAGTTAAAAGTAAGGGACTGCCGTGCCAAAATCATATATTAACAATTATTTTTCTCTCAAAATTTCCATGTTCTTTCATTCGTGATTTGATTTCCGGTTGATTTAAAAAAAAATCTTCGTCACCAAATTTTTCCTCTGCACCTGTTTTCCCTCACAATCCATCCACCCACTTCATAGCAATCTCAGCTTATTCGCGGAAAGCAATCGCAGTGCGGTGCGTTTGAATGCTAAATAAACAAGCGCTTGGCTCGTGTTATTACTATATATTGCAGTATTTCACGTGCCTGTGTGTGTTATTACTACATTTTGTTTGTGTGTGGTCCTAGAATCTGTGCCTGAAGGCAACTCAGGCGTGCAAGGGGCAGAGAGTTTTCACGGCGCCGCGAGTGGGCGTGGCTGAGGATAAGGTGGCGCAGTATGCTGGACTTCACTACTACACTGATAAGGAATTACAGGTAATATTAAAAAAAAAACAACATAATAATGCTGAAGTAGAGTCCATTCTGTGACTCATCATCATCAACCTATGTTAGTCCACTGCTGGACATAGGGCCTCCCCAATGAGCGCCACAGCGCCCTGTCTTCAGATTTAGATGTTTCTTTTCAGCACAATATGTTTTTTTTCAAATGTTTGTGTGTGTAATTAAGGCGTGCTAATTAATGTATTTAATTCTTGTTCTTTGACCTTCACAGTTATTTAGTAGAGATAATAAAAAATATATCATTTTATCAAATCAACTGCATCCGTACGAAACAAACAAAAATTAGCCGCAAGGTGGTAAAAAATAAGCACTATCTAAAATATAGAGCATGAACGAAACGTTGAAGCGTTTTGTTTGGTTTCATCGAGCGCTTACATTTACAGACTAAAAATTATAATTGCTTTTAAGTTTTTTGCTATGTAGGTCTCTTCGTCTAACAACTCAACTAGATAATTGCCAACAATTACAACAAAAACTATTTGTAGAATATTAAATTGAGTTACTTATTATAAAATCTATTTGTTGAATATTGTTCAAGTTGAGGGCCGCATGATAGACGGCCATTATAACGAGTTGTATACCGAAAGCTTTTGTTTTTAATTACAGGGTTTTGTTTCAAACAAAACAGTCATTTATTTTTTTAATTAGGAGGCATAGGTATAAGGTGTTCCAGAATAATGTGGGATTTATGAACTGAAACATGAATTTAAATGCAGGTGTTAAAGATCATCAAAAAACAAATTTTACCGTACTATTCAATTTTTGAGAAGAAAGAATTTATGTGGTCATAGAACATTACTTTTAACTGACTTCGAAAATAGAAGGAGGTTCTACGTTCGGATGTATATATGTTTTTTTACGTTTGTTCTTCGTTTTCTCAGTTATTTATGGATCAATTTGGATCATTGATTGCAGTTGTATAGAGAATTTTCTAGAGAGATTAGTATTTATCCCGAAAATTTTAACGAAAAAGTTAAAAACAAAGGAATTCGAAGTCAGTTTTCAGTTTTTTCAAAACATTTAAATTCTTAGAAGTTAACATGGATGATTCAGCACTATTGTGAGCAATTTGTAATAGCAAAGGTTAGCGGTACTAAGCTATAGGTGACAAAATTATGCGCAAGTTGTAAATGGATAAACACAGAATAACATCTTTTGGATAAACGAAACATAAATAACTCTAGGCCACCGTGTACTGTTGCTTCGTAGATTATAATGAACATGTTATCTGTAAGCAGGTAATTGGTAGATGTAATCAATTCTGCTTGTCGTTAGACACCAGTCCCAGTTATCGTCGCAGCCTAGGCCGGGGTCAGAAACGTGGTCGCTTATTTATTGTCACTGTGGTGCGCAGAGTTAATGTTTGAGACCTTATAACGCCAAAGGATTGAAGTTATGAGCACCTATATCATATGTTTTAAAGTCAAAATACGTACTATACCGTAAGGTTCTGATTTAAACAACACTGCTTTAGTAAGTGCAACTCCAATAAATAACTTATTTTTGCACAACGTCATCAGGCCCTAAGTAAACCGAGTTTGACTTAATCATTTTTACATACATAATTTATAGAAGTCTATAATTAATTTTGAAACTAGCTATCCTGTTTACACAGTGTTCTGTCCAAAACTGCCATGTAAGAAAACTTTAGGTTTTTCTCTTATTTTTCATTTTTTTTTATAAAAAAAAATTAATTTTTCTACTTTTTTGTAGGTATAATAAACATACAACATAATTTAAAAAATCTAGATTAATAAAAATCTGGTTAAAAAAGCTGGTTAATTGCATCGCTTTTTATGACAGATCGATGTCATAAAAAGCGATGCAATTAACCAGCATTACATTTTTATTCACCTAGATTTTTTAAATTTCGGTACACCTGGCGTCTTATTTGTTTTATTCTAACATTGTGGTCTAATTATTCTCGTGAAACACTTCAGTGGTCGTTGTTGTAGGTAACTGCTATTTTTTTAAGTTGAAATTGGCGCAGGTGAGTGACAGGATCTCGATCGATTAATATTGAAGTTGTCTGTTGCGTAATTGATGAGCCGCGACGCGACATGACTCACATGAGGACGCATTTACAATTACTTCAGGTTGTTGGCAGGCGAGCCGTGTTACGTGGAGTTTTAACTAGTTTTTTATAGGCATTTTTGTGCTGCCTTAGCTCTCAAAGGTTACATATATTATACAAAGATAGTATGTATAAAATGGGAGCATCAGACAGGTCATAGAGCGTAACTACATGTATGTTGTTTGACAAGTCTAAGGTTTTCAAGAGATTACAAACCTAGTAGTTACCAAATTAAAGTCAAACTCTTAGACTTTTTTTATCTGCAAAAGTTCATTATTGTTCTCAAGGCGGCACTTGCTACACAGCATTTGAAACCATGGCTTTATTACGAGAACAATTTGATGGATAACCCCCTTAAGTTAACCCCCTAGATCCTGTGACATCACACCCCTAGTTTATTTTCATTGGGACTATGCCATGGTCCAAAGCCTAAATGGATAAGCAGTGTACGATTAAAAGAAATAAAATATTGTTTAAACCTTATAACTACGTTAATTAATACTGCATATGTTACAAAATTATTTTTCGTGCGTAGCAGTGTTTATAAATATGACCTTCAATAAACATATAGTAATCTCGGCTCGAAAATCAATGTTGAGTAGCATTGAGATTGAGAAAGTGGAAGCCAGCAGGTAATGTGGGTTATCCGCATTATTTGGCAAATACCACTCAAAACGCTCGGACGAGTCATCGTTAAATTAGAACTTTAGAATGGAACATGTTTTTGTCTACAATAATCAGTATCCTGCTGCAGATACCGGTTCAATACAAAAAACGTTAGATACCAAGCATTCCTAACTCAGTATTCTCTCAACACAGGTGACATCCGAGGCCGCGTGTAAGCTGGCATGCGAAATAGAATCCGAGTTCCTTTGCCGTTCGTACCTCTACATGGGGGCGCCACATTCGACGAGCTATAACTGCAAGTTGTACCATTTGGACCACCATACCCTGCCTGATGGACCCTCGGCTTACCTCAACGCGGATCGACCCCTAATTGATGATGGAGAGCCAATCGGGAAATATTTTGAAAACTTCTGTGAGAGTGAGTACCTAGCTTTATTTTATGTCAGGCCTTTTCCATTCCACTGATGGGCAAAGGCTTCCCCTAAATCTTACCACGTTGCGTTCTGCGTCATCTTGTACGATATATTATTTTATTGTAACTATTATCGTTCATGCCATATTTAAGATTTCGGCAATTTACATTCACAATTATATAAACTTTGATTTCTAGAAAAAACTCGGTACATACCCATGTGTTTTGTTTTAATCAAGGTTTTGGTTGTCACCTCGAAAAGATTCCTTTTAATTTTTTCGGAACTTTGGTAGGTATCTATGGATAACGTGGTCGGCAGTACGACATAGGTAATTGCTCAAAAAGTAAAAACCCTGTTTAAGGCATTAGGTAAAGATAGAAGAAGAATAGCCCTATCGCATTCAAACCTTGACTGCAACTCAGTTGGGCCGACTCGAGTGCAATAATAAATAACGAATACGAACTTTTGAACGAAATGATTAAACGAACTTACCTGTACGTGAAATTATATCATAATTATACGAAGTTTAACTTAGTCCGAAGAGGTTAGTAGAATTAGATATTTATTAGAACACAATGTATCGTATAGTATCATATATTATATTATAAGTTTTAAAGATCTTAGCAAATCTTTAAAACTTCGCATCGGATTTTGATGCGATTTTTAAATAGATAGAGTGATTCAAGAGGAAGTTTGTAAACCATTTGACACACAGATTACCACGCAAGGGGAAGTCGCAAGGCGCAGCTAGTCCACGATAAAATGTCCACAGACATCATCGTCATCAGGCATCTGTTCCTTGTAATATGGCAGACTAGCTTTCGCACGCGGCTTCGCTCGCGTGGTACCAGGAGAAATAGCCTATATGTTATTCCAGTACACATACTATGTATGTTCCAAGTTTCATCAAAATCCGTTCAGTAGTTTTTACGTGAAAGAGTAACAAACATCCATCCATCCATCCATACTTACAATCTTTCGCGTTTATAATATTAGTAGGATAAACATAAAATGAAAAGCGCCAATGAAACACTTCATATATTTTTTTACGACCATTTAGTCCTGGAAAATTAAATTTTGATGAAGATTTTCTTGTTTTTAATCGATATAAACATGCTATAGGTTGAATCTTAAACAGCCCACACAGAGCTAGGGAATTATTTTGTATGAAGCTAATAAAGATGATAAAAATTTAAATCAGCCGTTTGAAGCCAATTCATCTTTGATTTGAACCTCATTTCAAATTATAACAATCCTTCTTGCGCAGTCGGGTAAAAAGTATGGGAAAAGTTTAAAAGTTGGCAATTCGAATGCCTAATTAACTCCCCGGTGGGTCATTAGAAACATGAATATAATTATAATAAACATTTTATATTCTTAGAACAAACATTTATCATAATAAATGAGTTTATTGCTTAATTACGTTTTTTCTGTCTAACTCATGAGTTATTAATTTGACTGTTTTGAAAAAACAATAAACCGACTTCAAATCCCATAATTTAAAGTTCTTTTAATATTTGCGGGATAAAAACGAATATATAAATCCTTTGGTAATATTTTCCACCTCGTTATCTTTCTCCATATAGTACCGAAAAAAATTTTTATTGGTCCATAATTGATGGTGAAATCGACGAACATACAAAAAAACCAGCCGAAACTATAACCGTGTTTAGTTTTTCGTTTGTTGAAAATCTGTTTATATATGCGATGGTGTAATTTAAACGAAAAGTATTATGACTGGTGTCGTTAACGTAGCTTCATCTTTTAGTCGACATTATTAGTAGTGGTAACTTAAGATTGTCCAATTCAGCTGTCGAATCGACTCCCTAAACTTTCCCCGTACGGATAACTGAATTATTTCACTATCACGTCGAAAGCCTCACGTGTTTTCCATTTACTAGCGGCCCGTTGCGCTCAGGACCAAAATAAGGAAGAAATTACGACCGCATTATCGAGATATATCGATCGGCTGTATTATTTCTCGATAACCCTGTATTTTAACAGAAATTCAGGAGATTATAGCTTTAGATCTACTTCTGAGGCAATATTCACTAGAACTACTTCTACTTACCTCAATATATTGCGGTACCAAAACATACACAAAAGTTCTACGTCGTGAGCGATAATCTTTTTAAAGAAAAAAGCTTTGCATTCGTTAGTCATTCCCTTTTTCGGTCATAACACGAAAACAGTATTTTAATAGAGACATGGCTTGATGATTTCTAGTAATAGATGTTGTTAATAAATTGATAACATACGCACCTACGTTTGAAATAGATAATTAAATTCCCCAAAAATAATTGTAGGTGATGAAATTATTAAATGAATAAAGTTTCAACACTTCCAAATCGGCCTTTTGAGGTGTTATTATAAGAAGAGATAAATGGAGAGATGTGCAGCAGTAATGACAACCCACGCGTAAATTAAAATTGTACTATTATACAAGAAACCAGTAACCAGCACCATTATCAGGTTAGAAGCTTCCATCTATAATGTGATAAAACTAAAGATAAAAATGTTCATAGTCATCAAACTACATACAATTATATTTATATTTATTTAAAGGAAAACCAGAAGCTTATATATAACACAATAAAAAGTTCATAAATACTAGAAAGCTTATTGAAGGTTTTCACGGATAAATAACAGAATAATGTAAGAAGAGACTGTGAAAATAAAGTGAATTGGTACATAAAGCATCTATAAAGTTAAATTAGATAATTGTCTTTAGGTTACAAAATTACCAATAATGTTTACTCAAAAAACTTATCACCAACATTATCATTATTGGTGCCTAAAAATTCTCTGCTGAGCCGCCGCCTGGCCGTGCTAACACTTGTGCAGAATAAATCAAAATCATGTTGCTTGCATAAGTTATTAAAATTGTTACTCGCGCGCCACATGAAGGAATTTTGACACCTCTATAGGTAGAATACCTACCATACATACATAGAAATTTTATTATTAGCTTATAGAATACCGATTCCGGGCAAAAGCACGCCTTTTGTCTTTCTATTTTTCTCTATTGTTAGCTACTCTTCTTTCTTTATGACCCCTAGTTCTCAATTCTTAATCCGATGTCTAATACAGTTATAAGTTCAGGCAATAAATCATTATTCAATTCTATTCTAATATTACTTGTCAGTTTACTGGCGCGATTCCTAAGCCTAGATATACAATACAATACAATACAAAAATATTTTATTGTACACCAGATACAGATCATTACAAAAGACATTACATGCGACAAGGACAATGGGCGGCCTTATAGTTTAGAAGCGATCTCTTCCAGGCAACCTTTGGATGGAAAGAATTATGTGAATTTAAGAAATAAAATAGATATAAAAATATAGAAATAATAAAATAGATATCTTATCTGTAACCTTACAAAACGTTCAAAAATAACCGCAATCAACATAGATACTTTAACGAAATGGAACTTTACCTGGCCTAAAGCTTCGGAGCATCATTTGAAAGTGTTTCAAACCCGCTAGGCCACGCTAGGCTCATAAGTATGCTAAAACTGGACTCATCTATTGTTCTGTCAAAACACCCGTCATAAAACCATCCGACACTGGCTATTTACAGAAAGCACATCTTCCATTTAATCGCAAAGAGGATGCTATTAAAATTTTTCACACGACTGTTGCAGCCATCCGTTGTTGATGGCTCGAACGTGAAAGCAATTTGTAAGACAGAATATATCATAGACTATAAGCTAGCTGAAAATGGAGAAAGCAGCTTAGACATCATTTTATATATTGACTGAGAGTTTACCTACTTAGTCCCGAAAGCTTGCTTAGTCATCGATCTGTACTTGAATAAAACTTTTCTATGACATAAACGTCACCAGGCATAGATCTATGACTGAGCAAGGTTTCATAATACTTATCTTCGAGTCTCATAAAATTATATATACCTTTATCGACTAAAACATCCCAGCCACATTTGTTGCGAGAAAATTTTTCCGGTTGAACGTCCCAGCAACATTAGTTGCAAATTTCTCCGGCCGCCGGAGCAAAACTCTACGAGCAGTGTATATCCGTAGATATCTTTAAGTATTTTAGTGTTTTGTTATTAGTGTCGTATATCAAATTAATTCTTATGAATAATGCTTTCTAATTATATCCGAATATCGTAGAACCTTAGTTCGATACGAGGACTAATTGACCTCAAAGTTGAATGTAGTTTTCCCTCCAAAATGTTGTATCAAGTTATTTCGTCAAGTTTATGCATTTATTTGAGACCACTTGATTATTTCTAATACTGGGTCTATACCTTTATTGATTCCGTATAGTTTTCGCTTTTTTATGGTATATTTTTTTAGGGCGTAGGTGTAGTACATAGCGAGATATAACGATTTATGTAAAAAATGGGACGCGCTCGCGGCGCCGTGATTTTTGTCCGCGAAGCTCGGATATAAAGGGCTATATAGTCGGTTTGGCCGGACGTTCCAGTGGTTATACAGGGGTTAAGTTTTCAGTTGAATAAAATACATATTTATTTTAATAAATATACAGTCCCTGGCCAAATTATTAGACGCACTATAAGATTTTCTGTAAAATGTTAATTATCAGGTGATAGTGTACTGCTATATTGTTTTTTACTAGATACTGTGTATTTTTTTTATTATATAATTAATTATCTATTATTTAACACAAAAAAAACACCGTTATCATGAAAAAAAAAATGTATTTATTAACTCTTGAAAAGGAAATGACAATATTGTAATTAAATATTAATATTTTGTAGAGCCCCCTTTAGCCTCTATGAGAGCTTTAATTCTACGCGGCATGCTATCAATGCAAGACTGTACTGTTTCCTGCATTTGAGGATGATGATTCCACACATGGATGATCTTTTCTAATAGCTGTTGTTTGTTTGTGATCACATCTTTAGCCACTTCTCGTAAATGTGTGTTTAGCGAAGCAATGACCAAATCACCGCACAGGGCATGGCAATGTTTGCAAGGAGCGCGTTGAAGTCTTTTGTATGGAAAAATGAATATTCATGTGATAGAGCGATGATTGGTCAAATAAAGACTCATATGCTACTGTGCAATTAATAATGAACACTCGAGTGATCATGTAGTAAATTAACGTGATATAATCTGCAAGAATTGCAAGTAAACATTGTTAGGCATCAGATCTTTTGCAGTGTTATTATGAGTAAGCAATATGTGCAGTGCATAGGTACCTACAACTTAAAAAAGCGAAACTTAAGCTTTTTAAACAATATTAAAACATGATTAGTTATTTATTTATATTATTAATAATGTGATGATGACTTGATGCATGAAGGGATCGTGGGAAGGTCTTCTCTTAGCCCAAATGTGGGACTTAACAAAGCTTATTGTAATAGAAACAGAAGAGAGACGAATGTTGGGTATAGGTCAATCATAAAATCTGGTGCGTTTGTTTTGTTACGAAATTTAGGTTTTGTTTCGTTCGATCGGTCTAATCGAAAACCGATATTTCGTACGATTTTGAGCTTTGCTTTTTAATGTTGGAATGATGATGGTATATAATTCAATAAATAATGCTGGACAATTCATACCGCATTATCTAGCCCCAAGCTAAGCAGAGCTTGTGTTATGGGTACTAGATAACTGATACACATAATACAATATATTACATAGATAGATTGAATCGAGAATTAGCAAGCTGAAGTGGCAGTGGGCCGGCCATATCTCGCGAAGAACCGACGGCCGCTGGGGCAAACGTGTTCTTGAGTGGAGACCACGACTCGGTAAACGTAGTGTAGGACGCCCTCCGACCAGGTGGGATGACGACCTGCGAAAGACTGCAGGTAGATGCTGGATGCGTCAAGCCGAAGACAGGGCGCTATGGCGCTCATTGGGGGAGGCCTATGTCCAGCAGTGGACTAGTATAGGCTGATGATGATGATGATGATGACATAGATAGATATTTTTTATTATACATAGAAAACAACCAGAACACCCGGAACAAATATCTGCAGATCGTACACACAATTGTTCCGAGGCGAGAATAGAAACCGCAACCTCCTACGTCGCAGGCGGACCTTCGCCCACCGCGCCACACCGGTTGTCAAACATTATTAACTACTTGACATTAAAAGTTAGTTTTTTACAATGGTACCGTTTTTATGAAAATCTGCGGCCGTACTCTGCAACTGCAGATGAAATGAACTAGAGTAGGCGTTCATTATCAAAATTTATGTGACGTCAGTGTGGTTAATTGTATGAAAAGATAGAAGACAATCGCAACAATATTTTTAAAAACTTACCTAAGGTAACTTCCTAAGTACCTACTCGAAAAACTTACTAGAACTACCTAGAACAACCCTGTTCTAGGACAGGAGTAAATGAGATAAAATAGGACCTCCTATTTTATCTCATTTAGTTTACAGTTCGTTTACAACGCATAGCTAGTAAGTCAGAGTATTTTGAAGGTATGCTGCGTTTATGTTTGTCGTAGATAGGCACGATCAGTTAGCTTTCACGCTAAGGTAGAACAGCTATTGCATTGGCGACGCATGCCCGCCTCTTTTTACTCCGAACGCAATCAGCGCAACTAGCTGTACAGTTAGCCAGTGGGAAGGCATTACGCGTTTTGAAAAAAGACTGTTTGCCATATAATTTTCACCATAAAATCATGAAACATTAATTTTTTAAGCCACTTGACCATAGATATAAACCCATTGCTGTCATAGCAGAGGAGAGGATTATTGTCTTTCAACTATTTTGTTGATTAAGTAGCCAAAAAAGAAAGCCGCCAATGTGTAAGTTTACAAGTATATATAACTTCAGAGCTTTGACGCACTCAAGCGCACGTTTACGAATAGGAAATTGAGATTTATATGTCGCATTTTTTGAAACACCTCGTTTGTCACTAGCATCGTTCTAAGCCCTTTCTTGTATGCATTTGTAATTCATTATGATATTAAATATAAATAATGCTGGACAATTCACACAGCATTATCTAGCCCCAAGCTAAGCAGAGCTTGTGTTATGGGTACCAGATAACTGATATGCATAATACATTACATAGATATATGTATATTTTTTATTATACATAGAAAACGACCAAAACACCCGGAACAAATATCTGCAGATCGTACACACAATTGTTCCGAGGCGGGAATCGAACCCGCAACCTCCTGCGTCGCAGGCGGAGCTTCACCCACCACGCCACAGACGTCGTCATATTGTAAACTCTAATGGTTAAATTAAAACCATTTCATTTTAAAGACCACTACTGGAACAACTTATTATGAATTTGCAATCTTATTGTTAGGATGCACATAAGAACATTTCGAAATTCTTTAAAAAAAAAAAACTGTTCAACAATCCAAACACAAATCCATTCCACTATCGCGGAAATTAATTAACACCAACTCATTTCCAAGCATTCAGCCACGAGACTACCATTTACGGCGCATAATGAAAAGTTATTTCGCATCTACAACTCCCAATGGTATCATTAGAGTAAGGGTTGCAAATGGCCTTAATAAATCAAGCCAGCCATAGATATCGTGACACGTCCAGTTGCTCAATCCACCAAGATTCCACCGCGGTGGTCTACAATTCCACACGTAACGGATCGCACGAGTGGAGACGCACTGGATGCTATTGTGGTTACCTTTTTTTGCTAGGAAAGAAAATGGTTTATGCAATAGGCCTTTTTGATACAGCCGCGGGCGATCGGCTACGTTTAACTATAGCTATAGACTTGAACGCCTGCAATTTGTCAGCGATGGATGGCCTCGGAAATCTTAAGAAACATGTTTTGAATCTAATTTAGAGATCTGCACGTCTATAAAAGCTCTTCCGATGTAGCAAGATGTCGAAACCGGATTCGACAAGCCTGTTGAAAACCTAGAATTACTGCATTTAAATACACCTTAAATCCATAAGTACTTTGTAATTTAAAACAATAAAACGATACAAATCTTTATAATTACACCATTAGTGCTTGGTAAATCAACGGAAGTTAATTGTTAGACCTCCGATTATGAATACCTTCTCACCTCCCTCTTAGCCGTGTGAAGATACGAAGAAGCAAGTTTTTGTGTTATCAGATTACTCATTGAATCGAATTGATGTGAGCACAGTACAATCATATGGCGAATACTCCGGTAAAATATACCGCAAGCCATTAAAAGCAAACAGTTCACACAGAACAACGAATAGGGACGATACAGATAAACAATTACTTCTTATGAACGTTTGAATCTGAACTATTAAAATTTTATCAAAGCTCCAAAGTTTTGTGCGAGATATTTTTAAGTAAATTAAAAGACACAATAACCACGGATACTAAGAGCTGCCAAGACTAATCGAGTTTATGCAATCGCAAAGCAACGAAACGTAAATAATCGAGTCCACTCAACTCCGGCCAGGGGTCTGGGACCGAGGTCAAAAGCTTGATATCTCGAATCCCGCTCAAGATCGAGACGCCATGCAATCGATTCGCGGGCAGATAAGATGAGCAAGATGGGCTCGTTTCCCTGCGAGATCGTGACAGGATTGGATAGAAAATAGAAAACAATGGAAAAGTGCCAGTATGAGTTATTTATGGACGCTCTGCGAAAACCTAATGTTATTCATATTTGAGCGTATATTACCGTGCAATTACTTTCTTTGCTCCTGTCTGAGTTAGACATCTTATAATTCTTTATAATGAGTTTACCAATACTGAATAAGAATTCTCTCAAACATTTACATGTAAAGGAAAACGTTCCTTTACCATGATTTATTGGAATAGCAGAACTGGCTAAACTCGTTATTCATAATCTGCAAAATATAGAAGCTCGCGTTGCGACATCATTTAAATGAAATATTGCCTCCTACACTGCTTCATCCAGTTTCAGCTGTAATCGGGTTACCTACATAAGGTCGTAGACTAGGGCTCGGCCAGACACTATAGGAATGTGACAAAGTTTTTATTAGCTTCGCTTGTAACACCAGTTAATTTAAGGAGATACAATCCAAGAAAGAATATCACAGAATATCGTTCTGATTAATCTGTCAATGCAATTATTCTGACTAATGCTCAAAGCTATAGATTAAGTAGAGCTATCGTAAAGCTCTTAGTGGAATACTTAAGACATCTACACAAATTCTTGCATACCCGTCTCCGCAAAGACGCCGCTTGTTCAGCGTAACTTGCTCCTGGATGGGCATTAAGATTGCCATCAAGCGCGCCAGCACTTCATTGTACAGCAAAACATACATATTTTAATGAACCATTCAGATAGTTTCCCGTACTAAAACCGTTGCGTTCAAATTCAATCCTCTGCATTTCCTTGTCCATAATGGCCGGATAATTACCAACGTAGTCTGCGGTTATCTTATGCTAATCAAGATTATAATAACAGTTTGTGGGTTGCTTCTTTGTATACTGAAAATTGCAGGGTTGTTTGGTGTTGCCTTAAGTAGGAAGACATGATATAAACACAGGTATTAGGAACTTCGAAGTGCATCAGAAAAGTGGCTGTCGGCACTTTACCAAACCATCATATATTATGCACCCATTAAACATTGCACTTCGTGTTTCTTTAATATATAGTAATGATAGCAACGTAAGACCAAATTATTAACATGTATGCAGCACTCGTGTAACCAATATCTCACAATAGATATTATATTACTCAAGAGAAAAGCCGGGTCTTAATGCAAACCTAGGTGCCATAATAAGGCTTGGTTATTGAACTTGTTCAAAGAATAGATCGATATCGCCGACACACGTACTTGTAATTTAGTTAGTTATGTTTACAATGCGCTGAATCACTCAATGCTACTCATTCTGATCAACAATTTCGTTGCATTGTGTCTCGCCGTAGAGTGGTAGCGCACTCCATGAAATTAAAATTCGATTTTGTAAGAAATTAATTCTACAGATGTCCTACAATATCATTTATATTAAATTCAATAGGGAGCTGCTCATTGTGATCCCTACTCGTTCATCATTACTAGCTACATTCACTTGGAATAAAGTCAGCTAGGTATAATGAGTTCTGTCAGTTAAATGCTATAAAATTGCGGTTTGATGTTATTTTGGCATTACTCTAATGATAAAAGCCAATAAGGCAGGGGTGGCCTACTTCCAGCAGTTAACTAGTATAGATAGCCTATACTAGTTAACTGCTGATGCAATAGAATCGCCATTTAATAGTTCGATCGTAGGTTGTGGAACGGTCGCACCGCAGTGTCGTTCCGCAATGTAGTGCAAAACTCAAAGAACTAAAGAATTGCACGAGAAGCCATCATTCAAGTAGGCGCCACAACTCATGACTTGAACTTGGAATCGTAGTGCAAAAAGTCACAATAGCGTCAAAGCCTTCTGTTGTCGGTCAGCGGGCGCGTGCCAGGCTAACCGTTGTAGTACCTACAAATTGAATCTTTTGTAGGTCCGATATTATCGATGTTTCGATTCAGATAAAGGTAGCCATTTCTGTCCCACTGGGATCAAATAACCTTTTTGTAGACATGATTGATATTAATATCAATAGCAATAAGCCAAAAAACTACAATGTAGAGCAATATTGATAACTGCAAAATATACTACGTACCTACATGTCCCGTAGTTTGTATTTTTATTGTTACTCTGCGGGTTATAGGGGAATTTTGTGCATGTGCATTCAGGTATCGGTAATTAAGAATGTAGGCTGCATTTCCCTTGGAAACAACATCAAGTAAATTGAAGGTTGAGTTAATCATAATTTTCTAATGAGCACCGCGATCAACCAATCCATTTTCTAAGTAAACTAATCAACGGGACCCGCTGGCAACTATGCGGCGTTTAATCAAAGTTATTCCTGCGGTTGGCAGCACGCTATTAATACTTGCATACACGGTATCTTTGATCGGTACAGCCAAATCGAATATCGTTGAATAAATATTTAGTGAATTAAAGCTTTCAAAACCAAAATTTGAACTTTGGCGAGTTACTCCGACAATATGTACTATTTTAGTATAATATTCCTTTCCATCCATCAATATTCCTTTGACATTGAAACCGCTTCGTCTAGGACTCTTAAAACGAGTGTAGCAATGTTGTAAAACTAACCCCAACTTTCAGCAGGTTCATACGAAAATTATGCAAAAACCTAGACTTGTGATCGAAGAACAGGAGAAAGTATGTTCCAAAAACCACTTTAAATATATAATAATAGAACCCCATGTAAGGAAATAAAGTACTTTGAGTTATGGTATGACTGTCTTAAGTTATGAGTCTCTTGTTTCTTATGATACTAGCTTGTTCCATAAAATAGTTACATATTTTCCTATTACTTACGCATAGGACGAGGTATCAGATCGTGTAGCAAGATATTCAGTTCCGATGGTATTAATAACGTAACCAGTAGAATAACGGCCTTGGCCGGCCTTGCCGTCGGCGTGTGTTAGGTCAGTGACTCTACATCGCGAACCCATAACAAATTCATTAAAACTAGATTTTTCGGCCCAGGGGTTTTTTTACCCTTATGCATTGACATCAAAATTAACATAAACATTACAATTTGCATGTCAAAGTCCCGTGTTATTTTAGACTAGATTGGACGTCGCGGAATATTGCAAAAACAACTTCAAATACTCGTAGAATGCACAAATTGCAGAATCAACTAATCAAATTATTATGGCAGGGACTTAATGGGTAGCCTACCCCGTTCCCAGTTAATAGGTAAACGACTTCTTTGCAGGCATTAGATATCTAGTGCCCGGGTAACGGCATAGCATGGCATCTCGTGATTACAGAGGGAACCCTATCGGACAGAACCGTTACATCCTTTTGCGGACACTTCCGACCACGAGGCAAGGCTAGACCTGTTTATAATCACCTGACTTTTAAAATCTGTCCTTCATGGCTTGACGTTTATTGCAGCCTGTTAAATGATAGCTGATATGTCGACGCCCTATCCCGTTTGAACCACAAGAATCTTAACATTAAATCGATATATGAAGACGCGCATTTCCTTTCTCACGTTAACCTATGCGTGTGCCCATGTTAGGTACTGTGCTAATAAAGATAATATTATAAAGGAAATAGACGCCCATCTATTTACTCGTTTATTTTATAGCATATTTTATATGAAGTATGAAACTATAGTGGAAAGCACAAGGCGACAAAAGGTAAATTTTGTTTTTTATTAGAAAGAGTCTCATTCATCGCGGTCACATCCAATCTGTAGCCTAATCTAGCGGCAAGTAATGAACAAAGTCACCAAAAAACTGAATCAGCCACAGTACAACTTTTTTAGGTAAAAGATACAAAAAGAAGTACAAAAACTTGGATGCGAGGCCTACTTAGAAATGTAGGTAAACTTTCGAAGAGAACAACTCTGTAAAGACAGTAATAATTTTGTAAGTTAATTTTGTGCACTTTTTTCTATTGGTTTCCTCTTTTAATAATAGAAAGTAATTCATCGAAATCAACGAGAAATTAAAACAATGATTAAGAATTGATTGGTTGATTAGGTTGCTATTGGTGCCTTACTAATGAAGATTGAAGTTAGAGAGTTTAATCCTGTAGTAAAGTCACGTATCCTGCTGTCTATACTATTAATTAAAGGTGTTGAAGCAAGCCTAGCTACTCAATAAATCAAAGCGCATAAAAACCATGTTAGTATCTAAGTACCAAAAAGTGATACAATAAAAAGCATAACGCATATCGATTAGCAAATCGTCCTGAGCGTGGGAATTGTCTATGATTTCTTACAATTCGTTGAAGCGTTGCAAATATGCTAGGCGATGATGGTGCAGTGAGTCAACGACACCGAACGAAATGAAACAACGACTCTACGTGAGCATCGAATTCACGGAGTTTTACTTCAGTCATGGAAAGTTTGCTTTGATTGAAAACATAGAAACGATCAATTTGATAGAATAATAATTTATAAAAAATATTAAAATCGAAACGAGCTACAAAGATCCACGAAACGCCGATATGCTGTGTCCCTTTATTGTGTTTTACCAAATGACTGTTTATTTTGGTAAGATGAAGGCAATCTCCCACGTAAAAACAAAATACGAGTTCCCTTCTAGTCTCGCATTGTAAAGCTAATGACAAAGCTCAATAATGTCGCTGCCGTGATGCCGTGAGCCATAAATCATGTTTGAACGTCTAAATAAATAGCTATCTTTCGCTCATGATCCTTCGGGGTATCATTACAGTAATAGGTTAGGCATTATAGAGTAAATTATGACAGACAGATGAAATCGATGCGAAGACTAGCGGATTATAAACCTAACCTTGTCGTCGAGAGGTAAACTTGTTCGTTTTTAATTAATGGAAATTGCAGGGCTCTACATATCTATCTTAACAGCTCTACGTCTAGATTTTAAATTAAATTTAAACCTAAGTCATTTATTATTGCATCGTGTGGGAGCTTATTAGCCTATTGATAAATTGAAGACATCGTCCTAACAAGTTTTAATATGCTTAAAGCTACCAGTCATATTTAATCATAGGAAGCGGAATCGCGTCTTTGTGGTACTATAATGTTGCCATTTAAATAAATAACGGGCCGACCACGTACAAAATTTACGCATCTATTTAAAAAAGATTAACTGTAGGACTATGAAATTTCCACAGACGTTCATTATGGTTTGGGCTCGGGAAAGTTCCATGTTTCCAAATTGCGAAGGCATGTCACTAGTTTAGGAATTCGGTGGGCGAATCCAACTCTCTTTTGTTCAATTTCGACGGTCAACGTCCTAAATCGCCAGTTTACGTCACCTTATTATCGCCGGGCCGCGGTGGGGCAATGGTCGCGAATGTGTCCAGACGCTGGCACTATGCTAACGAATTAGGAACGGTTCACTACCTTGACTCATTCCAATAACGTTCACCTCTATTCAGCTACTGGCATTGTATTCTATTCAAAACTTTCTATTGTTTCCGTTTTGGAGGGTTTTAAATCTTTTTACAGATGTATTTCCCACTCTCTGCAATTAGAGCGTGTCCGAAACCACTTAAATTAGAGGCATGATTGTAGGCTACCATATGGCTAGAGTTAAAATTGCACTGTACTGGTTAGTCAATCCACCCACGATCGTATGTCTCCAACCGTTATCAAGACGTTCAAACAGCGTGCAATTCCGAGTATTAGACAAAGCTGTGCAGCATATCGAGTGCGTGTGAAAACCTAGAGTGCCCCAAGCGGTGAGCTTTGCGCTGTTACTGTAATTGCAGGGGATTCTAGATAGACCGTATTTAGAATCAAGCAGTAGTTGCATTTTGCTGCAATTTCGTATCGATTATTATGATACGTGCACGCACATCTAAATAATCAGCGGTTCAGTTGTAAAGCTGTATACCCTCGATTCATAGATTAGTGAGTGGTTATTAGCTATCTCTGTAATTTAGTTTGAATAGGAATGCTATTGTGCCACTGGCTTGGAAGAAACGTGCACTTATTGTGTTTTTATTTGTTTTAGAGCCAGCGAACAATCCGTCCGGTGAGCTGCCTGTTACGATCGATCACCAGATGGATCCGAACCCGTCTAGTAATCTCACTAGAAACGACGCAAATTGCGACAAGACCGGCACTTGTTACGATGGTAATTGACATATTTCAACCTTTTATTTTATTCTCTTGGATGGACAATCTTTATTTAGAACCATGTTTTTTGTTCAGTCGCCGTCCTTTGTAAAGACACTCGGATAGCGGTTCAGGTCCGCACCAATAAGCCTTTCAACGGACGTATCTACGCATTGGGTCGTTCCGAGACCTGCAACAACGACGTTAACAACAGCAATTTCTTCCGTTTGGACCTTACCATGGGCGGGCAGGACTGCAACACTCAGAGCGTTGTAAGTATCTTATAATTACTCAAATTCATTCAATTTACTGAGTAATCTAAAACCAAATCATGTGTCTGGCTGTCTTTTTTCAGACTGGTGTCTACTCCAACACCGTTGTCCTCCAACACCACAGCGTTGTGATGACCAAAGCCGACAAGATCTACAAAGTCAAGTGCACATACGACATGAGCTCAAAGAACATCACCTTTGGAATGGTACCCATCAGGTTAGTAGGACAGGATTAGAATTTAAATCATTGCGATAAGGAATACGTGCACAGTCTGCCATTCAAGAAGACTGACACACACAACATTTACCGTATAATTTATTCTCGTTTGCAAAGAACCGAGACGTTACGTGATATGGTTTCAGTAGATGAAAAACGGAGCTATTTGATTTGACACGCGTCCGTGGCTCCTTAGTGAAGAGACGATTTGGAATTTAAATCCACCTCATATCGAACTTACATTAAAAACTCAGTTCATAAACGTAGCTAGAAACTTGTTTCACGTGAGAATAATTTATGATACTCTGATAATGATCATTTGATCGCGATGAAAATTAATCGGTCTGATATTCATCGGCGTTTACGATTCAAAGACGAGCTACTATAATAGGTAATATTTCACTTATGGACATATAAATGAATGAGCCGCCTACAACCAGTTGAATTAAATAACACAACCAACAAACTTAACAGGAGCTAGGTATACTTAAATGTAATAGTTGAAGATATCACATTTGAAATAAGATTTAAGAAATGCAATGCACAAAGCCGAAGCACTAAGAATAAAATGCAACATTCAATTTACAGGGATCCGGACATGATTTCCATCACGGCTGCCCCAGAGGCGCCCGCTCCTCGCATCCGCATCCTGGACGCTCGCCAACGAGAGGTCGAAACTGTCCGCATTGGAGATCGCCTTACTTTCCGTATCGAGATACCCGAAGACAGTAAGGCGTTTTATACTATCGAAGTTGAAGATAGCGTATGGTGAAACGTATTTGCGTCCATTGCAACGATTTTAATATCAGTAGTAGATTATATATCAGCAATAAGGTACTACTGCTTCTAGAGCTATCTATGATTTGGGTAATCCCTGCCTTGACGCAAATATGACACCACGCACAAATGGTACGAGAGTACTGTAAGGCACAATGTTACAACCGCTTTTGTACATACTTTTTATCGTTTCTTTCGCACAATGATCTACGTCCGTTTTAAAAGACGATGTTGTTTCAGCGCCGTACGGCATCTTTGCACGCAGCTGCGTCGCTATGGCGAAGGACTCCAAGACTACTGTCAACATCACAGACGAACATGGGTAAGAGCGAACTACCATTTCAAATAGTTACCTGCTAAATGTTGTTAGGGTTTGTATTTACAAAAGATAAATAATTTACAGATGTCCAGTGGACCCATCGATCTTCCCAGCATTCGTGCCAGACGGCAACGCTCTTCAGTCAGTGTATGAAGCCTTCAGATTCACGGAATCTTACGGAGTTATCTTCCAATGCAACGTCAAATACTGTCTTGGACCTTGTGAACCGGTGAGTAATTCAATTCGACTTTCCATAGTAACAGATGAGTAATCGTGTAAAATGGCCGTGCTTCTAAACTGATACTGGAAAACCCAGTTTCAATACAGCATTGTTTCACACAAGACATTCATGTATTAGAGACAAAACATTTAAATTAGGCTCATTGTCGTAGTATATCTTGGTAGATTTTGTAATGTAGTTTTAAATGTGAATAACTTTATGTTCCAGGCGGTGTGCGAATGGGAAAGCGAGAGCGTCGAATCCTGGGGCAGAAGGAAGCGTTCCCTGTCTCATGAGACAGAAAGCTCTCAGGAGGAAGATATGAACATCTCTCAAGAGATCCTTGTTTTAGATTTCGGTGATGAGAGACAGAGCACTGACTTCTTACGTTCCGACAAGCCTGGCGGCAGCGCATCTGAAACCAACTTTGGGGGTAAGATTTTTGCTATTTGGGAGCAAGATAACGATATAACGTAGAATCCTTGTTCGTTTCCAACTTCTGCGATCCGGCTTTTCCCTTAGCTTAGATCACTTTGATGTGATGACATCGACAAGACTCTACAAGCTATCTGTTAAATATAAACTGTTTGCATTTATCAAGATGACGCTAATCTAAACAATCTAGCTAGGTATTTACATGCGTAATCTAATGTTGTTCTTTTCCTTTTTTTTCAGAGAAAACAGTGACGATCGTGGAGCCGTGCCCAAGCAAAGCCTCGGTCTTACTTCTCGGAGTGGCGTGTGCACTTCTAGTGATCCTCTACATTGCGACCATTTTCTGCTACTACATGAGGAAATGGCTGGCGCCTCCCAAGCATTGTTAGAGTTCCATACAAAATCAACCAGATCGAGAGTAATATCCTCTCCATACAACATTATTACACGTAGTTCGTTGGAACTTGTGATACAAACGACTGATGACCAACAAATACAGAAGTCCGTCCATTTTTAGTGTAAATCAAAACGTGGTGTGCCTAATCAGGAATTCTTTCATTCAAATTGTAACCACCGCGTGTTTTGCATTTATTTTAGACGTAATTTATTGCATTTAAAAGCATTTACTAATTGATAAGCTAAGCGTAATTTTAGTTAGATAAGGATTATGATAACAGAGAATCTTGGTATTATAAAGGGTCCTTAAGTGTTACATACATCATAGGAGAGCTTATAAAACAAGGTTTTTGAATGTCTTTTATGGATGTTCTGAATGCTCATTATGCTGTAGCATAACTTTCGGCGGTTTTTAAACTCCTAACAATGGCATTTTATTTAACATTAATTTACAGGCAATGCATTTATTATTCATTAAGATACTAGACCAGTTTTGTACAATTTTTGAGTACTTTATACATAAGAAATTATAAAAATACTTGGAATAGTCCCTGGAAAATGTGTTCAAGGAGTTATTTTAGTGGCATAAGATTTTAGGGATTATTCTGATTTAATAGATTGGTATTTTAGAATATTAGCAAACTCCATTTATACATTTAAGAAAAGTAGGTAATTAGTATATTCTGTCATAGATTTTTTACTTTTTCTTCTAAATCTATATAAATCTGGAGAAGTAAAATATTTGTTGTAAATACTTTAGATCTTATTTTTTTACAATAAAATAAAACTCATCTGTGAACTTTCAGTTGGGTTTTGCTGAAACAAATTATTAATAAAATATGTACCAGAAGTGCAAATATTTTGTTACTCTTAACCCAACTTGAGATTTCTTCTTTATTTATTTGGATTAGTGTAACTTAATATTTATTTTTCAATAACAAATAAAATAAAATTGTACAAATTTTTCACTGTTTATTTTTTTTAACACAACAGATTTAAATAATTTTTTTAATAGACTTTTTACATGATTGTTTTTTTCTATAGTTTCATTGAAACATTAATAAACAATTTGTTAAAGATAAACATGAAATTACTAAAATATTTAGGCCTATTGCACTTTTGACAGAATTGTAGAGTATATACTACTCAATATTTCCTCTTGGAGCATTGGATCAATGTCCTCATTAGTCTTACAGCTGAATACTTTGTTAAAATGCTTAAGAAACATGGGTATTATCTTTTCTGTATCTATATTGATCCCAGTTTCTCGAGATAAAGAAGTTACACCCTTATCATCAATGCCGCAGGGGTCAATATGGTCAAACCAGGATAGGTCATTGTCACAGTTCAGGGCTAGTCCATGAGTTGTTACATACCTAGATGCATGAATTCCTATTGCAGCTATTTTGCTTTCATCTACCCATACACCTGTATGGGGAGACCTGTTTGCCTTTATCCCTGGAACAGGAGAGAAAGAAATTTGAAGGCATAGGGATGATATACAAATAAATAATGTTGAACAATCTACACAGCATCAACTAGCCACTAAGTAAGCAGAGCTTGAGATATGATGTAGGTACCTACTACAGATAGGTACAACATAACATATTAGCGAGAAAGGTAAATGTTGCTTACCTAATTCATCACAAAGATTGATGACTGTCTCCTCTAAGCTGTTGACATACCATTTTACACTGGTTTTGAAATTTTTCAAATTAATGATGGGATACACCACCAACTGTCCTGGGCCGTGGAAGGTGATGAGGCCTCCGCGGTTTGTTTTCTTAAACTCTGCACCAAGACTCCGGAGTCTAAGAATCTCTGCTGTTGGTGAACTATCTCTTATCCCTGAAATAAATAGTTATCCACATAAAAAAAGTTATGCAAGATGCTGAAAATACCACAAAAGTTTTAAAACTGGAGTAAGGCACCTATAATAAGCGATATCGGACTGAATGAGAGAATTTTCTCCACTCGGTAGGTAGAACTACTTTGGTAAAGTTAGTTACCATCCTACTAATATTTATAAATAGGCTAAATAGCTACACAACTGCCTAGTAGGTACCAGAACACAATTTTTTATAATATAAACAATCAGTTCTTGGCCAATAAGGTTTCTTACCAACTGTGTATACCGGCTTATGTTCGGCTAGTAACAATGTATCATATATTTTAGAATCATGGCCCTTCTTCAAGGCATCCAGGTGCTTTCTGGCTAAAGCCACTTGGATCTTCAGTGCTGTATCATAACTGGTCAATCCAAGGTTCCAGATTTTAACCATATTTATCAGATAATTGCTAGGGTTTTTTGTAGCTGTAAAAGGTACGTTTTCCTATATTTTTTTGTATTTTTTTTTCAATATTTTTGTATAAAAGCAGCACGAACGAAATTATCCAAAAAACAAACAAGCAGAACAAAACAATTGAATTGTTTTTGACACTTTTGATGTACAGCAATAGTGATAGACTGACAGTTGACATTACCCATAATAGTTTGGTTTTCTTTCCAGCCAAGATCATCAAAGTAAAAAAGCCGTAGGTATTGCATTCAACACGCCGCCGCAGACACACTCAAAGAGAGAATGCATGCTAATATGAACCAAACATAAGACACCAAATCTTTAAAAAAATATTGATTTATATAAAGCTCTTTACGCTTATGACGTTAGCTATGTTGCCATTTTAGCGTCAGCGACACCTATTGGCGTTTTTAAAAACAAAATTTGTTCCACTAAATGGTTTGCCGCCGCTTCTTATTATTTTCCTGAGGATAGGTAACTCATTCTGCTACTCGACGCTAGATGTCACTGTATACCCTATTTTTCCGTGTATAATTTCCGGTATCTAGAGCTTACACCTACTCTACTATCAGGGAAGGACGGACGGAGGTAAATTTTCATCTTTCAGTCAGTTCAGTTTTCGATGTTCCCTGACTGGCAGGGTGGCGTTTAGTTCGTTACGTAAACGTTTTGTTATAATATAAACACTGTTCAAAAGAGGCAAGGTATGTTTAGTTTGAACAGTTTGTTATCTAGAGACTGGTTGCGTAGAGCTTTTTCGGGACATTGCCTCGTGTTTACTTTGCAAAATATTTGCAAAGTTCTCACAGTTTAATGCAAAATAGCTCTTATGACCTTGCCGTCAAAGCTGTTGTATGTCGTGTTTGAACAAAGTGTTTATAAAAACAGAAATGTGGTGTTCCAGCAAACAATGACAACTGGGGTAAGCTGATTACATTCTAGGTTTCAAACTAGATAGGTATTGTCGAAAATAGTTTCGTAGCTACTTGTAGGAATGCTACCCACCGTTTTCCCGATACACCTTAATAAAAGCCGGTAACATTTATACTTAGGTACTCTGTATGAGTGAGTCTATAGAAAACTTGTAAAGTTATTCTCGTCAATTAGGTAGGTATCATCATCTTCATCAATAGCCTCTAAATCTTCGAAAAAAGGAGGGTTTGTTAGGGTAATGTTCGTTTTTTGGCACATTATGAAGACGTCTTGTAAAGGTATGTAGGTATTCTAGATAGGTAGGTGTAAGAATATTACAAGCAGGTACTCACATGATATTTAGATATTTTAGTGCTTATTTATATGTTGACTTACATTTATTTGGTACTATAGGTACCTACTATTGTTATTATAGTGCGTAAGCCCTTGCACTCGGGGTAATCTCTAAGAAATTAAATCACGGGTTCAAATCCCGCCGAAATCGAAAATTTTTGGGACGTCGCGGATTCGAGTCTCGACAAGATCGAACATTTATGGGATATTTTTTAATTTCTTATTTGCTAGGTAATAAAAGGAACAGTACAGACTTTGTACTTATTATTTTCAGTAAGAAGCTTTTGTAGACTAAATGTTATTTGTGCAACCGTTTCTGATCTGATGTGAGTGGGTACGGACTTACGGATCTAAGAATGATTGATGAGACATAATGTGATATAGATAGGTATATGAGCTGTATGTTGGATATGATATGAGGTGAGTAATATATGTATAAGAGATGGATTTCGTTTTTTGTAAGCTATACTGCTTTCTTATATTCTTAGACCACTCCCTTCTTGGTATATTCTAGGTGTCATATCAAACTTATTAGACAGGATAGGTACCTACATGGTAGGTTTCTAGGTATGATTTGTGCCTGGCTACGTTTCCGTGTTATTAGCGTACACATAAACGAATTCACGTTTGTGGTAATGCCTAATAAAAACAGCATAAATAGAGATTAATTAGTGTAAAAATAAAATAAATAGTGGCTTTTTGGTTTAACAAATAATGTACATATATTATTATCGTACGCTATATAGCATAACGATTAGCGTACACTTATGTGTACGCTAGCGTATGGTTATCCATAGGTACTCGACGACGGCTTTTACTATAGCAACGAAAATGACAGATCCAAAACACGTATACGACATAAATAGCAAACATGTATCATTAATTATGAACGAACGAACCAAAAAAGTGGTTATAGCATTTGATTCGGTTTAAGAAAGTTTCGAAAACCTGCAACTGTTAATAGAATTACGATGCTGCCTGTACCTTTGATTTTTATTTGTTTTTAAGTGTCCTCTATCCAAACATATAACTACATTGCAACTAATTATGTGCCGCGATTTAAAAAAAAACAGCGCGGTAGCCAAAATAAGCGCCAAAATCGTCACCCCTTTGACAGTAACCTGGCCAAGCTCGAAAGTGCCAGCCCTAGTAAAGACAAGGTCAACAGCCTGCATGTGTTTGTGTTAAAAACCACGAGCAACGTAAACAGAGCACCATAATAGGTGTAGGTGAGGAAACCGAATGTTTCCTGTACTATTTATAGAGCTGTACCCCCATGTTGGTACAGTGGTCTAGAAAAATCACTGAACAGGGCATAAAAAAGTTAAATGTTTTATTGGGTCTACATAAATGTCTAAGTTCTCACTTTTAGATTTACGTACCTTCGAGTACCTATACTAGTGGTGTAGTGAGTATCTCTTATTCTATTTTCGGTACTCTCCGTTTTAGGTACAGTCAAAGCTCCTTATTCGCGATTTCGATATTTGCGGGTTAAAAAATTACGCCTCGTTTCCTGTAGGTATTCGCGGAGAAATATTTCGGTCTGTACATTGCATCGAAATCGAATCGCATGACGAAGATTTAACCGTAACCGACTCGCATTCCATTGATGAAGAGCTTTCCAATAGCACTGAAAAGGCGTCCTTAAACCTGAAATCCCTTAGGTGTACGCATAGCAAATGAGTATGTAGGACAAAATGATCTCAGTCGGTTTGATCGACTAACCTTACCAACGATTAGGATCTCTATTTTTTTCGTCGACTCTACCTTCGTATAAAGTAGCGAAATATTTGTGATTAGATAGGTATTACGACAAGATGACCTCAGTCAAAAATTTGTTGTCGTTATCTACGAAAATTATGCCTATTTTTTTGTTTTTATTTGTGTCAAGTTTTATACATAAGAACCATAAAACTAGAAAATAAAATTACTGTACGCAGATGACCGAACCCCAAAATGCTCTTAATTTTATTTAAAATAATAATAAACCGCCCCACTCAGGTCATAACTTTTGAAAAACAACTGAAAATATAAATTCCTGAAAGTTTTTACGAGTGAATTCGGGAGCGTTGCCATGGCAACCGCGCCGTAGGCTTGCAGCGTGATGCGAATGTCAAACAAGGGATCGATGCTGAGGTGCTGTGGCATCCAGTGAGGAATAGTACCTCCCTACGCAGCATTTGCTAGAGTGCGTCTTATCCCAGACTTTGGCATGTAACGCAAAATAATACTAGAATCCGAGAACTTTTGTAATTACATAAATGAAGTATGTTTTTGAAGTTCATATTACGTTCGTAGTTTGCCTCAAATTAGTGCATGATTTGTGACGGGTCCTGATTTTCTTCTGAACTTCTTTTTTTTATCTTCGACTATACAAAATATACTTTTGGGGGTTTTCCTTGAATCTCTCAAAAAAACATAGGTACACCACTCTATTGTTGGCACATAATAACTTTATAGTTGTAGGTTTGTAGTATTAAGAAGAAACTACGTTCTGATAGAATAGCTCTCAATAAGGTAAATAAGTGTACAAACTACTGTACACGTCAGTATTATTTTTTTCTATAATATGCTATATTGACTGCTGGGAACTGCAATATTGCGGTCTCTTTGAATAACCCATTGCCAATGCCCATGCCTGTGCAATGCAATAACGATAAAGGTTTGCATGAGCCAGCACTTAAGATAATTTGTGTCTGTTAGGGAGATAGTTCTAGCGCATTAGCTTTTAGTTACTTTATCTTAGCTGTTGTAGGTATTCTGAGAATGCATGTTTCAGCAAGTTCCTCTCTCTATATGAATTGTGTACGAGTATAATAAGGTTTGAACGTTGTACTTATAATAATAAACAAATAATGTTGGACAATAGACACAGCATCATCTAGTCCGAATCTAAGCAGAGCTTGTGTTATGGGTATTAGATGGCTAATATACTTGTATACAATAATATTATATTGATACTAACTATTACCAAGGTTGGTAATAGAGTTGGTGCGTACATTATTGTCCCTATAAACTCGATGCCTAGGTAGCTTTCTGAGGATATACTTGTTGGTTTTCCTTCTCCCAAAAGTATCCCCACTTTCACAAGAGTTCGGTTACTTCGCAGACTGTCACACCCAAATTATATCACAATTTTGGAAAAACTAAAAGCGTGAAACTGTTCGTCTCAGAAGTGAGTGCAAATTATTAAATACAGGCGCCAGATGTCGGCCTGAAGTGGCTGAAACTTCGGCTCTCATGAATAATTAAAAGCGGCTCTGGAGGCGATAACTCAGCCGCTGTCACTGAACAACACTTTTGTGACTGACCCTACCACGAAAACATGGAATAAATAAGCTTATTTTATTGCCGGGATCACATTTTATGCCTATAGGTTTTGGATTAGGTTTGCGCGATCCCTTTTTGATTGGTATTTTCGGAAAAACCATGCATAATTTTGGGTTATGTTGTTTGTTGTAATTTTAAGCATAACAATATATAAATTCGAAGATTTTTAATAAGTTTCTACTTAGGTTTTACTAAAGATAAACGGCAAACTGACTTTTTAAAAAATGTTTTTAATTTTTTTGCATTTTTCTTGCTATTACAAAACGAATCCATATAGCATCTTAGATTAGTAAGAGATCTACTAAACGTCATATTTAAGCATTTATTTTGTATTAGAGCTTTAGGCAAGTTTACTACATAGTAGGTCTGATTCAAAGTATAACTCTAAACCTATATTATAATGTTTACAACCGCATTGTCGCAAGCATCTGTATGCTGACACGCCCATTTCCACCAAACTCGTGCTTTCAGCAGCTCCAAGCACACATTTCGACATTCCTGAAGTTCATAATGAGAGTGTCATGTCGTGTCTGTACTCTGTACAACTTCATGGCACGTGGTAGAACCCCGGAGAGTGTTTTTATGGCTTAATTAGTTACATCTCGCAGTGGAGGTAGAGTGGTATGCGGAAATACGCCTTTTATTGCCGTAGACGAAATTAAGTTAACAAGAGAACGTGGAAAAATATGCTTTGTTTTGGAGGAGCGAATATTTCGTCCGGCTTAAAATAACTGCTCCCTTCGTAAGACTCATAAAGCTGTAAAAATTTAATGTTTTAGGAAGTAAGCAGGTGGTTAATGAGGACAAAGCACATAATTATATTTTTTCTTTTGTGTGTAGATGCGGCTGCAGCTCTCAAGTCTCCGGTGAGATGAGCTCAGTGACTACCAGCCGCTATTCCTACGATGAGACCATACAGGTTAGTATACTGATCTAGTTCCTAAAGTGTGACCAATAATTACAAAACTAAGACGTGACTTATAAGAACTAAATTTACGCGTGACTGAAACAAATTTAATGATTTTTGCCTTATAACCAATTAGCAAACTTTTTGCTGTGACGAATTGTTGCCTAAATCCTGTAGAGTGCCCGTCATCAAGTCATTCCTAACAAATAAAAAGCAAAAACTTCTAGCCATAATCATAATTCACGGGAAAAGTAGGTCACTATTTATTACTGGAAGTGTCTTACCTCAGACACATACCCTTAGGTTAAAAGGCACTAATCGCTAGTAAAGTGCCTCCCTTTGACCCGACAATAACGTACAGAGCAATATTCCCGTTTAAGCCTCGAACCCTGTACCACATTAATAAAGGTAAGAACAGTGTCGGCTAATGTGTCGTTATGGCCCTCCTGAAAAACTTCTTCAATAAGTAACAACTGAAAAACAACTTTCCCTTCATACGATTGCGAGTCTAAATTGAGTGGCGTTGTTCCTGAAATCGCATTTACGGGTAACACGAAGGGCCTGCAGTTTTAGCACTTGAGCGGTACATTTCAAAACAGAGTTTATCTCCGTACACTTAAGTTCACATTAGTTTGGATGGTGTGGTTGGCTCTTCTGTGGCGATGAAACTACTTGGCTGGGACGAAGTGCTGAGAGTAGGAAATATTTGCAGTGTTGTGAATTTAGCTTGGAGTTTACAGGCTCATTAATGCAATCCAGGTGCAAGACCTAATCTAGCAGCCTTTGACTGCGCGCAGTGATGAAGGAGCATGTGGTCTCTACATTTACATTGCTATTGTTCTCTAGCTAAATTTATCAAGCAAGCAAGCATCATTATCCATCTTGGTTGATGTCTGATATCACACTAATATTATAAGATGGATGGATGTATGAATGGATGTTTGTTATCTCTTCACGCCAAAACTAGACCCGAAAAGGAGAAGTAAAAAAAAAAAATAGTAAAAAAAAAAAAAATACCACGCCTTTATAAATAAACCGAACTAAAAAGTAGAAAATATTTTTTTAAATTATGGATAAGAGTGATAAATAAAAGAAATTATATGTAAAAAGGCGTGGGGTGCTTTCTGAAAATATTTCTTATCAAATTATTGTATTGTCATCGGTTATTAATAGGTTTACTAAGTTTAAATGAAATCTGACCGTTCAAAGTGGGTCAAAATCGAGTCCAAAGAAGTCGGTTACAAACAAACAAACGTACATACAGGTGAAGCTAATAAAAGCGTGGTAAAAAAGCCTGGAATCAGTCAATCAATCTGCTTTCATACACTCTGTGGTCTCAAAACCATCCCATGAAAAATCAAACCAGCATCTTAATGAACCACTTTATTAAAAACCCTGACATATTTATAACACGAATAGCAATGAGATTATCCCAAAAAAAGTTTTATAACTGTCGTTTACCATCTTAAGTGTTCGGATTTAATTCGGCCCCTTATCTTGCGGAGCCTTTATTCTGCCCCCCCGGCGGGCACATTTATCAGGAAAGACCCACATTGCCTCGACATCTGCCTGAAATGCTACGCTTACGTCTACCTGTACTGCGAAGAAGCTGGGCTTGCAATTTTATTTTCAGATATTACACCACGAAAAAAACTACAAAAAGTGTAGGTAGTTATGAACTCGTGTTTCATGAATATGTTTTGTTGGTTTTTAATATAATCTATATCTATACTAATATTATAAAGAGGAAAGGTTTGATTTTTTGTTTGTTTGTAATTAATAGGCTCCGAAACTACTGGAAAAAAATTATTTCACCTTTGGGAAGCTACACTATCCCCGGTAAACATAGGCTATGTTATATTTTCAAAAAAGTTAGGGATCCTTACTAAAACCTTGCGAAGCCGCCGGAAAGGTCCGCTAGTTTAATAATAAATGACGTATTAATTCAAACTCTTACCTCTGTATTGTGAAACTCTTGAGCATGCATAATATAAATAGGTAAAAATTTATTTCTACTATCTAATACATCATTTGTTAACAACAATAAGTACACAGTGAATAATGGACTTACCTACCTAAATTTACATTTACTCGAAAAGATATGTTTTAGCTTAATTAACTTTACCCGAAAACTGATGTTAGCTCTTATTCGCAGTGCGTGTCTTTAGATTTGTTTCAGTAGGTATTGTACGTACCTACTGTGAGAAAGTAAGGAGCACCATCTTGCGCTTATCGTTTTTCGATTCTGCTTGTGTTTTGAAGATACAATTGTTTTTTATGAATCAAAATGTAATTTATACATTGGGATACCTACTCGTTCGACTGCAGTACACTTACACTACAAATATCTTTCTTATACGTAAATATTTACGAATTTTGCAACAAGTAGATACGTAGTAGGTATTATCAGAATACATAAAATGGCCATTTGACAAAACCTTCTGGCGTTGTTTCATGCTGGTTTAAAAAAAATAATAACCAAAAACGAAAAAAAAAAAAAAAATATCTTGATTAAATTTCAAGTCTCAAATTATCAACCCGGCTAGGGTATAGCAGGATCCGTAATAAGTAATTAAGTTCTAAGCGGTGAAGGTGACTAAGGATAGGTAGATATTGTTCAAAAATTAGCTTTGTAAGCTAAAATATCTCATCGCATATAAACATTTATACTCCTGCGAATGGTGTCGTATCGAACGTTTTATTTCCGAAATAGGCAAAGCTATCTAGGTCATCTCAACCATTCCTATTTCCAGCTTTGCAATAGGCGGAGTGGTCAGCGATATGTGTGCTTTTAGCCGCAGGACGTCGTTTCCCCATTCGATTGCCCTATCGCGACGATATATTGTGATTTCCCTATCTATATTGCCGGAAATTGGCTTACTGAATTTGATTAACGTAGTGTTTCCGAAAGGGTTGGGTTGAGGCCCACAATGTGGTCCACAGCGCGTTTGGAGGCGCGGGGCATAAAATCGAATTTTCCGGTCTTATGGAGCCGCATACCTTTGTACCTTTGTCGAGTTTTTCAGAGCGTGTCGTATACACAAACTTTAGCAATTTCCCCCCAAGCTCGCTAGTTCGAGGATTTTGTAGCGCTTTGTGTTTTTATAACGTTTACACTGAATTTACTTTCGAACTCTTAAGTAGGTGTGTTAAAGCCCTTGTGATACGCCCGCGTTTGGTAAATTCCGGGTTTTTATGAAAAAGGGTCGTTGGGTATATTTTTATGATGCCCATTTTACAAGGTCGATAGCAACGGGCTGTGTGGAGGTTTGGTGATCCCGACGCTTTCATATTATATTATGCTATCGAACACCGGTTTTATTAAAGTTCTCCTATATTAGGGTTTTGTATGAATGAATTGAGGTCATCGTACCCCCAAAAAAATGTTGCCAGAGTTTCTTATCAAAATGGCGACTTCTGATAATGTCACAGAGTCATTTCTCTTTGTCATCCCTCGGGACTATGCTGAACTCCCGGGTAGGGAGCTGACACAAGTTTCACGACACTTGCAATATGGAATAGACATTGGACACTCCAAATAGGATTTTGGTAACAGTAATTTTAATAAGTAGACTGTAGGATGCTTAATGCGTTTTTTAAGTCTTTTTTATTCAGTATTTCAAGTATTTTATTAAGTAGGTATGTCTATGTCGCCACTGGATCTTAGAATCACTCTGTAGAATGAGGAATGACGCGGATTACAAAATGAACGCTTGTTGGGAAAATCTATTTCATTACATTCGACGAGATGGCTAGGCCATGCTGTTGAACGTTGATCTCAAAAAATCAGCATAGGCATTTATCTGAAATGCGTTGTTTTGTGATCCTTTCAACCTAAACCATTCTACAAATGGGCTGATTCTACGGTCCGGCGGCGAAATCTATATTGGTAGCCCTATAATCTTACAAGAGAACGAAAAGACGCAACTTTTCCGTTTTACCGTTTCTGAGGACTCATTAACATTAGCATAGAAAACCAGTAACCCACTTTCCTATAATCGAAGTAAACAGGGCTAAGTTCCTACGAGTTTCAGAGTCTATTGAAAAAGCGGCGTTGTGAATTCAGCAGGGGTCGATTTTAATTTCAGAATCAGATTTCCGAAATATAAAGCCGACGCAGGTTTACGAGCAGTGTGTGTCTCGCGAGAGGTCTATAGGTACTGTCTGTCTGTACGTACAGCAGATTTGTACAGCATTTTGTAGATTTCTACGTGTTAAGTAGGTACATCGTGTAGACATATTAGTTAGGTAGGTACTCAAAGAGAATGAATTTACGTAAATGTCACTGTGATTTGTTCCGAATATCAAAAATCTTTTGAATTACTTTTATAGCTATCACAGCCAAAATACGTATCATAAATTAAGAAACACCTCACACCGTTTTAAATTCACGACGAAATTACCAAATAAATTCAACAAGACTCTACATCGAAGTTAATTAAAAGCCTCCGCGAGCCTTTATCTGGATTCAAATTTTCCGAAAGATTAAACTGCGGGCCGGAGGTTTACGAGCCCTGGGAGCCTGAAGCCTTGCAAGATCTTTTCATTTCAGAGCACTAACAGTGTCTACCTACCTCAGTGATATCGGCCGAATTAAATTTTCATTTTGTAGTCAGCGCGAGTACTAAGACCTTTTTAAAAGTCTTTTAGAACACACGAGGGTATAAATAGGTGAGCATCTGAATTACTAAATAAATAAATATTGCTGGACAATGCACACATCATCATCTAGCCCTACGCTAAGCAAAGCTTGTATTATGGGTACTAGATGACTGTTATACTTAATACAATATATTACATATATGTTTGTAAGTAGTAAGTATAGGTGTTTTTTTTTATTATAGGTGCCTACATAGATAACGACCACTCTTATTGTTTCCTTATAAAGTTTATTTTCTGAGTTTTGCGTTACCTTAGTTTGACCGTGGGTTGAGTTAAAATTGTTTCAGTACCTATATGCTCTTCATACAAACCTACATCATGTGGGATTCTCATTTTTTGTTTGGCGCGTGTTGTATACCTAACGCCCTCTATCATGAGTTAGAAACATTTTATAAGAGTTCTACAAAAAGGGGTGCGCGGCAGGCGTAGGTAACTATCAGATATTTATTGCCACTACTCGATACTAGGTGGCATTTATCGAAAGGAGAGCTTAGAATTTTAGTTTTTCTGGAGCTTTCTCGATAAAAGTTCTCAGATTCGGTACAAAATAAGCAGAATCTTTTCAGTGACTCAATATCTAACTTTATCATTTTTAATACATTCAATTGGAATGATTCAACTTGTAAACAAAGCAAAATCAATGTGCAAAATACAAATTGCAATGCAAACTATTGTAACCTCTACCAACAACGACCAAATAGAGTGAAGCGGTAATGACTTCCAAATCTCTCACAGAATAACTTATCTGGCTATCTCTTTAGCCAAATGTGTTCATTTAGCTATTTACATCAGATATCAGCAGTTCGGAAGCTAACCGGGCCATTACTCGTTGTTCAGTGACCATTTGTCGTAATTAACAGTAGACGGTTAATCCTGCATTCCTGCCTCTGGCAATCTAGCAGGATTGTATTTGGAATGAAATATTGAAACAAAAGTGCGTATTACAGAGATAGGCCTTTTTATTAGTGAAGGTTTTTTCGATGGTCTCTATTTTATTAGTGAAGCATACTTTCCAAGAGGGAATTTATGCCCTTAAAGTTCTGTGATCGTATTAGCGAAACACAGCAGTAAGTAAAGTATCTACGTTCTAATTTTTACCGATAGGTTAGGGTTAATATTATATAATGACAATAATGCGGAATCGTTAAGTTCGACTCATGTGGTATGTTGATCATATGTGTTGGTGGATAACCGTACCTATCACTACTGGTTCGGTGATGGAAGTTTAGGAAGGGATAGAATCATGTGGGTAAATCCTGTAATAAGACCAAAGTAATAAGAAGTTACAAAGTAATTCTTGTAGAACGGTCAGTCTTAGGTTATTGTTACTTTAGTGCGTAAGCACTCACAAGTTAATTTCGACGCCCAACAGCACACTGCCCAATTGAATAGATTTAGGGAACTTTTTCTTTGAAATTTCTTCTTTGAAAAGTAAGCTAAAAAAGCCATGACAAGCGAGTCTTACAAATTCTAACATAATCCATCCTACGACCAAGTCATTCAAATGAATGGATTTTAGGAACTTTGGATTTTACTCTTCATTTACCTAATGCTGTTTTGATATTATTGTCCTGCTTTATCGCAGTCCATCCCCTAGTCCTTAATACGTCCACATCCAATGGGTCGAACTCTGAAAGCTACTCGCTGCGTCGCGCCGTCCTAAATCACATAGCATGCGGCGTAACAGCGAAGTTTTTGCTGCATTGCTTTTTGAAAGCGAAGGTCAAGTGGCTTGATGCATGGCTTGAAGTGATTTATAGAGCTTCGTGTGAATGGTCATTGCATGGAATGCCACTTAAAGTGACCTTCATTTCCAATCTTCGTAAGCCGCGAACGACTGAAGCGATCGAAATAACATCATTTATATAAAACCTATATTTTATTTTTTAGAAGACGGTAGTTGATAAAATATTACCTCACTCAAGTTTATATCATACGTGTGACCCACAGAACTCTATCGAGACTATATCAGTGGTTTGTAGACTATATCAAATCATTGAGAGATAGATACTATGATGCAATGCTAACAGTTAACAGTATTTTTTCTATCATGATTTTATTCCAGTAAATAAGAAGAAGTATTTCTTGTTTCTACAAACTCTGCCTTTAAGTTTTGATGTGGAAGCTGTGCATTGGTTTTATGATTCACCCTTAGAAAAGTGCTTGTATTCATCTCCAGAATCCTAAACAGCAGAGCGGTATCGATGACGTCACCTCCCCCTGGAGTTTCCGATTCTTTCATCAAATCCAACACCGCGCGCTTCGATTATTCACACGATAAGACGACGATGCTCAAATGTAGGGAAATTAAACCTTTTTAAATTACTTTTTTTTTTTAGGGATGGAAAGGAATTATAGTAAGTGGTAATATAAGAAGATAGAGCACTAATTACTCGTATTTTACATGACGACCTTTGGTTTAGCTGATAATGAGGTGTTTTCTTATTGTCAAAAAGTAGTTCGATCAGAATGAAAAGATATAGTTTTAACGTTTCCATAGCGTTATCGCTATGGAAACGTATGGGGAAATAAAACAAAAGATACTCGTTAAAGATATTAAAGATACCTGATAAATAATCTTTAATGTGGCGTTTTTAGTTTGAAATTATATGGCATACCTAGGCCCTGCCTGCATAGGTTTATGGTTTATACTACTATGGGTTGACATGACACTATACTGCAACGTTTATTCTTCCGCGAAAGATCCCTGCCATCTATAATGTCATCAGTTGCAAGATCAATAAGGTTTTTTTTTTATTTTTTTGAATCCGCGTTGTAAAACAAATAGAAGGAGAAATGAAGATCCACTAACTATCACAAATTTGAACACCACACTGTTATATCACAGAACAAAAAATAAATGGCGACTCCCTAGAGATGTAAATGTAAAATATTATTAGAACAACCATTTTAAGTCTTCATTCACATGAGTACCTGGCTTATTTAATCTCTATTTACATAACATTTAATCTTAATTTTATCGCGTGTATACAATGCTCTCATGTAGAACAACTTTGTTGTAAAATTTAACTGCTGTGTGCAAGTTTTGTTTGAATAGGTGTTCAAACAAAAACACAAGGTGGTTAGACAAAGGATACCAGTTTGAGAAACAGTTGCAAGGCCAAAGTTTTGGTATTCGTTGAATAGAAAAGGAAATAAATGATCCCCTTCTTACAACACTAATCCCGAAAGTATATGGCAATGTGGCGAAATTTATCTATAGCGTGTTGCAAATTTAAAAAATGTAGTTATTTTCAGTAAGTATTAAAATTTAATATTGATCGAAAAGTTTTTGCTTTGTAGCTACTTAATATTGCTAACTCTTTGTTTTCTGCTAATGGTAGGTGCAATTTTATTTAAAGGTTTTTTTGCTACTTTGTTCATACTACAGTTATTTAACTTTTGCAAACTTTTTTTCAAAAACCGCTTTTTTAAGGTTTTTATGGCAATAAGAACCAAACCAGTACTACGTACCAAGTGAAAAATCTTATCTTACTTATTTATTTAATGTTTCACAAGGTACAAAACTTTTGTTGTCATGACAACGAGTACCTATAATTAATTCCCATGGCATAGAAATAACCATAAAACGTTACCATAGAAACAAAGCGTGCAAAGCCGCGGGCAGAAACTAGTATAGGAATTAAACTATAAGATGGACCTCTCCATTTAAGACAGCCTGTATACCCATGCACCGGTGCACCGAGGGGCGTATTGCACTGCAAGATCTCGCCTTAATCAAACCGAGGCAATTTATGATCGCCACACGCCGAGAGGGTGATTCTGTAATCCGCACAAAGTATTACGAAACGTCTTTAGACCTAACGACAAAGTTAAAAAATTGCTGGAAAACATAGGCGTATCAATGAAACTATGATTAAAACAGTAGTCAAAGTATATTCTGTGACACATTTTGACGACCGATGTGGCGCGGTGGGCGAAGGTCCGCCTGCGACGCAGGAGGTTGCGGGTTCGATTCCCGCCTCGGAACAATTGTGTGTACGATCTGCAGATATTTGTTCCGGGTGTTCTGGTTGTTTTCTATGTATAATAAAAAATATCTATCTATGTAATGTATTGTATTATGTATATCAGTTATCTAGTACCCATAACACAAGCTCTGCTTACCATGGGGCTAGATAATGCTGTGTGAATTGTCCAGCATTATTATATTATTATTATATAAAATTAAATATTAGGAGAAAAAATATTTTGTTATTACTTTACGCGGTATCATTATTAAATATTTTTTTATATTCACATTTTGTGATGGCTTTCCGCAAAGCAACGCATGAATCTATTATATATATAAAAAATAAAAATATAGACAACATTTTCGGGGGACTAGCGGTGGGTAAAATCGGACTCGGATTCTACAGTTTATTAATTGATAACCACTCTATGAAATATAACTCGAAAACCTATAGTTGATAAAAAGGCTAACGCTTTACTTACACAGATATTAAAATGTAAACGCAAATATTGAAGTTAGTAATCCACATTTAGAATAGGCCAGCACATTGCGTCTTAAGTCGAAGGGCGGAACCCCTCCGAAACTGTCTACATTAGAACTTACGCTTATGGGACGTTATGCAGTCCTTTATGGGGATAGGCAATATCCGCATTGATAGCGTAAATGTTTCCTATTCAAGCCGATTCGAAGTAAGCGTTTTATTTTTGTATTTACTGTGTTATTTTATACCAGAAGAGGAGCTCAGTGTATGGATGAGTGCACATATTTCTCACGAATTGTATTTGTATGAATTATGCGAATTGTTTTTAACGCATTTACGGCCTTTATAACATATGTTCTAAGAATCTGCAACCCGTAAAAGACGAATTCCATATAATATATCAGCTTGTCTTGTATTTGAGTTGAAGACTTAGGTTGAAGATAAGATATTTATCTATGTACAGGTCATCTTGTTTGACATGCCATGGTTTATACATTGTTTAGTTATAAGAAAAGCGTTTGTTATAAATAATTAAATGAAATACGAAAACTAGATATTTAATTAAGTAGGTACGAGTACTAGTACTAGTATCTCATACTTATTAAGAACATGAAACAAACATTATAAGCAAATTATTCATTAGATAACGGTAAACAACATTAATTTATCTCAAATTTACATTCGTAACCCGAAGATACGACTAAAGTTCCTTAATTACAGCCAACGCCTACTCAAAGATACGCCTAAAATATTTCAGCACAATTACATGGTGCCACAGAGCGTAATTCAGTTAGTAAAGCCCTCTTTCAAGAGAACAAACCCATTAAAATGTGCATTCAAAGTGCAAGTCATGGGGAGAAAGTACAGTTAATGACAAAAACATAATATGTTTTTTTTTTCGAAATAAACAAAAGCCAAATACTAGGCTTCTTCTGATGAGTTTAAATCTAAAACTGAAGACATAATATTGTGTGCGTTTCTCATATCGATTGTACAGTTAGAATTGTTGGAGTCGATGCCCAGCGTAATAAGTTTCACAAAGCCAGCACAAAAAGAAGCAGAAAGCGCTAAGTACGTAGAGCTCGGTAGACAAAAAACTTAATTTAATTCACATGCTTCTCTTGTATCTATTCGTTCTTTTTCGTTTGTACGAGTCTGCATTTTAAGTAGGTAATTTAATTAGAAGATATTTTTTATTATTTTCTAATATGTAAGTACTGTAAGAATAATGGTGAGTTCATACTTGAATAGCTGCTGGTTGCTTGCACGCTAATGAAATTTCTGATCACTTGACAAGCTGGTCAAATAAAATCAGTTCAAATATCATTACTATCGACGAGTTTGTTGATGTCACATTTGATTTTGATGATGCTTTTTTGTTAATGGCAATTGTGTCTGGTTGGACACTTTTCTGCCAGTGTCATGTAATGGAAAATAATTGTAAAATTAATGAGTTACGAAATTAAGAAGATGGTTTTTTATTTTCACCAGATCCTAGTTCGTTATCTAGCAGGGTGTACCACGTTAGGTTGGCTTGGGAGACGAGATGTTGGAGTCCCCCTAATACTCCAATTGATTTGTTTGAAATATTTTTCTATAAATCGAAGTAATAATCAAGACGTTGTTGACAAGAGATTTGATGGATGTTTGATGTATTAGTTTTGAAGGCTTATTTGGGCATGAAATCGGTATTTCCTTATTCGCAAAACACTTCATTAATGAACTGATTAGCGCACGAGCAATCAGCTGTTGTTATTGTCGCTACACCGGTATAGAGTTAGGTACTTAACGTGTTACCTACCTTGTGCTTTACAAACAGCAATTTGCCTCAAAAATTTACTAACAAGGAACAAAGAAAAATATTACGAGGTAGTAAAATATTTATGTTGTCCATAGTGCCCATAGAGTTTCGGGTCTATAATAGTAAAACACTTCTGTCGCTGTCGATACCTTGTTTAGGGGTCGGTGTTGCACTTCTAATTTATACGACTACCGATGCGTAAAAATGGATGAGCATGCGGCAACTACTTCAATTAAGGGAGAGTTTTTATGAGTTAGGTGTTTGTGTAAAACATTCTTTGAGTTTGTATTGCTTTGTTTTTACGGAGGGATTTATTTTGCTGGAGAACTCGTCCCGTCTGCTTTTTAAAATAATAATCTGTGATGATTGCATGATCTGTGAATGCTTTAAATATTACTTAGGAGGTACTATTTTCTTTTGAATTTGGTGTTCCTTTGCCAGCCAAGCTTTGTAAACGAATTATATTTTTATCTAAAGTCGAAAAATAGTTAAAAAACTGATTTTGTTGTAAATAACCACTTTTGCTCAGATTGTGTTGAACCTTTGTATGTATGTAGGTATAATCTAAAACCGTGCCCAAACTAGGAATACTTCTCATCTGAAACAATATTGGGGCGGCATCTGTCATTTTCGTATAGGTCTTACAAGATATCTACTACGTAAGTATCAATTCGATTATAATCTATGTCAGCGTGGCATTAGCGTAGAGGTCCCTCTACGTTTTTGTTTGTAAATATTTAAATTGGGTTATATTTTGCATGTTATATTGATTTACTTACTTTGAGGCATGGTACACGTACGTACGTAGATGTTAATAGTAAAATATGGTGTACTTGTTTGAATTTCATTGTAGGTTAGGTTTTTATGTACCTACATATATGCTACTTATTGCGTGCCACGGCGTAGACCGTAAGTTATGGTCAACCCGCTATGAACTCCATCGTAGTCTAGAAGGAATTATGAGGCCGTTTCGAAGATGAAGAGGGTAGGCTATTCCTTGGGTAAAGTCTGGGACTAACTGTTAATCAAGAAAAGGCGCGACCAGAATGGCATTGAACTATTTCGGGCTGAAACAAAAGAGTTTGGATATTTACTTAGACAAGATACCGTCCCATTTTGACAACGTGCGATTTTAAGTGAATGAGGCGTTATCCACAAAGAAAAAATCATTATTTACCACATATTGTGACGTAAAATCAACGAAGTGTGGATATTGAACGGAACCTTGTCAAAGTAATTATCCCAACCAATATCCAACCACTTTTGTTACAGCTCAAAATGTTTCTATCCCATTCTGATAACGCCTTCAGTTTATCAAGATGAGTGACGTATTGTAAAGCTTTGAACATGTAAAGTTTCAGGGTATTATCGGCTCTCTATTCATGTTTCCGCGCTCATAGGATAAGTGCCAACTTTACGTTGAAAATTCAACAAAACATAAATAGCCCTTTATCCCTCGATCGTGCTTAGCTTAAGTATTCTAGTTTCTGAAGTTCGGTGTTTCTATTTTCCTTTCTTGTAGCTAGGATCTATAAAGAAAGCAGTAAGATTGATAGAATAAAAAGAATTTACAATAGACGCGCATACAATTTTCACTATTCGACTGTTTAAAAATAAGCAATTTAAGTTTAGATCATCAAATTTTATTTTTTTATTTTTAATGAAGTAAGTTATCACTTACATAAAATAACTTAGTGTAGGTAAGTTTTTGTGCGTGTTTGTGTTATTACAGTTTTGTGTTTTAGTTAAAAAACGATAAAAGAAAAGGTCGGAAATGCTACCTATTAATAGTCTTGATTTCACTGTATGAAGGCTCTAGACTAGAAGATTAATGTGCCTTGACTACTTGCTTAAAAAAATCGCATTTCAGGACGTCTCATGTCGCGATATTTTTATAGCTTTCAATTAACAAGAAGATTCTAGAAAATTCTAGAATCATAGTATAATTTATAATAATACTAATTAGAATTATTTGATAGTAATGTATAGTTTAAAATTTGACTTGACTTAGAGCTTATTTTTCGAGCTTTGAGCTTTGAAAGCTTTTGTTTACTGATTATGCCCCTATACAGCAGCATTAATTTAAATCATGATTTAAATGTAAATTTAAAATTATTCTTCTTCCTTACATTATTTCATTGTATTTTACTTGTATATTATTTAATTTTGTACAATATTTTTAGTATAGTTTGACAATGCCCGCAGCAGATTACTTTGACATTTTATCTAATTTATTATTCAATTTAACTTATACCATTATTTATTATCTGTTTTATTGTGACAAATTATTATAAATGAATTTATTTTAATTTTTTAAGAAGGCATGTCTGTCTGCTTTTTTTGCACAATGCCCTATGGTGTTTCCTTTGTCATAAGTTAGTATATGTTATAATAAAAATGTAATTTATCTTTTAATATAGTATTTAACGACATCAACTGTAACATTGTGTACCTACGGTGGAAATAAATAAACTGATTATATTTTACTTTGCCGGCTTCAGAAACCAGTTTTCCTTGTAACTACACGTTTCTGATTCTTGTAAGATCAAAAAGGCATCCCGCTTTAAGATGTCAGTCCGAGTTATAGGCAGACGTGACCTGACCCCGGCCAGTTGGGAGAATAGTTTGTTTTATAGTTTTCCTCTTGTATTCCTAGCTTTGTAAGTTGGAGGTTTTATTGGAATAGCTGTGGACGTACTCGTACTTTCTTAGATAAGTAACGGTTAGGTAGGAAATCCTACAGTGTCTAGCAGCTGCAAGGTTTAGTGGCGAATTATGAACGCCGCAACTTCAGTACTGAACGTTAATAAAGTGACGATCACAATATCTATCATGGCCGCAGTGACACACAAGCCATTCAAAGTAAATAAAAAACGGTTAGGTTTTTAAATCTGGAACGATCGTCTTTTATTTTGACATAAAAGTGACGTCACCAAATCTGTCCCCACAATATTTGAACAAACAAAAGAAGGAAGCGTCATCTATGTACATATGTAGAGATGATAAAAATATGCCCGTATTCAAAAACTTGACTTGCAATTGATCATCCCTGCAGATGCACTACCAAAGTATAAGGCTGTATATAATACAGGAGTACAAGCTGTCAGGCGTCGCTGGAAGCCTTACCACGTGTTAGGATTTTCGCTATACTATATCTATTTTAGCTTGTAGTTAGGAAGTAAAATGTCCGCACTCGTAAACTTGACTAGCAATTGGTCATTCTTGCAGATGTTACCACACTACACAAGGATAAGGCTCTATATACACGAGTACAAGCCGCTGTCAGGCGCCGCAGGAAGTCCTTACCACGCGGCAGGAATCTGGAACGAAAACACTTATCGCATGTTCCTTAACACGTAAATAACTTTGCGCGAGGCAGATAGTGCTATTTTTATATTCACTTTTGTTTACACTGTTTAAGTGGTAATGAGGATTGAACGGGTTTGTTTTAGCGGCGTTTTTATGGAAATTGCAAGTGTTCTTTTATGCTAATAACTTTCTAAGATTTGTGGTAATAGTATGCTGAATATTAAGGTAGCTGAATGTAATTGGATTTCTGTGTAATTGTTTTTGTAGACACAACCACCAGCTTTAACGGTTGCAGATAAATGTAGTTTTTCGACCGAATATCTCTTCTGGCTCTGTATAAGCCGTGTTAATTAAATTGAATAAATACAAAATACACATTTTTAGTTTTTTCAGCGTTTAATTCGTATATAGCCCGCGCGGGCTCGCTGTAACTGTTGTAAGCAGATAATGAGTCAATCCATTAGAGTGGAAAAAAGTAAAATCTAATCTAAACGGTTTAATCAAAGAGGAATAGGGCCTCAATATGACGAAAATATTAATGGGAAATCTAGGTTCTTTAAAAGATAAAAAAACAAGAATTCTCAGCTTGTTCATAAATTAATCTCCAATGTTTCATCTCTTTTCCGTCGAAAATAAAAACCCTTATCTCACCCCTTCAAGAAAATGCAATCATTTAACAATCTAAAGAAAATTCCTCGACCTTTGCCCTAATTGGACAGTTTAATCAGAAAGTCGAAGAAAAACGAAGTAAAAGTGTTACTGCAAGTGCGCATCTGTGGCGGGGTAGGGGGAAGCTGCATGGAAAGTTGTTTTTCCGAAGGGCGGCCGGCAGTGCGCCGCGCGACCCGTCGCTACACGCGCGCCCCCAAACTGGATTGAACTGGATACGACACTACGAACACCATGTGCGTAATGACGTTAGCGAAAAGTGAAAATTGGAAAAGTGGATTCCGTGCATACACGGCTTTATTGTGAATACGCATTCTGAATTTTGAATTGTTACTATTTTGGATGTGATGTGTTTTTGTAAACATTTACTAGTAGTGTAACTTTTGTAAGCTTTTTGATATCTTGAGTGTTTTGTTTTGCTAAAACTGTGTGGATTTGTGGAAACAGTGAAAGTGTACAGTGCTACGTACAGTGTAATAATTTTAAAAGGATTGGGAACATCGCCTGAAGTCGGTATCTACCTATTTATGTGTGTCATATTTCTTTAAGAGTCCGCCTTCGCCTTTTTACGGCTCAAATGGGATGAAGGGATATCTCGGGGCTTGCAGTTTTGTTTTATGTTATTGGATATGTCGGTATGTCTGTTACAAATGAAGGAACATACTTGGAATTTGTTGTGTTTGTCTGGTGACAGGTATCTTAAACCATAGTGATGTGGCGCGGTGGACGAAGGTCCGCCTGCGACGCAGGAGGTTGCGGGTTCGATTCCCGCCTTGGAACAATGTGTGTACGATCTGCAGATATTTGTTCCGGGTGTTCTGGTCGTTTTCTATAATAAAAAATATCTATCTATTTAATGTATTGTATTATGTATATCAGTCATCTAGTAGGTACCCATAACACAAGCTCTGCTTAGCTTGGGGCTAGATGATGCTGTGTGAATGTCCAGCATTATTTATTTATATTCATATAGTTTCAACCTTTCAACCATACCCAAAAGATGTTTATCTCCAAAATAAAATAAAATTTTGGAGATACATTTTACCGTATTTAGTTTTTACAACAGTAAGATACGTATCAGAAAGGACTCTTCGTTATTTTGTATAGGTACCGTTATTATTATTTTATATAATTATTCAGACTTGTAGATTACAAAGTTTGTAAGCATGCAAAAAGGTTTTGGGTTCCTAGGTAGGTAGTCCGATATGTGTGTGCAACAAAACTCGTAAACTTATCTCAAAACTATAAGAGTTTTGAGACCTTTAGACCTTACCAACTTACCTTCCCACTCTATACAGCGCGCTACGAAATCTATCTAGATAGAAAACACTTTATTATACCACAGAAAACTGGAAACAATATAGAAATACCTATAGGATTTATTAAGGACTGCTTTATTGCTGACAGCGATCTCTTCCAGGCAACCTTAGGATGGACTGGACATGAAAGAACAATATAAACTTGAATACATTTTAGATATTTTAATATAATGGCAGAGATTAATTGGTAATATATTACCAAGGAGAAAGGAAATGATTTCCGTACTTTGTTCTTTATTATTTAATATGAAATTATGTTATTTTGTTATGTATTTTTTTGCCTATGTATATTAGGTATGTTTGTGATTAAAGAGGTTCAGTTCAGTTCAGTTTTCAATACAAACCTGTTTCAGCAGGTATTAATAGGAAAATGGCTGGTAGACCGTGAAATACAAGTGACTAGTCACTCGGAGTTAATGGCATTATGATAGATGACTGGCCTGAGGCCTGTGACTCACCGTCACGGATAGGTAGAGTCCGGAAACGGGGAAGTTACGTAAGAAATAAAATAGAAAATCAGAGCACAGTATAAAAGGTGGTCATTATTAGGTCTTTATTTTTATCCTATGGGGCTAACAAGCTTACTAACAACATGGAGGTAGGTAATGTTACGTGCATTCAAATTGATAATAATGCAATGTTGTTTTTATGTCGTAACAAAATAGTTATGTATAGAAATCTGAAAAAAAAGTTAAAAACTTTTTTTAAAACATGCTTTTTTAATTATCGAGGACCAAAGTGGAAGACAGATCCCACGATTCAAAACTCGAAGGAGTTAAGTCGTTCAGTTTAGGATTTCCTATGGCCACAAAAAAGTATTTTCTCATAAAAGAGAAATAACCAGATTCTTTGCGCAGCGTGGTCAACTCGCAAACACCACTACCGCAGGAACTTCCTCTACCACCACTAAATGAGTCGCAACTGCAGCCACCTCTCCATGTCCCTCAACCCGGCCGGTCACCGTGGGGGTCAATGACCAAAACCCTACAGACAATCAAATTAAAACTATGACATTAATTTTTCGTTATCCTAATGTCACATTAATAACTGAACAATTTAATAAATTTTTCCTCTGGATGCCGCTCTATTTCTTTTTTCTGCTTTCCAAATAAATTTTTTGGCTGATCAAAACCCCTTTAATACTGCTGACCGAATAAATGATACCCAACGTTATGATATATTTTGTCGTAACTTTCTATTGGAGAAAAATATTCACAAGCAGAAACCTATAGAAAAAATGACTAGGCGCTCCTACACCGCATATGAACCAAACAATGTACGTAATAATGTATGTACGTAACAATGTAGTTATGAAAATCCGAGCTTACTTGATATTCTCTTGAAAATTGTACGGGATGAGTCAGAATTATTGGCTGAAGACGTGACTGGCTCTTCGTGAGCGGAATACATATGACAGTATTTGCTTCTGTTGGATAACGTGTAAATAAATCACAGATTTTTGTTATCAAATATTGCTTCTTATTATATTTGGTAGTAGGCTGTAAGGTTTTTGCTATAGTGCGTAAGCCCTCGTACTCGGGGTAATCTCTTAGAAATCAAGTTTAAGAAGAAGAAAGAAAGAAGTTATTAGGATATTACATTTTGATTTTATAAGAACAAGCTTTCAAAGTAACCTTTCAATAATACCTCGTAGATCTTTTAAGATGTTATATTATATGATTAGGAACGTTAAGCAGAAGGCAAGGCTAAGTAAAGAAGAGACCCCTAATATTTTAGTTGATGTTATCTCATAAAATAGCAATTACTCAAAAATTATTGTATTCAGTTCATTGTTTTTACTCTTTGAGCGTACTTGATCTTTATTGCGCACTCGAAAAAGCACTAGCAATGTAACATTACTGGTGAGTTTGAGCCACCAGCAACCACAATGCTGACCGCACTGTGATGGCCTGGATCTGCTGCGCTTTCGGCTATAATCGTCAGCAAACCACCCATCACAGACTTCGACAATAATATACTGGACTTAATCGTGAGAGATATGTGTATTAACTTAAAATAATGAGAAGAATTAGCAAGCTGAAGTGGCAGTGGCCCGGCCATATCTCTCGAAGAACCGATGGCCGCTGGGGCAAACGTGTTCTTGAGTGGAGACCACGACTCGGTAAACGTAGTGTAGGACACCCTCATACCAGGTGTGATGACGACCTGCGAAAGACTGCAGGTAGATGCTGGATGCGGCAAGCTGAAGACAGGGCGCTATGGCGCTCATTGGGGGAGGCCTATGTCCAGCAGTGGACTGCTATAGGCTAATGATGATGATAAGCTAGTTGACCTTTAACACATTAACTGTTTAGCCTAACTAGATTACTTTAAGACGGACATGTATGCGTCATGGACAGTGAAAGAGGTAGAGACGTATTTCTAAATGAATACACGTAAGATAAACAAAACTCTTTATTCCACGAAAATATTTGTCAAAAATAAACAAAACCTTTTTCTCCTTTTCCTTTTCTCGCGCACCTGGCCAAATGAACCATCAACCCGAGAGCATCATCCACACGTTTCGTTTCTATTACTTTTTGTCAACTTTTTTACTGCTAATATCGCGCAACAGGATAAATCCCATTCTGCTGGGAACAAAAAGAAAGAGTCAACTCACTAACTGGCTGCACTAACGATATTTTCATTCGCACAACTGTCGATAGAGATAGATCGGAGATATCTACAGCTTCATTTGGCTTTATATCGATAGATAGAATTATTTATTCAGGTAAAAACAAACGACATTAAATTTTTGCTAAAAATGCTTGAAATTCTAAGTTAAACCTTACTTGATACAGAGTTCTCATCTGGTTCAATAAGATATCATACTGTGTTTGCCTATTAGTGTTATAATAGGTTTACTTAAAAGTACAATTTTAAAAGGTGGCGCGATTGTCTTTCGTTTATTCATTAACCACACTGACGTCACCAATCTGTCGATATTGGAGCCGCAAAACTGAATCTGTAGCTGATTTTAGCTACTCTTGTTTTCGTGCGAAAGGGCCGTTTTTGGACTAATTTGATGACTCTGACGATCGATTAAAATTATACATAATAATATAAACAATTGTAAGAATGAAAATGTTAATGCCAAGTAGAATAAAATTAATACTTATCATTCCAAAGTCAAAAAACAACTCAACTAATAGGTAACAATTACGTTTACCATACTTAATTTATATTTTAAAATTGGCTAGTTTTCTTAAACTTCCATCCCAACAAAACAGTATAAACTCTCATCTGTGTGTCTGTAGCCCGGGGGAAGGAGGCCTACATTTGTTTTTGATTAAACAAATTGTCCGCGCAGTTTATTGCTCCCCAGGGAACATATGCACTTACATTGCTGTGCTAGTATAGGATGTCGACTGCAGATTGTATTGTGCTTTATTGTTTGGTAATAAGTTGTGTTTTACGGCACGCATCTTTCGGAGATTCGAAGCCGTCCTGTTTTCAAAACAAATCCTACTAATATTATAAACGCGAAAGTTTGTGAGGATGTTTGTTGCTCTTTCATGCAAAAACTACTCAATGGATTTTGATGAAACTTCACAGTAATATAGCTTAGATATCAGAATAACACATAGTCTACAATTCATAAAGATATATTGTATATATTCAAAATATCTACTACCACGCGGGTGAAACCGCGGGGCACAGCTAGTGGAATATAAAATAACAGATCTAAGTAATTTTTGAACACTGACCTTAGACCATGAAGTAAAGAGATCCCTTCCAAATTCAAACCAGATATTTCATTCAAATAATAGTTTATTTACTGGCAAGAAACAAACGAATAGTGCTGTCTGTACCTAGGTAAAAGGTAAGTTCTCTTCGTCTAGCAAAGCTGTGCCTTGCATGGTGTGAATAGGGATTATGTTTAGGTAAATTACTAAAACCTGGCGCAATCCTATTTTGTTTTCGTATAATGGAGGCAATTAAGCCATCACGAAATTTTGTTTTGTTTTGTTTTATCCGTTCTCTTATTTAACGAAAATCTAAATTTCTTACGAAGTTGAGCTGTTTTTTAACTTTGGAATGATGAAAGTATTAATTTTATTCTACTTGACACTAACATTTTTCTTCTTAAAATTGTTTGTTTAAATGTGATCGATCGTCAGAATCATAAAATAAGTCCGAAATCGGCGCGGCCCTTTCGTAAGAGTAGCTAAAATACAGTTACACATTCATTTTTGCGGCTCCAGTATCGACAGATTGGTGACGTCGTCAGCGTAAATTTTATAAAGATACAAAATACAATCGCGCCACCTTTTAACACTTTGACTGCGGTTTTTTTTCAACGACTGCGATCTTTTTTTTAACCTAAAAAATTCGTGCTGCCGCTCTACACAGCGGTTGTGTTGCGCCGCACATGCGTTTCGTTCGAAAAATATTACAGCTCTGCTGAGTCACAAAGATCTGTATTTTCTCAGCCGCTGCGCTAGTGTGGATTTACGCATATTAGTCACTTGTAGAAAACTCATACCGTGCGTTTTCAGCAGTCGAAGTGTAGTAATGTATTTCCCTTTATTCTCGCACGTAGGTACAAGCTGTCTATTAGTCCAAATGTGTTTCTAAATACAATTTCCCGGTTGTCATCACCTCAAACTATAACGCCTCTAGCATCGGGTTCCGTTCATGCTCGCGTTTCCATGGTTACATGACCCGCGCTTCATCTAAGATTATCGCTCAATTTCAACTTTATTCCCTATATTTTACGGATTATCATACTAAAGCCAGAACTTATTGGCATGCCATGATAACGTAGAATGTCTGTAGCGTTACATTATTCCGAGCTGACATCGTTTGTCATCTCCGAATATTGAACGTTGCGATGAAAATATTTTGCGAAAATGTTTATCCTATGAAGGATCGCGAGCGTATCCAGACGCTTATTTAGCTGTCTAGGTTTAAAGTTGAATATGCATGACGTGTCAGGAATTTTGTGAGAGGTAAAATGCTTCCATCTTTCAGTTTCAAGCAATAGTGTATATCGATCATTGTTTTTTGTCTTCAGATATTTGCTGTAAAAGAGGTTTCCTTATATTACGAATTAAATTTAAAATATTTCTGATGGAATTATGTTGTAAGGATGCGTTTTCATAAAGGCCATAATTATCTCGCGAAGAACCGCTGGAATAAACGTGTTCTTGAGTGGAGAACGCGACTCTGCAAACGTAGTGTAGCGTTCACTACATTCCGGAAGGTGGTATTATAGGCTGATGATGATGAGTTTCGATTGCGATTGACTTCGTCAGTAGGAGACAGTGTAGATTTTGAAGCAACACAGCACAAGATTTTCTTTCAAAAATGCCTCAAATACACTTCCGTGCCATTGCCCAGCGACAATGCAGCTTACCTGCCTAAACGATTAAGCAGACAGTCGTCAAATACTTGTTTGTCCATATCCTTAACAAGTCATAAGCTTAATTTGTCAATTTCGCAATTCGTCAAATCCTTTATTTATAAAACTAGACACTGATCCAAACCTAAATTTGTCAATACGTAAAAATCTAGATAAATCCACCATACAAAGGATTAATTGTCTCATAAAAAAATGTATTATTTCATTACCTAAGCTATATCATTCAATCTTATCAAAAAATACATCATACAAAAAATCGATACAAATAAGGATCCGACACAGACTCTCAGTATTTATCCAGCCACAGTGTACCTAACAGTATGTTCGAACATATTCTACACGTGCCTACTGTAGGCACATGTATAGGCCTTCGGAATTGCTCCAGCACCTGACAAACATACAAAACGGTGCTGCCGAGACGGGTTAGTGAAAATTCATTGGATATTGTGCAGGCGAGACGGTTGCAAGCCAATCCTTATTGCGAGACGTTTGTGTTCTTTAGTTTTCTATTTAACTTTATTGCAGGTTCAAGAAATAAACTTTTTACTTTTGAAAATAAAATACAAACCTGTTTTTCCTGAAATTCTAGGCAGGCACACTAGAAAATTAATTAAGTAGTGCGAGGGCTTAAAAAAATGAAATAAAATATATTTATTCTGATAGCTAAGATTTAATTATCTAACTATAGTAACAAGCACACGACTTAAAAATACTTAAAAGTAAATAATTAATAATATACATTGATTTAATGTTGTGTAGATCAAGCCGTGTGTGAAGGTCAGTGCCGAGTCCCTTACGCACTATAATAACGAAAACTTTAGATATACATATTATGTGCATACAAACCATAAACAAAACTATGGACAAACAATAATTTAATTAGTCAATCAACAAACTATATTTTGCAATTTACTAGTATGAAAATTTCGCTGCATTTGCATTTTATTTTGATTTATTATTTATACCATTTATATGTGAAAATATTTTATTCGTAACAATGAAAAAATCGTGAGTCACGAATGTGGCCAGGCAAAAATTGTTATGAATTTTGCATCATCTTCAGCATATGTTAGTCCACTGCTGGACATAGGCCTCCCCTAATGAGCATCATAGCGTCCTGTCTTCAGCTTGCCGCATCTCGAGTCGTGTTCTTCACTCGAGGACACAAATAAAAATTAGCACACAAAACACAAATGAATTTTGCATAATATTATTTCATAATGGTAAAACACTAAAAGGCTTTTACAATTTCATATTATGAAATCGTCTTTTTGCGTATATAACTTAGTAAAGCCTTTTTAATATATTATTCTATGATGAAATATAATTCTATGAAGGATTTAGTAAGTTTTCTTTATTGATACTTATCCATCTAATAAGACGGCTTTCACAGGACAGATTATTTCATAAGCCTATCGAGTATTGAAAGCGAAATGATTCTACGGGATTTGGTATTGATGTTTGATTAGTTTCTGTCTAGCCAAACTGAGACGTCGCAAACGAACTATTTTCTAGTCGCAACTGGTTGTCAGTTTCGGGTTGCATCAGACAGGCAACGGACAAAAAAGTTGGTTATTTGATTTTTGTTTTCTTTGTGTTAGGTACTTAAATAAGTAACAGTAGGTAAGGTTGGGGGAGGCCTACCACTGCTGGACATAGGCCTACCCTCAGGTACATAACAAACTATTAGATGGGTGGTACCCTAGATACGTAATAGATATCCCACCAAAAATATAAATGTAAAAAAGGAGAGCTAAGTTCAATACAAAAATTATGATTGGCTGTGGGCTTCGCGGCAAAAAGAATGGAGATCTAAATGAGTGCCAAGTCAAATCTAAGTAGGTTAGATTTGACTTGGCCAGTTTTCATTACATCAGTCATTTTATAAAGTTATTCAACGTTTTAATTCTGATAAAAACTGGCCAAGTTTTTTTATTTTTTTTTATTTTTTGATTTTTTCCTACTCTTACACACAATTACCGAGCTGGATTCCAAATTTCATCCTTCTAGGTCATCTAGAAGTAGGTTAGATTTAGGTACTACATAATATGTATGTCAGTCAGTCAGTGTGAATTTTTACGATTTCATATCTTTATAACCGTTTGAGCTAGCTTCATGAAATTTGGGCTTCTACATGTCCTTATGGATATAATTAAACACTCGTAGTTTTATGTGTTTACGTTAAAGAGGTTTTGAGTTATAGAAGGGTCAAAAGTGGCACCAAGTGGTTCGTGTAATGATACACTCGGCGCGTTCCTTTGCTTGAACTTGGCTTAGGCACGCTGCCGCGCGCCCTATTCTAGTTTGTTTATTTTATGACTAGTTTCTGTACGCGGCTTCGCACGCGTTGTGTCTGTAGAAACGTTGAATGGTTATTTCTATCCCATGGGAACTGTTTTATGGGATAAAAAGATTACCTTTTTTCTGGCTTCCTTGTCTTAGTTATTTACATCTATGCAAAATTTCAACCAGATCCGTTCAGTAGTTAGGGCGTGAAGAAGTAACAAATATCCATCCATCCAGCCATCTAAAGAAAAATAAAATATAAAATTAATAATGCTGGACAATCCAAACAGCATTATCTGGCCCCAAGCTAAGTAGAGCTTGTGTTATGGGTACTAGATAACTGATATACATAGAAAATACCCAAAACACCCAAAATAAATATCTGTAGATCAAACAAACATTTGACACGAGGCGGGAATCGAACCCTTCTATGTCGCAGGCCGACCTTCGCCCACCGCGTCATAGAAGTCGTCAACATCCAAACAGCTTAAGCAATATCTATAAACACGTAACTTAAGTACATAAAATGTAAGCTAGTTCCCATGATGGACGACTGAAAGTTCTGTCAAGCCGATCGCGTGAGCAAGCGGCATTAGACTTGAACCCTTTGCTCCGATTTCAGAGCCTCTGGTGTTATTTATCGAGGAGTGTAACATCCGAGACGCTCCTTGAGTAATGATACTATGTGACATAACGGCTAGTTTTTAAACATGCTATTTTTTAGCGAAGCCGCAGACAGAAACTATTATTATACGACCGATGTGGCGCGGTAGGCGAAGGTCCGCCTGCGACGCAGGAGGTTGCGGGTCCCGCCTCAGAACAATTGTGTGTACGATATGCAGATATTTGTTCCGGGTGTTCTGGTCGTTTTCTATGTATAATAAAAAATATCTATCTATGTTATGTATTGTATTATGTATATCAGTTATCTAGTACCCATAACACAAGCTTTGCTTACCATGGGGACTAGATAATGCTGTGTGGATTGTCCAGCATTATTTATTTATTTATAAACTAGGTGCGCCCCGCGGTTCGCCCGCGTGTAAATCTATGTGTCAAATAGTTTATATACCTACCTCTTGAATCACTCTATCTATTAAAAAAACCGCATCAAAATCCGTTGCGTAGTTTTAAAGAAATAAGCATACACAGGGACATTACAGATAGCAGGAAGCGACTTTCTTTTATACTATGCAGTGATGCGAAAGTTTAGATGGATGGATGGATGTTTGTTACTTCTTTACACCAAAACTACAAAACGGATCAGGCTGAAATTTTGCTATAAGTCTGGAATCAAACATAGGCTACTGTTTATTCAATAAATAAGTTCCCGTGGGATAGAAATAACTTTTAAACGTTTCCATATAAACAACGCGTGCAAAGCCGTGGTCAGAAACTAGTTTGAAATAAGTACAAAGGTTAAGTAGCTCTTATTTGATACCGAAACTTTATCATACCTATTCTCATATAATATTTCAATTTATAACAGAATAGAAGATTTTAAGAGAACAGCTATCCTACCCACCTACTTCCTGAAAACTCTTTCACATTTCCCAGCGCTAAGCAAGATTAAAAACTCCAAGACGTTGCTGCCACAATTTTCATCTGAAAGTTAGTGGTCTTTTTAAATTAAAACTTAGCTCATCAAGCAAGACTTCGCCCGCGGCCACTGAATAATAAAACCGTGGATTTGGTTAATTCACTTATAATCAAGCTTATAATCAAAACTCTGTTAATTCACTGCTCCGAGTTGAATGAGAACGAAAATGTCGCGACGAAACTCGGAAAATGGGTATTTTACCTGTCTGGTGTACAGATTTGGTCCTATTAGTAGACAATAGCTTCTGCTCGCGTACCGTTTTACTTGCTGTAGGTCCGGTAGAAAAAAAGTCGCATTTTTCAGATAAGTCATAAAAGTTTATATGGATGTATGGAAGTTTGTTACTTCTTCGTGTCAAAAATACTGAACGGATCGGGTTAAAATTTTGCGTACCTAGCTATAAGCTGAAATAAAAAATTAAAAAATTAGCTGCTTTTTATCCCATATAATAGTCGACAACAACATACATTTAGTTAGATTTGGGGTTCTCTGGTAACAAAAATGTTTACGCCTTCACAAACTTCACAACCTTCAGGCATTCTCTCTCTCTATTAAAAAAAAAACTATTTTTACCCTATTGTTCTTCAAGGTAACCTAATTTAAAAAAAAAAAATTTATTGCACCTAGATTCAAAACCGTGTAACAGGATTTGAAAATCTATAACAGCTACATGAAAAATCCAAATAAATTTTATTTATTCATTTATTACTCTTGTCGCCTGAAATACAGGATTACCTAGTTCAGGCTTGTAAATTGTAATACCTAGCTATATTTATTTATTAAGTGCACTTATGTTTTGTCTAGCAATAAGTTTTCATGATTTTTTTTTTCTTTATCAGAATAAAACCTACCAACATTGACCGCCTTCATAACTGGCCCTCTCAGTTCTCCCAACCAAAATACATTTCAAATGAATAATTTAGAACTCGACCGAGTCCGGGCACGGGGTGCATTACGATGACAGAAAACATCCAAACATCCAGCTGGTAATGTAGATATAATCGACGGAATTAGGGACGATGTCGTTAAAAATTAACGGGTCGAACTGTGATGGTAAATCAATACGAGCTTTGTTTGTTTAGGGAATAGGTCGATTGTTGGTTTTTACAACATGAACGTAATTGTTTGAAAGGTCGAAGAGGAACTTATTTTGTGAAATAAATGAATTAGGAAAAACTCAGGTTTGAAATAAATCAAAAAGAATAATCAGATTTTCTTTTATCCTGCGGCTACCGTGGTTTGTCAGGTCGAAGAGGAACTTATTTTTTTTAAATAAATGAATTAGGTAAAACTCATGTTTGAAATAAATAAAAATGAATATTCAGATTTGGTTTTATCTTGCGGCTACCGTGGTTTCCGTCGTTTTCATTAAGGCATTATCATTATTATTACGTTGAACATATGTATGTAGGACAAACAAACTTTTTTTTTTCTTTTTTTTATTTATATTTCACAATAATTACATCTTCATCATAATTACATGGGCTGGGTAGCGTTTGGTAAACTACGTAGAGTCTTCTCTTCATCCATACCGCAAAGCTTGAAAACGACAGTTTTCAACCAGTGCGTCCTACCCGTTATGACCTACGGAGCTGAGACGTGGACACTTACGATAGGGCTGGTCCACCAGTTCAAAGTCGCTCAGCGAGCTATGGAAAGAGCTATGCTCGGAGTTTCTCTGAAGGATAGGATTCGCAACGAATACATCCGACAGAGAACCAAAGTTATCGACATAGCTCTGAGAATTAGCAAGCTGAAGTGGCAGTGGGCCGGCCATATCTCGCGAAGAACCGACGGCCGCTGGGGCAAACGTGTTCTTGAGTGGAGACCAATACTCGGTAAACGTAGTGTAGGATGCCCTCCGACCAGGTGGGATGACGTGCTGCGAAAGACTGCAGGTAGATGCTGGATGCGTCAAGCTGAAGACAGGGCGCTATGGCGCTCATTGGGGAGAGCCTATGTCCAGCAGTGGACTAATATAGGCTGATGATGACATCTTCATCTAAAAGCTAACTTAAACGGTTATCCCGTTTGTCCATAAGCTCATTAGTCTCTATTAAATTAAAACATTTCAACAAATATGTACCTATTCGTATTTACCTAATTAAAATTATTATATAAGTATATTACTAAAAAAACATTACCTACCGCCGTACCTACTTATGTAGCCTTATGTCAAAAATGACATTTGTCTAAAGGTGATTATATTATTCGTTATTTTTTTATTATATTGAGATTTATAAGTTATTGAGATTTTAAATTTGTCGGTCTATACATTACACATCTACATAAATATCAAATATACAAAGTACCAGAGACATTCTTCGCAGAAGCATTGTTCGCGTGTATCGCGCCAATTACAGAAGGTAAGCAATTAAAACAGGATATATTTACGATCGTTCAGACAACGTGACGCCGAGGGTTAAAACTTATTATTTATCGGCGGCCTTGCTTGTAACTTCTAACCCAGTTTTGATACACAATAATGGGTCTAATCCTAATAATATGATAAACGCAAAAGTTTGTATATATGGCTGTTTGTAACTGTTTCACGCAAAAACCAATGAACGGATCAGGCTGAAATTGCTGTTGGACAGCAATTCAAATTAATAAATTATTCGCAGAAAAAATACACACATAGGTACTCTCGTAAACACACACAGGCTCCTATTTCAAAAACAATAATTAATAAATAAAGAGTGCTGGACAATTAACACATCATTAAACAAAGCTAAAACAAACCTGTAAAGGTACGAGTAGATAAATAAATAATAAATATAATATCATCATCAGCCTTTATTAGTCCACCGATAGACCTCCCCTAATAAGCGCTATAATAGCGCCCTTATTGCCGAGTAGCGGTCACCACTCCTGAACACGTTTACCCAAGCGGTTGTCGTTTTCTTTGAGCTAAGTCGATAACTTTAGTACCAAAAATAATATATATTAGAGTCTGTGCAAAAAAAGAAGTCTCGTGGCGAAACGGTGAACTAACATATTAACGCAACAATAGTAGTACATTGGCACACGCGCGCCCTCAATTCCTAAGAGACTTCTCTTCTTGCACAGACTCTAAGTTATATTATTTTTGGTACTAAAGTTATCGACTTAGCTCAAAGAACAAGACAACCGCTTGGGTAAACGTGTTCAGGAGTGGGGACCGCTACTCGGCAAAAAGGGCACTATAACGCTTATTAGGGGAGGTCTATGTCCAGTAGTGGACTAATAAAGGCTGATGATGGACTAATAAAGGCTTACATCTTAAATTATTGAATTGCTGTTTCAAGCTAATTCTATAATATCTCAAATTAAGGCCTCGTATAGTATTTAAGGTAGGTTCAAGGGATAGGAGCGTCTGACCGAGTTTGTTGTAATTAATGGGGCACCTGAGTATCATAATTAATGCCCTCGGGATAACACCTTGCCGGTATTGTATTACGTAGTACGGAACGTAACTTATCTACTACGTGGGCTTATATTGCTTAACTTCTACTTTATGTGCGTATGCAATGCGCATTAATGCTAAAAATCTATAGAGACTTCGATCTTAGTAAATGCATGGATAAAAAGAGAATTCAAAAGGTAAGAATTCAGATGTCGCCTAAGCTAAAATAATTTACGATGATCAATGTGGCGCGGTGGGCGAAGGTCCGCCTGCGACGCAGGAGGTTGTGGGTTCGATTCCCGCATCGGAACAATTATTTGTACGATATGCAGATATGTTCCGGGTGTTCTGGTCGTTTTCTATGTATAATAAAAAATATCTATCTATGTAATGTATTGTATTATGTATATCAGTTATCTAGTACCCATAACACGAGCTCTGCTTACCATGGGGCTAGATAATGCTGAAATTATTATTTATTATTATGTCTAAATGTTGCTGTCCCTTTCGTAACGATCGCAATAAAAAGGATGGCGAAGTTTTTAGTGCACTCAAATTAGTTTAGTTTTGGTGACATCTGAGTTAAAACCTTTATCTATGCATTTACTCGGGTCAAAGGCAATAGCATAACCAAAATAAATGTAATTTTGAATGTCCCGTGCCCTACAAGGGCCGCTGTAGGGTATGGGACTTAGCATGGATAACTATAAAAAAAGGTTAATCGCAACATGTGTACCACTAAAGTATTTGTTTTAGTGTGAAGTGTGTGAACTGCTGCACTGTTTACTACAAGTCTTTAATATTAGTAATTCTGTTTGTAATTTGGCCTCCCACGATACAGGTTCTGAACTTAGTGCCGGGGGCCACAAGTTAACTGTATAAGCATTTTTTTATTGGCAAATAAATGAATGTTGTATTTTGTACTAAAATTATTTAATACTCATATTCCCGTTGGACACTTAACTAATGGACATTGCACCATTATATATCAAATTCCTAGTGTCCACTCGTGATTGATATTTAGGTGCACAAAGGAAATTATCTGCTATAAGTTTGTCGACTTGGTACGTATCCAATAAAAGAGCTCTTCAAGTTTTCGAATTTCACGGTTCGAATAGTAAAACCTCAAGTGGTTCCATGAGAAGCTTTTCCATTAGATCTTCAGAAATATAGGGATAATATCGGATATCTTGAACATACATATCTTCATTCCCTATAAATTATCCAAGTTTCAACTTTAAAAGTTAATTATCGAATTCGAAGCGAGCTAGAAAGCTCTCGAGACTGCAGAAGTGAAATGAATCGCATTTATAATATTATTTCCCGTCTCAATTACATTCGCTTTCATGCGATTTTAATGCAACTTCCGAGAAATATGTTCCAATAGTATTTTATAAGTGGGTTTGCATTGCCATAATGGGCATAATGGAATGCTTTCCGTCATTTAGAGCAAGCTAATTTAATAGGTTCGATGTTTTTTTGTGACTTTGGGAATTAGGTAGAAGGTTGTGTATGTTGGTAAAGATTGCTGTTTTTTTTTCATAACTACAAACAACAACAAAGGCTGTTGTTTGCCTATATTTATAGATAAGCTGTTTCTTTTTCGATAAACTGCAAACAACATTCATGGTTGTGAGTGCCCATAATACAAGCTCTGCTTAGCTTGGGGGCTAGATGTGTATGAATGTTAATAAATAATGCAGGACAATTCATTGTCCGGCATTATTTATGTATATCAATTTAATTATTTTCAATCGAGCATTGTTGGAGAAAACTTACATCAATTACATATATAGTGTAGCTCTGACATTGGCAAATTAAACTTTTCTTTCTGCCGCTGCTGCTGTTATGTCGCATAAAGAAGTACCTAGAATGAAAACATTGGAAGAAATTGCATCATTGCACCGACAAGAGCTAAGGAGCTCTTAAGGGAGGGAGCTCTTAGAAAAGTTAATTAACTTTCTGATCATATAGCTCTATGGACGAAATACGAAGAAATAACATATTGCAGCTTTGTAACTTTACATTTAAACCGATGAGTTCTCCTGTCTATCCCAATAAGAGCTCTACCTCCCACATTTCACGATACCCTTTCCATCAAAGGTCAGCCCAAAAAGCCGGCTGTAACTCAACAGGTATTACCGTGATCCGGGATGACCGGTCAGCGGAAGGAATTAACATAGCATTTGACCCGGACACGATTTATGACCCGGTTAATGACCCGATACTGTACTTGCAGGGGCGTATATCATGGATATACCTATAGAGTAGCTAAATAAAGGTACCTTTAATAGACTGATTGAATGAATTCATAGTTAGATAGGCTTGTGTAAATGAGGGAGGGTTGCAATTAAATCGACAGCTTTGGAAGTGACACTCGCAATATGGTAAATTTGTGCTAATAAATACGTTCATTTGCCAAACGATGGAGTTCCCTATTCCGTCGTCATTACTGTAGACAAAGGTGTTTACTTAATGTAAAATTTAGTATAAACATAAAGAAAACACTAGGTATACGCATATGTCAATCATATTCAGGATTCAAATATTAAGTGAATTTAATCTCCCAAGCAAATAGCTTGAGTTTTGGGTACTAGATGACTTGACTGAACTTGTACTATATTTTTTCGCACCACAGCTAGCTAGAAACCTTGAAAAAATTCAATCAAACGTTACAAGCCAAAACAAAAAAGGGTTACCAGAACATTTTGAAAAATGACCCGTTTGACATAATAACGTGTTGCTAAAAGAACATTTTCAGTAAAGTTGCAAATGTTGCAAGTGCAACTGTCAGGGGACTATTTATCTTGCTCGGACATCGATTGATGACTGGGCTGAAGTATTTGCATACTGAGATATGTACGGTACGGACCCTGTCCGTAGATCGTAGCTAATGGTTGGTGAAACAGGATAGATGGAAATCTAAGCCAATAAATATCCAGTTGGTAAATAAGTTAGATGCAAAATGGTTATTTTCGGCTGCTCGTTCTAATGTGCTTTTCACAAATATAGTTTGATATGAGTTTTTCTACATCTAACCAAATACACACAATGGGTCGGCTGTAGTTCAGTAGTATTGTTTTGGAAAACGTTTTAATAACTTTTTCTTGCCAAATATTGTATTCAAGTACATAAATTTATTGTATTTTATGCCACTGAAAGGATTTTCATGTTTTAAGATGTGTTTATACGTAATTATCTACTTACCTAACGAACTTCATGTACAAAATATTGCGGTGCCCTAGCAGAGTGCATGTTTCAAACACTTTAATCTTTAAGACATAGGCAAAACACAACATGTTTGCAATAAAAATATTGAGTATGGAGTAGCACGCCTCGGTCGTGTTGACCTGCCGTCCCATCGGATTATGAGGTTACGGAATGTGCACCAGTGTTTGCGCTCACAAATGTGCACTAAAATAATGTCCTGAGCACATGGCTGACCGTCGTAGCCGATATTCGAAAGATATACATAATCCGGCTCGAAGGACCATGAAAAGGGTTGTGGTAGATGGTACTGGTGGACCCCCAAACAGCTCTTTGAGGTTGGTAGGTAGTATGGTGTAGGTTTGTGGTGTCAAGGAAAGTCACTGGTTTATGGTACGGACTATATTCACAAGACAACTATATATTACTGGTTTTATACTACTGCCGAATTATGTTATGGTAAATGGTATAATGGTATGTGGTTTGAACCCGCGACGAAGGCGGCCGATCGCGAACTGAGTACTTTTAGGCAACCGCGAGCGAATACGCATTCAACTGCAAGCGCAGCTAAATGCATATCTGCTGCGTGGTCGGTTTACCCGAACAGCTAGGAAGAATCTAATTTTAAATAGATGTCATCTACTTAAAATTTAATTGTAAAAATATTTCAAATTCCGTTATAAATGACTTTTGTTTTAATAACCATTATTATTATTTATTTTAAGCCATTACTGTCCCACTGCTGGGCAAAGGCCTCCCTTTTCTTCTTCCACTCCTCGCGATCCAACGCTGCAACAGGCCATGATGGAAGATGTACCTCGAGCTCGTCGCGCCATCTCATCATTTAATAACCATGATAGTTTCAAAAGTTTTATTATAAATTTATTATTTAACATAACTCATAATCGTTTGCTCTTTCTGAAAGGCACATTCACACAACAGCTAATCTTGTAATCGGTACCCTGTAATCACCCTCAGGCAATATTTTCATTATTTTCCCTCAAACGCTTCCCCTTCTAATATAGCATAATTTAATCAGAGTTTCTGCTTACTCTGGCCAATATTCTACCGCAATTTTCCACACAAGAATTTATAATTACCACCCTAACGTTCTAAGTGAATACAAACGACGTAGATTGATGTTTCAATTACAATCTCAGTCAATATTGAGTAATATTTTGGTATTACATAATATTATAATAAATTAAAAGGCAGAATGGTAAATATTTAACCATTACGCCTATTATTTTGAACGCGAGAGTAGAGTTTATTTATGATTTTCCTACTTATCCCTGATCCCTAGTTTCTTATCGAATCAAAAAAGATTACTTATTAATTTAAATAATCCAGTTGACATAAAGCAACTTGACAGTTAAGTTGGTGTTAGTTGTTTCGCAACATATTTTTTTCCCATTTCATAGAAAATAGATACCAACATTGAAATTTTGTTAGTTCCATTTGTATTGGAATGTGGCACTTAAATTAATTAAATATAAAAATTCTCATACGTGTAGCAATATTAATCCAACGAATGGCTACCATGTTTTAAAAACAAGATGTCGCCTGCGTAATTATTTCCACTACGTTGACTTTTGATGAGTAGTTCCACAAACTTATCTGTTCCATTCAATTCAATTAAAGAGCCCTTGCTTCAAAACTACCCCCTTATTTTAAAAAATCCTTAACGCCAGCACTGCCGTTGCTCAGGGTAAAAATACGTTGGTTTTGGTAGCACTGTATGACGTTCAGAAATCACCCCACAGAGTTATTTGCATTAATCCGAGTTATTAAGGGCATGATCCGGTTATAGGGTAGCTTATGGTAGAAATCTGCATATAAATAGGAAAGAGTGGAGGGCCCTGGCGGAATCTACGGGATTTAGGGATGCACTCGACTGGAGTATCAATGAGACACTGTGTACCGAAGGCTTTGTATGAAAAATGAGCCTTACATACTGGGATACCGTGTTACCGCAGAGTTTCACATAATCGGTATAGTGGTTCTATCTTGAATAGAATAGAATAGAAAGACATTTATTTATAACAACATAAATTAACAAAAGATACACTTATAGAATCGCTTCATGTAAAGAGTTGTATAAAATCTCACCAAGTAGAGTTGGACTTGAACTTGACTACGAAAAACATATAGTAGACAAAAGCTCCTTGTCTATGTCTTGGAAGTCAGGAAACGATCATCAAGAATAGTAGTATAATATACTACTTATTATAAGTATTGATACAACGGGTATTTATTGCGTTTATTTACCTTTTTTCGGTTCAAACGGTTTTTCGGTTTTACGGGTTCAAACTCTCTGCCTCGTGGAATCCAGTGATAGCAAACTGTAGTCGTCGTAATCCGGGCTCTCATTGCGTCGCGGACACTGTGAGTGTTGTGTGTCGTCCGAGTGTGCAGATGGACATTCCTACTATTGAAAATGAAATGAGGGTAGTTTCAAATAAACTAGCCCCCGCTTCGCTGAGGCGGTAACTCCAGTACTCCAGTCATCCCGTGACCAAAATATTTAATATACTACTATTCATGATGAGCGTTTCCTTAAGAAATATTATTTCTTCGACTATCAGTTGTAAATAATTGTATATAACTTGGTGGTAAATAGCCGCAAAGTTATTTCAAAACGACTTATTACACAAGACGGAACAAAGTTAACGCAAGGACATAATAAAGAATTTACGTTACCTATCTAACATACTTCTAAGTAGCTTAACCAATAACTACATTGCATCACAATGCACTATCAAATTAGATAATGCACTAAGTTCATACTTATCCAATATCTTAGCACGCTGGCCTCAGTTCCGACTTCCGCCTATCGCCTCCATCTAAAACAGTTAAGTTAGCGTTAACTCGAGTGTGGTTATTACGTCATAATCCGTTTCACTTTTAACGGGCTGGCTTGCACACGAGAGATGGTCGATAGATAATAAGAATAAGGTTTTCTATTAGATCTTCCTAGTTTGTTGTAGTTCTCATCATAATCTGAAAACCAGCGCTGCACTGGCTTATGTCAATGTAGCATTTAATGCTGAGCCGGTAGCCTTTCTGTGTTCTCGTATTTTTATTCTTTTATTCGTTCCTAATTTGTTTTCTTTATTATTATAAGTTCTTAAGTTGTATTATTTTATATGAAACACCAATAAATATTTTCCATTTCTATTTTTCTATTGTCTATATATGTATATATATTTTAATATCACTATCACTGCATAGTATTACACCAAAGTCGCTTCCTGCAGTCTATATGTCATTTTAATAAAAGGGTTATTATACAAAAACTGTTGAGTGTATCTTTAAAAGTTAATTTATTGCACTTTTCTTATCTAAACTATGGGCTTTTTTAGAGATTTCTTTCTCCGTGTATTAATTATTTTCGCCCAAAGTTGGGCAAAAAGAACTTGTGTTATGGGTACTAGATAACTGATATACATAATACAATACATTACATATATTTATATTATATATATTATATATTATTTATATTAATATTTTTATTATATATAGAAAACGACCAGAACACCCGAAACAAATATCTGCAGATCGTACACATAATTGTTCCGAGGCGGGAATCGAACCCGCAACCTACTGCGTCGCAAGCGGACCTTCGCCCACCGCGCCACTTCGGTCGTCATTCGTGCGTCATTCATGTCGTGATTGACATTGTCTTTAGTTTTTGATAGTCAACATTAAATATTTGAACCAAATTTAAACTACACGCATATTCTCTATTAGCAGAGACGCAGACTAATACTAAATAATGCTTATTGGTAAGACACAACATCTCCATGTTGAGTAGGAAAAGTTAGAGACAATTTACTAAAGTATATAGGTACTGTTAATATTAATTAGGAATCATATATGCGAAACCCTGATACCAGTCTAGAATACGATCGTATAGCCCTACATAAAATTCATTTCAGTAAATCTTTTCTTTATGTACCGTTACGTGTTTTCCATCCATTTGTTTCTATTACGAATAACTTTGTTTGGCGCGAACATCAGACGCTAAGTAAAAAACACGTCCAGAACATGTAACAGGCTGTTCCAGCCTGAACATATTAGGGAGCGTAATAAGGAAAATACGGGCTTTATGGGCAACGATGGTGATCCGGCGAAATGGAACGTAGGCGACGAATAATTATTACATTGAAGATAGGGTTTTGATAGGATACTTTTCACTTTCGATCCCTAGTTCCCATAAAAATGTATTCCCCAGAAATATGTAAAAACTTACTCTTTCTTATTGTCTGGAAGAGATCGCTTCTAAGCGATAAGGCCGCCCATTGTACTTGTCACATGTAATATCTTTCATTATGTTCTGTATCTGGTGTACAATAAAGTATTTTTGTATTGTATTGTATTTTTTTCATCTGAGAAATGGTTAACTTTTGGATTAAAAGATTATGGTCTCACTAATTCGACGGAAACACCCTACAACCTCCAAGCAGGAATAGGTCGAATAACCAGTAAACCTGTATATTGGAGTTCATAGTGAATGCCAGTTAATTTTCTTTCCTCTACAAATAAACATGGGTAGGAATGACTCCCTTGAACGTTACAATGAGATTCCCAAAGATAAGAAATGTGATCTCAAGGACAGTTGAAAGCGCAAGACGTTATTACATTACCATATCAAAGGCTTCAAAACAAACCCAGCGACCACCGTCAGAGGCGAGACCCCATACAATTAAACCATGATAAATGGAACACGAAAAATCTAATCTAAATATTTAATGGGAGATTCCCCTATATGGAATTGCAACACATTGCAGTTGTGTGCATGTGTGCGTTTATCCCTCATATTAAAGTAAAGCTGTAGAAAGTGTTTTGGAGCAAGGATTTAGGATGCTTTTAATGGTTAGCGGAAATTCTGTTTGGAAAGGCGTTGACAAAAGTGCTTATGTCTAAAATACTATTCTGGCTATCACACTAATATAATATATCGTGAAAATTTTGATGTTTAGATGAATGTTTGGATTGATGTTTGTAACTACTTAGACCATAGACACAACGCGTGTGAAGTCGTGGGCAAAAACTAGAGGTTTCATAAAATAAATAAATAATGCTGGACAGCACACAGCGTCATCTAGTCCCAAGCTAAGCAGAGCTTGTGTTATGGGTACTAGATAACCTTTAAAACTTTGGCGATTTCTTAACATATTAAAGATTATTTATCGGGTATTTATCGCGTACCTTCAGTTACACCCTTGTCACCCGATGGAATCTTACTCTCGAACTAATTTTTTATAAATAACTGATGTTATAGGAAAAATTATACCGACCTATTTTAGTAGAATAAAAAGGTTATTCTAGATAACAAAGTAAAATTACAGCAACCATTTTAAATTCATGTGGTTTAAGTTCTCAACTATAATTTAATTCTGCACAAAAAGTTTCAGTGCAAAGTTTTATAATAATTTTCAAGTTTCATGACACGAAAACTAAAATTGAAAGGTTTTTATCCCCTAGTGACACGAAGCGCCGCCGTAGATATCGGCATTGCGCGACCTGGCAGCAGTTCGCAATAACGGCTACGATACAGCTTAGTGGCGTAGACCGTAGACCGTAGACACCTCTACGAAGGCTCGTAGACAAAAGCTACGATCACTAATATCTGTCAATTGTCAATATATTATTGGAGGAATTCATGACACGATGGGGTGTATGGGGGACTCCAACATACCGTCTTCTAAGTCAACTTAACCTGCACGTGGTACACCCTGCTAGATAACGATCCAGGCTCTAGTAAAAATATAAAACCATCTTTATTTATTTGATAACTCATTAATTTTACAATTATTTCCATTACCATTACATTATTATGTCTCTCATTTACCATGATCTCGGGCGATAAAGTGACCCGGTCCTTTGGAAGGCTTGCGTGGGGCCGAAGCCAACAGCACAGAGGCCCTTTGAGAAGTTAATCTAAAGGCGATGGCTACACATAGCGGGTATCATTCTCGGGTGCACAATATGATACACCCAAAGATGGTATCCGCCAGGTGTAGAGACTATTGCAAATTATTATTATTATTAGCAGAAAAGTATCCAACCAGACACAATTCACCAACGCCATTAACCAAAAATCATCATCATCATGGCACGATGCCTATTTTCATGCTTAGTCAACCTACAATCATGTTCGAGCAAGCGGTAGAACGATGCAAAATTTTCAAAATGTAACCATTGCAAAACTTGTGCGAAGCGCTAAGTCAGATCACGAACATTCACCACAGAACAAAAGTTCAACTGTCGTACCTTATTACCTCACACTCACTTTTACCACTTTGCAAGTGTGCGTGTGACGTGAAGACACTAGCAGTGCAGGAATGCACTGTTCCCGAGGGTGCTAGCCCCTGTAAATGCAAATAATATTCCTTCGAAAATATTGCAGTGTTAATACCACGCTAAAATGAACGGCGCCGCCCTATTGTGTACTTTGTGTATTGAGTTTTATTAGTATGCTTTATTGGCCGCGGAAAGGGCATCAATTACATTGCTTGATGTTAATCTGTGGTGAGGATTGGGCAGTTTTTACTGTGAATTCTTGGAATTGTGCGCGAAATTTTTCGTCTAAAATACATCAGACTTTATTTTTAGCGTTAAAAACTTCAGTGTCGAACGACTAACAAGCGACTAACAAAAAACTTAAAAAAAAAAAAACCGATGGATGACCAAAACCATCCAAAACGAAGTGGTATTGATTAGAATTACGAATTCTAATCCCATATTTGCCTCAACAAGAAACCTCTGTATGTAACCTCTTTCGTCGAAGTGTTGGTCCTCATTATAATATAACATTTGTAAAAAAAGGTTTGTTATTGACCACCATGGTGGTTACATACCGAGCTCTTACTATGAGATTGTAAATTTTTTAACGGCCAACATTTCAACGAAAATCTGTCGCCAGTGTAAACACGGCCCGTTCTGAATGTTGATATTCTGCCTACATTGGTTTAGCCAGATGTGTGGGATTAATATCGCGCCCGCCGTAGTTTGTCGTGGTTGGTGTGCACATGCTTTGTTTACGCGCTTGTTTGACCAGAGTGAATGATTCTCTTAAATTCACTCCGTTTTGTCTAATATTGTGACAAACTAAAGATTTCCCATGAAACTATTTAATTTTGGTAGTTCGACTGACAATCATAGTCATGTTCTAATGCTTTATCGATTAGATTATTTATGACAATCGATTTTATTTTATCATTTTATAGTTATTTGAAAAAATTAGTATTATTTTTGTAATTTTATTTGCTACTTGTTTCAGCCCGCGGCATTACCTACACGCATTTTTCCGTGATAAAAAGTAAGACAGATTCAGTTATTAACGTAAGATATAACTTTTATACTATTAATTATCAATACTTTTTCATGGAAATATAATCTAGAATAATATTCGTTTCGTACTGTATTGACTACTGATATGAGTCGACAAATTAATATCATTATGTCAAAAGTAACTGTATCTATGAAATACATCTTTCATACAGTCTTCATTGACTCACCTGTCAGCAATTAGGGAACTTCATGGCCGTGCAATTTACCAAAAAAAAAATTCGTGGACGGGATGTGGGCATCAATTAGGTAATGTTACTCGGTATAGATCCTGTCGATTTCACCATCATCTCATCATCACTGCATCATCCATGTTAGTCCACAGCTGAACATATACTGTCCCTAAAGAGCATCATAGCGACTTGCCGCATCTAGCAATAGAATAATTCAGATGTATTTGTGAGTGTATCACTTATACTTTTTTCGCTGCGTATTGGCTTTATTTTCGTTACGAATGATATACAAAAGAGAAGTACCTAGCCATACAGAGTTATACACAAGTCGGCTTTTTTATTCGTAGAAATAGCTAGCTACGAACTAAGATTTTAAAAGAATTATTGCAGTAGCGTTGAGAAAATGAGAATCTCATTTGAAGCTACAAATAAAAGCTAACGCTGAAACAAAACTATTTCAACTGTTTCAAACCTTTCAAGAATAGAAAATGGAAACAGCGGGAGTGCTTTAGAGAAACACAATGCCGTATTGCGATCAAACAAAACGGGGTCAGGAGCACATTCTCCAACCCTTTGTACGGCGCACTGTTTCAGATATTCTTATCGCCTCACCCATTTCTCTGAGCAAAAACAGCGACTTTAACTGTTGCGGACCCCGGTTCTAGAGTTGTTGTGTATGCGGCTTTAAAGAGAATCCGGCCTTTTTCCAATAACCGAACAATATAATGATACTAGTTTCTGCCCGCGACTTCGCACGCGTTGTTTCTATGGAAACGTTTTAAGGTTATTTATATCCCATGAGAACTGACTAATGGGATAAGAAGTAGCCTATGTTTTATTCCAGGCCTGTAACTACCTGTTTGCAAAATTTTAACCCGATTCGTTCAGGAGTTTTTGCGTGAATGAGTAGACTTCGCATTTATAATATTAGTAGGATTAAACGCCGATTTTCATAATTATTCTACTTGTATATCACATGTGGCCAAACGCCAAGAAATGAAATAAAAAATTATAAGTAGGTACAAAAAGTGACTGCGCTTTAAAATCCCATTTCATCATTGTGGTGTGTTGGTTGAGCTTGGTCCACAAACCCTGCAAAAAGCCCGGTTTTTTGACTGTTAGCAAATGTCCGGCTTTTCATACTTTTCACCCCTCGATCATTTCTTCCCCTGTCTTAAGTGATTTACAGGCGCTCTGCGACCCATCCGCGAATATTGCCTAAGAGGGAGACCCCACGAGGTTACTAGACTTCGAGGGACCTCCCTTTCTTAACCTCAAGGTGAAACAAGGACAGCAGATCTGAAAATCTAAATTTGAAACGTGTACTTCGCGATATCCGTATCCGGCTAAATGGGTCAGGAAGGTGAAGTTTACTCCACCACCACTCGGAGGGAAACCGATGGCAATAAAGTCGGATGTATTCGAAATTAGAAAATTATTCGAGCTTCCTGCGAAACGGAAACTGATGACAATTTCTTTTATTGGAAAAAAGAATATGAATGTAGCGCTTCTTTGGAGCTTTGTTATATTTTACCTTGTAGATATTCTAATGTTATTTTTGCAAGAAAGGCCTTCTTGCAAAAATTACGTGCGTAGTGAAACGACATGGCCCGAAACAAATGAACTCGAGTCATGAAGACAGTAAATAATTTTTATTTGTTTCCATTTAGGTATGTTCCACATCATTCATTCATGGGGCTAGATAATGCTGTGTGAATTGTCCAGGATTATTTATTTATTATTCATTATTTTACGAGTATTTTATTCTCAAATCTTAGGGACAAGAAAACATACAAACGTTCAAAACTTTTTTTTATTCAGCTAACGAGTATCAGTGTTAGAATTTAAAATGCCAACCCACTAGCTACACTTTATTGCATTAGCAGTATGATGTCTAAGTTCAAGGGATAACATATACTTCAATTGTAAACTTGCTGGAGTTGGGCACGTGCGGAGCTAAGTACAATGAAACACAAAATAGCTAGTACTGCTTTTAAAGAAATTTTCTAACAGAAAACATGTTAGCTGAATATCACAATTATATGAACTGAGGAATTTGGTCTTTTCACTTTATCTTTTTACATAAGTATCTGACCTAAAACAGATAGGTAGGTTATATACAGATACTTCAATTATTCTTTTACGAATTTTCATAGGTATAATAGATATAGATAGAATAATCTATAATATATAGATATAATAATCTATAATATATAGATAGAATAATCTATAATAGATCAAAGCGGCAGTGCCTGTACTGCAGAAAAATCTATAAATAATTGCACAGAATGAGCTTACCATGAAACTATAACTGATTCCATTTTCGCGCGGGCAAGGGCAAAGTATGTATTTTGTTTATCTATCTAGTTCTGTCACAAGATAACTAGACTAAGACCCCTCTGGACTGTCAATGGTCTTAGTAAGACCATTATCTTGGAGTTACGAAGGTTTACATGTTTTAATGCCTAAAAATCCCCAGTATAGTGAGAAGGTAAGTGGTATAAAAAATAGATAAACTATCTGTCTGTCTGCAGCTCTAGCATAAGGAAATACAAACATATCGTGATATTATAAACAAGAAATGACATAAACTTTCGTGCTCGCCTGTACACTAATAAAGCGACTCGGCCACGACGCACGACGCAACAAATTAGAAAGTTTTGCGCAACGCGAGTCTACTTTATACGAGGGGATGTTCTAATAAATTGCAGCAACTTAACTTGTAGGTACCTAGTGGACAAAGTTGCTACAGATTACTTGTCGTAAAGAAAACTGTAATGGGGATCCCTTATGTTATTAATGGATTGGACAGGATTGCTCTTAGATTATATGAGTATCAAATATATTTTGAGAAAAATCATAGTTTAAGTAACGTAGCTAAATTAAGGACGAATTTTAGTAGTTTGACCCTATGTTCGTTTGTTATTCAGTGCAAGTTTCTGCCCGCGTCTAAAATTACAAGTATAAACTTGATTTTTTTAAAAGTTTATATCTCATAGGAATCGGTTTATGGAATAAAATGTAGCCCATGTTTTACATGGGTGTTATAGGGCTTTTGCAGGTCTTACATTTTACTTTATGTGTACATATAAAATCTCCTAATCTAATTATATAAAAAACTTACCGCTAGTAGTTTTGGCCTAAAGAATTAATGAAAACATCAATTTCTACCCATCTAAACCACACACAATTATAATAATAATAATTATTAGTGTGATCGTTTGAAAAAGTATGTTTTGACCTAGTTAATCGATCTCTTAGAATTTTTCTTTAAGAGCACTGAAATTCCGCAAACAATATACCTAATAACTACCTAAATGACGAATATAAAGAGATGATTTTATTTAATGAAAAATGTGTGTTCATTTGAAACTTTTTAGAGATACAAAGTTAAATTAATTTAATCATTAGCTCTGTGAATAATACCTCCTTGCTAAACTTATCTGCCTGCTTGTACAGGGTGAATAGGTAGGTAAGTCTGTTTTTCTCAAAGCACGTAGTCAGGTCTGGTATAAAACTGCCTTCCGCCGGAACCAGCGGCCGTCTAAGGAATGGACGGTTAGGGGAAAAACTTGCAAGGAATGTCATTCTCCACATAATTTATTTGAAAACTGAAACTGGCAACGAACACGTCGATTTTAGGGCTATTTGAAATTAAACATGTAAATTCATCATTTTTGCACATCTTACGGGATATTAAAAAACTCAGAACACTAATATTGGAAAGTATCGAATTTGATAGTACATAATATTTTAAGAATTCGTCAAGCTACGAACGCTTTATCAAAAAAAGTGCTATTATTATCTGCAATTACGCGTTCGTAATTTATTACGTAGGTAAATAAAGTACGAAAAAATTGGTATAGGAACTTGGATTTTTTACCTGGTTAATAAAATACAATACTATATAATAAGTAGATATTTTATGTTGTCCACCAGCTGCAAATAATTAAAAAAAAAGACATTACATGTGACAAGTACAATGGGTGGCGTTATCGATAAGAAGCGATCTCTTCCAGGCAACCATTTTCTAAATATCAAGATCTGAAACATAAAGTAATATTTATTGGGGTTTTTCTTCCGTGACAGTATACCGTACCTGTCTTTAGTTAAGGTAGAGATACGTCGTAGAACATTAACGAGTCCACAGAGGGTAGTCTTGTCTGTGTGTAGAGCTGATTGAATTGAGATGTTTTAGTTCTCGTGTGTTCAGCTTAGTAAACTTTGCATGAGGTACCTTTGCAGATTTTATGTAAATCTTTCTAAGCAAACCTCAACATTGAAATATTTGTCATTGGTCAAACAATCTTCATATTTTGATAACTCGTTTATTTAACAATTATTTTGCATTAATTGACACTGACAAAAAAGTGTCGAAACAGGCATTATTCCCATTTACAAAGAATAATCATCATCAGTCAGGTTATCACAAAGACTCAATGCAATCCTTTATCCATACGTATTTTCAGGACGTGTCGTGAGTTATAGTTATTGTCCCCTTTCGTGTCACCAAACAAATACAAATGGTTCCATTAGAGAAAATAACCATCAGATACATATCTACCGGTCCCATGTGTGTCGCCAAGTTTGTAATTCGATAATAATCGAGCCATTCGTGAGTGAATCCACTAACGAATGACCACAGTGTTGACAATACTGCACTTTCAGGCGATATTCCTAACAAATGTTCCTTTCAGGTATAAATTAATGTGTAGTTAAAAATAAACCATGCTTTTTTATAATGACAAGCCCAAGACGAACTAAGAAAAGTGGGGCTCAATGTGCTGCCCAAAATTTAGATTGGGATCTACCATCAGCTGCCACCGGCACAGTTAAACGAAGAAGCTCATGCCCCGAAGATTCTAAACAGTCACAAAATACTATCTTCGAAGTTGAAACACCTTCTGACTCAGGCAGCGGCACCTCTAGAAGCATAGACGATAGTGAAACTCTCATAGACATTGAACAACGGATATCCTTTATTATAAACGAAAATCGATCCTCCCAAAGCAATTCTGAGTCGAGCGAAGCAGATTTTATCATTGAGAGTTTTTTGAACAATCCACCAAGCGAAGATATCTTAGAGTTATCTCAAAATGAAACGCCCTGTGATCGTAGTAAAACTTTTATCATATCGGAAGAGACTGCACGTAGCCAATATGACTCATTCGCTGCTAATGACGTATCTCAGGATAAGAAAGTTAAAGATAGAAGACTCAAGGCACCTGCACCGGTGAAAAAACTCACAAAACCCTTTGATCTCGTCAAAAGTAATTCTAAGTTAGCTAATACAAAAAGGGTTGAAGAAAAAGCGAGCGTACTGCCGGTCTATAGAACTTCGATTCAAGAAACAAATATAGATTTGAGTGCCAAGAAAAAAGTTGTTTCAAAGTTGCGGTTACCCTTTTCTCCTGTTAAAACGATGGAGAAGCCAAAGATGAATTTCTTTCAAAACAAAGGTAGCCAGCTGAATAACAAACCCTCGCCTTTGCTATCTTCACCTGTCCGTCGAACGATTTCCAACGAGTACGTAAGACTGAAGTTCAACAACGACACTGTGATCAGGCGGACGATAGACGGGAAATCCGTGCCCAAGATTACCCCGAAGATCCAATCGATAATTCCCGAAAGCCCGGTAGATACCGAAGATCCATTCCTAAACCTCAGCCCCAATAAGAAATATACAGTGACAGTGAACAATAAAGTGCGATGTGACAAGGATAATTACGTTATATTCGATCCTGACACGGGGTTTAGTTCAGAGGCGAGGCAATCGAGAATTCCGAAGTGTGGCGAAAAGTCGCGTATCCCCCTAAAGTCTCCCGTGGGCGAGAGCTCTGGGACGGCCCGGAAGTCAGCTAACGTCAGTGACACAGACAGCGGTATTTTGTCGCCAAACTCGCCGGTGGAGACGAGTGAACAAGGTGCCTATTATGTGAACGCGGCGGCGTTTAGTGAGTCGGTGAAAAAGTGTGTTCCCGAACTTGACATTACGATCCTTGACCCGGCGCTGGCGAGGAAGGCCGCTGAGCAAATACAGGTCAGTGCTTTATATACTAGCTTATGCTATCGAAAGTATTGTGTGCTTACGATATTTTAAGCCAGGGTAATCAAAGTGATAAATTAAATATGATAAGTTTGTTTTCACTGAACGCTTATACATACATATATGAATGGTATCGTTTTAAAAAAACATTTAAAGAACTAAGGAAAATATACCGATATCAACTACAAAAATTAATAAAGGTATTTATTACGTATTTTTATTTATACAATACAATACAATACAATACAATACAATACAATACAATACAAAAATACTTTATTGTACACCAGATACAGAACATTATGAAAGAATTTAATAAAACTTATAATAAAATAATAATTTAATTACATTTGACAAGAAAAATGGGCGGCCTTATCGCTTAGTAGCGATCTCTTCCAGGCAACAGGCTCTAACAGGCAATTTATTTTATTAGTACAAATACATAAATATTTGTACTAATAAAATAAATTGCCAAAATAATTTGCCAAAATAAATAAAGGTATCTATTAGTAAAATACGTAAGTAAGTACCTAAGAACAGGTGATAAATTGGAAAACATTTTTCTTTTGAAAAGATCGTAGACGTAGTAATTGAACTTCCGCAGGAAGAAGTAATTTTTCACGAAAACGTCTTGCAGTGTTGTGCTGCGGCAGTCAAATTATTTATTTTCCTTGTTTGATGCTGAAAAACAATGTTTTTATTATTATTACTGTACTGACTATTTGTTACAAATAGATTGAACTCCCGTTGACTAAAAACTCTGAAATGCCATAGAATTATAAAAGCTTATTAAAACATTGAGAACAAAAGCTTTGATTTTGCGCAAAAGTTTATAAACAAAATTTTACAATTACTGTTTAAATTAACTGTTTAAAAAACGAAAAAGTTTTACTAACACACAAGTTTACTTTGTGGTGCGCCATCTAGCGGGCAGTAGTAGCGTTACACTGTAAAAGCTCGAGAGCTTTCATGAACCCGAAGGACTTGGTTCAAACTTTTCTAAAAGCTTCGAAAGCAAGGTGGTGACGTAGTTTGACTACTACACGATAGATGGCGCTATACCGCCACCATATTTGAATCCATGTTTCACAATAAAGAGCTGTGGAGGGACGATATAAGTACGCATAGAGCACCAATGTGTTTTGTGTACGGCAGATTACTGTACACAGAGCCGCATTATTCGGAGCAATCGCGCAGTTAATTTTGAAATGGGGCTCATTTAGCGAAAATAATGAATGAGGCGGTAACGTTTGTCTGGGGTCCACTTTTGTTATGGGCACGGGTAGTTTGTGCCTGTATAGGGAAATTGGCGGTCGTGTTAACAGTTTTATTGTGCGTTGTCTGATTTTGACGGTATTGTCTGCGGTTAGCGATGTGAAGCATTAGACCTATTCATCAATCAGGTTTTGTCATCGTTACAACAATCAGACTAAACTTTTACCTACGGTTTATTCACCATACACTGGGATACTAATGCAATAATAAGATGTAGGTTGCTACTTATAACCAATGTCTAAGGCCCCCCGCGCACTAGGCAGCCTAGTACACATAGGCCCTAATAATAAATACAGCCGTAAAGATAGCGTACTGTACCTACAGTGAAAGAACGACGACCATTTCTGAATATTGTCAAATATTATAAACTGATATTATATTCTTATTAGTTAATAATGATGATAATATTCGGTGACTTTGGGTTCCAAACCTATCAGTGCCAATGGAGAAAATAATTAGCTACCCAAGGCTAAGGGGTATTCGAGATCTTGGGAATAATTATTTATTTTCCTTTGAATTCCTTTGATCACACTATACATATATGTACATACCATATCACTCGATATTGTGTATCACTTGATATTTACATGCCATCAGCATCGCACCGATAAACAAATAAAATGATAATAAAAAGTCACTGAACACTTCATTTCTATGCGTATGCGATTGGCACCGATCGATGCAACTTGCGAGAAATAGAATCAACCTGATTGGCCCGTGAAAGGAATAGGTAAATAGGCTTCTCAAGAATGGTGTGAATGTGAAATGAACCTAACCATTGAGCTGCAATCAAATCAATGGAACCTAGAATGATAATAACAAAGATACCTCGACTTCTTGTCTTGATTATAGGCTCGGAGCCTGCGACCGCCAGACCTACGTTATTTATTTTATAAAAGCTAAGAGTTTGTCAGTGTATGCTCTCAACACAGGCTTACAATTCTCACCACAACTTGCAAGTGTTGTAAGACAAAGATTAATACAATATCCACCGGAGGGCGGGCAGTAGCGCCACCTGCAGAACAATTAACCACAGAGCTGCGATCCCCAAACCACATGCCAAACGTGGGGATTGTGGGCATTGCGGCGCTTTTCAGGTGGAGGCCTGCATCCAGCAGTGGCCCAATATGTATAGGCTGATAAGGTGAGGTGAGCCTTCAATCAGCCCTAAAAATTGCTGCTGCTGCATTTATCATAATAAGTCAGAGTATAAATAAATATATAATACGCGAGTTTCGCAAGAAGGAATCTTGAATAACCATTTTATAGAAGACACGCAAGGTATTCGACCAACCTTTTCAGTATTTTTAAACTGTTTTATAACATCCAAACTAAGGAAACCACGTGAATTCAAAACTTGAGATGAGTGAGAGGAAGTAGCACAAATACTCGTGTCGAGAGCCTTACAGGCAAGTACCACGTAACTTGGTAAACTCTCAGCTCCCCTGAAATGTTTCCACACTTAATTTTGACTCTGAAACGGCAATGGCGGTGGGGATAAAATGTGACGTCATTAAGGAGACGAATTTTCTACGTGTATGGCCTATAGAGCTTTTACAACGTAAGTAGATAATGCTGTAAGTTTATTACAGGAATAGGGATTTATGGTTAGGCTGAAATGTATAAAAAATTTCTACATCATACAGTACAGGGTGCCAGAAAACATATGTACTAAACTGAAAGGGGGTGATTCTGGACCCCGAGGGATGCAAATATTGTTTTAGGGTCTTTCGAATTTCAGTTTTTTAACATTTTCTAAAAAAAATGAGACGTTTTGCCATATATTCTTGTTCGTGGTATTGTGCGTATGGCTTACATTAATTATATTGTTTTGAAATATTTTTATAAATAAAATAAAGAGCCTTATGAAAGCCAGGATGGTGAAAATGTCACAGGAAACTGCCTCACAGTTCCTTAGTTACTATCATGTCGATGTCGTATAATACCGACAAAGGTTAATAAAATAGGTATGAGTTTGTCTAAGCCCTCTACAAATACGCAAAGCAAACCAAATGCATTATTGAATGCCACCCCACTTCACTCGTCTTGGTCTTATTCAGAAAACCATGAATCTTCAGTAGATATAGATTTATTTATGGGGTACAAGCAGGCTTTTCAACTATACACCTTATTTCTTTCACATCAGAGCTTAAAAGAAAATTGTAGCAAGTTAAATATGCGATCGGAATAGCTATTCCCTCGTTGGCATCTTCAAGTGTTTCTTCAAAATTGAAAAGCTTTCAGGCGTAAAATTATAAACTCCTGTTTTCTGAAGAATGTTCGACTTTTATCTATCAGTCAAGCTTATTACAATCATTTACAAGAATTTACGAAGAAATATACAGATAAGCATATATACTCGTAGAAATAAATCCGATGTGAGAAAGAAAAGAGAGTGCACTAGTGTTTGCACACTAAAAAAATCCTACACAAATAGCCAGTTTCCGCTGAGACTGTCTGCCGAAGCCGAATTTCGGCTAGAAAGTCATCATCATCATGTATATTTTTATAAAAAAATTTAATCACTAACAAAATACAAACTGTTAAATTTTCCTTAGATCACACAAAACACTTGAAGACGACAGATAAGAAAAGGTTTCCACGAGTCAATATTGTAACTTTACTTATTTTTCCTCAACCGTGATTACAGCCTTGGTCACAAATGGCTATGTTGAGCTAATCTGCTTAGCTGCTCGTCCACTTAGTGGGGTAGCTAAGTGGTTTTAGGCATAAGGTTTGTATATTCAGTTGTATAGAAGTATACAAGGATGTTTGTGATACATTTTAGGGTCGTGATATATACATATATTGCTCTCAAGTAGTAATAATCAGTCAGTATAAATAAGTAAGTAGGTATTATGTAGTACTAGTAGTAGTAATATTATGATATGTGTAATTAACCTTTTTTGTGTGTTGTGTTAGTGTTTAATAAATAATTTTCTTTCTTTCTTTCTTTCTTAATAAAAGCTTGTAACAAAATACAAAATGTACACAGTAAATCGATCTTTCAAAATTTTTCAGCTTCATTGCTAAACATTCTAGCAAAAATGTATCAGTTTTTTTCTCACTCTTACTGGTAGTGGAAAGCTACTCTTAGCAATATGTCTAAATAAAAAGAGGTATACACTTTTAGGGTTTTTATCAATAAATGAGTGCCAGTGTAAAAAATATAGATACACCAAGTCATTAATTCTATTTAAATAAATCTAATAAAACTATAACTTGACACCATAAAGTGCTTAAAACAACGGTCTGTCGCCGACGAGGCCCATAAATCAAGGCTAAAGAAAATAATTTATGGCGCCTAATCCCTTGAGATTATACAGACAGGATATGTTACTCGTAACATGTATTTTTAAATTAACTTTTATTATAAATCCTACCAAAAATGAAACAAAAAATTATGCCTTCAAATACAAATCTTCATTTATATGATACCTTTCAAATACATCAAAACTTCAATTATTATGTGAAACATGGGTTACATGGATGGCTTTTATGTACAGGGTTGGACACTTAGGCTGAACGCACATGCGTCCGCGCCGCAGGAGCCGCACTGGCCGCAGTCATCGCGTTTTCTAAATCTTTATATGAAATAATATGCAACATCGCGCACCTATGGGTACGCGCCAAACGTACAACATTTCAATAAAATCGTTTCAGTAAAATCGAGTGCGGCTCCTGCGGCGCGGACAGGAGCGCGTTGTGCTTAAAGCTATTGCGGTCCATTCATATTTTAAAAATTTAACTAATGTTTTTCAGCAAACATCTAACTTTTTCAAGAAGCTGAAAATGTACCTTGTAGCGCAGTTTTGTAATATATGTAGTATTTGCTACCCTCCAAAAATCGGTCCGTATAAATATCAGATAAAGACAATTTAGGTGGACTATATAAATTTCACAGACAAAAACATTACACTGTTTTTCAATTAATCACAAAACCAGGTGTTCAAATTTCACTCCCAATCATTTTATCGCGATATAAATCACAGTAACTTATCTATCCAGAAGCACCACCCCTGTGACGTATGACTAGGGTGATAATTAGTGCGTGCTATTCTGGGCTCTTCCTGGCGACGGCTAAAAATGGCCCAATCAGTCAAACGGGCCGACTAGACACGTCGGATGTCAGTAATGATCTAAGGGAAACCGAGAAAATGACTGTGGAGTTGCGATACTGATTTTTAATGATGTTGTTGCGTGTATTCTAACTTTTGATTATTGCGCTAGAAAGAGGGTTAATACTTTTAAATCTCTACTAGCCGACTTACGTCATATTTTTATCTATTTTGGTAGAGCTTTGCCAAGGCCTAAGCTTGTTAAATTCTTACCCAAACCTGTAGAGAATCAGCAAATGGACAGTAAAAAAATCTTGCACACGTATTCGGTCGTTCCAATAGAAATAGTACTAAATATTTTGGTCGTATGCCAGGACTTTTAGAAAACGATGATACAGACTGCAATTTTCTTTAAAAACTCAGCGTCTTTTCCAATTTATTGTTCTTACAGTAACTACCTATATTATGCCAATGTATCATAGCTGTTTCTAAAAAAATATTTATGCAGGTATGTCTGTTTAATGACAAAAACCCGTTTGGGGAGGCATGATCAGCAGTAAATAAATAATAATAAATAAATAACCTTTAGAGGAATGTTTGCTGATGAGAGGGTATAAAATGTAGGTCTGAAATGTTAAGTTGAAAGTTTCTCGTCGTTATAAAGCGAGTCAATGTAGTATACCGGTATTCAAGTTGACGTATGTATTTTTAAAAGACCTCAAAGTATTGCAGGAGCTTTACGTATTCGCACAAAGTTCACGCTCTACAATCAATCTAGATGACGTCAATACAACACAACCAACATTCAACCTTAAAGAAAAGGTTGAAAAATCATTTTGCAATGCACATGTAACCTAAGAAATCTACCTGCCTTTCAGGAAGTTGTCTAAGCGCTTTGAAGATAGCAAGTTGAGCTGAAACAATCCTCTGGAGGCTTTATAAAGTGTGAGATACTTGAGCCGGCTTTGTGAAATAAATTTCAATGTGCGCTTATGTAAATATTGTATGAGCGGTTTCAGAATGTGAGCATTAGATTATACTATATCGATTTCTTGGCAAACAATGCATTATGTAGGTTCCTATTCAGTTTAAAAAAATATTAGGAGCTACAGATGTCACATTTTGGAAGAATCCATATTACTAATTTTGTTTATTTCAGGCACTGATTGAGCAATCAGATTTTTTACTCATTTTTGTTAATCAGAAATGTAATAGAATAGAATAGAATAATGATTTATTGCCTGAACTTATAACTACTTATAGATACTACATCATAAACTAAAAACATAAATTATATCTATAATTAATAAGTAGGCACTTACATAACATACAATTCACATTTTTATTAACTAACTACATTCTCAGGCAGTGGGAGTAAGCTCAGTATAATGCCGACAAGCTTAAAAAGCACGTTTGGCGCTGTTTTTCAGCTTACCCCTTACCGATTGCTGATGAAAGATAATATTACCTACTGAATCGTATAGGCAGCCCCTAGGTCGAGCAAGGCTTATAAAAAATTAAGAATAAAAAATACTGCTGGAAAATTCACACACCATCATCTAGCCTCACGTTAAGCAGAACTTGTGTTATCGGTACAAGATAACTAAAATACATCTTCTTTGGAAGAACCTTCAACAGAAATCAGAATTGCATTTACCAGATGCTACATTTCCTTCAAAACCAAATGCTTATTCATGCAAAGGGCGGCCAGCCAATTTGTCGGTTCCAACTGTCATCTATTCTACGTCCGTAACTCAATCTGACGTTCAAAGGGACAGCCACCTCGATAGATGGCCCGTCGCACAGTACATCTGAGTACGTGAATCTTCCTCTTAGTTATTCAATTTGTATCCCTACGCACGTACAAAGATGTATAGATAACAAAAGAGACACGTTTGTCACTTGTTTTTAATAATGATTACCTACTTTTGACCTTCAATTTGATGTTTGGTCATTTTGAGAGGAATAAAGGTGAGTAATAATTTGGGTTTTTGTTTCTTTTATCACCTTCCGCTCAGTTTCTCACTGACAATAGTATGTAACAAATTGAATGTTGTGCTTAGCTCTACATAAACCTTGAAAATAATATATATAAATATAAATTGACATACGTATCTAAAATCGCATTATATTTAGATTTAGATAAGCAAGACAAACGTGTATTAGATGTCTAAGTGATGTTTCTTTTTCAGTTCTTCCACTGTGGACAAAAATTCAAGTAAATAGAAAATGAAAAACAACTTATTTTTATTTGATAATAATTTATGGTATAAAGTTTTTGCTTATTAGGAGCCTAAATAAATAAAGTTTTGACTTGACTTCATGAGCCAGCTATAATGTAATTTTTTTTGCAATACCACTTTGTGCGTCCACTTGAATTTACTAAAAATTGCGCCGTGATCCCAAAGGTAACTTATTTCGTAATGCTAGTTACGCTACGATTAACTAAGTATCAAATTGTACAAGACAGTCAAAAAAAAAACTATGCTGAAAAAATCTTTAATTTAAAATATTGGCAGTAACTTTTTGACAACAAACTTTGCTTAATTTGCTTTGTTGGCGAATATCTACTTTAAAATGCGATTGGATTGTTTATGTAATTTAAGTAAGTGTATATACAATATTAACGATTTTTATCCCAAAAACGTCCCTGATTCTTCGTAATCCATGTTTAAAATACCACATCCATTAACCCTCAATCGCTGCTTGCATCTGCATCCCTGCGAGCAGGGCGGCATCGATCCGCCCCAGTCGCGTACCGAGCGTCCTGTCAGCAGGACGACCGCCCGCGAAGCCTCCGCTTTTAGGCGGGAAAACGTTCCCGCGAAAACGATAACGGAATCTGAAAATATAAATTCGTATTTATTTTAAAATTGAAGGGTCTTCATATTTAGGGTTAAGTCGACGCAAACGTGTTAAAAATAAATTTATGATTTATGAACTTTTTGTATAGTGATAAACTTATTTGAATTCAGGTAAACATTGACTGGACCTCTTTGAACAGTGTTGTGGTAAAAAAAAATGATAACGTACCTATACAAAATTTAGTACATGTTTCAAAACTTTTTAACTGTGTGAATTTTGTAGTGTTTTTGAACTTTTTATCTACGATCTATAAATAAACTGTGCCGAGTCCTTGTGTGTGGTAAATATTTAAGTAGAACCTTATTTCAATAGCATTAACAAAATACTGACACAATTTTATTATTTCTCATGTGCCTGTCAAGATATACTTTTCTGTTATCATAGCCATGGTTATATTGGTGTTGTTATGAAAAAAAATTCAAAATTAAGTTTATTCGCCATTTAATATTAAGAGTTAATCCGATAGCAGAAGATAAAGAAGTACGTCTCGTCGGCGATTATTCATTCCTTATTCCATGCTTTCTTTACAACTCTCGTTTATCATAAAATTGGTAAAGTTATTTCTTCACGACGGTCTTATCTGATTTAAGATGTTTCTTCCTTAGACGTTTCGTTATAAATATGTATATTATTTTAAGAAACTAATTTTTTTAATAAATTAAATTAAATTAATTAATTTTTTTTTAACGGGAATCCCGTTAAAGCCAAAATTATTGTTAAAACCCCTTTTTGTTAAAATATAGGTTGGCAAAATTGTCAAATCAATAAAAGCTTTCGTAGCATGTCGTAGGTATTGTAGTACGTCTATGAAGGCTTTTTTTACCGAGAAGCTTGAACGGATTTTTCCTACGTACACACTTCATTCTTATAAAGTTTAACCGTTTCTTTATAAATTTATAAAGGAACAAGCTGCGTCCCGCGGTTTCACCCGCGTGGTGATAGATATTTTTAATAAAATACAATATATCTTTATGAATTGTAGCCTATGTGTTATTCTGATCTGTAAGGTATATTATTGTGAAGTTCCATCAAAATCCATTCAGTAGTTTATGCGTGAAAGAGCAACAAACATCCACACAAACTTTCATCATCATCATCATCATCAGCCTATATTAGTCCACTGCTGGACATAGGCCTCCCCCAATGAGCGCCATAGCGACCTGTCTTTAGCTTGACGCATCCAGCATCTACCTGCAGTCTTTCGCAGGTCGTCATCCCACCTGGTCGGAGGGCGTCCTACACTACGTTTACCGAGTCGTGGTCTCCACTCAAGAACACGTTTGCCACAAACTTTCGCGTTTATAATATTAGTAGGATATTACCATAGTCTTGTCGTGAGGCTCTACGTGTTTTGCGAGTAGGCGCTAGGCGTCGAGACACGGCTTCGATACGTGACTAGAAACAAATGAACTCATTCATGCATTTTGTATGATAAGTAGATGCGGTGACAATCACTATTTATGTAGATGGGGGATTTGGAACCACCTTAAGAATAGAATTGGTTGGTATAAGAGTTGATTTGTTTTAAATGGTATGGGAAAGATGTATGGGAGAATATTTTATGGGTTTCTGATTGTTCGGAATAACGTGATACGATTTTGTGATACATTTACCTAGTTATGCGTGAGATTGTATTGACTGACACGAATATTAAAACGAAGAACTTATAATAATCTGTTCACTAGTTTTATGTTTAAATTGGTTAATAGTGGAGACTTCACTGGTCTATGCAGATCCTTATTAACTCTTTACAATGTCTATGTACTGCCTGTCTTCCAAATAAATAAAAATAAAATAAATAAATAAATAACTTTACTTATAATTCCTCAAACTATTGAAGGCTTTACATAATTTTAGGACATTTACGTACAATAAATTACTCTAAAATTCTGTTTACGTACCGTATTGAAGAAAATGGGTTTTACTAATAGACACATTGATAAAAAATACTACAGTTCCTAGCAACTGGGTTAGTAGGGAATTATGAACGCTGCAGTTTCAGGGCTGAACGTATAAAGTGGCGATGACAATATCCTATCATGGCCGCAGTGAAAACACAAGCCACCCAAAGCAAAAAAAAAAAAGAGAATTTTACTTTCAAACGGGATATTTACCATGATTTGATTTTTGAGTTGGCACAGTTTCATGCGCCATGATCACGGAATAACTGTTCAGTTATTCCGTATTGGAAAACTCAAAAATCAAATCATGGTAAATATCCCGTTTTAAATGACTTTAGTGTTAATAACCATGATAGTTTCAGAAGTTTTAATTTTACTTTCATTGATCGAAGATTGCCACAATATTAACCGAAAAAAGCCTGAAATTATGGGATACCCGGCTGGAATTAATAACGAATACGTTTAGATAGAAAATAATCATAATCGTATCTTAACAATGAATAGCAATCAAACCATACGGGAGCACCAGTTGGAAAGTTCATGTCCAGTAATACAATTAAATGAGTTATCAATATGAACGTGTGCGGGCTGCGTGCCTGGTGGGATTAGCGGGAGGGGAGGGGACTAATCGCCTTGATATGTTCCTTGTGGAACAATCCCTTCCGGTATGATAAGTTTGATATTTTCGATGTTGGGTTGCTGCGGAGAGAGCATTCATCTTTAAATTAATTTTTTTTTCAATAATGCTGGACAATTCACACAGCGTCATCTAGCCCCAAGCTAAGCAGAGCTTGTGTTATAGGTACTACATAACTGATAAACATACCTAATGTTTTGTCATTACATACATAGATATTTTTATTATACATAGAAAACGACCAGAACACTCGTAACAATTTTTTGTAGATCGACACACATTTGCCCGAGGCGGGAATCGAACCCGCGACTTTCTGTGTCGCAGGTAATTGATAACTACTTCAATTGTAGTTTAAGATAAATGCGCAGGGAGAGCAAATACTTTGATTATTTGAAAAGCAGCAAACTTAAAGTTTAGATCTACAGGGGTGGCTTAAATGGTTTTAAATGGTCTATTCTAGCTCCTACATGAAGCTTTGCACCCAGCTACCAATAACTGTATGACCAGTTGATATTGTAAAGGTCTTATTATCAAACTATGTAATATGCTTTTACCCTTAAGCCGTGTGCTCACCGGTGTTATAGGGCGTAACAATGATGTATGTGAAATCTCATTGGGGCGTTATGTATTTTTTATCATTCTCAAGGAGCATGATACGTTAAGCCGTTTGCTAAAATCCGTCTCGTTGTTCGTTGCAAGCTTCATTCCCCGTGATTGCACGATCGCTCGCTATCTAACAACTTACATTACGCTCCTTAAAGCCCATCAGTATCCGTACTTTTCATTATTCATCTCATTTTTGGAGTTATTCGGTTAAATTAACTGTTAGTAAAAAACTGTGATAGATATAGCGACCATAGTCATTCATCATCATCATCATCATCAGCCTCCACTGCTTGACATAGGCCTCACCAATGAGCGCCATAGCGCCCTGTCTTCAGCTTGCCGCATCCAGCATCTACCTGCAGGTCTTTCGCAGGTCGTCATCCCACCATAGTCATTAGACACACTTTTATAATCTGTCTTTTATAATCGCTGACCGATTCCTGAAACTGGAGTTTACAAGTTATTTTATATGAAAATAAAAAGTCCATTAGATTTTCTCGGAAGGGCGGACGTGCGCCGAGGGGCGCTCTCATTAAGATCAGATAAGGCTATCTCTACACGCAATCTACTGTAGTGTCAGCACTAAGGCATTAGGATGCTTTGACGACGTTATGGACCGATTTGGATGATTATTTTGCAGTTGTATAGAAAATTATCCCGAGATGATTCCATAAAAAAATATTCCCGCGGGATTAATTTATAACGGGATATTTACCATGATTTGAATTTTGAGTTTTCCAATATTTATTCAAAGCATTACAATTATTTTTACAGGTATACCATCTTATCATACAATAGTGTTGTCAACCTATATGTCGGCACATTTTCATGCGCCATGATCATCAAAATCAAATCATGGTAAATATCCCGTTATAAACGACTTTTGCAAAGTAATTCCTTTACAATGATTAATAAAATATATTGACATCAAGTGTATCAACATGTATCTACGATGGAATATGTAAATTAAATGAATGAAAGCTATGACAACGGTACATTCAACGACAAAGTTTCAGAAGTAGCGCTGGTCTATGTTTTATCAGGAATTTTAACTGCAGTTTCAGGCAGTTCGGAAGTTCCCGAGGGGTGTTGTGATCTGTGTTGTTCATTTTTGGGTTCCAGTGTACAATTTAGTGCGCTTCCGGGAATATGTTGCCCGTTTTAGTCACCATTCCGCGCCAGTCCGACCACGTACAAAACGTGATAGCCAAAATAAATGTACAAGAGAATGTTTCGGGAAGCGATTGAAATTAGGAAATATCCTAATTTCAATCGTGAAGACGGGTTCAAACTCTCTGCCTCGTGGAATCCAGTTATAGCCAAGTGTACTCGTCGTAAACCGGTCTCTCAGTGTCAAATCGTCAATCTCTCAGATAAATACCTTATAAATGGCTTTAATTTAGCCAATAAGCCATTAATTTTGGCTATATTAACATTTGAAACATCACATATTACTGTACTTTTAAAAGTTCTAGAGAAAACCTCATATGAAATTAGAAGTTCCAAATAACTAACTCATGCTGAGACAGAGACCGTTTTGTGAATCAATTGCAAAATTTGTGTCCCTTGTCTCTTATTTTGAAATCATGTTTGTTTTGTGTTTGTTGATTAATATCTAAATAAAAATATGATCATTCAAAAATCATCGAACCAAAGTTGACCCCCTTGGTTGGGGTCCATTAACCCCATGTGACGTGGCACCTTGCATACATCTACATACATATATCATACATGATACATCGATATACATACATCATACATAGACTAACGATGATGACGCTGTCAATAAGTGGAACAGGGGATTTCTAGACATCTATTCCACATATCCTTCCCTTTTTATGAGCCGGTAGGGGATTTCTAGACAAAAATTCCAGCAATTCACAGGCGGTTTTGCAAGGTGTTATTGGAATTAGCCGATAAAAGACTGTCATCTAGTCGTCAAATGCAACATTAAATTATACTACTACTTACAGACAAAACAATTTGCTTGTGTTTCCCACAACTGGGCAAGACCCTACCCTTGGTCCCATCACGCATCTGAATTCTCAGCCAGCTGGACGTAGTACTTAACAACATAAAATATTACAATAACATAAAATAACCTACCATGAGAACCTTACGCAATGAAGCCGACCCAAAAATGGACACTAAATTTCAATCAAAACATGCCCACAATAAAAGCGGAGTTCTCACTTAATTTTACGATCATCTAATAACGAATGATTACTCTGACACATGTGCTATGTAATTTATACGCACATTACTTCAAATGAACACGTGCTTTACATGCAAATGCTCGCCCTTTGCCGCTGGACGTGGACGTAGGTTGGCCCAAGCAGCTGGGACAGAAGCTTTAAACATAAAAAATCGGATAAACGAAATGTTTAAAACAGGATTTACACATATTTTTAAACTTTGCGATATGAACATATCATTATCAGTCATCCCGTGACCATGACAGTGTGTGTAGATTTGCAAGGTCGGGACAAAAAGGTAAAACACGCAATGAATACCCGTTATATTAGTACCTACTTATTTTTATTTTACTAACAATAACTGGATATTGAATATTTATTATTATTTTTTATAGCTTGCCTTTTGTTTTATTTCCAGTCGCCCCGTGACCACGATCGCAGCAACGCGATAAATAACCGATAAATAATATTAATTATGTTAACAAATCGCGAAAGTTCAAACAGTTGTAATAATTAGGTGCCCGAACACTGTGGCGACTACACTGTGGCGTTTTGCTTTTTTTTGGTATAATAACGTTAATTCATTTTCTAACCAATTTCTTTAAGAATAAGAATAAGAATAAGAATCATTTATTTGCTTAAACATGAGTATTAACATGGTGTGAGCATGCAATTATGTTAAAATATTATATATGAGCTACATGTTTTGCCACTACTGGCGTGCAAATAGGAGAGGGCACACTGCAGATTTGTCACTAATGTGATATGTCTTGTCTGATATGTCTTTTCTAAATAAGGTATATATTCAATTATATTAAAAATTATCAGATAAACTTAAAATTAATTATACATTCTAATTGGTGGCTATATAAAAACAAAATTTGTCAAGTAGAAAATCATTAACGCTATAATAACATTTCTCTATGAGTACATTCTTAAGTCTCTTACATTAATCTATGTCTCGTACATTCTTAAGTTTCATTGTGAAATCTTCGATTGGTAAATCAATCAATTACTTCATTATGTTTCGAAAAGCGTCAGAAAATTCGCCAAATAATAACAAAAGCTTACGATAGAGGTCGCGTTTTCTATTAAGTAAATTCAGTCATCTAGTACCCATAACACAAGCTCTGCTTAGCTTGGGGCTAGATGATGCTGTGGGGGGTTGTCCAGCATTATTTATTTATTTTTATGTATTTCAAAAGAAGGTCATAAGGTTGTATGTTCCTATTGTAACTATTTTCACTGTGTCGCTGTTGTGGACGGTGGCCAATTATGTGATTATCATGTATGAAGCAAGGGAGAGGCATTCGGTAGCTGTGAGGTCGCTTTGAGTTCGAGCTATTGTACACTGATTTTGTTTTATAGAGGTGAGAAGTTATTTTGTAAGCACCGTGTTGAAATCAAGACTGTAACAGGTTTTACACAAAGAAGTTACAAAGTTGTACAGGACTGTAAGTAATTTAATGGTTTTGACACAAACTATTAACTTGATTGTTTTGAAAAAGCTAAAAACCGACTTCAATTCTAACGTCTTTGAAGTTTTGCGAGACAAATATTAATCCCTGTATGAGATATTTTTATGGGATTATATCGGGATCATTATTCTACAATTACAAAAGAATCATTTAAATCTGTTCACAATTAACGTCAAAATCAGCGATAAAATAAATCCTCCTTTTTGAAAGCAGACTAGGATATTCTGTCCCTATAACTTTTGGATCGAGTTTTGGTTCTCACCAAACCGTGTTTTGCATGATGTCGTGTATGATATTGGATTCTATTTTAGTCTCTGCAGATATAGGAATGCGACTCATTAGACAAGATTATAAACTACGTACTTAGATAATGGAATTGAGAATGACGTCATCTCATTCTGTCCCGCGGTATGACTTCGATCTGAAAAAACTTAGAGAAAAAGGAATTAATTTTATTTTCAATCCCATTCTTACTTACACGGTTTCTTCTTTATTTTTATACAAACAACAAAGTACCTATCTCTTTATTTAAATTTCCTCAATCTTTCAACGTTTCACTTCACGCCTGCACTAATTTCTTCGTCGCCATAAATCACATTCATCCTACTTACCCACTGAGCCACAACAATAACTCAACGCTGGCGGAGGGAGGTCCTGTGTCGTGGTCGGGTACCAAGGGCTCATTTACACCTCCCATACCCGTAACAGAGAATATATATATACTAGCCCCATTCTATCTAATACAAACGAGTCAAACGTGGAAAAAGTGTTCTTGAGTGGAGACCACGACTCGGTAAACGTAGTGTAGGACGCCCTCCGACCAGGTGGGATGACGACCTGCGAAAGACTGCAGATGCTGGATGCGTCGAGCTGAAGACAGGGCGCTCTGGCGCTCATTGGTGGAGGCCTAAGTCCAGCCGTGGACTATCATAGGCTGATGATGATGTATCTATCTATCTAATTATACTTTACATTTAAAAAGTCTAAGTACGATAGCAATCAAAATTTTATTATAAAACAAAATAATGACCATCTTAAATAGTTATTAAATTTCTTCACGATTGATTGGATTTCCAAAAGATCTTTGCAGCTACAACAACGTCGTATGATTGGTCTATTTTATAAAGCGAAAAATAAAATATCTATCAGCCTTTATAACCGGTGTCCAGTAATTGGTTGGCTTTTGCACCAGCAGCCGCCATAAAAAGTATAGCCAAAGGCGTAACTTTGATTATGAATTCATAATTACCGCACCCTACAGAACCCTACACGCTACAGCTCATTGCTGTGTAAATGAGCCCTTGCAGCGTACATAGACTACTAAATAGCCACTGTCGTACCCGTATACCCGAGGGGTAGTAGTAACTTAATTCGGACTTACTAAAGACAGTGTCGTAATTAAGCTGGCTTTGACTTAGGGTCTTTACATTAAAAATGAACATTTTAACGATATTCTTACATTTCTTGGTACATATCAGTGATATCTTGAAGTTATTTAGTCATAAAAATAAATATAAGCAAGAAGCTTTCGGCTTATACATAGATATCATGCCAAAAGCTTTTCTCATGTGGTAAACATTTCATACGGTAACTTCGCTAGCCCGGATAAAGAATAAATATATAGATAGATAACACTGTATATACCACACAAAACAGAGAAAACAATACATAAATAATCACTTAGAATAGAGGAAGTATAAAGAGCCTTATCGCTGAGAGCAATCTCTTTCAGGCAACCTTAGGATGGAATGGACATGTAATGATAATGAAAACCTAACGATTAAAATATTATAAATTAGGCCCGCTTATTCGGTATTTTACCCGAAAATGCTCCTAAATAACTGATAGATCGAAATAGGTATAATTGTAGGTATAAATCAATCCTATGCTATAAACAATAGAACTTTGATTACAACGGCTCTATCCGGTCAGTAACTATAAAATTAACTAGTCTCTATTTCTAGATTCACTCGCTCGTAAAACAAAATCAAACGGATCTCATTATACCGGGTATTTCCGAATACAATAAGATAGTGTTGAAAATAGCCATGCGGGTAGATTCAAGTTCGCGTGAGCATGGGGAGAGGTGGACTATTTCTGTGTAGACGCACCATTATTTCTATTTTGTTCTGTTGACATCTACCAAACGGGGTTCGTTGACACCGGAAGATGGATAAACAATATTTTCTTTGAACGGGTGATAATCATGTTTATTACAGCGACTGCTGGAAATGTATGGAAGTGGATGAATATTCAGAAGTATTGATTGTATAAATCTGCATTATGAAGGTTTGGCTCATGCTTGATATTAAAAGCTGAAAAAGTCCTGGCAATTTCTGCAAATATGTTTTAATAGTATTACAGTCGAATATACCCTTAGTTTTAAATTAATTATTATTAATAATATAATTGAAATTTAGATTGTTTTCTTCTTAGCATCATACATAATCGTAAATACAAATTAAATAAAATTCACTATTAATAACTATTTTATATACATACTTCTGCGTGTTTAAGTGTTTTAATGTTTTTTTTTATATTTGCCTAATATTGAGATGTCTGGAGAAAACCTAAATTTCTTGTACATACTTGATTTCACGCAGTTTAAATACTATTTATATTAATCATTTCAAGAGAGTTGAGCCGAATAAACGAGATTATCGGTACTACCTTACCTCAGGTCAAGTACACCCTCATAGAATTCGTCATGTCACCGAAATGTAATAATTTCCTCGCATGGGGAATCGAAAAGCTATTTACAAAGAACAGGGGACATAGGGGAGTCACCACTCAATGCGTATTTCCTCGAGAAAATAGGAAAATTTGGACTCTGTGACTGTTCAGATGAAATAAGCAATGGTTGTATTTGCTAGATCGATTGTATCGCGTTTTGCAGGCGTTAGAACAGGCTTATGGTCCAGAAATTGTCAACAAAACAGGTCATTTTGACTTACAGCCTCTTGCAGATGTACGCCAATTCTGTCTATAATTAACTTATCAAATAAATACTAGAAACAAAATTGAACTTGTATTTACAATTGGAAAGGTTAAACTAATTGCAAACTGTTGCAAACAATCTAGCTTAACTGATCCATATCAATACCAGTCGGAAGCGTTCGAATGATGCTGGCTGCTTTGCATCGCTGTATGGCAATGCTGGTGCGCTGCGCCAGATACTCACTAGCTCTCAGGTTACTCGCCGCTTCGACCAGACACTCTGATATTTTTTTGTAAATCCTGAAAGCCTCATAGGTTTCGACACAAAGGGAAACAAATGCGTACACTCTGTCAAGACATTATTTGCGCCTTTTGAGATCCTCGGCCAAATCTGCTGCACCAGCCTCACGGATCGATAAATTAAATTTATGGTCACGGCATTACGGCAAGAAAAAGAACTTTTTGCCAAGATATAGTAAGAAAGGACTATTGTTAGATAATAATCAGAGTACTAAACGGCTGTTAATATAATTCCCTCACATGACTTATAACTTTCTGGGAGCCACTATACCATAAACTATAGGTATCAGTGATTTTTTGTAAGTTCTGAATGATCCTCTGCCTAACTCTTTATACATACATTAAGAATAGGATTATAGTGACTCAAATGGGTGGCAAACTATTTTCAAAGGAGAATTTATTTGCTATGGACCCCTAATGCGGGTTGCTAATGAACCATTTAAAAGGAATTGTTTCAAAAATTATTTGGATAAAGGTACCAAATGGGATTAGCTAAAGGGCTCTTACCTAATTGGCGATTATAAAATGCCCCCGTTAAGATATAAAACAGGAAATCCAACGAAAAGAAAAAAACACTAGTAAATTCATAGAGAAAGGAAAATCCCTAATAATAATAATCCATAATCCAGAACCAAAGAGTAAATTAAACAGAATGACAAGTCAACATTTCAGTCAAGCGTCAAGCTATAGTTTGACGTGTGGCGTGCGTGATAAAACAGAGGGTAGTTGCAACACGATTTCACTTCAACTGTTATTCTACCGAGTTTCTTTTGTTTTGTTAATATGCCATGTCGCGGCGAATACAGGAAATTAATCATTTCAGCTGGATAACAAATGGAATGTTTTGCTTATCAAATTGAGATCGTGTTTTAATTATTTTTTGTTATAATTTATAACTATTACACAAGTGTTTCACACTTATATTGCATATTATAAGTGTAAAAAAATATGATTAAACAATAATCACATGAAAAACCACCGTTTTAATCTAAAACCAGAACGACTTCAAAAACATAAACTTTAGAAACCCTGTAAACTCGAGACAAATTGTGCAATATAAATACAAAATGTATTAAAGCGATTTTGTACCTTATTTTCTAGTAAATAGAGCGAAGGGATGTGCATAATGCCCTTTGTGAAAGTGGGTAAGGGCGGCAGTGTTTACCTACACAGCGATCGATAGGGCAAAGTAGAGCCTTCGCGTGAAAATTGCAACTCGACGCAAATATCGTATAGAATCTGGATACGGTATCATATTTAAATCCACATTTATAGTAATAGCGAGTATTTATCTTGTTTATATTGAATGAAGTAAATTACTTTACGGAGCTCTAAACCTGCAAAAAACCAATAGTAAACTTTAAATTAAGGACGTCATAATCGCAATTGTGGCAAAGCCCACAAAAGAGAATTAAAAAAATAGCTTTAAATCTTAATAGAAACAAACAAACAAAAAATCAAACATTTCCTTTTTATAATTTAGTAAAGAAGAAACATTGCACTATTAGAATAGCAAGCAAAGCAATAAGGAATGAATGGAAACGTATAAGAATTACATACAATATTCGGTATTTTGAGATAAATAATGGATTTGCTGGTCGTTTCCAGCAATGCTAATTTCGTCCCCGTCAGGTGGGGTTCAGTATAGTTTACGGATCTGCCCGTATCTGAGGGGACGTAGAATTATTCCCGTCGGTTTATTTTGCCTCTTTTCACGTTGATTTTTGGGGCTCGCTACGAAATTGCGGATATATTTACCTGAGCCGAATTTGATGAGCGATTTCACTCGGGCCGTATTAATTTTTACGGTTCTTGATCCAACGATTTTTCGTTGGCTGAAATATGAGCAGTAAAGTTCATTGCCGTTCAAAAATAATAAGTTTATCTATTTGTGCAGGTATGAAATAAGGTTTTTATTAATAAATTATGGTTCTGAGCCAAATATTAACTATATGCTATTGAAATAAAGTACTCTACGTAGCGTGCCAAAAAGAAATGAACTCTAACTGAAAAGATGAAGAGGTATAATCATCTAACAATGGAATGATATGGCAAGGAAATACATGGAGCGCCGCTTTCCAAAATCCCACCGCACAACAATACCGGCCAGTTTCAAAGTACCTGAGCCCTGCGAGTTTTACAACAAAGCGACGCCCTTTGTCCAACGAACACTGTTATTCGTTGCCGATGAAACTACTGGGCCTAAACCACCTACCGAAAATGGAAAAGCCGTTGAAGAAATCCAAGATAAAGAAGAAGCGTCAACGTCCAAATCGGGCGAGGAGCAAGAGAGATCGCCAAAAAAGTCGTTTTTCTTTTCCCCCTCGAGCTGTAGTAAGCTTCACGGACGCTTTTTCCGGCTTCCAACGAGCCCCAAGAAGTCGAAGGAAGGCGAGAAGGGGGCCGCGGGCGCGGGGGGGCTCATCAGCTACGCTCCCGGATGGTCGTTGAAAGGCGAACACCTCATGAAGTGGCAGGAATCCGGGAAGACGACCATTGAGGTAAGTGCTAAGTATGCTCTAAAATCCACCTTCGGGTAAAACTCGTCGTGTAACGTCTCGTTGCGTTTTATCTAGGGGTAAAAGTACATCTTACTCGAAAAAATGGGCCGCAGATAGGTTTATACTTACTGATTTTGAGATTATCTTTATTACCCGCATTGAAGTAAAAGCTTTTCTAACATAACTCCAGCATGAGGCAAGAATAATCTTGGGTTAGATATAATTATAGAAACTTCGCGAGATTATGTCAGGGAACTGACGTATCGATTACTGCAATAAGGTGTCTCATCAAACAGCTTATTGCTGGTTAACAAGATCCGAGGGTTTCGGTAAGAAAATGGGTATTTCAATATAAACGCGCCCTCAGGTGCCTGCGGGGCTGCCATTGTGTCGGAAACTGGAAATTCAATCTACAGACGCAATGCAAATTTTACTTGGAAACACAAAAGCTCTTATTAAATGGCCTTTTTGTAATCGCTCGGGGCTTGGAATAAACAAACAATTTGTTGGTTCATTCTGTGATTGTATTGGCACGTTTTCAGGCACTATACTTCCATTTTTTGGTATAATTAAGTCCCTACATAATCTTCATCTAATTTCTTCTTGATGACGCTGTTTTAAATTAATTTTTAATTCATGATTTATAGATTGTACTTATTAGTAATCTGGGGTGTATCTGGGAAGCTCTTTTTAAAGTTTCATTATCAAGATCATATTAGAGTATTTTATTTCAACATATACATGTGTATATACTTACACGACAGAGATCAGAGACACATAATATACGTAGGTATCAAAATCTTTGTTCGTGTTAACGTTTATAAGCCCTCTTATTCAATTACAATCTTGAACGCACTCATCTGTTCACGCGAAAAAGATTAGGGCTAATTTCTCGTGGCAGTAGATATTGCCAGATTCTTTCCGACGTTTTGGCCACAATAATAATATCGCGGCGAATTACCCGCCTTGCCACCCCGCTCTTCGCAACATTTTCCCGTTTTTCTACGTGGGTAGAGTGAGAAATGGCAGTGAATTTCTTACTTTATTGGTATTTAAGAGTAATTCATTAATTTCTTTACATTACGAAACATGATTTAGGCGTCATCAGATCGGTTGGGAGTCAGCCGAACCATGTCGGAAGTTACATTACAGATTATATAATTTTTTTGCATTTCATTTTGGCGTGAGAATTTAGCAAGAATGACGATTCCATTTATTTATTGAAACATTGGAGAGATACAGATTTTAGCTATAAAAAATCCTACCGAATGGTACTCTAGCAATTTATAATACAACTAGTTTCTACCCATGGCTTTGCATTTTTTTAAATATGGATCCAAACACATCCAGATTTATCTTTACTTCTCCATACAATCCTTATCGTGTTTAATATATAAATAATAATAATTAAGTAAAGTGTTTAAAAGTAAATTAGATTATAACGACACTGTATTATCATGTACCTACGGTGTAATAAATAAATGAAATGAAATGTATAATATTAGTGTGATTTTACTGTCAAGTAAAAAAGCTCCATTCATCTTCTGCACCCAGCCCTCTCGTGATCCGGAAAAGTGGGGAAAGACGTTGTCTACCAATAGCCTTTTATATCTGTGTAATGCGAATGTAATTTTTCTTATTTTCACCGCTAAGAGCTAGACATTTCAGCCGAGAAATATTACCGTGAAACGCGATACTCCTGTGTCTGTTTCTATTTTGAACGACGCTGAAGGATGCCGGTGGTTTCTTCTTTCAAACTTTCCACTAGACTGTGGACAGATGTCATGCTTAGGCTTAGAATAGACGTCTTGTTTAGGCCGCCTGCATAGAAATTAAGATTGTTGCAAAATTACAAAGCAAATAAAATAGGAATATTTTCAGGTAGATTAGATTTTTATTGACTTATGTCGTATACAGGGTTGCTGGTAATTCACTGAATGGATACTGGATGCATATTGTCACAAACACTTTCGTAAAGAAGCTAGGTCTTAATTTCGAAAGTTTCATGTAAATCATCTCCCATACAAATGTAAAAACATGTTTGTCCAGAACCCAATACACTACTAAAGAACGATCTTCCATTTCTACACCCACTGTTAATTCAGGGCAGAGCCGTTTTGTTTAGTTTCAAGTAAACCCCCTCCAATAAACATGTATTGAAAGAAGGGTACCTACTTTAACTACTACCTGGGTGATAGGTAAAAGTGCGAGGAACAATAATTATGATCTTATGCTATACCATATTTAAACACCCTGACATTACTTTCTCCCCCACAATTGCACATTTATTTCTGAAAGCTCACGCAGTAATGTTTGTCTTAACCGACCATTTCAGCGTTGATTATTCGTACAGGAAATCACCTATAATTATACCAACAAAGACCTCACGTACTCGTAACAATCTAATAACCTGCACAAAGCATTGGAACCTGTGCGTTTGACAATAGATCCAGCACAGCTTCATTAGGAAGAGAGTCCCACGTGACCGAACGCAGTGTAAAATGCGAAAAGCCTACTCACTTCGCACTATGCGTGCAACTCGAAAACATTCAGTACGTTTCGGAATATCAATTGGATACCGAATTTTTTTCCACTTAAAATTATCCGTAAACTGAAAAAAGTTTCCGTCAAGTTTTATATCCTATTCATAACGTATTCAAAACCAAAACCGTAGGCGTAGGTTTGATATAGTAGATTCAAAGTTTTGCTTGGGGCTAGATAACGCTGTATGAATTATCCAGCATTATTTATTACTTTTTTATAACGCAAATATTGGAAAATTAGAATGTTGAAAAAAAACTATAACGTAAGATTTTCAGATTATGGAACATAACGTTAATGGAACGGCCAAAACCAGTTTATTACGTCTGTGATTTAATGGAGTGTATGAGCTGTATAAAAAGGCTGCATCACAAAACTTGAATATGTATGAGATCGAACAGCCCCGACGCATGTCACGAAGCGGGTATGATAGGGTTAATATCGAATGAAATGTTTGAACACTGATTTACTAATGGAAAATGTACCCTAAGTTTATTGGATAGGGAGTAAAATAGATTGTTTCGTTCGTAGGCGGCTATGTTTCACAGGTTACTCACAAAATCTAAAGTTTTGATGAAGTGATTACGGAATTTGGGTCGGGTTATAGCATGACATGAATTTTGGGGCTGTTTTTATTTAACAAATTGGTTGAGGTACCTACGTTAATAAAAATTGTAACGAAAATTCATTCACAAAGCAAAACTGAACTTATTTAAAAGCTGGTCAACTTTTAGCAAAAAATGTTGAAAAAAATTAAGAAGAGTACAAAAACTCGCAGAAAAACTTTTCAATAAAATAGCAGTAGAACTCTCATTACCAAAGTTAGCGACTAGCCCATCTATCTCAGTACAAATACTGTTTCCCTACAGAGATAAATAAAAGTAAGATAAAAGCTGATTTCTTTGTTTTCTTTGTGGAGTGCATCAGCAATGCACCCTCTTTGTAAATGAGGGCTATTTTCTTATTTTATAGAGTGGGAAGTGATGGATGGGATGATATTGAATGCGAATTGAGATTTATAGCTGATCGTTATGTACTAAGTAAATATTTATGGAGTGATTTGTTTGGTAGATGTCGGGGGATGAAAGTTTTTCTGCTATCAGAGTCTGGTCACGTTTTTAGGGTGATACCTACTTATAATGTTTTAACCGACATAGCTCAAAGAATTAGCAAGCTGAAGTGGCAGTGGGCCGGCCATATCTCGCGAAGAACCGACGGCCGATGGGGCAATCGTGTTCTTGAGTGGAGACCACGACTCGGTAAACGTAGTGTAGGACGCCCTCCGACCAGGTGGGATGACGACCTGCGAAAGACTGCAGGTAGATGCTGGATGCGGCAAGCTGAAGACAGGGCGCTATGGCGCTCATTGGGGGAGGCCTATGTCCAGCAGTGGACTGCTATAGGCTGATGATGATGAATGTTTTAACCATACATATAAGAATTAAAGTTTCTTATAGTTATGGTTAGCAACCACTTTTCCACCTCTACTTATGGTCTAAGAGCCAGCGACCGCCAGACCTTCCTAGTTTTATAAAAGCTGAGAGTTTGTCAGCATTGACCCCAACGCAGGTAGGAACGATCACCGATTATGAAGCTTGGTTCATAGTGGCTTAAGCAGATATTGGCTTGCAAAGTTACTGAATTTGCACCAAACATTTATTTTAGTTTCAATTTGTGCCCATTAAGGTCAGTTATGTCATGATCGACTATCTCAATATATTTTTTTACTTTTTTACTATATTTATTTAATCGTTTGGAAAAAATACTTGAAGCTTATAAATCTCCAACCAAAACAAATATTATCTTTCGGCTCCCCATACAAAATCTGTCACTATCCCTGCATTTCTAGGGGGTATCGTAATCGACATTGACAGGTTCATTCGCAACCCAACGCCATCTTTCACTCCACTGCGCATTCAGAGACTTATTACCCGGCTAATTATGTAGAGGAAGTAGTGAGGGATGGGCTACATGGGCAGAAAATTCTTCCTCATAGACCTCTCAATGAGACTCAGAGAGACAGAAACAGGTTATAGATGGGTTAAGCATACAGATGAGACAGTGGTGGAGTCATTCTGATTCACAATTAGATTTTTTTTAGATCTTTTTGTCGCAAATTTTTAATAGGTAAATAAAAGTAATCGCGGCCTTATGCGGATGGTTGTAGATGACACAAGATTAAAAAAAAATACATTTATTGATAGGTACTCGCATTTTTTACAAAATAGGGAAATACAAAAATATAATATACCAAATAAAAAATTAACAAAGGCTTTTAGTAGTACTTTGTAACCGGTTTCGGTTGATGATGATGATGACTTACAGAAATTGTATAGAACCCCGATGCAAAGAAAAACAAATCTCCTGTCTAGTTAAACCAGCTGATGTGGCTGTTGATAACTAGTAAATCTTTTTTAAAAAAAAAAAATGGTGGGGTCGTCTATTTCACCGTGGATTTGATGTTTTCTGAGACGGCTAATTATACCGAGGAAGTAGTTAGGGGCATCGGAAAGACGAGGGAAAGCTCTGCCGCCGGCGTCTCATTTTGTTGTGCTCTTGATATTAAATTATGCAATTTTGTAGAGATAATGAATTTTCAGGATAATCTACTGAAAGCTGATGAAGGTTTGTATTTAAGACTGAGCTACTCACTCCTTTCGTAGGTGGTAATTAAGAGCTACCGAAAATTACAGAAATAGGACTGGTCTGGTTTGACAAATTAAGAGCCACAATAAGATTACCACTTTGAGTGCTGAAAACGCACGGTATGAGTTTTCTACAAGTGACTAATATGCGTAAATCCACACTAGCGCAGCGGCTGAGAAAATACAGATCTTTGTGACTCAGCAGAGCTGTAATATTTTTCAAACGAAACGCATTTGCGGCGCAACACAACCGCTGTGTAGAGTGGCAGCACGAATTTTTTAGGTAAAAAAAAAAGACCGCGGTCGTCGAAAAAAAACCGCAGTCAAAGTGTTACGCAAGTTTGTACTTTCCTCCAACAACATAAGTAAACATCCCCTTCACTTATCCTCTTTCTCTTTTGACAGCTTAATATTCTAGAATTATTTTTAATTTACCCACCTATTTGACGCATTACTCGACGTGAAGCGCTATTTCAGTACTTTATTACCCTACCTACAAAAACATCCCACTCCGAAAATTAATGGTTCCCAATGTTCAAATAACTCTTGCATCCACCCTATCGTGAGCAAAAAGCATATTTATGACGTCACCGCAGACATTGGTCATCTGGTTTTGCCCACAGGCTGTATAATACCGATGGCATGCCCGGATTGTGGACAGGTGAGATGCTGGAGGCTTGCAAATTGTCGGTTTAGGGTTCAAGAGGGGTCAGATAAACAACAACTTTGAAGAATGGGAAACCTACTTGCTACCTTTGGTGTCCAGGACGCAATTTGGCGGTTAATATTTGTAATTATTGTTAGGGGTGATTGCAAAAAATTTAAGCGACGAGGGTATTATAATCCTTGTGCGATCAGAATGTGTTGATTAACTCTAAAAATTCAGGTTTTTTTTAAGAAACCTTATTTTATTCATCTAGAACCCATAACACAAACTCTTCTTAGCTTAGGGCTTGATGATGCTGTGGAGTGGACTGTCCAGGATTATTTATTTACTAATTTATTATTCGTTTGTACTTCTAAAAACTGCGATGTAGCCTCGATGGTTGAAGATGATTTTCTTAGAAATCTGATAAACCAAATTCTTACCGAAACTACGAGTACTACGTAGCTGTAGGTACTACTTACGGAAAATGAATAAAAAATGTGTACCTAATACAAAATCATGATCCCTATCCCACCAAATTGAATGTCCGATGGACCGATCGATCATTCGAAAACTGATTTCGCAGATCACAGCTATCACAATAAAGTGGAAATCGGATGAATCTGTCCACCAGAATTGGTTTAACCGGGATTTTCCGGACGAGCAACGATCAGTCTACATTATTCCATGCAATGAGGGTTGATGAATCATTAGTCTCATTATTTAGTTCACTAATACGTACTTACTAAAGTTAGCGGTGATATTAATTTGAATCCGTCTAGTCCGGTCCGATAGATCAATGAAATTTTCGAAATGTAGTTTCCTCCAACATTCTTCTAATTGAAGAAGGTAGAAGGCCGGTTCGACAGTAGGTAATTATTGCATTTCCTAATTATAAAATTTTCTTTGCGTTCTTGAAATTTAATCCAGATTCATACAAAGCTACAGGATTTGGCTACACACACTGATCTAATTACGAGCAGCAAATTTTTACCCTCTCAAAATAACCGAATTACTCTACCATTCCTAAAATATTTATTTTACCAACTTCACCACGAGGAACCCGTGGATTTATTGGACAGAGTTATCCCAGAACGAAAACGTTTATGCAGGACCGCCCTTGTTGTTCTTGCATTACCGCAAACAAAACGGAATTGTGGAAAATGAGTTTGTGTTCTCCCATTGTTTTTAGAATCTGTCGACTGAAGAAAAGGGGCGGATGAGTTGACAGAAAATAGGCATGTGGGAAGTTGCCATCTCGTATTGATGCTATGTAGTTTTATCATGATTATGGGCATTGGGATAGGAGAGTGAACCTATCATAGTGAAATTTATAAAAATAAATTGCACTGTCTGGGAAAATCGTAAAGTTTATAAAAGTAAGAACGAATGCAAGACGACAGATGACGAAAGTGTCTTTTGCGTGGCAAACCTGATGGCCGAAGACTCCCTGGCAGGGAAAAGCCAAGAATAGGATCGAATGGAAGAATTTACTCGAACAGACTAACCTACCCACGGCTTTAGTGTCCTGATGATGATGATGACTGTCTGGAAAATTTGATTTGATGATAATTTACTCGTTTAAATTTCCTCCACAAGAACATCAAAGGTTAATCTTACTTTAAATATAAATCTCACATATCACCAAAGTAAAATGGATAAAAGAATATGAGGTTTGTTTGTTTATGTTATTTAATCTCCATTCCCATTCACTGCCGAGCCGACCGTTAAAATAAATGCTTCCACTAAATCGCGCCAACCATTTTATCAAGATCTTAAACGAGCTTAATCAGGTGGTCTCTGATGAAGATTGACGTGAATTTGGGACAAGGGTCCCGACATGTTTGGATTGTCACATCACAACCATTGGCAAGGCAATCAGTCACGCTGAACCAATCAAGAAAGAAACAAACAGATGACGCTGTCTCATTAGTTCTATTATAAAAATCTAAGGAAATAGAGAAAGCCAAATCAAATTCCCAGTGGATGCAGTGAAATTTGTTTCCATGAAATTCGTTTGGGGTAGCCAGGGAAATATGTGGTTTAAACTTTTGAGAATAGGTGGTAATATTGTACGAAACGCCTTCCTCATCTACAACCAGCTACCCAATCCCAACGAAATGATATATTGCCTGACAGACGCTCTGGATAACTGTATGTGTTTGTGTGCGAGTAGGTATGGTGAGTATGTGTCCGTTGACGGCTCTCGTAAATCATCGTGTACAAACAAACAGACCTCGATTAACAGTAATATTGTTAGCTGCTGGTATAAATCTAAATGAACGGAACTTGATATAGGTCAAGTTAGAACGGTGCTGTATTTTCAAATAGATAGTGGATTTACTATACTACTAATACCTATATGAGGCTGGTGCTATTATCTTTTATTTTTGTTCTAACAATTATCCATGCTAACGTCACGAATCCAGGCCACAGATTTGGTAATGTCGGTAATTTGTCCAGGCCAGTGTACAAAAAAACAAAAGGGAATCGTGCTAACTTAACATGTTCGTCGAAAATATGTTCAATTGTCCATAGCTTATCACTCGATGCTCATAAAAATCAAATCAAATCAAAACTCTTGAACAGTGTTGTATAAATAAGATAAGTATTTACAATGATATTTGTAGAGCAAGTACATCAAAGGAGATGTAAACAGGTATAAGCGTGACCAATCAGCGAAGCAAACAATTTTAAAAACCGTAAACGTTGTTGCCTTGCGGCCAAATTCCTCCACAAATTAATTGCTTCGACATAACAATCAATGGGATCATCTAAGAATGACACATTTTTGCATTTTTTTTAAAGAAAATACAGATGGCGCGGAGGGACTTATGCTTAGTGTCAAAGTTAAAACGCTTTTACCAATGTCTCCCTGAAAATAGCACAGCCTTCTCTAATCTAGGCTTTCTGTCATCTGTGGATTATTCTGTGACGACAACGTGTACCATTGTCATAGTAAAGCGATTGTTTAACAAAATTTGACATTCGATTATGAATTATAATTCGGCAAATGCAGGGGACATTAGATATATTAGAGATGACAGACCTTTACATTTAATCAGGCATTCTATCTTGATCTACATTTTGCGTGTCACCGAAGGACTCAATTGAAACAGCTGGTTCAGTAGTCCATACGGTAACGCGATACACTAATTACAATGCGACAATCTGTATATTGAATGTCCTGGGTATTTGCTTAATTAAAGCGTTTAATTCAGACTTTATTTGAATAAAAATGGTTGAATAATTTTTTGTAAATATTGCTATATTTTGTAAGAAAGCCTTTTGGAACTGAAAACTGTTTTTTCCTTCATTATGAGTGTAAGCGAGTTAACTATGAACCTATGTTTTTTCCTTCTTAATTGGCTGTGCTCTTGTTTATTGCAATATAATATGAAGTAAAAACTATAGTTGGGAACCTAATAGCCCTCGCACGAGTGCGAGCGTAGAAATCATCATCATCATCAACCTATGTTAGTCCACTGCTGGACATAGGCCTCCCCCAATGAGCGCCATAGCGCCGTCTTCAGCTTGACGCATCCAGCATCTACCTGCAGTCTTTCATAGGTCGTCATCCCACCTGGTCGAAGGGCTTCCTACACTACGTTTACCGAGTCGTGGTCTCCACTCAAGGACTCGTTTGCCCCAACGACCGTCGGTTCTTCGTAGAAATCTTAATAATGATTAATAAAAAAAAAACGTTAATAATCTTTAAATAATTGTATTATTTATACCTAATTTATATTTGTAAATCGTATAATTTAAGTACTAAGATTTCTATGGCAAGAAGTACTATCCCGTGCGTAAAAGGTTAGCTGGGGCGAGCGGGGACAAAACACTGTCAGATTTGAAAACATCGATTCGATTTCAAAACAGATTATCGACTGCTTTATGTACTCTGATCATCTTTATCCTACTTCTCTTCAAAGAGGATTTATTTATTGAATGTTATTATTGTTTTTTTTGTAATTATCTAGTAGGAAGGAACACACACCACGGCACTCTGGTATCAATTTGTTAGTATTCGTCGCGCGAATCATTAACGGTTCATTAGAGTCGTACGCGGTCTAATTGGCGTCGCGTCGTGTTTCGAAATTCGAATCAAAGCGAACAATCCGATTTATCAAAGAGATGTCAAATTGACGTAATGAACCGTAGTTTACAAATACTTGCCTGCCTACCTGTTTCTGGTTTCTTCTTTACGTTTTTAAACAATAATTTAAATTTAAATATACAAAATGTTTCTGAATACTTTCTTTAGTAAAATACGTAATCAATTAGAAAAAAATAAAAATTAGTAATAACCTTGTTACGCTGTTATCCTATTTTCTAAAGTAAAAAATAACAAGGATCCAAATAAAAAAAATCAACTGTTTTTTAATTGGACTTTTGTGTTTAAACTTTTTTCTTTAAACATTTTTATTTGCTGAACACCCATTTTAATTTGAAGAAGGTTCACACTTGAAATTAATTAAATCTTGTATCCTACGAACGTGCTCACTTCCGCATGCCGCCCTCACCATTTGGGCGCTTAATTGTTTCGAAATTCGAACGCCGAATTATTTTGATTTATAGCTTTGTGATTGGTGCAACTCGATTTAGGAGAAGGGACTTCGGGCATTTAATCGAATGAAATGAAAAATAAATGAACCACTTGTCTTCTGAACGATGTTTACAATGTTAATAGAGCTGAGATGTGTTTGCGGTTACATAGATGAGAGTTCATTTGTGGTTCTAACTCAAACTGTCTGAAAGGGCTAAATTGGAGGACAACCAAGAGGCTAGATTGTGATTTTTGTAGGCAAGTCAATTTAGGCAATCTCTAAATTATGTGTAGTTCGTCATTGAATAATCTAGAAAAAATCATAATCACGGATTTTAGTAAGTTTTCGATACAATGGATATCGATTTAGTATCGATTAATCAAACGCCTGAGTTCGGTTTAATTGCGAGTCGGTTTTCTGACGTATAATTTTTCTATGATTTGGTATAGCGCCTCTATTCGTAGCACGCGGGTGTAGAAATACGCAAATTCCAGTCAAAAAGAAACGGCACGATGACATCTTGGTACCATCGTCAAACTGAACTCAGGGAATTGTCTATTCTTATGCTCGGGGCTTAGCTTTTTTTTTTTTTTATAATTCTTTATTATATTTTAGGGACTTTGAGTCAGTTTAAGGACTATGTCAGTCCCGTATTTTAACTACAAACTGGAACTAAAAACTAAATTATAATTAAAACAATTTTACAAGGGGAAAATCAAGTAGGTATTATTTAAATTTTCAGGTTACAATGATAATATTACGTCCAACGTTCAACCGATCGTTCACACCTGGAGATGATTAGTCACCCGTCTAAGAGCCATCCGTAGACCGAAGCAATAGGTACTCGGTGCCAAACTAGAAGGGAACTCTGACTCATTCTGAATATCAGACGCTGTATATCTAGCAGGAGAATGACTCACTCAAGTCTATCCTGAATTAACTAGTACAAATATAACGAATCCGGCTTCTGCCCGCGGCTTTACACGCGATATTTGCGGGTTAATATAAGATATTCCAAGTCAACAAAGTACAAGATATTGTTTAATGGAAATAATGCTGGACAATTCAACCAGCATTATCTGGCCCCAAGCTAAGCCGAGGTTGTATTATGGGTGCTAGATAAATGATATATTTATCTCCCATGGAAACTGATGTCCTACTATATACTATATTATAAACCCGAAAGTTTGTATGTATGGATGGATGGACCTGCTTCTTATAATAGCACTTCACATCGCTATTCGTGTTTGCGTATTCGTATAATATCTCAAAACACGATTAGTTGTGTGTAATGTGTCGACGAATACGTGAATACGAGAAAAATCTTACAACCGCGACGCTTATATGCCAACCGCGACGTGATTCGTCGTATTTTGGCATTTAAGAGGAATACGACGATGACGACGAAGATGCAGGTTTTTTATGTCATTAATAACGTTCCATGGGTGATTAGTATATCAGTTATTATCTAGTACCCTATCCCGAATTATGTCTATATCACTTGCTAGCAATACAGCTTCATTTGACGATATCATCTCCATTCGTTGAGTTGTTTCGGCGGCCTGACAAACATTCGTCCAAACTGTTGCATTAATTATATAAGTGTAATAAACTTAATAGTACATTGTGTACCAAATGATGTGTTGCGTAATTTACGACCGTGTTAACGGAAGGTGCTTTATTAGTGGACTTTATTGGTGATGAAATATGATTTAGGTTAATGTCTCCTGGGTCAATAAAAGGGATTCAGATTCCGTCATTTTACCAAAGGGAATTAATTATATGTAGTACTGATGTTCTTCTCTGAAGTGTTTCTGTAAAAGGAACGTTACAAATCATGGCGGTTACTGGTTTTTCATGGTTTTTTTTTAATTTAAAATTTTATTTCTTCATGGTAAAACACTGTAGAAATTAACCACAACTTTGCCACTACGAACAGTACGTTGATTCGAAATTTTCAAAAAGGAGGTCATATTTGACATGCGCCAAGACTAACCTCTTTGGACAAAAACAGAAACTAACTTGAATTAGAAATATTCCAAATTCAAACCCAATACATATTTCAAAAACTTAAGCAATAAACACATCCGGATCGCATACAGAGCGCCGGATGCGGATTTGTCCGTCAGCGCATCCAATAAATATTGACTTGAGATGAGAACCATAGCTTAGAACCGACTTGCTATTTGCATTACTTCGGTATTGACTTATTTACTATTTGCACGACTTGGGGCCGAGATAGTGATATGCATCACCTCTTACCGAAAGCTTGTAACAAAGGTTTTGTATGACTCATGGCTTTGTAAACATAGGCAGAATTTTGTTGGCTTTTATCTCGTCATAAAATATACATACCTTTGCCTTACTTAAGTTAAGTGATAACTCTTGCGGCCCTATGATGGCAACATTACCTACTTAACCAGCTGCGTTCATTCCAATTAATTAGAGACATAACGATGTCATAAACAAAACTAACTGCCGTACAAACTCTCCTACAAGTCTTCCAGTAGGTAGGTACTTAGATGTAGCAGCTTTGTTGCAAGAAATTAGCAACTCAATAACCTTGTACCAAATATAGGTAGGTAAGGTATGAATACGACTCTATGTATTTTTACATTTTAAGGCCCATATTATGGAAGCTTTCTCAGTCATGTATCTATGCTTGAGTAACATTTATGCCATAGATAGATATGTTATTACATTCAATATTTAATTTTAGTGAACGTAAAATCACCGAGTTTTATTTTAATTATATTATGTTTATTTAATGTTCCACTATTCTCGTTTGAAGCAGCCTCTTCACAGTCATTAGTTGTTGCTGCTTTTTATGTGACCTACCTATTTTAAATTTCATATAACATACAAAAAAAAAATACAAAAAATCTTTATTAGAAACAAGAGACTTATAGTATAGGGTACAGTTGTGGGCTGACTACCGCAAAAGTTAAGAAACTCTGTAGCGGAGTAAATGTAACTTACACATGAGACACTCGTGTTATGATTTGACATAATTACGAAAAAGTGATTCTTTACGTTCCTATAGTTGAGAATAAATGAAGGCCATAAGATATCTAACTCACCAACAGGTCTGCCTTCAAACTGCTTTACATTGGTTACCTAATACATAATCCACAGTACCTGCCATAAAACAGTCGTAAAGAAAAAAATATGTAATATTTACAAACACGAGGCATAATATTTATTACCCATATTCACAAACACGACAGAATAGAGCATACGTTCAAACGCAGCTTCAATCGTGCACCGAATGGCAATAAAAGTAGAATTTATCATAAAAAGTTGCACGTTAAAGACTGAAACAGTCGTAAATAAGAAAATAAGACCACCTATTTATATTTGTGGCTCTAGTCTGGCTGATGTGGTTTGATACTTGCAGCAAAACTGCCTGGAAATTGGAATGCGTAAAAGTTCGTTATCTGTGAACAGCGTGGGTGAGTAGAGCTGTGCGTCCACTGCTTCAGCAAGTAGCGTAAAGATTTGTAACTTTGTATAGATGGTACAGCGTGTGTCGATACCGATGCCAGGTATATTGTAAATACCGACGCCGCGCCCATTCCGATTACATCAGGTGCGGGCACAGCTTATGAGATCGGTTATTTGATTTCAATGGAAAGTTAACCTGCTGCACTGCACGCTACCTACATTTCCTCTCACAGCTATTATAAAAAAAAAACAACCTGTTTCTGATCCCGCTGACAACCGAAAATGCAGGTGCGTTTTTTTTCTTGCAAAGAAAATCATAAGGCTATGAACACTTAAAACTTAACACATTGAGTGCCACCAATGCACACGCACTATAGGCGGCTGCGCGTACAGAATAATTTATGGCCTAATGATGTCTAATAAAGTATCAAAACTATAATCCCCCGTGTAAAATTCATCCTAAGGCAGAGGAGTAGTTTGGGCAGCCGTTCATTGATGTGGGGCGGCGCTGGGCGGGCGGCGGCGCTCGTGGCGAAACTTGCATGGAAATAGCATAGCATGCTAGTATTTCCGTGACCCACCTGTATGAGGTAGATTGTTACTCAGGGGAGTTATTTTAGGAACATTTCATGAAACAGTTTCGTTGCACATATTATTGAGAAAAGATTGAACACTACTTAAAGTAATTTAAAGGCTCTTATAATTATTTGCATAATGTTCACTGCCTAGCTTCTATGATAAAGGGGCGCGGCTCCACAAACTAGAAGAACACTTTACGTGCGTATTTGGCACTCAACGTGGTAAGAAGTCTGATCTGTTCTTATTTAAGTAGATACAAAGGTAAAATTAGATAAAGGGCAAATTATCGTTCCAACTATCGATTAGGTACAACAACTTGAATAATGTGGTAAACAGTACCTATAATATATAAAATGGCAGGAAAACGATAATAGAAAGACCACACACCAAAATATCATAAACCAACACATTAAAGAAGTGACTTGATCAACGTTCCAAAGAAGTGTCATGGTGACAAAATTTATGTTAATAAAGTGTTATTCAAGTTTTTTTTTACCCGAATAGGATAAGTCACGCTTCCCTTTATTCTACAACAAAAGATCTAAATACGTCGACGTATGTTGCCACAGAATAGAGCTGAGCAGAAGGTGAAGATTTGTAAATCACGTAGCCTCTATCCAACTTCAAGATTTTAAGTAAAAAAAAACTGTTTGTGAACTAGCTTTATCCAACTTCTACATTAGAAATAAAAAAAAAATTGTAAACGATTTTAACAGTAGGTATGTAAAAAAGGGACTCAAAAGTTGACGTCAAACAAATAAGTCTCAGACATTTTCAAAGTTTTGAGATGACTCAGAACAAGTTCGCACGAAGTGTGTTTTCTTGTTGAAACTTGTCTGAAAGTCTGAAACTGACAAATTCGATTCATCATCTTTGTCAGCGACAAACAGAGAGAGGTTTTTCTTTCCGAGCGTTTGAGCAACTGTTACAATGAAACTTGAAATAAAAGAGTAACATTTTAAGCGACCTTTATCACATACCCACAATGTTATATTATTTGTACTTCGTGGATACTTCGCAGTGTTAATCTCTTTGCATGGAAAACTCATAAGCCAAAGCAATGTTTTTGTTGTTGTTGTAAGCAATTTTGCCTGAGATAAAGGTTTTTCCTAGTTCAGGCATACGTAATCTAAAGACCCATAGTTATTATTGATATCAAATATGTGACAAATTGGCGTGTGTCGAGTAATTTTTTAATATTATATTTTTTATTTATTTTATAGTTTAAAGCTTTACTACTGAATCCCTATAGTGAATTGTGCCGCTAGGTCAAGTGTGGCTTCCCGGACGTGAGACCTCGTGGTCCCGTCAAGTTATAACAAAAGGCATTTTTAGTTTTATTCCAGTTGAAGGGTGTCGTGTCAAGACCCACGGTCGGAGCCGACAAATTGACCCTCTTCAGCTTACGGATTTAATTTGAGAGAGCTAAAGAAACAAAAATAGTACCGTGGCTTTTTTCTTAGTTTAAAACCTCTCAAAACAATCTGGATTATTAACACTAAAGAAACTAAAAACCGCAATTTCAAGGGTAATCATGACTTAAGTAATGGGCTTTCCAATATTTCGGCACAGTTTCGTGTGCCATGATTACGGAATAACTGAAGGCCCTACGGGTGTGTTTTTACTGGCAGACATACCGTTCTGTAAGCATAGCTCATGAAACTGTGACGAAATATTGGACAGCTCAAAACTCAAATCATGGTAAATGGGGTAATCCCGTTGTAAAACCTTCTTACTTTAGGCTTACAAAATAAGCACTTAGAGAAGTCAAATTTTATACTATAAGTTAATATCAAGTAAGAAAAAAGGTATTTTTGATTTTATCTTCACATCAATTTTTTGTCCTCATATACAGCGTTTAGTTTTAGTATTCTTAGTATATTTATAGCTTAGTTTATTTGTACCTCTTTATGGTTACTGAATTTTTCTGAAAGACTATCTCAGTATAATAATACCTAAGTACGCGTAGATCATTTTCAGAAAACTTCGTATATTACCATCTCTTCCTTGGAAACGGCAACGCAAAACCAAAGCGGAGATCCCAAGCACTGCTTCAAGTAATTTCAAACTCGTAAACTAAATAAATTACCCTAATTAGGATAAAACTCCCAATAAAAAGGCGATACCTGCCCGACATCCGCCGAGCAACTAATCCTTTGAACAACTTGATCTATTCGTAACCCTCTATAACTCATACGAAAGCCGCCGCGACACATTGTTCGAAGGAAATACGTTTCAACAGACACGTTTCTAATTTTCGTGTTGTCACAACAGCACGCTTTTAGGATGCCCGGTCCAGGCATTGAAGAGATCATAGTTACAAAATATTAGGAAAAGTTCCACTTTGATATAATTTTCGGCATGCCATTTGTGGGTAATCAATCATCATCATCAATCACCCTATATTAGACCACTGCTGGACATAGGCCTCCCCTAATGAGCGCCAATTTATTTATATCCGCTATTTTGTGGGTAAAATTGCTGATTGAAACAATAAACTTTACGGTAGAGTACGTTACCTACTCCAGCAAAATGAATAAGTTTCATCTTATTTATTAACAGCTGTGAGATTAATTAACTAGACTCAATTTTGAATCTAAAGTCAGTCCAGTAAAGTTCACTTTACAATTTAGGCCAAACTAAATTGACACAGTTGAAAATACAAAGCCACAGTATAACAGCTAGACAGTAGAGCTTTTGGACGCTTTCGGACGCTTTGCTTGCTTGGTTTAGTTAGCAAAGCGCTCGCGCACCGTTTACCCGCGTTTTGGGATGATCACGCGTCTATTTTCGCGAGTTTCCACATGTTGAGTGTGTTTTGTTTTTGTGAATGTGTAAACTTGAAGTTTTATTCGGATTTCTGACACGGTTGCTATACAGTTGCTTGTATTGTTATAATTGTTGCATTACGCTTTCTGCAGCTTTCTGTAAGGTATTTGTAACATTGAATAGGCGGAGTGAAATAAGGGTTAGGGTTTATCTCGCCCGCCCAAAATTTAGCCCACGGAGAGTTGTTCAGACTAATTACGTTCATGTTTTTCGAAAAATTATGACTTATTATTAAAGAAAGTTACAATCAAATAATAGAAACAAATACCCTTTGTAGAAACCTGGGTGCAAAATAAAAATAACATTCATACAAAAAGCTCGAATTTTAAGGTACATTGACTAATCATTGAGAATGCGAGAAATTTATCCCAAAACTTTGAAAGTTAACTTTACGTCTAGGTCTGTTTTCAGTCGTTGCCATAAATTGCAAGGGTTCGATGAGTTTTAAGTGCATTCCCTGAAGATTTATCGTAAGGCCGTGATACGCTTTTTGCAGGCGAACGGATTTCAGGAGTGCATACGTGCATTAAATGGATCGATATATCTTATTGAAAATCTTTTTGAACAATGTAGACCTAAATCAAAAGCAATAAGGCTCCATTTTCAATTAATTTATATATTAAGAACTCCCTAAAGTTGCCTGTATGTAAATTTAGGGGGTTCTTAATCTGAACACAAGCATCAAAACTATGATCAGCACAACAAACCCTTTGCCTGATTCGCACCTCACCTATCTAACTGATAAATTCAGGTTCAGGTTCAGGTTCTCCAGTTTCCGCATTTGGACTCCAGTTGGTCCTTTATGCGTAGTAGTTTGCTAGCATAGCCAGCCTAGCTCCGTCCAGAAGCGCAGAATCTTCCTAGGGTCTTCACAGGCTTCGCGGAGCGATAAATTCGCAACTAGTTTAGTTTTTCAAAGATCTTCGTAAATATTTAGGAAGGAGTGAAATGAAAAATGAAATTATTTCATTTAAATTATTAGTTTTCGTTAATACACTCATCTGTTTGTATGTCCACTCACCACAAACAGCATAAGCTCATTTGGTCTAGCTTAGTAAACACAGCAGTGCGTACGATCTCAATTCCTGCCACATCCAATTTGTACCTACTCGTATCAAGCTCGCTACGCCCAATTACCTATGAATAATACTGTTTACTACACACCTTTAACTATATCCAACTCGATTGCATTTACATTGAAAGCATTTTACTGGTGTTTTGATTAAGTCCTCGCAACAGCGTTAGACAGTGTTTTTGGCTGACAACGCAAGGGACAGATAATTTATAGTTTTCAAAGGAATTTATACGCGCAGTGCAGGGAAATGTAAAAGCTTGAAAACTAGCAATAATTCGCTTCCGCTCCCGCTGTCCGAAAATACGCCGAAAAAGGTAGGTATGCGAGTGGACGGTACTAAAAATACTGGCAGCTTTTGCTAGGCGAAAAATTAATGCTCGCTCGCACATAACTTTTTGGTTTTTCTGTTAGGTTAGAGGCCAATATTGCCTGACTCTCTCGCCGCTCATATACCGCAGGACGTGTTTAGTTTTTGCTGAGCACTATATAATCTAGCGTCGTTGTGGTAGAATACCTGCTTTCATTGTAAATGCAGCTGTTGCCTCTCGATTCTCCATTCATAGATTCACCAATCAATTTGTCAGCGATTCGATTGCTAATCTGCCGTACCGATTACTATTCGAGTGGTTGCTTCATTAGGCTGATGTGCTTTTGTATTCTGGAAGGCTTGAGGGTAGACAGCACAATTACGGTGTTCTTGGTTTATTAGGACAATCGAACTTATCAGTGTTGTTGTTTCAAAACAACAACGTCGCGTAGTAGGTACTCGAAATTTTTGGTGCACGATGTTTTTCACGATTTATTAAATTGCCAATTATGTTATTAACGGAGTGAGTGAAACGGAGTGTTGGGAGATGTGATATCGCCAGTCTATCCACTCGATAGACCGACGACATTTTAGCGGTCGTATAGCGAGTCGATGGATGGAGGAGGCTTAGGAAGTCTACTATGAAAAACACTTTCAGAAGTTGACGGATCCGAATTGATCGAAAAAAATCACGACACGCCACATAAGTCGTTGTGGCCACCAACTATGTTTAGTGCCTTAATTTAAAACATTATGCCACACCTATCGACTGGTTTTCACTTGCCTACCATTACCAGTTATCCACTTAAACCGGCAATCCCTTGGACCTTCCTGAGTGAACTCGAATCAATCACAGCCACTTTCTCCTCCGGCGGCCCGATTGTTATAATTGTGCTTGTTGAGGTGCTCGCATGTTTTTGACAATATTTTAAAGGGCACTTTCGCTGTAATTGGGCGTTTTTAATATTTATGATACTTTTCCTCGTGAAGTGGCAGCAGGAACTTAATATTAATAATTTTGAAATCGTTAAAAAATGCTTTAACACAAAGGTCAAGGTAGGTTGAGCTTAAGCAGTGTGGGTAACACGAGTTAGCAGAATTACTATGAAACTATTTGATCGCCGTGATACTACGAAAAGAAGGTTCTCTCTATCCGTAGGGAGAAGGTCGGTGAATGTATGGATAAACAAAAGAAAACTTTAATAAGATCCATTCTAATATCTCAGATAGGTTATAACTAAAATTATGTTATACATTTTAAAATCCAAAGTAATGAATTCAATGTAAATATGTAGGTACCTAATTCCTGAACGCTTTTGTTTTTACTGTAGGCCCAATTGTAAAATAAATAAATGAATTATTGTAACAAATAGATCTGCCATACATATGGGAAACCAAAAACTCCTCAAAAATTCTAATAATAACTTCAAAATGAGGAGTTCAATGATTCTAATAAATAATCTAATCATAATTCTAATTAATCCAATAAAATGTAATAGTCTTGATTATCTTGATTTAACAAAAGACCTAGATACCTCGTACAATTGAACCCGTACTAATAATTGATGATATTCCTAGAGCACCTCAGGGCCCTGCCACTCCTCCAACAATGGAATAGAAGTCATTATATTTCTCCACAGAACTATCGAATGAGATCAGAACTACAACTGAATGGCTCTACATATAATTACAGTTCGTCTGATGTATAAATAACATCAAGAGAACTATCAGTTCTATTGTAAGACATGGATTGTGTAATTTTTGGTTTTCAATACTCTACTCAAGCTTTCAGCGTAAGCATGCCTACTATTGAACATACATACGATTGGTGTACCTAGACACGTATCAATGTAATACTTAACAGATAAGCTTTTATACAAAGCCACCATCTCGAAACCTTCTTCTTTCTGAGTACACATGCCTCGGGAAGATTCTGCAGTTAGGTAAAAAAAAATTAGAGAAGGAGGGCAAACATCATGATTTAGTGGAGACCGCGACTCGGGCAACGTAGTGTAGCGGTCTCCCGCTAGGTAGAATGATAACATGCGAAAAACTGCATGCAGATGCTGGGTGGAAATGCATTACTGCGTGGTAATCAAGAGACCAAAGCTTTTTACTGATAAGAAACGAACAATTTAAAATTTTATTATTTGGATCTCAGAACATTCTTGAAAAGCACTCTCTCACATTAAATAAACATTGACCTACTCCGCCCCACATTGGCAAGATAGACAGAACGGCACCTTAATCCATATACGTAACCACGTACGTATCAATTCCGTACGAATTACATCCAAAAGCGACAGGTCATTAACTTCCATAAGCGATTGCAACGTCGCCCACGTAACAATAGCTTTGCTTAGTAGACCATCTGCGGCCCACATACCACGTCACAGACAGTCTAGCAGTTTTTATCAATCAGCCCAAGATAACATATTAGTTAGTACCAATCAGACACAGATTGCGTAGAAGTTAGTAGGAAACAGTTGTTGACCCAAGGCCGATTATCCTTTCATCTACGATCAAGTAACGGTTCGGGACCATTTTGGTGACGATTGATACCTTATGGGAAACTTGAAGGGCTGTGATCCAAATGTTCCTACAATAGGCGTAATTGTATGTCTCTGGTACTCTTTTCCTTATCCAGAGGTTATTACGAGTAGAATTGAAATGCTAAGAACGTGTAAGCGTGAGTGCTCTTCGTATTTGAGTGGTGATGGTGGATTGATTGATAGTGGTCAAGTATATTTGTATGTATATTAATAGTTGTAAAGAAGCATACTTTGGTAGAAGGTCATCATAGGCTCTCATCCACGGGCACATTTTGTCCAGCAGTGGACTGATAAAGGACCAGTGATAAAGGTCTTAAAGATCAAGTAAAAAAAAATTCGTTCTAAGATGCAAGACACTACACGCACAATATTGTTGTTTAGAATCAAATAGTATTTGCTGTATACATTCAAACCATAATTTTAATTTTACATAAAAAAAAATATCATCAATCGTTCGTAAAAGCCCCTAGTATCCGGTACAGTCGCGTTAACAATACCATCAGCGCAGTTTTACGTAAAAACGCATTTTAAACGTTTTACAGCCACATAAATCCTTTTACGGTGGCACTCAAACTCTTTAACGCATATCTCACATTGTCTTTAGTACTTTTTAGTGTTGTATCTTTACATTTTAGCGCTGTAAATGGCAGTGTTTACTATTATGTCACTGTTTGATAAAGTTCGTTGATCTTACCGCGCCTTGTGTGTAAAAAATACCTTGATATGAATGCCACTATGAAGGGAATTTCTACGCTTGGTACTTGGATAAAAGAGTGCTTGGTATTCTGGGTGCTTGGACTTAGATACTTTTGGACGATTAAATGAGATCAAGGTTTGAGTTTCATTATAACTTTATTATCATTGAAAAGGGATTACAGACCGATTTAAGATACACATAGATAGACTAGATCTGAAATCAGTCTGCTTGTGATACCTTGTTACCTATTATGTAGTCGATGCCCATTATTATACTATAGACTAATTACCTCTAGCTCTCTCTCTCTCTCTCTCTCTCTCTCATATTAAAAGTAAAAGTTTTATGAAGTATATTGTTTGTCTATGCTATCACCTAATGAGCCAACACGTTGAAAGTTTTTGAGCGATTTTGAAAATAGTTATCCGCCTACGCATCCATGCGAGCGGACCTTGAATTTTCTTATAAAAGTATCTACAGGCTTTTCCGAATTGAATGAAATCTCAATCATAATTTTCGGAGACTTGAAAAAAGTTTGGACCTAATAATCACTGATCTGAAAAACACTAGACTAATTATTGGCATTGTTGATCGAAGGAAGGTGTAAGTGACATTTATACGTTTAAAAAAGTGTCAAAAGTTCATTGCTCTCGCACCTTCCGCGTATATAAATAAACACGTAGTAAAACAGCAGTGTGTCGAACATCGACAAGCGTTCAAATAAACACACTGCATCGGATGTGTGGAGACCGCCGGCTCTAGGGTTGTCAACACTGAGATCAAAGCTCTGTGCTAAATCTTCATTAGTTCTGTTCTAGTTCTAATTTGATTTGTTTTATTGCAGCGCTTGCATTTTAGAGTTTACGAGAATAGGCGTGAGCTACCTGAGTGGTCTTGTTACTATTTTATGTACATTCTGGGGGGTTCAAAATAAAAAACTTCTACCTACCTTTCTGTTATTAAATATTTTCTGTAAGATCTTGTCAACAAAATGAGTTTAAATAAAATTAATTATAAATATAATTATTATTTCTTCCTGGTGTTCTGGTCGTTTTCTATGTATACTAAAATATATAATATCTATCTATCTAATGTATTGTATTATGTATATCAGTTATCTAGTACCTATAACACGAGCTCTGCTTACCATGGGGCTAGATAATGCTGTGTGAATTGTCCAGCATTATTTATTATTTATTATTATGTCTCTCATTTACCATGATCTCGGGCCATAAAGTGACCCGGTCCTTTGGAAGGCTTGCGTGGGGCCGAAGCCAACAGCACAGAGGCCCTTTGAGAAGTTAATCTAAAGGCGATGGCTACACATAGCGGGTATCATCCTTGGGTGCACAATATGATACATCCAAAGATGGTATCCACCAGGTGTAGAGACTATTGCAAAGAAAAATGAAAGAAATAAAACCAGGTTATTGTGATGGATGGATGGACTGGGTAATCGGGCTATAGGGGAGATTGCGGACGTCTGCCATAAACAAGTCAATCATAATGTTAAGAAGAGTGGCAGACGCTGGCTTGCCGAATGCTGGATGGGTTCCTTAAAAAGCCGGAGTAAATTACCGGAGAGGAACAACATCGGCGCAAACGACTGAGGGGTGTCGAGAGGTGCGGCCCCGATTTCACCATCACGAAGACTGCTCGTGAGCGGGTTTCCTCGCTATTACGCCATTAGACACTTCCACCCCCGAGTCTACATCCTAAGATGCATCTCTCGCGACTCCACTCAGACCGGCCAATGAAGGCAAGCAAGAGGTGGGGGTCTGGTTCTCTTGGGATGCCACTCCGCTAGCGGAGACGAGAACCAGGAACTTCCCCGGGAGCACTCGGTACCCGTGGTGTCGCTACTCACCAACAGCTCGCCACAAGCTGCCCTGCGGGCTTATTATTATTATTATTATAAATATACTGTACACAGGCAAGCATAATGCTAGATAGTATTATCTACCTGCTAACCTTTGGGTAGTGTGAATAACAATTTAGTAAGTAGTGCTAGATTACAGAACTTACAGAACAGAACTAAACAAAAAATAAATAAATAGTAAAAAGGCTGATATGAAAGATCCTCACTCATCCTCAGGTATTAAGCCTTTTTTGGACTACCTACGTATTTTTCATTGGGTACATTTAGTCCCATTAAACAATTTAATCTAGAAGGGCTATCCTATCCCTCATCAATATCCATCATAACAAAGTCCAAATGACAAAAATCATGTAAATACCTTATTATTTTCAAAATATGACAGCCCTGTCTCGCCCACAGATGTATCCGCTACCTTTTTATGGGCTTACGCTATTTTACGCAACATTACGCTCTAAATAGGTATGTAGTTTATTAGATAATCATAAGTATTTTCTAGAATAAGTTTTGTGTTATTTTATTTTCGTGCAAGAAGTATAAATAAATAAATAAAATAAATAAGTATTTAAATACATATCACAGATGCCATCTGTATGATGAACCTGAATGCTCTAAGTCTAGATAACCATCGACCGATTTTTGTCTTTGACTCTACCAATAAATAGATAGATAGAAAATTCTTTACTTCTTTACACTTATATTAGAAACGATTTACAATAAACAACTCAAAAGTTAAGAAACAATTACCGGTCTTATCGCTCAAGAGCGATCCACGGTAAAACCACGGGCGCAGCTAGTAAATCATCATCATCATCATCATGATGATTTACTAGATGAGCTAGTAAATAATAATTATTAACCCTAGATCACTAAACATTAGTCTCACAGGCGACACGGTTCCCGCGCATTCGCTGTTTAGGTATGTTCCCGACACTACCCCACCCCGCCACGCTCAGTACCTTCCTAATTTAGTTTTTTAGCACCCTGTGCGTACGCATTACGAACGTCAAGTAAATATTGGCGTTTTATTTTGTTATTCAGAACGACTAATGTTTAGTGTCTGAGTAACTCGAAAATATGTTTAGTGAGCTAGGGTTAATTAAAAAATAATGAATAATATTATGAAGTATCACAGCTCTATACGAATGCTGCTAACACAAATATTCAATAAATTTAATTTTAACTGCATATTGGTTAACCAAATAATGTTGATTCAATAAGTCAGACACAGTCGTAGGCGCCTCTACATCAATTACATACATTGAAATGGAATAGAGTCCGTTTACAAGCCTAGAACAATGACTAAGTACCGTTTAGTGGGAGGGCCCATTATTTAGTTATTGCTTTGTCTTTATGCATATTGCGTATTGGAAGAACATGAAACAATTATGGGAAAAATATACTTGCCTCATCATCATCATCCGCAGACGGATTTTTATAATTAGTGGGGGAACTACCAAATCTCGACGCACGTTACCTTGACAAAAAATAAAAAGCGAACGCTCTCGCGACGGAAGCCTATGACAGAGTAGATATAATTTTCTCATCTTAAATCATAGGTCCTGTAGAGCAAGCAAGGGGATTTTAGTCTAGGGAAGACTAACTGAGTAAAATTACGACACTATGTAGACATAGTGTCGTTTATATCGAAGCGTAAATTATTTGAAATTAATTCCTTCAACTTAATGTACGAAATGTATGACGATCTATTGTCATTATATTTTTACTATCTATTATATACCCTAAAGAACAATCACCATGCTGGGCCTGCTTGATGTCATTTTTAATTCTCCAAAATACGCAACCGTTTATTTCATTTCGTTTGTTTTTTGCATTTGCATTTTGCATAATCTAATTCGGTGCATATGAGTATATCAATTAGGCGTAAAGAAATAAGCAATTTCGTGGAGAAATATAAAAGGCTTCTTCTGTACATCGTGTTATATCTAGAAAACAAGATTATGCTAGGAATCAGTGTCAGAGACAGGTACGTTTACCAATACGGAGATGCTGCTGATGTTGCTTCGATAAGGATAAGGAGTTAGTATTAGATGTACCCACGGGAAGTAATTAAATTACCTACTTACCGACCAATAAAACAGTTAAATGCAAATCAGAACCTTTACGCTTGCGACATAAAGCTACCGGTGCTGTAGGTTCTATTTATTTATTCTAAGGTTGCGCCCACACTAGGTAATGAGGCCAGGCAATTACAAAGTGCATTAGAACCACAGCGGGTTAATGTGTTGGTTTTTGCATAATCTGGCAATATTTTGTGTCAAAACGGATAGATAAAATCGACGACAAGAGTTGATGAACATAGTTAATTTTACAAATATCCGGAAACCATTGACAAAAAGTAGGTTTGTAATGTGCACACAGCTGCATACTTTGAAACATTCTCTTCATCTAACCATCTAGCATCTAGGGCTATACCACAGATAATATGTATAATACAGGCTATACACACATTATCTGAGATTTACCAATGAACAACATACCTAAGTAAGTTCACTGCTGGACATAGGCCTCCCCCAAAAAGCGTCATTTCGTCGCCCGGTCTTTAGCTTGTTGCATACAGGATCTCCTTGCAGTCTTTTGCAAATTTTTAAATTTTAATGTAATATATCATGCATATAGAAACCCTTATTAGTTAGGGGCTAAAAAATAATATGCTGTGCAGATTTGTAACTCGGTGGCTTTATGTGTCTACGCATTGTACAGAAGAAAATTTAAACAGTTTAGAAATAGAAAACTAAGGAAGCTAAAACGGGTCACGCACGTCTCGACTTTGAAGTTGTAATAAACCAGTCATCATCTGCATTATGACAACTTCACATCTTCACGAGACCACGATGAAAGCTATAAAGCTTAACTGGACTATGCTTATTGCGTAATTCAATTATTATAATCTTTGATAATACGAGCTATAAATTTTGAGCTTCTAAAACGTGTAGGTTGGAAATAAATACATCTTTTGGATAAATTTAGGTTCTCTTTGAATAGTGCTTTTCTCTTAGTAAGTCATAAGTATAAGGTATATATCTACTGAATGTTAGCGGTCATCCTTATGAAATGTTCTTTATAATGTGCTAGCTTAGACAGATCTTCCATAACCTTTTAGCAGCTAAATGGATCTTCATGAAATTTGGCAGGGAGGTAATCGGTTGGTATCTGGACATAGGCTACGTGAAAAGCGCGTGCGAAACCGCCGATATAAGCTGGAAAAAAATAGAACAGAAGTCAAATTACTGTGTCAATCACATTCATTAAATCCTGGAAAGTAGTACAAAAATAATTTCAATCCATACAGAATCAGCCATTTCATGATATTATAATATGACTCATCTCGATTACTGTTCGAAATCTGAAGGAAAATTGTGGCAATCGTATACAATGAAGCACACAACATCGATTACTCACTCGTACCGTGTTCCCGGAGCTATTATTTTGATTCCCTGACCCAGTGGAGTGAGCTGGTGAGACATTCTCGTAGGCGGAGGCGCCGGAGAACAAGTCGTTATAATAGTGCTTAGCTTCGTGATTGGGATCTGTATCAATCATGTTAGTGACTCATTTGAGTCACTAATCTGTCCTGTATATTGCGAGTTTTTTATGAGACAAATCTGTTTACTTAAAGTATGGAAGGACTTTATGCTTGGCGGTCATTGACTGTAGCAAATTTAAATTACATTTCTATATGTATTCTGACACACTGAAAAATAAAGACATAAATTTATTTGCAGATTCAACCCTTCATAATATGTACTATCATTGTAGACTTGTTTGCGTTATACACGCGAATAAATGATGATAACGTTACGTAACTCAGATTTAAGCACGTCTCAATTCACAATTCTCTGACAGTTTTCCATGAAAATCTGTCACAAATTCGTCATCTGAGTTTCAAAGAATTCGTAGTTTTTGTATTCGGGGGTAAGCATACCGAACTCGAGTATTCTTTGGAGGAATGTTTGAGGCACCCTCAGTCTAGTTAGAGTGAAGGAATCATTACGGAATTAGATATGGTTGTCAAATAACGCAACTCTAAGCATGTACTTACGTTTCCAAGTACAAGTTTGAATCTAGATCAACATGTAATGAAAATCCTACATTCATTCGTATCACTCGTCTCGTAGAAGCGAGCACAACACTAACCTATAAACTCTAGAGATATTCCCAGAATCATATCGTGGGGGCAGACGCCAAGACGTTCATTCATTCATGAGGTTAGTCGCGCTACGAAACATTTTGTTTGTAAAATAGCTCGACTCAGGTCTTGTTTCATTGTTTTTTTTATAAATCATAGTAACAAAAAAGTTCTTAGTAAAAGTACTGAGCTTTGATAAGAGATTTTAGTACGACGCCGACGTAAAACTTTGGTCATGTTTAATCATATCGGAAGATTATAGCTGAAATGCCTACTAATAATAATTGTAAATTTTCCCTGTCAGAAATCCGAACTGTTTTTATGTTATGGTACTTCAACGTTATGAATAAATCAGCATCTTTTTTATAAAAGTACTTAGTAGTGATGAGAAATGATTCCGTGAAAAACTATCGACAGTCGATAAAGAGAACGACTAGCAAAATGTGTCTTCTATCGTATGAGTCATTGTGATCATGATTCCAACCTGCATAAGAGCACCTCGCTCCATCCAGGGTTCCACTGATGACGTCACGAGGCAGACGCGCTCAATTGTACAGGTAACTGTTTTATGACGCTTTCAAATCTAACTGCTTTTTGAATTGCTTACTAAAAGCTTAGCTGTAAAAGATATTGCACCCACTTATTCGTTATTCAAGGTTGTAAATCTTATCGATACAGCTTCTGTCTAAACTTTTGACGTATTAAATCAAAATACGGTAAACCGTCAGTATCGACATCGCTAAGTTTTAGCTTTATCTAGAGTTAGCAACGCCTGTCCCGCACCGCGTTATTAAAAGCTGCGCGACCTCATTTCACTTCCTCACTTTATGCTTTTAAGCTCTCGACGGGGAAACAGCTACGACATAATATCGATATCGATATATAGTTATCTATAGCATCACTAGTTTTTTTTCTTTAAAAGGTAGAATAAATGCATCTGGATACAAGAATTATTGAAGAAATAGGATATAATGTTTCGACCGTAAATCAGGTACATTTATCTTAATTCCACTAAGTAAAATTCCTGCTTCTTCTCGGAACATCTAATGTCCACAGCTGAATTTTGCGTCCTCGAAACAAAGAGTTACTTCAATAACCGCAGTTTTGTTGCAGATAAAACCCCTAAAGTCCTTTCAATTTAACCAATATAAATTAATTGGGACTGCAATGCGATTAAATTAACAATGAAGTCATTTGCATACATTCACTACATTAACAAGTCTTATATTGATGATGGATTATTTCAAAATAATACAAAATCTAAGAATTTAAAAGGAGCTAGTAAATGGTGTGCAAGAGATTCACAAAAAGAGCTAATCTTTTTAGGAGTTCTCCTAAAAATAGCTTATCTTTTTAGGAGTTCTTATAGCAAATCTTGAAAAAGTAGGATAACTGGTTATTAGAATTACCAGATGTATTGAAAGTAGTTGCAGATTGTAGATTGTATGAAGAAATAGTATATTATAACGTTTGGACCATAGTTTTGGTACTGGCTCGGGATTCGTGAAGGTACCAAGCAAAAATATAAGCAATGTCGAAAATGTTGTCCTGATAATCTACATACACTTATGTACATTCGCAGAAACGCGAGTCAGAATTAATTCAGCGTGCAAGTTTCATGAGAGCACACAGCCGCCGACCAGTCATCTGGGAATACACGGCGCACAATGACTGCGGCATATACAGGGTGTGCCATTAAAGTTTAAGGAAATACAACATTATATATAATTATAAAATCAAATATTCGGTGTTTGTTAGTTTTTAAAAGCAATAATCTAAGAAATTCTTTGTTTACTTTGGTTTGGGGCTAGATTATACTGTTAGAAAAATGCACACAAGCATTATTAATTATTTATCCAAAAGATAGAATACAGCTAAAAAATACTATACTTTAATCAAACAGTTCCCTTTGAAAATGAAATATATTTATAACAGAAGCGTAGGAAATATCGTGGTGTGTCGTGTGTTGAGTTTTCTTGGTTCTTTAATATCAACATGTCATTCTAATAATTGAGAAGCAATGTGTATTGTATAATCACGGAAATTACTTGATAAATAGGCTCAGGTAAATTACTTATAAAATACTCTAATTAGTAGATACTAATTAGAGTTTTCCAGAATGTACATATCACAAATCACAGCGAATACGCAAAATGGTTCGTGACTGAAGTCTTTTAACAATTTAATTAAAACAAGTTAGTTTTATGACCTGGCAAGCTCTAATTTACACGTTACCTACTAAGGAAACAATTAACAGGCTTCATAAAAAATTTACATAAAGTACGAGTATGAGGACACAGATTGGGTAAATAAGAATATTTACAAAATACTTTGAAATACAAAATGTTGAAGCAAACTTTAATTTTCATTAGAATGTCTGATTCACCATGACACCTCTAGAGCTTACTAGTTTAATCTTCTATGTGTAATTCTTCTTCTAAGCTTAACTTTAAGTATAAAGGACACCCTGTATATGCAGTACTAGGTATAAAGTAGATTTGTTTATTTTGTTCGGGCTCTCGTTCACGCGGGGACTCGTTGGGTAAAGTTACACATTGTATACGTAAATTACGTTTGTTTGGCGTAACACACGTAATAAGAAAATATGACGGGATGTTACTTGAATCAGGAATTTGAATAACTTAATACTAATAAATACCAGGTGAGATCTCGAAAAACTGCGAAAACAGTTTTGTATATTTTTTTTATATTTGATAAATGAAATTGTTTGACAAATAAATGAAATGGTAATAAAATTTCAAATGAACTTTGTATTTGTCGGCAAAATCTTTGCAATATGTAGGTATGTTTAATCATTTTGGATATTAAAATAAGGATTATTTATATAGTATATCTATATACTATACCTGTTATATTTATGATAGACAATAAATTACTTATTTTAATCCACACCATGGTTTGTTGGTATTTACCTACCTTGGAGCATATTTCACTGCAGGAAATGAAAATAAAGTGGCTGGCCCCAGCTGTATGCGAGCGGCATTTCAGCAATATGGCCAAGTGCTTCTCGGACAATGGCTATTAGGAAGCGGAGGGCTACCTATACTATACAATACTCATCATACTACTTGTTATACTATATTATATTACTATATACGAGTATACTCTAATTTATTATTAACTGCATAGATTTAGAAGAATAGCTGAATCATATAATAATCAGTCTGAAAATGTTTTAGTTACCTACGTTTGTGGTATGATGCTGTGTGAAATATGAAGCATTATTTTTATTTAATTTTTTATACAAAAGCTAAAACTGTAAGTAAGGTAAATTAAATATAAGGTAATAAAAATATGCGCAAGTGTAGTAGGTATTAAAACATGATCTTGTCTTCATGTCAACAAAATTAATTTATCTAATTACAGTAATATGAAAGTTTTTATGACTAAATGGATGGATGTTCCTTTGTTACTTCTTCATGCCTGCAATATTTTATCAGTAAAAAAAAAAGAAAATACTACATATAGCGAAAATATAATATTATTAAATTTAGTTTAAACTACAAAATGGTCCCAACTCAGCATATACAGGTGTTAGTAAAACACCTGCGCTGGTTTTCTGCTGGGGCCTGTGGGACCGAGGAAAACAAATTAAAATTTATAAAAAGCGAAGTGCTACATACAAAACAAATACATACAAAAATTATGTAATGAAATAAATAAAAAACAAGTAATGAGGAATTTAAAAATCTAAAAGCTTAATAAAAAACATCATCTATGAACTATGTGAACTATCTATGAACTAAAAATGTAAGAAAAGTTATAAAATAAAATAACTGATTCTGTATACATATAATGTTAAATAGCACTCGTATCGTGTCTGAGTGGTTCCTGCTCCTTTTGCCAGTAGGTTTCATGAACACGATTGTGACGTGTTAGTCTAGTAATTTACGAAATAAATGATAATTAATTAAATACTTTCAAAGATACGTGGAAATCCTTAGGTCACATCTCTATAGGGGTATGGTTCCGTCCCACCCTACCCCCAGGGATATGGCCAGGGGGTATGGTGGGTCCGACCGAAGTGTCTTTATTCTGTATTTTTACGGACTTTTTTTGCTTACTTTAAGCCAGTCCCGTTTTAAAAACACTAATTTATTAATCACACAAACTTATTAATCTTCATTCGATACCACGTTAATAAAATAACAGACAGCAGAACACCAACGGATACGTCGTCTTGTAGCTCAGCTCTACAACGATAAAAATGTCCAGACAAATAGATTTATTACAATGAAAAGCTATTTGGGACCGATTGAATAAACTACCAATGTATCTATTTATTTCTATGAGAAAGATTTCGACTCTACAATACTGATACTCTACATAATCAATGTCATGGTTATTCTATGGCGATCGATTTTTGATAAGATCCTTTGTGGTGTTAAACTTTTGTAAACGAGAAGATGTTATGGCTTGATAATGGTGTGACGTCTCTTTCACGATTCCTTTTTCTTTAGAGCTGGATTCGGTAACCTGTCTTTATAAACAAGTGAGATACATTCAATGCTGTCAATTCACAGTGTAAAGTAAACCCATTTTCCTTTTTTTTTTCTCCACATGAATGCCGTATTAGACGGAAATTCCTCAACGATTGCATAAACAAACCTTAGAGTTATTCAGCTTCTTTTGAGGTGTTTTTTTTTGTTTAGATAACGTTAAAATAAGTGATATCAAATATCACTAATTATACACGAGAAGATGTGACCATGACTCGGTAAACGTAGTATATGACGCCCTCCGTCCAGGTAATATGACGACCTGCGAAAGAATGCAGGCCGATGCTGGATGCTGCAGACAGGGCGCTAATATGGCGCTCGTTGGGTAGGCCTATTTTCAGCGGTGGAATAACATAGGCTAATGATGATGATGATATCACTATATATAAACAAATAATGCTGGACAATTCACACAGATTCATCTAGCCCAAGCTAAGCAGTGCTTGTATTATAGGTACTAGATGACGATTTGCCATATGAAATTTACAGATTACCAAAATAAATTACCACCCTAACTTTATATTTCGACAACCGATGTGGCGCGGTGGGCGAAGGTCCGCCTGCGACGCAGGAGGTTTAGGTTTCGATTCCCGCCTTGGAACAATTGTGTGTACGATCTGCAGATATTTGTTCCGGTTGTTCTGGTTGTTTTCTATGTATAATAAAAAATATCTATCTATGTAATGTATTGTATTATGTATATCAGTTATCTAGTACCCATAACACAAGCTCTGCTCACCATGGGGCTAGATGATGCTGTGTAAATTGTCCTGCATTATTTATTTATTTATTTATATTGACATTTCATCTCCTGCTGTACATTAATCTATTGTTTAAATTAAATGACTATTTATATAACTGAATGCTTTTTTATAAGATAATAATAATTATGATATATTGTATAAGCTAGTTAGCTATAATATTAATTGTTTATTATAATGTTTGTACGCCTAAGCGGCAGAATCTAGCGATCTAAAATAAGTCTTACTATCAATTAACCTGATTCACAAACAATAAATGAATTATGAATTATGACTGATAATACTAGTGTCGGTCTAGATATTCGTATAGACGACCGATGTGGCGCGGTGGGCGAATGCCCGCCTGCGACGCAGGAGGTTGCGGGTTCGATTCCCGCCTCGGAACAAATGTGTGTACGATCTGCAGATATTTGTTTCGGGTGTTCTGGTCGTTTTCTATGTATAATAAAAAATTATCTATCTATGTAATGTATTGTATTATGTATATCAGTTATCTAGTACCCATAACACAAGCTCTGCTTACCATGGGGCTAGATAATGCTGTGTGAATTGTCCAGCATTATATTATATAATTATATAATATTCCTCTCTACGTACTCTCTCACCTCTGCAAGTGACATTAATTTCGTAAATATGGCATGAGTCTGGCATAAGTCTGATCAGGGCTAGATTAGCAATCAATCTCTAATAGTGACATGTCGAGCAACTACAATCGTCTGCTAATCACAATTGATGAAGCATGTACGCACGTCTAACAACTAACAACGCGTATTTCTCACAGAACGGTCGACTAAGCCTTAAGGCCGTACCTATAGTTCGTCTAGTATTATTATTTTGAGCCATTATTGTTCCACTGCTGGGCAAAGGCCTTCCCTTTCTCCTTCCACTCCTCGCGATCCAACGCTGCAACATCGTCTAGTATGAGTTTGCAAAATACCAAAGTGGAAAAAAGTTTTCTATAACGTGATAGTTAACTACTGCTTATTTGACAAAGTTGGCACTCGTACTGACAAACTGTACATATAACTCAAAATCATATTCGAGTAGGAAACTATGGATCTCCATCATGCCAACTACGACCATAAGTTCCTCTTAGTATCCGTTTAGTGCTTTGCTAGCAGCTAATTGTATGGAAGATGGAAGGACATACACTTTTATAGTTTTCGTAAACTATGCAAAACTGATCAGGTAAGCTGAAGACAAGGGCGCTACGACGCTCATCAGCGGAAGCAGTGGACTAGGAATAGAACTTTAGGGCCATGTCTGGGTCAACGTAGGAAAAAAACCAAAAGGTAGATACGCGATAAATACTCGATAGATTAATATTTAAATATAATGTTAACTAATCGCGAAAGTTTAAAGTTTTTTAATATAGGGTGATGATAATTTATATTATTTAAAGTGCGTAAGCCCTCGCACTGTGGGTTATCGCTAAGGTTTGTTAGAGTTAGAGCTCAGTTGGTTAGAGCGTTCCCGCACCGAGGGAAGGTCGCGGGTTCAAGGCCCGCTGAAATCGATTTTTTTTAAATATTATGTTAATTCTTGATGATATTTATGATGCAAAACTCATACTAAGGTCTCTGGTGTACACGTAGATATGAAGCCTGTCCTCAGACTGCTTACAAATAGGTCTGAGAGGTGAATTCCACTTGTCGTAGGCACTCGTACCATCTCGTCTGGCTTGTCTGGGTTCTAAGCCGGCGTCCGAGCGGCGTCCACTTGTCCCCATTCGCAAAACAAATTGACTTCAACTCCACGGAGGTAGTAACGCTTGGAGTAAGGATCTTTATTTTATATTTGTCACTAGATAGTAATAAAACAATAGTGATAAAACAAAGTCGCTTCCCGCTTTCTATCAGTCCCTATGTATATGCTTAGATTTTAAAAACTACGCAATGGATTTTGTTGCGGTTTTGCGGTTTATAATGACAGAGTGATTCTAGAGGAAGGTTTATAAACCATTTGACACATAGATTTCCACGCAGGTGAAGCTGCGGGGCGCGGCTAGTTGTTTTATATATTTATACTAGACGAATATAATAAATATTCGTCTACCAACTCCCTGCTTGTATTTGTGTCTATGTATGTAAATGTACCTACTTAAAACTATTTATTATTATTTGTTTTCAAACCTGTATGTAGGTTTATGTTTATGGCCAAATAAATGTATCTCTATCTTTATTTTAAATGCTTGTCTTGCTAACAAGTTAGTTGAAATCTGTCACCTGACATTCAAAAGCTCGCAAAAAAACCTTATTTTTCAAAGCTTTGGTTTATAGTTTAAAAGTGTCAATAATTTATTATTTTGATTGTTGTATTGGATAAGATTGTTTATATCTACTAGTTAACTCATTAACTGTCGAGTCATCTACGTCATAGGCAATGGAGGTGTTTTCTGAGTCCAGAGACCCACATATTTTTTCGATTTATCAAAGTGTGTAAAAAAACACATTTCTGACATGAAAGTGACTCATCAAATATTTAAATAAATGTGTAGTTTTCGTTTCAGCCACATAATAGTTAAGTCCACGGGTAGCCCGTCCATGGCTTTAATCCTTTTAGGAATTCTCTTAACACTCGTTTATTAACTTACAGATAGCTCACTGATGAGGTCATACCTACCTTCTGGTTACAAAGGAATTTTATTGCACTGCTTTTACATGTTTCAGCCTATAATACACTGGCAATTTGTGTTATTGGCAAAAAAAGAATTGCCAATTATTCTTCTTATAGGAACAATATTGAGTCATACTTTTTAACCTACTTAAAAAAAGGGGTCCTATGTCGGATATACATAGATTGATCCCGAGGTGTTTTAACTTAAAAAGAGTGTAAAATTGAGGAATTCGAAGTCGGTTATTTGTTTTTATCACTCAAATTATTCATCATCATCATCAGCCTATAGCAGTCCACTGCTGGACATAGGCCTCCCCCAATGAGCGCCATAGCGCCCTGTCTTCAGCTTGCCGCATCCAGCATCTACCTGCAGTTCTTCGGAGGGCGTCCTACACTACGTTTACCGAGTCGTGGTCTCCACTCAAGAACACGTATGCCCCAGCGGCCGTCGTTTCTTCGCCGGCCCATGGTTTCAGCTTACAACTAATGATTGTGAAAATATTATGAAATGTGAAGTCAGGTTTTAAGCTGTAAAACAGTAAATTAGAAATTAACAAGAATGTCACATAAAAGGCCTGAGATTCATGAAAACCCTTCCTCAGAAACAAAAGAGAGATGTGTGAATCTATTCGAAGTCCCACAGATAGGTAATATAGAGGTAGAGATAGTGTCAGTAACAGTCTTCAAGCTATAAAAGTTTTAGTAGCAATTTCGCGTTGACCACAGAGTTATCCGGCTTCTTTGTTTGTCCACGTGTTTTACACCAAGGGGTCACGTTTTTATGGATGTTTTATTGACGTGGTGTACTTGATGGTAACTAATTTTCTTTTGATTTGATTAAATATATTTTATGGATAGGATACAAGGTACATTTCACTTTGCTCATAGTCGAGGAATGAATCAAGGATTGTTTTCCTCTTTCACTCTTAGCAGAGTGCTCGTTTCGACATTGTGCCTTCTTAGTCTCTACTCTACTAGCTGTTTCCACATTTCTAAATTTTAATATAAGCCTATGTTCACCGCGGTGTAGCAGTGTGAAAGAATTTTTCAAATCGGTCCAGTAGTTTCGAAGCCTATTCAATACAAAAAAACAAACAAAAATCAAACCTTTCCTCTTTATAATATTCGAGTATAGAAGTATAAATATAGATGGGATGTGATTGGATTTCATTCTGAACTGTGTTAGAGAGGTGGTGAGGTTCAACCATCACGTTGGATAGCAACCACGGAACCTCACACCCTCTATTCAACTCGATACCTTTCTTTGAGCCTTCAATCTGTGATACGAGACCTTAACTTATTTACCAGGATTACAAGGCCTGATTTTATTAAGGGTTTTTTCTCGTTCACCGTACCTGCTACCGTACACTTGTTATCATGTCAGATACTATGTCTAATTTGTTTCATTTTATTTGGTTCGTTGCATATGATTACTGGGGTCATTTCAGTTTTCTCCCTTGAAATCTGCAATTACTGGTCTAAATTTGTGTAGGGGGAAAACTGGAATGGTAAATATAATCATTCCAATTTTCCCTCGTTGGGGGATTTTTTTTCATTCCATTTTCCCCTTACGGTGATTTCAGGAGGGAAAACTGGAATAACCTTTACTTCTTTATTGAAATTATTTATTGACCAAAAATTTTAACAGATTCTCCTTCTTTCCAGATCTACACAGACTGGGCAAACCACTACCTCGAACGCGCTCGCTCGCGGCGCCGCGCGGGGGCCTCGGGCGGAGGCCTAGCGAGGGACTGCGCTGACGGCCTGCTGCTGGCTGATGTGCTGGAGGGCGTCACGGGATTGAAGGTTCATAGGGCGCATAGAAAACCGAGGAACCCACAACAAATGGTGAGTGGCCTACGAATTTAGTAGTTTCAGTATGTACAATAATCACTATATTTTCTACTACTCCTTGAAGCCACGGGTGTAATAATGTCTTTACCACAGAGGCTGTAGTGCATGCGTTGAGATATTTTGGTTCTTGATAAGTAAAAGGTTAGGTGCCTAATAGTAATCGACTTATAGTCCCATCCGATAATGAGAGTTAGGGAATAGAGATTGCTCCAGTTTTGTGTGCACACACTAGTGCTCTATAATAAGAATATATCATTCACAGCTAGTCTATGTTGAGACTGGCTGCCGTAGCTGACAATTCGGCTAGGAGCATATCATCATAAGAAATCATTTCTATGCTAAGTGTTTCGCTGAAAGAAATAAGAAAATCGTCTCAGAAAATTCTTAATTGTGTCTCTTACCCAAAAGTAAGAGTCACCATTAATCAAATCAAAAGTTCTAGTAGACGTACCGACTTCTTCAACCTATTTCTGAATAAGAGCAAAACGAAGTCGAATGTAAACGTAAACACTCAAAAATAACATCCCAAAATTCTGTAGAACCGCGTAAACACATACAAGTCTAAAATAGTATCCAGGTCACGAGCTTACTACATCTCGTAACCCAGAAGCGCACTACGCTGCAATTTCTTCATAAAACCCTCAAGTAAATGGCGACCTTAATAACTTTCGACCTTAATTATTTTCTCATAAGTCGTAAAATCGATCATCGGAACGTCAAAACAAGACTTTCATCATATCCGGTGCTTTGTTTATTTGTGCAACGGAAAAAGAAAGCGGCACGAGGATATTTTCGTTTCACTGAAATAACAATCGGCTTCAAATCAATCGGCCAGGTTATATGATTGAAGACGTGACTAGAAGACTGGAACGCGATTATGTACCTGTATACCTATACCATATACTCGTACCTTATATACTAATATTATAAATGAGTTTAAATGGATGGACAGAGAACCAAAGTTATCGATATAGCTCTAAGAATTCGACTCCAGAAGGCCACCACTGCTGGGCATAGGGTATAGGATAGCATCCTATACCCTATGCCCTCCATGGCTGATGATGATGGCTATGATAAGGTAGGTCTACATCGTAGCCTAAACTAACCACAATGCTCACAGCAACTCAAGCATGTGAAAGTGTAAGCGACTTATAATGCAGGGAGGTAGGTACCTATCTTAATTAGGCAGTGGATGCATTGTTATGATTTATTGACATCCTGCACGTACTTGGTCGGAAGTAAGAGAGAGTTCTGCATCTACCATTTGTCTGGTACAAGAGTAATTGGGGACATACATTGTATTGAGCGTGTAACAGACATCTGTATTATGGTATGCAGTCAAGGTGTTCCGCCCCATAGATATAATAATAAGATATATGGAGTCGAGTGGAATCGTTGTCACCCATCGATAAATTATATTTTAATACCTGCTGCCGCTTCGTCCGCGTGAAAATTTGAAAAAAAGAAATACGTACTCTTAATTTTTTTGATGTAAACCTTCTACGAAGTATAAGAAAAACTTAAAAAAGAAGATGAATGAAAGCGGTAAGCCCGTTATCAAGGACCAGAAGAAATAGGGATACATTTAAATTATGTATATAGATTTATCACTCACCATTGTTAATTAGAACGCACGTTGTCAAGGCGTTCGTCCGAGGAAGTATAGATAGATACTTACTAATTAAGCCTCTTTCTGCGGCATGCAGCATTCTGCGTAGTGTATCATCATCATCATCAGCCTATAGTAGTCCACGGCTGGACATAGGCCTCCCCCAATGAGCGCCAACCAGTGTACATACATATAGTAGAGCGCGAAGCGTGTGAGTGGTGCAAGGTATAATCTCGCTTTGATAAGACTATCGGTACCTGATCAGATGCTCAGGTACCAAACCACGGTACATTGTTACACACAGTGTGTATCATCTAGGTAGACACTTTTACGTTACAATAAAGTAACACGATTACATGAAGGTTTTTATCACAGGTAACCTGAGAAGGTTGCGGTGCGAGGCCACCTAGGAACCACCACATCCGCAAGGATATCAATTGACTAGTCGGATTTTCGTTGACATTCCCACGTACGTTCTGGTAATGCTGATTTGTTGATCCGAGAACAATGTAACTAGTAGGCAGCATGTAGGTATATTGTGTGTTGTCTGCTAAGTACAGTTCGTGTAAGCTGAGAAATATTTTGAACTTTTGCTGTATTTCTAAGAAGAGCCACGGAATAATGCTGTTGGGAAGGTATTCATCGTTTTTTATATAACACATATATATTATTGACTTGACGACCGATGTGGCGCGGTGGGCGAAGGTCCGCCTGCGACGCAGGAGGTTGCGGGTTCGATTCCCGCCTCGGAACAATTGTGTGTACGATCTGCAGATATTTGTTCCGGGTGTTCTGGCTGTTTTCTATGTATAATAAAAAATATCTATCTATGTAATGTATTGTATTATGTTTATCAGTTATCTAGTACCCATAACACAAGCTCTGCTTACCATGGGGCTAGATAATGCTGTGTGAATTGTCCAGCAATATTTATTTTTAAAATAATGATAAAACAGATAAAACATCAATTAAATCAAAAGACAAGCAAAAAAAAAAAAAAAAAAATGAAGAAAAAGACAAATATAACAGAAGCTTAAATGAAAAGACCAAAACAAGAATAAAAAAAAAAAAAAAATGATTACAATTATACATGCGGAAGTTAGGATGTTTAGATGGATGTACCTTCTTCACGCCGAAACTAGTGAACGGCGGATTTTTTTCATTGCAGGTTCTAAGTTTTATTCCAGGCATACTAGGCCTGGAATAAAACGTAAGCTACTTTTTATTTTATAAATCATTGGTTAAAATTAACCTTAACACATTTCAATAGAAAACAAGAGTGCGAAGCCGCGCGCAGAAACTAGTTTAAATAAAATAATGTGAAATAGTACTAAGGGTTCTAGTTGTTAATTTAATAAACAAAACCGTAAGAATCATAATAAAATCGACCCATAAAATAATTCCTTCAAAACCTTAATGGTGGTTTTGTAAAAGTAGCATTCGTTTCTCAAAAGTAGAGCTTTTCAGTAAAGCTCTCAATTTACAAGAGCATAAAGTATGCTCCATAACTCAGCCCCCATTGATTTGTAACCAATCTGACGGAACTGTGGATTCTAAAGGCATTCCCATGGTTAATTCCTTTTACCAACACTTCACTTATACTTCAACACTTTACGAAGCGGAGCAGCTAGCTCAAACTTTGGAAATACATGAAAATAAAAAAGATAAGAATAAAATACAAAAATTCAGTACACAGTACACATATATAATTCTGAGCCGGTAGGCTATTTGTGTTCTCGCCATTAATTTATTTTTATAAGTTCCTAATTATTTTATATTTGAAACACAAATAAACATTTTCTATTTCTATACAAAAAATCGTCACCTACAGAAACTAAAGATTTTGATGTTCAAAAATATGTAGAGAGGTCAAATACCTACGGAGCATTATAATTATAAAAGATATCTTACTCTTTCATGGATCTTCCAGGTGGAAAAACTTATTTTTGGATCAATTCATTTAATAAATTCAGATGATGCTATGTCGACATAGGTCAAAGAATTAGCAAGCTGAAGTGGCAGTGGGCCGGCCATATCTCGCGAAGAACCGACGACGGCCGCTGGGGAAAACGTGTTCTTGAGTGGAGACCACGACTCGGTAAACGTAGTGTGGGTGGGATGACGACCTGCGAAAGACTGCAGGTAGATGCTGGATGCGGCAAGCTGAAGACAGGGCGCTATGGCGCTCATTGGGGGAGGCCTATGTCCAGCAGTGGACTGCTATAGGCTGATGATGATGATGATGCGATGTCATTATTGTCTATTCCACCCTAGAGAACAATTCCCGTGCTTGACCTACCAGGCAGAGAATATCGCGTATTAGGTTTAAATATATCTTTTCACTGGACTAGCTGTAATTTGGACACATGTACATATATCTACAGAGGTAATACTTAACTTGGGCCAAGAATAACTCGTAAAGCTTTGCACTATGGCCCTATTACGATAAGCTGACAGGTTGTTAAACACGAACTTTAGGAATCGATAAAATGCTAGAACCACGATTAAGGGCCTATAAATTTATCGTAAGCTTTCTATTGTTGAAAGCTCCGTGCTTTTGTTTCATATTGGCATTGGCATATATTTTTGTGATGCAAAACAAATGAAAAGTTCTTTTGTACGAAATATAGAATGTATTATTTGAATTGAAAAATATATTCATACGTATATTTATACTGTGTACTATGTACTTATTTAACATTTAATGCTGTATTTTATCAATAAATGAACAATTGAACCATACAGTTAGTAGTTTTCGCCTGAGGCTTCGCACGCGTTTGACCGTCCACGGGAAATCGTTATGGCGGTGAAGTTAGCAGAGTATCTTCCAGCATCTTCTTGATTTTGATACACATCAGAAGCAGCACTCCTGAAGTTTTCTTGAAATCAGTCATTGATATCCTATGTCCCACGATAATCATATATACCTCCCTACCCTACCAGATTTTCGTTAAGATCCGTATAGGCGTGAAAAGGTTGTATTACAGATAGAAAAAAAATACCGTAGCTTTTATAATAGGTATTCTAAGTATAGATTTTGTCTACAATATTATGAGTTCTCGTTACTTAATAAACTACTGACACATTTATATTAAAAAGTAGGATAAGGTCAAAATATTTACATAAAATTCATATATTCAGACGGCATTCGTTCTATGTATGATTAAATTCCTCGAATATGGCCTTGTTCTGTATACTAAGGTATTATTTATTTCATTCCAGACTTCAATGATATATTGCAATGAAGCACAAAATACACATGGGTCTCTCCACACAGAACGTTCACTTAAACCAAAAGTTAAAATTTGTCTCCTTCTTTTTAATCATCTAATAATAATTGAAGTGTAAGGGCATTTACACATCATCCGTTTCACGGGATCCGTTTTTTTCGTGATGGCGTATGTAGTTGTGGGAACGAGTTCACACACCCGTCGGTATACCAGATCCAATGTACGATTGTTTCCAATAAGGACGGATCCGTAATAAACGGTTCTGTAAAAACGGATTGATGTTTGATGTTTAATCTACTACTTCTATAAAGTAGTAGTCATCAGTAACAGAACAAACATCGGGTCACGGATTCACGAAGTCCCTAGTTTAAATGTCTAATCCCACACCACCATCTAATACCACATAATTTACAGCAATCGGAAGAGACCACCAAACGCGACAGCAGCAAGCACATAAAGAATAGAAGAAACTTTGAAATGCTGCTAAAACTTAGGTCTTAGGTACCTAAGTTTCAGGTCTGGTCTATCCAGGCTTCAGCTTTAATGCACCTAAGGATTTTGGAGAATAAAAAAAATACTCGCCAATGTAGGTGGCGCGGCAGCACAGGACTGTGGTGACAAACTTCGGAAGGAGTGAGCAGAATGGATAAAAGTCGGCTGCGGATGATGATAGATAGATAGATAACACTTTATTACACCACACAAAATAGAAAATAATACAGAGGTAAAAACTTAGAATAATAGTATAAAGGGCGGCCTTATCGCTGAGACCGATCTCTTACAGGCAACCTTGGTAATGGTGGATTAATGATTAGATGATAATGACATAATACCTTAAAGTCTCTAAAATAAATTATTTAGATTCGCCGATTATCGCTTGGCCTTCACATAGCCGCCGCCGTTGTAAAAGACTGGCACCATAAATTCCAATACCACCGGAATTCCCAAAAGCAACTCAGATTTAAGCGCGTCTTAATCTTAAGCCGTGTTTTTTAACAGTATTCAATAAAAATACGTCAAAGAATTCGTCACTTAAGACGTACCTACCTTAAATCATAGTTAATTAAATTAATAATTTATTTATTAATTGTAATCTTTAAGTATACGAGCGTTAGTAAGACAATGCACGGCTAAGTCTTATTTGAGCAAGAAAATCTAAACATGAATATTATTTCTATAAATCTGAGTGTACTTTATGTTTGGCGTAGCCCAGTAGTTTTTGTGGTTGGAGCGTGAAGATTAGGTAGCGACAGAGCGGCGCGCGGTCACGGCTAACATGGCCGATTATTATATGGGTGACGTAACAGGAAAATCTGGGCATACCTATCATAAACGTGTCGTAATAATTATTTAGTGCACGTAGGTAGATATATGTCTGGATTTAGGTAGGTTTGGACTACTAAATTAGCAAAATTTTATTACCTAGCATCTCAACCGCATAACCACTATGGCATCGAAAACAAAACAATGACGTTCGATTCGAACTTAGCCGAAGCGTGATTTATTTATTTATCTAAAACATTAATTAAATAATTTTGCTGAAGTACGAATGTGCGACGCGAAATTGTTAAAAACAAACATAAACATAACTGCAATAGGAACGTGCAAACTTAGACAGAAAAACGATAAGAAGTAACACTAGCCCCAAATACTGTGTTTCAAAAATCATTATGAATTTTAAGAAAACAAACATGCGTGTAAATTATAAACTAAACAGGTGCTAACCGCAAGCATTATAAAACAAAAAGATTTGTTTGTTTGTACAACTTCTAAGCCTAGTATTGTGCTACATTCCACGTTTGTGTCGGATATTGTTTGAGCAAGTGTGGATTGAAACGAAACGCTCATAGTTTAGCGTTTCGGTTGATTGTTCCATGCTATTGACCTTATTGTTTTTGTAGAACTTACACGAGCTTTTTACTGTGTGATTCATTGGATAAGAATTCATCGAAAGATGGCGTATCCCAAAAATAATAGGTGTAAGTACTAGTACTGGTGTCATAATGAAACGCATGTCGAATTAATGGAAAAATAATATTATAAACGCATATATTTTTGAGGATATATTATGTAAGTATGTTTGTTACTCTTACACGCAAAAACTACTGAATGGATTTTGCTGAAAATTAACAAATCATAATATAGCTTACATATCAGAATAACACATAGGCTACAATTCATAAAGATATATCGTAAAGGTAATCTCCAAAATATCTATCAACTCACGGGTGAAACCGCGGGGCGCAGCTAGTGGAATATAAAACAGGTTTAAAAAGCTTTATGGTGCCTGAAAATTCGTAATAATTACTTACTAATAATTGTTGATACTTAATCATTTATTAATTCATTGGTTTTTAATTTTCTGATACAGTAACAACCTATTATTTTATTAGATTAAAATTCCAACAAGAATCGTTCAATTTAATCATACAAAAATCCTTTCACACGAAAAAACTTAAAATGGAAAAAACGCGAAAACCATTAAAACTAAATTATTTCCCAATAGAGTGTTATTACTTTTCAATAGCAACCCATTCATTAGTTAATTGGGGTGCGAGCGTCGACCTCCCAACGCGACCTTTCATCACCACAGAAGTGGGCAAAAAACGGACGGGTCTAATATTGACAACAACGGTCCTTCCTACAATATGTATAAACAACGGTTAAAATAAAACTATACCTATCTCTACTGGACCAGAATAGCAAGGGACAGGAACGAATGACAATAGAACTTGCAATATCTAATGTTGTACAATCGGCGGCCTTATCGCTAACAGCGGCGGCTTATAGGATTCGTACGTATTAAAGTCAACTTTAATACGTACGAACGTACATATGTGTGTCGTAATTAATAATGGAGTATTAAATATAGGTAATAAATACTTTTACTAAGTGCTTAAATAAAAACAGAAACATACTTAAATATAATATAATAATTCAATTAATATAATTCATTTTGGAAATCGATACAAGCTCTGCCTTGGTCGTTAAGTTATGTAGTATAAATTTTATTATTTACCTACGTTTTAAAGTTATTAAACTCAATTTGTATGGCCTTATTTTTAACCGCCAGTCAAATCAACGGTGAAGTAGGACCGGTCCATTTTTTGCCAGCAAAAGGGGCCGTTATAGATCGTTAGTTGAAAATTACTTGTGACTGACAAACAGACGCATTGTTTGCTTGTCTATCATAGTGATTTATGACATGGCGGTTAGACGCAAGCAAATAAAATGTATACCGATCTCTGACTACCTACTTAACCTAGATTCTTAACATAATGTAGGTAGTCAATTATTTATCAATGTACCTAAGTACCTAGGTACTTCTTTTACCTATGTAGTTGTCTCTTTCAGTTCTTCTACATTTCTTTTTTTAGGATGAAGACAGAGTCTAAGACTAAAAAAGGTACTACAACGTTAATACTAATACTTTAGTATAATATTATAATACAATACAATACAAAAATACTTTATTGTACACCAGATATAATAATACTATTATATTAATTAATTCTATCTAGGTTTAACCAAAGAGTTAAAAATTCTATGAACATAACACAAGTGGTACCAAGAAGTCGTTCAATTAAAAACAAATTAATTGACCTTCTCAAATGCCAAGGACAAAAAAGTGATACAGAATCTTTTATCAATCGCAAAAAGTGGGGATCCCGCATTTTTTATTAACCTTGTAATAATAGATGCCTTCCTATAATTAGATATACCTAAACTTGATCTTGTATAATTTTTTTTACATAACATTGAAACAAAACACTAGGTAAAATTTCATATTTTTGGATCAACAATCGTCTGAATTTGTAGGTACTCCATAAGAATAGACAATACTTTAATATGTTATTGTCTATTCTTATGCTTACTCCCAAATTTTTAGTTCGTGCGTATTTCTTAACTTGTATTGAATTGTGATGTATGTTAATTATTATTTATCCCTTGAAAAGCTATAACATCACCATTCAATTTCAAGTATTACGAACTTGTACAGTCATATTATGTTTCAATAACAACAAAGATTATCCTACAGCCTACTACGCGACCGGTCCAGTCAGTCCTCCATTCATTCGCGCGTAAGCCTTTCTCGACGGCAGCCGCGTCTATTCGAAATTCAAACAGAAAACATCGAGTTCGGAATTTAAATCGCATCTATCGAATGAATCCTTTTTGGTTTGATACGTTTCAAAGAGGATAACATTGTTTTGTGACGTGAATCGTTATAAATAGTGAAGTGATATTTTACATTATAAACTTCTTGGTGGATTTACCTGTTGATTGCCGTTTAAAATTAACGGTGTTTGGGATTATAAAGACAGGTCAGTAGATAAGCGATATTATGTTATTTTACATGTGGTATTTAAGGTTGTTATTACAGTTGTTTAAACTCTAAATAAAGGGCATAAAAAGACCTATAGTTCAGAAATCATAGTTCTTTGGATTTCAATAATGAGGGTAGTTTTATATCGTGTGGTACTAAATTATAGCAGGTTTAATCAACATGGTTATGCCACGCTCGAAAGTATACTTCACCGAATTAATATAAAAAACGCTCAATTCCTAATTTAACAAGTTAGGAATTTATTTATTTTATTTTTATTTTCAAAATTTTGGGAAAACTTACATCTAGTTCTTAAAAATAGTTATTTAATTAGTACATGCCGGTAAATACCATCATCATCATCATATGGGCTTCCTTCGAGATCGAAGTAGCCAAGATATAGTTGACTTTTTCGTTTATAACAAAAATTTAATGTAACTTTTATATTATGTAGTTAATTAGCTGCTTATAAGTTTAATGACTAAAAATGGTCACAGCGATAAGCATTATTTGGTAATAACATATCTAATGATAAACGTAGGTACTATTAAGCCCTAATACTAGGCAGGCACTTCGTTTTTAGTAAGCTAATAAAAAATCTAAATACTTAAATCATTCATTCATTCATTCATTCCGTATTTAACTTAAACTTATAAAATTTTAAGAAAATACTTATTGGTGATATGAAAACTAAAACACGCTATGAAACTACCCACTTTATTTATAAAAAAATTAATACTACCAACATGAAAAGGGAAGCTATACCGATTCAACCATAAATCACCGCCATGATTGCAAGTGCAGCTGTAAAAATGATCCAATGACACGTAACGTCTCCCCTGCGCAGGCGCCGCCGTCGCTCGTCGAGCCGATTCTCCTTGAACTGTCGCGAGCATTAAAAGTGGCAGATTTAATGTCGGAGAGCTTTACCACTGGTACAGGATGCTCAGATTTGAATTTATTTTTTCTATTGAGAATTTGAGAACAATAAGTCAAGTTTAACAAGTTTATCACTACATAGAATAAAACAAAGTCGCTTCCCGCTGTCTGTCTGTACCTACCTATGTATGCATATATATATATATATACTCTTCTATCTTATATATATATTTATATATCTTTAAAACTACGCAACGGATTTTGATGTGGTTTTTTTAAATAGATAAAGTGATTCAAGAGGAAGTTTGATAAACCATTTGTCACATAGATTTTTACGTGGGCGAAGCCGCGGAGCGCAGCTAGTTTAATATATACCTACACATATAACACGTATGAAAAGTAGACAGGTAAGCACCTTCTTTTACCTAATAAAGTAACCTAATTTATCGGGTATTTATCGCGTACGTATTGATTTATTTACCCTACGTTTCCATCGCGTTATAGCTAAAATAATGTCAACAAATCGCGAAAGTCTTAAAATTATCTTATACCTAAGTTTAGGACTCTCTAAAAAGATTGCCACATCGCAAAAAACCGATGCATTTTTATGAGATCTAAAAAGCTTTTTTGTACACAGTTCCAAATCACAATTGTAGGTAGGTAGGTAATTCAGTATTTGTTCGCTTGAGCACAGATCGATGTAAATAAGCACTTATATTTTCCCTCTGTTAAAAATAACTACCGGTAAAGTACCTAACCTACCAATGAACCACCAATCAATACAATACAAAATTTCAGTGCCTACCTAAAGTGCCAACCACCAACGAATAGCAACCTACAAAAAAAAAAGTCAATAAGATCAATCACTCATCATCATCAGACAAGACTAATTAAATGAAACACCCTGTACGTTGCGTAAATAAATGTTTGAGATGTAGGTAACTTGGTAGCTTGGTAGAACTTATAGCTAATTGCCAAAACCAGACGCTAAATTGGATTCAGTCTAAGTACAGATTAAAACATAGTCATAAAGAGCAAGTGTTTTTACAATATATCGTACGATTAGTGAATAACGGGTGGATTGAACCGAAGTTTGATAAGTGTTGTAGGTACAAAAATAACGGCAAAAAAGATAAATTTCGTAAAATTATCTCAGTTGTCATGATTTGAATTAAGTTTTAAGAATACCTATGGAATACTAGTTTCGACCTGCGGCTTTACACGCGATGTTTTCGGAATAAAAAAGCTTAATACCTACGAGTATGTCCGTTAGGACATACTCGTAGGTATTAAGCTTTTTTAGTTGTTGTTGTTGTTGTTACTCCAAATCAACAAATATCTAATCATTCAAAAAACATATTGTAGGGTATTTCAATGGTAATTTATTGATTTAAATCCAGGCCGAGAATACCTCTATGCAAAATATCACCCCGATTCGTTCAGTGAAAAAATAACAACCATCGATCGAAACATCCATCGCATGTTATGTATCGGTTGCATAGATGTTTGTTAATACGAAAGTTTTGATAGATGTATGCTTTAAAATATTAGTGAGAATAATGAATAGGTATCCGACCTAGTCCTACGTCTTTCCTTGTAAAATTTTCTCAACTTTATCCAGTTACAAAAAGTCGTTTTGTTATCGTCCTTTGACATTATGTCAGAAAAGACAAAACACTGTACAGCCATTGTTTAAAATTGAGAGAGATTTATAAACAAGAGGGATAATTTACAAGCTCAGGGACCGTGAAGTCTGAAAGATCAACAGAGCAAGCGAATACCTAAATATGCAATGTACCTATCAAAGCAAGTAACGTAATTAGTACATACAAACTTTTATAACTGCGACTCAGCAAAGTGTAGGAAGCCCTCCGGCCAGGTGTGATGATGACTTGGAAGGACTGCAGGCAGATGCTGGATGCGGCACGCTGAAGATAGAGCGCTGTGGCGTTTATTAGAGGTAGCCTATGTCCAGCAAATGATGAACTTTTGTAGGTTCAATATTATTGATTCGAATCTATCCAAATAATGTTAAACTCTAGTTTCCAGTAGGTACTTACAGTAAATATAATGTATTTGATGACTCATCATGATCATTCAGTTAAACAACATTACTCATAAATAATGGCAATCTCATGGAAAAAATGCACAGAATACGTTCCGCGAATTGTTATTGGTAACAACAATGTGGCTAACAGAATTATCCGCTTCTTAGAAGACACAGTCAGATGATCTAAATATAGTTCAATAATTTTTGGTAGTACTCCTATCATTTTAGGTTCGTCATCCTTCATCAATGAGCTTCTGCAATTTATGTTTTCCTGGTAGGTGTAGGTGTGGTGTCGCTCCTAGTTTTCAGTGTGAATAATATAATATGGTCATACCAAATCAATAAATATACTCAAGCAATAAATAAATATTATACAACTCAAAAAAATAATAATAAAAAATACATTGAAACAAAATTAGGTTTTTGGGAAGTACCAAATCAAATTCAGACAGATTAATTACTACCAACAATTGCTTTACTGCCTGCGATCATTGGTGATGGCAGATTACTACTAACAATAAAATAAAATAAACAAAAAAAAAGGTGGAAATGTTCCCGTTTCCTTGTTATTAATTGTTTTTAAGTCTGGTAAAAATAAAGTAAATGGATAACTAAATAAAATAGATGGCGTATAGACACTTATATTTGACAGTTAAACGCCCGTATATTTCCTAAAGAACATAAGCCATGATTACCATAATCGTGACTCCAATCTTATCTTAAGATAACAATCTAAATCCACTTTCTTGAAAACAACTTAGTCACAGAATAAAGACACACAATACTATGTATTCTAAGCTAAATGGTCCATTTTATCTTTCTTCGTTTGGTTTGTTAATAATAAAAAATATTCTTGTCTAAACTTGGTATTCATTATACTATGTAATCAACGTATTATTTGTTATATTATTTATTTTCTAAAAAATATATTAAAAAAATATAAAATAGGGCTTTGCTTAGGGCCTAAGAAGAAGGTTCTTCCAACTACAGGGCTCAATTACCTTACATTACCCATGCTGATGTGGACCAATCCTTGCAAAATGAGTCCAGCTCTTCCCGCTTAAGAATATCATATGGAGTGGAGGGATATTATTAAATCCATAGTCATAATCATGGTCACCCCGAATAAGCCCATTTTCGGTTAAAACACAGATAATAATGACTCCATCCTTTATATTGAAATATTGAACAAAATCGTTTTCATCTACGCGGAAAAAGAATCAGCTTAAATCGACTATTAAAACCAGTTTAACTCCTTTATTGCTAACCAGCACTAAGTCTACTGTCCCATATTGTCTTCGTGATTGGTGTGGGTTTCGGACGTGACAATTGTACCAGAAAAGGCGTGAGCTCAGCCTGGAAATTGGAATCTAGCCAAGAATAGACATGCTTCATATTTTCGAAATTTCTTAATTTCTTGTCTAAATATTTCAATTGATTTAAGTACCGGCTTTAAAATCCTTCCGTTCATTCTTGATACTATTTATGATTGGTATCTTATTATCTTCAGGAAAAGCTCAGTCTATCAGCCTATCCGATTAACTTCAGTCAAAATATTGGTATCTCGAGATCTGATCTGAGATTAACATACGAATTAAACTAAGATGGAGCTCGCTATACATTCAAAACAGTTTTCTTGTTGTAAGTATTTTTCTCAGGTATAGACTTTTACTCTGCGTTCTCAGCCCTAACACCAATAACGCCAATACCCGAGGCGATAATGCCACACCTACATATCTGCCGGATGTACAAAGAACTCTCCATTCACTGTTATTTCATTGATCACTCATCTTCCTTGATCAGAACAGCTGGGGATCAAACAAAACGCAAACAGTCCTACTCATGCTCATGTGTTTCGTATTACAGCGTATCGACCCTGAACTTACTTAGATTCAAGGTGATCGTATAGATTTCTGGTCTTATTTTACTAACGTAGGTATTTTATATATAATTTTGCTTCGAGCGAATATGAATCTTTTTTGACATATCTCACTCACATTTTTGGCAGTAATTGTAATTTTGTTGTCTTAAGCTTATGTGAGAAAGATGACTATTTTTCATACTCTTACAGAACCAGAAAATCAGTATTAAAATGTTCTCATTAAATCCATTCTATAAACTAATATATATACCAATTTATTTTCAATGATTATTTTAATTATTGATTAATTTAACGACCATGAATTACTGCGATTTAATATTTGTACACCTGCTTGCGGGTTGAATACATTTGACTCCACTCTAGTTATAAGAACTGACATGTACCTGTAATATTGTGTTCTGCAAATAAATGTTTTGTTTTGATTTGATTTAGCTTACAAAATAAGCACTTACAAAAAAGGCAAATTGTATATACTAAACATAGGGCTGTTTCTTATTAAGTTTTTGACCGAGCTTTTTAAAATCAGCTTGACCTAACGCATGGACTGAATCGACATGGACTCTCGATCTATTCAAGATCGTGTCGATCAACATGCTGTTTGGCACATCGGCCTTTATCAACGGCTCTTTGTATAATCTCACAATGGTTTACAAAGACGAATCTTAAACAAAGTAGGTTAGATATACTCACACACTTAGGTTCTTTACATGAGTATTTTTTTCTCTCTGGTTTTAAAAATTACCAACCAGTTGATATGATTCCATTGCAACAAGAAGGTTGATACAGTTGACGAGTTTCAATCTAAGCAACTCATACCTCCTTACTCAGCTTCGTTGATACATTGAATAAAAAAAAAAAAATTATCTATGGTTGATCGGAGTGGAGTGATATTGTTTCTCCTTGCCGCATCTAACACAAAAAGGTTTTATTTTTATTTTCACTTTAAACTATGTAGGTAGTCTGTAATAAAATGTTGACGTATGGGTAGGTTAGGTATAATTTGCATAGTCAATTGTACCTCTTTGTAGACATTGCCAAGTTCTGGCAAAGGCCTTCGAATTTTCTTAACAAAATATACTTATCAAGGATCAAGGACCTTGTAACAAATTCTTGGCGATTAGTGATTGATTATGTTATTAATGAATCCCTTGTTTAGATGCTTATCAGTGTTTATTAATAACCTCGTTCATCATTCATCCAATAAGTATCGAGATGGGTAAATTGGACTTTGCATCACTACATAAACATATCTATCTAGATTAAAGCCTAGTTCTCACTTAAAAACATTAATAATGTTTTTTTTCTTCTTTTCGATATCCAATTCTACGTTGGGTTTACGTAATTCTACCCGCAAAAATTAAGTCGAGGCCTTCTCTACTTAATTTTTGTGTTGATTTTTGTTGTTCTCGTGTTGAGGCGAGTAGGTGGCGCTTTGCATTATTTCATATCGAGTTGCTCGCTTCTTTACTTTTTGGAGTTGGAAACTTACTACTACTATTTACTACTAGTAGGCTGCAGGTAGATGCTGGATGCGTCAAGCTGAACACAGGGCGCTGTGGCGCTCATTCGGTGAGGGTAATATAGGCTGATGATGATGATGTTGATAAGGCTAATGCCATACTAGAAAAAGCCTCGCTTACTGCTAAGAGCCATGCGACTCATTTAGTGACAGCCTAGCGAACAAGCGTATTGCATAGTACGGCGGTGGTCAAATTGGAGTGCCTAGCTACGAGTAGGTGCTGGTAGGAGAATCAGTCACTAAGCGAGTCGCTAAGCTCTTAGCACTAAACGAATCTTTTTGTAGTGTGGCATTAGCCTTATACCTACAGCTGCATTGCTTTACAATCTCTACCATTATTATTGTAATCAATGTCTGGATTTGGGCAGGGACTAAAATGGAAGTGAAACTCGAGGTCGGTCGAATCACTGTTATAGATTCCGGAAGGCCGAAGTTGTTTTAATGCGGTTTCACATTATTTTTACCGTGTACCTAATAAAATAATAAATGAAATAATGCTGGACAATTCACACATCATTATCTAGCCCCATGGTAAGCAGAGCTTGTGTTATGGGTACTAGATAACTGATATACATAATATGTACAATATATTACATACATAGATAGATATTTTTTATTATACATAGAAAAACAACCAGAACACCCGGAACAAATATCTGCAGATCGTACACACAATTGTTCCGAGGCGGGAATCGAACCTGCAACCTCCTGCGTCGCAGGCGGACCTTCGCCCACCGCGCTACATCATCGTACCTACAATGCTGGATACAATCGGTGCCCAGAACGGCATTGATAGGTAGGTAACCCCTTGACAGGTTCCAAGCTTAGTTGAAAATAAGATCCAATTCGCTTAGTATTCGTTCAGTATTTGTATTTTAATATTATTTTAATAAATAATGCTGGACAATCCACACAGCATCTAGCCCTAAGCTAAGCAGAGCTTGTGTTTTGTTAAGGTACTAGAATATGACTGATATACATCATAATGTTTTTTTTATTTATTTATTTTATTGATTTAGAAACAAAATCCACAGCCTTTAAAACTAATATTAACATATTTAATTACTAAACTTAAGGCCAATAAAGGATTTACTTTGTATAAAATTAAAAAATCACTATCACTATAAATCAAATGAATAAAAGCTAAAACAATTTGAATGACATAAGAAAAAAAGAGTATTAACTAAATTTAAAACAAAAAGAAACATGAAAATTAAAACTAAAATACTAAATACAAATCTCATTATTCAAGTGTCTCAGCTATGTACTTACCTAAACTATTACAGCCTTACTGTTAACTATAAACACTATAAATTAGGTCATTGGGAATAACTAAATACATTACAATTACACTTAATGATAATAAAAACTGCAAGTTAACTGTGTACTATAAATCATATATGTTTATAATGTATATTATATATATATATATATATATATTTATGTCTATGCAATACAAGTATACTAATATAAAAACATGTGTCGACCTATAATGATCCACACCTCACTATTAATCCACCAACCTCGTACGCGCGTTTGACTCTACCCCGCCAACCGTACCCTGTTCTAGATTATTTAAGACTAGTAGATCATCACGTTTGAACCCCGGCTTACCAATGTTGAAGATGTCTATTTCATTAAATATTTTGTTATAGCTATTATGCAGACGACTAATAAGAGAATGTTGAGCATAGTTAGAAGTAGTATTGGACACAGCGAAAAGTTTAGTTTTTGTATGTCTAGTTCGCTTTTTGGGCACGTTTAAACATAAAACTTTTGAGAGCAATTCGGAACAATCTATAAAGCTATATTACAATCTATATTACATTATGTTTTGTATAAGTACGTAAAAATGCCCAGAACACCCGGTACAAATATTTGCAGATCGTTTAATACCGATTTATACATGTAGGTATATTAAAATATTCCGCCGCAGTGACTCACTAATTGCATACAATAGCAATTCCGCGCGGGCTGTTCGCGAGTTAAGCGAGACATGGCTTCAAACTTAACAGGGGGGCAGCTCTCGTAGGTACCTAGTAACATTTAAAAAGAGCCCTAACCAGACCAGCAACATATGCATGCTTCTTAAACATTATCGAGTGGAATTCCACTTTACAAGAGGATGCTGTCGAAACCATTCTCTTATTAATTTTAGAGTTCCAAATACTTTGTGACCCGTGTTTTAAGAAAAATCTCTTCACATTTCTCACGGTACTTCATAATTATTGTTGTAGAGCTTTAAGCTGCGTTAGCTAATGTGACGTTGACCGTCATTTAACGCTTAAGTTCAGGAATGGGTGTTAGCGGCAAATTATGTCAACAAATCAGAACCGAAAATGATTTTTGCAAATAGACAAAAAATTACTCCTTTTTATATTGAAGTCGTAATATGGCGAAAGATGATGTGTGGATTATTTAATTATTTATTTATTTTTATTTATCTGAACTGGCTCGTTTTGACTGAAAAAGCAGTAGCTTCTTTAACGTAGGACAGTTTCTTAGAAACCTCAGCTTAAAATGTATTTATGCACCATACTTTGTATTATATTATACGTCTTATTAGTAACGTTCTGTGATTTGTTATGGGCGTAACTTAAAAAAATCATAAACCCGGTTGGGGCAATATCGAAAGTCTACCTTTGTATGAGCCAATTTTAGCATTTTTGGGCAAAAAAACAAAAGAAAAAAAAATACATACAGCCGAACATAGAACTTCCTCCCGTTCTATGTTCGGCTGTATGCATTTTTTTAATTTATGGATATTCGTCGATTTCTCCGTCAATTTTGACTTGTTTGGAAAATTCTACTATTAAAGGAGAATAAGGAGGGATAAGCATTTCTCCCGAAAAACTTAAAAACAGTGTACTTACTAATTACAAAGAACCTTAAAGTCGGTGTAGCTTTTTTTTAAAGAAGTGAAGTATTATGTGACCTACCAAGTACTACTTGGAAAGTCTTTCATTAATTCGGTACCTACGAGTACCTACTTACACAATATGAGATCCTACAAAAAGAGACGTCTTGATGTTCAGAATCCATCCTGTTTTCCACTTCGCTTGGTGACATAATAAAAAACAAAAAAGTTTCAGTCGGTCATATCGACTAGGAATCTACCTATTAAGGCATCCTCACCTCAAGACTGTGTGACACTCTTAAAGGACTTGTTGCATCCATGTCTTCTCTTCTATCCTTGCCATAGCGATCACATAGAGTCCACCCATCTAGATAACAGCCAACTAAGTACTTGTAATAAAGCTAAATGCTGGTAAATAGCTAGGTAATAAGTGGTAGTAATAAATCGACACAGTCCATTTAACATTAGGTAGACAAAACCGTTATACAACGTCAACCGCATCCATGGTCAATGTAATTTAGCCGGACAATGCACGTAATAGCCATTGATTACACGACTTACGCTTTTAGAGATGTCAACTAAAAGCCGGATTCTTTTGACGATGAAAAGCCGGAAGACTTAGGCTCGTCTTTATAAAAGTATTGAAAATATTACTAAGTTGATTGCCTAATATCTTGGTATTTTATACAAAGGTTTAGAAGGTATTTTAGTTAAACAAATTATTTCCCATACCAATCGACTAACTACCAATCTACCAATCAACTAACATCATCATCATCAACCTATAGCAGTCCACTGCTGGACATAGGCCTGCCAATTAATATTACTCATTCAGCCCGGTTCGTCCAGAAGTTTAGGCGTGAACAGGTAACAATCATCTAAACTTTCGCATTTTAATATACCTAAGTGTTATTTATTTTAAATCTAATAAAAAGACGGATATTTCAATTAGGCAAATAACGCTCTCTTTATACTAAAAAGACGAATATTTCAATTAGGCAAATAACGCTCTCTTTATACTAAAAAGACGGATATTTCAATTAGGCAAATAACGCTCTCTTTATACTTTAACATCGCGTGACCAGCGCACGTCACGTCGTGACACACATTGTCCTGTTAAATCGTTATCTACCCACTTTTCACTTACCCCATAGGTGTTATCATGATTTATTGTAGCCCGTAACTTATAGTATTTTTACTGACTTGGAAAGTTTAAATGGTAATGTTCAAAAATGTGGATGGGTCATAGTAATGGATAGAGATTATATTGAGTAGGAACGGTAGGTAACTAACTGTTTAGTTTCATAACGGTATCCATAATACTAATGCCAGTTATGCTCATCGAAGTGACGACTGACGATGGCTAAGTAAGTAATCCTACTAATAATATTATAAACGCGAAAGTTTGTAAGTATGGATGGATGGATGGATGTTTGTTACTCTTTCACGTAAAAACTACTGAATGGATTTTAATGAAACATTACAATAATATACCGTATACATCAGAATAACACATAGGATACAATTTATAAAGATATATTTTATATTATCCAAAATATGTATCACCACGCGGGTAAAACAACGGGCCGCAGCTAGTATAATATAATATAAGTGTAAAGAATTCCACATGCGAGGACTCTTAAATAGTTATGAGTTATGTAAGTTTATTTATAAAGTGTGTAAAACCTATCATTACCTGGGTAAAACTGTTTGTTGTCCGGATAAACCATATTAAAAAAAAAACAGTATTGAGTTGGTATAATTCGTAAATTACTCTTAGTCCTTACCTATCTGCCTCATTCTCTCCAAAAAATGGTTAGAAGCTGCGAAAAGAAAGAAAGTAAAAAATCTCCTTAAAAGGGTGTTTGTCACTTGTTTTAGTGTCTTTATTAAAACTAAATTGCACGAAAAGTATTTCAACCTTACCAAAATCGGTATTAACACTCAATTCTCCGCAATATAACTTTAATTTTATTACAGTATCAAAGGCTCATGGCTCAATTTACCCAAAAATTTAAGTCTTAACGTTAAGCCATAAGGTTTATTGGCAATTTCGTGTAAAATCACGGTATAAAGTCGTAAGGTGCGAATGATTGCGCATACGCAAGGCGCGTTCCAGTTGAGCAGGACAGGGTCGTGACATACTTGAGCTGCGCCCGGTGTGCCGTGACCTAAGCCCGAATAACGGGAAGCACTTGACTTTCAGCCGTGCCGATCTTTAAGTTTAAGTACTATCTGGCTGGATATCGTCGGGTCGGCGCAAAAAAACCGTCTCCGTAAATAAGAGCGCGCTTGTATTGTGAGCTCTTATTTTGTTTAGTTCGATTGAATGTATTTCAATCGAACTAAACAAAATAAGAGCCAACGTGAACACGTGTCACAATGCCGCAATGTGTATTCAAAAGTTGCAAAAATAAAAATAAAATATTATTTGTTAGTTTAAAGCTAAAATATAGGTATAACTTATTCTGCATTTACTTACCTCAAGTGCGCTATTATTTACGGGGACGGCTTTTAGCTTTGATTTTGTATGTGACCCGAAATCTAAATAGTATTTGTGATCGCAGTTCAGCGGTGCCGATCTAGACACGATAAACGAAACATGACGTCCTATAGTACTTAGATAGACTTACCTACTTTAAACGTCGCTAACTGTAATCGTAGACACCAATAGATGCACGCTTTGAACAGAGAGATAAAGCTTTTTCAAGCAAATTTAATAAAAACTATCGCAAAGTTCATCTAAAACGTGATTCTCCCACGCAGGCACAGGACAAACGACAAAGCGGAAGTCATTATAGACGGGATTTTTATTAGCTTATTCTTCGAAATTCTCGGCAAAGTGATAATTTTATTAATGTTTACGAACAGCAATACGAAATTATTACAAAGAACAATATACATTATCAAAAGCTGCACTCCCGCAGCTGTTTGCACCTAATATGTCATGTTTTGACGTTGTCAGTTGCACTGCGCTGCACTTGAGTGGCAAGATCAGTAAATCACTTTTGTGGTGTTATTGTTTGCAAACAATGATTTGGTTTAAAATCCGGTTCATTAACAATACAATGTAAACTGATAAAATTCAGCCAGCGTCTTGGGGACGCTTCTGACTGGTGACGCTTCGATATGGATTAGTTGAGCTACCTGTAGATTATTTGCAACAGTCTGCAGTTTGCTTAATGTAAATACTATACACTAGCCAAACTCGACGTAGAATGTTTGTAAACAAACCACGACAGAAATGACTGTTACTCACATGCTTGGCGTCGACTTTCAGATATAATTAAAGCAAGCAATATTTATAGGAGTATCTCAAATCGACTAGTAATGTAAATTGCTAATAAAAAGACGCGGCAACAGACTGAATTTTAGGTTAAGTATGGTTTGTTTACAAACATTCTACATCGAGTTTTTGTAACTTTCTTTGTTAATAAAGTAATATTAACTAACTAATTGAATAGTACTGATAAAAAATCTGCAAGGTTTATTTAAGCTTAAATTTTTGCAACAGACTTTTTCAGATGTTTTTAATATTTTAACACGTGCTTATTTTATACCAAAAATTATCATAAAATCAACAGACTGTGAAAGAATACTCAGCTCGGTATACCAAAATGCATTAGTGGTAAATATGGCGTCTGTATCGTAGGGTCTGGTCTGTATAAAGTAATGTGACAGTAGTTTCTAAGGGCAAAGGTATACGCTGCCACTGCATCAAGATTGTGCACGTGCTTCCATCGAGATATGGCGGATTTAAATATTTTACCTCAGGTTATCCGTGAAATAGAAAGGTTGAGCCTTATTAAGATTCTGAACGTAATATGGGTTGGAATGCGAAATGTTTTAATTTTAATGGAATATGTTATGCGTTATTTATTTATGAAAGCTGCTTAAATATATATCTATATTAACATTATAAAGAGGAAAGGTTTGACTTTTTGTTTGTTTGTTTGTAATGAATAGGCTCCGAAACTACTGGACCGATTAGAAAAATTATTTCACCGTGGAAGCCACACTTCCCCGGTTAACAGGCTATATTATATTTTCAAAAAAGTTAGGGATCCTTACTAAAACTCCAATAATGTAACCCAAGGTGTAAAAAATCACCTACATAATTAAGTGAAATTCGAGTTTAACGCGGGTGAAATCGCGGGAAACAGTTATAGTCACTAATAAAATAATCAAATCTTGTGTCTTGAAGTTAATTTTCTTGGCGAATTGACGAATTGTTATTTGATTATGGGGTAATAAAAAGACGACCTGCGAAAGACTGCAGGATGCTGGATGCGTCAAGCTGAAGACAGGGCGCTATGGCGCTCATTGGCGGCCTATGTCCAGCAGTGGACTAACATAGGTTGATGATAGGTATATTAAATCAATAAATTAGGTATGCGTAAAAATGATCAGCGTACGAACAACCAACTGTTAGTCTGATTATAAATATATAGTTTATCTATCGACGTATAACTTTTGTAAAAATATTAAAATTTAATTATAATCAACGTTTTACCCACAACAAATTTTTGTCTTTTGGTTATAAGTTTTTGGCAATAAACACTTCAATTCTAAAACAAAATAAATTAAAAGACGATTAACGCAAAACTATGCAAAACGATTAACACTTTGACTGCGATTTTTTTTCGACGACTGCGATCTTTTTTTAGGTAACCTAAAAAATTCGTGCTGCCGCTCTACACAGCGGTTGTGTTGCGCCGCACATGCGTTTCGTTCGAAAAATATTACGGTTGTGCTGAGTCACACAGATCTGTATTTTCTCAGCCGCTGCGCTAGTGTGGATTTACGCATATTAGTCACTTGTAGAAAACACATACCGCGTGATTTCAGCAATCAAAGTGTCAAGTACTATAATACTATGTAAAACACCTTGCTAATGCTTAGTCATTACTACTTTACATAAAGAAAACAGGATAAGCTTAAATCAGCTGCTGGCTGGACCGGTGACCTATGAGATCAAGAGCCGGCCCAAGTAAGGGCTGGCGCCGTATTGTGTCGCAACTTTAGTACTAACTGCCCAACTATACCCTTACCAACTATACCTTCTGTGTAGGTTTGATAATTCATGAATGAAAATGAAAAGTTTTTATTTCTTTAAGCTTACAAATAAGCATTTAAGACAGGTCATATTTTATACTATTAAATTATTTTATAGTTCACTTCAATTTTTTGTCCACCAGTGGAAGAAGTGAGAAGAAACCACTAGTATGTTCATAACTTATGTGTCTAGTACATTTGATTTGCTTATTTGTAAGTTGGTAGATTTTGAGTTGGAGCAAAACTCTTTCCAAGCTTTTTTATCTTCTAAGTAATCTGATATTTTGTAATAAACTTTTTTACAAAGAATATGTTTCACAATTTTTTTTAAATTTTCACATTTTTTTTAAATTTAAATGAATTCTACTTCACAATAATTATGTTTGTACCTTACATGAATAAAGTTCAAATGTTTTTCGAATGAAATAATATGAGATGACCTCAAAGTAGGAACAACTCATCAAAATACAACTCCCATTCGCTCGTAACAAACACACGTGTGCGTCAAACGAGTAACGAGCTTGTTATCAAATTGGTTTAGCTTATAAATATTGATACCTAGATGTTTTCAGATTCTGGAACCTAACAGCAGCCTAGGAATGACAAACACCTCTTCTTTGGTTCTAATGAATTTACTTCCCTTTAAGAGTGTGCATAATGGCGCGTTGCTTTATGAGCGTAAATTTTGATGCAATCAATCAAAAATTTAACTATATATTGTTAGTAACACTAAAGCCATAGGTATTAACCATGATTTGAGTTTTGATCAAATCACTAGGTACCTACATATCGTTATACCTAAATAACTTTTGTGGCTGTAAATTGATTGAATAAATTTATTTTGTTTCAGTTGGAGAACGTGCAGTGCTGTTTGGAGTTCCTCCACGCGCAGAAGGTCCAAGGGCTTGAGCAAGTGACCGCTGTTGACATCAGAGACGCAAAACTCAAAGCAGTCCTTGCACTTTTCTTTGCGCTAAGCCGTCACAAACAAGCATCGAAACAACGAATAGCGCCATCTAGTAGCAATGCGACGAACGTCAGAAAAGAATCAAGCGAGGATGTCTCGTTGAGTTCCGTGCAGAGAATCACAGGTGGCAGCAGCTGCGATGAAGTTTTAGCTACGCGAGATAGTGGCGCTGAAATGACAACGCTAACAGCTAATAGGTAAGTCTTTTTGTTTTGTATGTAAAAGTTGGTAGAGAAAAGGTTATTTATCTGCATTTTACCACCAACCAATTTGTGAAAATCCCTCAAATTTAGAGTCCTCCGCGCGCCATCTTTGAATAGACAACTAAATTACACAATGTTCAACTACTGCACACAAGATGGCAACGCACTTCGTATTTAGTATCGCGGCCAAATAATAGATGGCGCAAAGGCAACTAAACACATGGATACTTTCAAAATTAATACCTATTTCAGCATTTACGTAGCCTATTAGATTCAGGAACCTATTCCAAATTATGTACTTATCTACATGAAATTATTAATACCTACTCATACTCATTATTATAGATTAAGTAGGTTAGATGCCTACATAATCTGAAGTAATAATAGGTAGGTAATAAGGAACCTACCTATGTATTTAGTGGTATTAGTCATAATTACCTGAATAATAAAAACAGTTGTAAAGATGGTTAAACGTAAATCATCCTTTGTGGAGCTCAAAGACGGTGAGACGATGAGTAGCAGTCAAGTAGGTAGGTAGGTAAGTATCTATCTTAATTAATTTATATAACCCCAATGATTTCTCTGTTATGATGGCAATGATCTAATAAACCTCAACTCAACAACCGACGATGCATATAAATAACCAAAAATAATGGAGACTGAACATCGGAAATGCCTACCGCAGTGGCAATAACTCGAGCTGTGACAAGGCTATTTCTGTCTCTAGCGCCCTCTATTGGCGAGTTGCCCGGTTACTCATACTAGGTAGCCTCTTTACTAATTTGGTAAACATAGTAAAATCCATCCAAAAAATCCTTCTAGTTTCTGAATTCAAATTATTCAGTCGAAAGGAAATACATTTTCAGCACTTAAAGCTTTTGCGTAAGTAAAAGGCTGGTTTATTGGACAGCAATTTCACCGGTTAACACTTTGACTGCGGTTTTTTTTCGACGACTGCGATCTTTTTTTTTACCTAAAAAATTCGTGCTGCCGCTCTACACAGCGGTTGTGTTGCGCCGCACATGCGTTTCGTTCGAAAAATATTACAGCTCTGCTGAGTCACAAAGATCTGTATTTTCTTAGCCACTGCGCTAGTGTGGATTTTCGCAGATTAGTCACTTGTAGAAAACTCATACCGTGCGTTTTCAGCACTCAAAGTGTTAAAAAAACTGCTGACTATGCAACTGACAATGTCAAAATAGCCTCTCTGCATTCTTCCATTCATGACGATAAAATACAAAAATATTGTTCTTTCTAACCGTTGAACTCGATCCTTTTGATCCCAAAGCGCAGCACCCGAACCTTTTTACCGATGCTAGGCTAAGTGGCACGTGCTACCCGTCCAGCCAAACAAATGACAGACGGGAGTGACAAACAATAGCTTGTTACCCTTTGTCGTGAGTCAAGTTCGGGAATCGTGACGTGTGACATCCTCGCATTGTCTGCGTAATCAGGGAAGCGTTGACCGGGAGGTGTGTTTGGAAACAAGAGAACGTGATGAACGTTTTTTGTTTTTGAATGATTTTTGAACTGTGCTTTTGGTGCTTGGTTGCATTTCATCAAGCAACTAAACACAGTACCTACTACCTACCTAATAAAGGAATCAACGAGTACAGTTCCAATCTCGAATTAGAATAATATCCCATTTCAATAGATAGGTAGGTACTTACATGCGTGCAATTCCACTCAAAGTTTTCCTACAATGTGTTGCCGTTTGTTTTTCCAAATGTATCTAAATACAACATAAATTTGCAGTTTGCAAATCATGTTAGGTTACCTAAATACCTACCGGCTATGCCTATCTAGAAATATTTTATTATTGTAGAACAATACAGAACGAAATTAAATTCCACTCAATAATATGAGCATGCTTCGTCCTCCAGGGATTCAGACTGCATTTTAGAATTCCACAAGTTTTTCTCTCAGGTGAACAACCGGACAAAGACTAAATACAATGGGTCCACTTTCCTTACTCGGAACCCCCTTATACGGACAGACGTGTCCTCTGAATACCACGCAATCGCAATGCTATAAGCACCTATAAGAATATATTAATAGCCGAAGAAAGATTTTGAAACAAAACTCGCTCAGAACATGTTTATGACAACGATAAAGGCTGATTTCAAAAGGAAAGCAATAATCTTGGAAATAAACTTCTAAGATTGATTGGTTATCGACGAGCAATATAATCAAATCACTGAGCCATCATAACTTTGGATGTAAAACAAAAACTATTCTGGATATGTGACTTTCTAACTTGAAAAGTGTTCGTTTTGCTTTGATAGGAGGAGGCAGATTGTAGGCAACATACTATTTAAAGGATACTAGCTTCTACCCGTGGATTCGCAGGTGCTTTTTGCTCTTGCAAGTAGCCAAGGTCCATCCCCGGGATATTATTTACCTCCCTACCAAATTTAATACCATAAATAAAATAAAAGTTTAAAATAAAAATCATTATAATATGATATGATTATGAATGCATATAGGTAAAGATAATACGCAATTGGTGGTAAAATAGCAATTTTTTTTGAAAAGCGACAGTAATACGTGAAATTTGTTGTTGTTGCAATACTTTCAAACATCTACTAAGCGCGGGCTGATATTTTCGATGACCTAAAAGATATAGAGGTATTTCATTAGGATTATGTTGACAGAATCATCGTGCCATTTAATAATAAGCTTCTACATCTCAAGTTCCCGGTTGCTAGGCAACACATTACTCAACATAACACCCAAGGCCGGGTGCTGTTTCGAATAGCCAATTAGGGAAGGAAGGGGCTAGGAGTGACGACTTATGATTATTTACAATTTTGTAATATTTACTGAAGTTAATACTACCGTTTGAGTGAAGAGCTTAGACATTCAAAAACATTCCAAAGAGCATTATCTGAATCTAAAGCGGACCCTACCTTCAGATGGGAGTAGCAAAATAATTGCTGTTTCAAACACAACCTAAACTTATATTGACTTCTTGAACAGATTTAATCTAACCTTTGTTCAATTAAGAGGCGACGGTAAGAGATTGATTCAGATTGGATAGACGCCTTTCTTTGCACTTAGTGAATGCGGTCAACAGTAGATTTATGTCAGGATCTGTTTACATTTCTCTGACCCATGCTCGTCTATCCATCATGTCAACAAACACGATGCTAATGGCACACAAATGTTCTTACTGACTGAGATAGGTACTCCTCACTTTGATTTGGGAGTTCAACTGCTTGAAATAATACAGGAATAGGTTTCAACAAATTAGCGGGTATTTTTGTCCATGCTTGAGTTGGTTCTTGTGTTCTTTTGATCAGGGCTGTTACTAACCGGGTGATTGGCAGCTTTGAAGTTAGAACCCATAGTAGTAAACAATTTCAATGTCTATTCAACCACAAATTCAAAGTTTAGCTTAAAGAATACATGGATTAACAATTAATTCGATTCCCATCATTCATTTAATTACTCACAGTTATTCATTTTACGATCTGCATTCTGGACATAAGGCGACGACGGGCCCCTTTTGAGAATTCCATTTATTAAGCATCGCTCTTTACGCCCTCTTCCTCGTAAATTACGCCTTATGAGTTCAATGCTTCTCTTAATCCATACTACCCTGAGATGGACCAGAAGGTTATTTAGTTACGAGATCGGAACCTTCGCAAATTAAATTCGATGACTGTAAACAAATTTATATATGACCATAAGATACTTTACTTAATAGTTATAAGTAGGTACACATTCATTATTATGATGAAACTTCGGTATGGTAAAATCAAATAGCATTGATAGAATAATCAAAGGTGCCGGGGATATTATTACCTAACTTAGTAATTTTAAATAATTTCTTAATATCGTTTATGTTTCTCGATGAATTTGTCTCAATATAGAATCATTAGGTGCCTGCCTACCTAATGTACCTATGATAAGGCCAATTTATCTAAGTGATCAGTCTTCAGTTCAGTTCAGACCTTCAATTCCAAAGTGTTGTACTCACGATGCGCTGCTCCGATGATATTTATTTCACTAACCCATTTATCACAATCCAAGAAAAGAGTTCAGATAAGTTTTTGTCGCTCAAGATTGATATCACACCTTCTCCAGCACGACAGCTGAAAGTGGTAAGCATGCCACTTAAAGTTCACTACACTCCGGTACAAAAATAATTCATATTTTCTCACGTTTCTATTATAAATCATTGGCTATTCGTTGTTCGTTCCACGAATAGTTGATCCGTTTAAAGGCGTTAAGGGAATTAGTCGATTTAGTCGATGTTGTGGCTTCCGCATTATTATACAATGGTCGTAAAAAGGATTTAGACGTGTTGGCCGAGTTGATTATTCTGAAATCTTCGTTAGGTGTATGCACTTCAAAATCTACTTTCTTCTGCATGACGACAACTGAACCCCTATTAAGCGAAATGTTCTGACAAAGTTGCCTTGCTTTGTTCTATTTGTAAATGTGTTAGGTAAGTTGTAAAACTTGGAGATAAACTGTAATGTAATGTTCAAACGTAACTGGTAACTCCTTTCACCTAATGCCCGTACTAGGCACTCGAGAAAATATTAAACTTGGCTTCAGTAGATAATAATTTTAAATTGTTATGAAGATTATCTAATTTCACCTAGACACTTTCCTACCCTACCACCTGCTTATTGGTTGGTTTGAGGCATTCTTGTATTGTAAGTAAAGGTACCTATCCAATTTCTTTCTATTACACACTGTGCCATTAAATATTACGTATAGAATCTAGGTAGACATATATTTTCCTTATGCTGCAGTTTATTTTGTTAACTCGACAACCAAGCTTTGAATAACTGCCAACCGCATTCCCACAACTTTTTAGCGCCACAACATAAATGTTTGTTATTTCGTCCTCAACAAATGTTACCCTTCAAATTTTGGAAGGGTTTACAAAAACAACTGAACCACAAGGGCCAAACAAGGTGCCTCTTATTTTCAAGAATTCATTATTAGGTTTCGCCTATAAACAGTTCATATACAGGGTGTAATGGATATTGACGTCGTTATCAATAAGTTGGTATAAATTCATATTGACGCTAGCACCCTCACCCTCTTACAACTATACAAAATATTTATTGTTCGCCGAGAGGTAACCACGAGTATAAATCTGCAGTTTCTAGCTATAACTCAACTTTATTATGCCCCAGGCCATTTCAAATAATAATCTACCTATACAGGAAGATATATTTATTAAATTTAATGTTTATTGTCTCGTACGATTATTTATATTATTAATAATTGAATTTACACATTGTGGAGAGTTCATTATAAGAACTTTAAAATAATGACCAAGGCGTACAGCACCAAATTTATTGCGGGTACTTTTTAAATAGTATTTATGTATTGTGCTTCGAGGGCTGTCATGCGCAGACATAATTACGAGCAGTTCCGAAGATTGTTTCCATCTAGCTCTTGCTCACGGCTTCACCCGTGCGAGTATAACTTGTAAAAGATAGAAAGGTACCAACATTTCTTAAAATGTGAACTTTCTTTTATATATTTTGACATCTTCTGTACATTAACCATTGATTCCATTATAAGTAAAATTGATGCTACCTACCATTTTATTTTCGTGAATATTGTTGTTGCACAATTATATGAGTCTTCAACCGGATGACCCAAAAAAGCTATAAAATATGAAGGTAAAAGTACATCGGAAGCTGTTTACCGTTTGTAAAGCGTAGACTTCTACGGGCGGAGTGATTTAGCGAGATAAGCCACGGATGGACCCCTTAGTGCATAATATCATCCCGGTAATGCAGGGGGACCCTTCGCAGATGGCACCCGCACACAGTTTTTCATATCTTTAGGGCTGTTGCTAGTTTATTAGGTTTCTCTACGCTCACCAGCTGATTGATAATTAAACTTTTAAATCCAGTTTTACTGTGTTATTCTTATTCTAGTTCGTCTATTGTCAAAAAATTGTTCGTCATTCTTCATAGGAAATAAAAACGCTATCATGGACTGGCTATTTTGTTTACAAAAAGGTCACGCAAACACGATCAGTCAATCATAAAAGGTCAGGTGACCTAATCTGTTCTTCTAATCGGAGCTCGTGCGGCATACGCAAAGAAAAGGGCTTTGGCAGCCCTAAGCGGTGTATTAGCATTCGCTGCATCCCGCGCGATCACGGATTCGGAAGGGGCGAAGGCCCTTGCGAGTGTTTCGAACTTTCGACTGTTGTGTCTGTCGTGGTCGCGCCGACGAGGTGGTCGCGTGTACCCGTCGCACGCGCCGATGCGAACCCGATCGCGTCGCGAGTGACAAAAACAAACCTGGTTTATTATTTGTGTGCAAACTTATAAATAGATCAAACTGGTCACAAGCAAATTAAACCTAATCGTACTATCGGAGTTCAAGCTTTCTATGTTTATGTTTTGTGTCTATTTAGAGAAGTGGTTGTTTTGTGAATGATTCACGAAGCTCTGACTTGATTTGAGCTTTCGGTGGAACGGATTTATCCGTGTAATGTATTTAGTCATGTTCTGCTTAAGTTATGTTGATGTTCTGTACCGGGTTTATGTCAGTTTTGTGCGGTTATGATAAAAGCCTTTCGGTTAGCGGTTCTCTTCAATTAGCTGATGAATTAATAGCAGCTGTGTGTTAAAAGGTTCCCTTAATTGAGTTTATTGTTGAAAGTGCTCTGTCAGCGTCATAAGCCACAACTAGCCAAACTCGATGTAGGATGTTTGTAAATAAAACCACCCATACATAACCTAAAGTTTACTCTGTTAGGTACCTATCGTTTATTTTTTATGTACGTAATTTACATTACCTACTTGTCGATTTGAGATCCTTCCTTCGATAAATAAGGATAAATATTGTTCACAATTATTATACTTGAAGCTCGATGCCAAGCAAGTGAGTTTTAGGTGCCTGCTTGTGTCGTGGTTTGTTTACAAATATTCTACATTGAGTTTGGCTAGTGTATAGTATCTATGTGCCTGATCATCTCACGCAAAAAATGGTCAATACTAGATATAATCTATAAGTAGGTAGGTTACTACCTTACCTACAGGTAGTAACCTAATGTACCTATAGGGTCTTACCTGTAGGCCTATCTGGCAAGCATCTCGCCAGCTTATTCTCAGATTGGATAGCATTACAACAAGTTTCGCATAACTTATTGCGTTTGTTCAGAGCCTGTTTGGTTCATGGACCCTAGACAAGAGTCAATCACTTATCTTGTTTGTTTTCTTTAAACTTTAAACCCTCGGATCTTTTTGCAACCTATAGACTTTTAGTCAAAATAGCTTTCATAAAAACGGCCATCGCTTCCTCCAATTAGACCCTAAGTGCACGAAAAATTTTTTACATTACGTACACAATTTTTTGTATATTATGTTTCACATAAGTATAAGAAAATTCTTATAAATAAACAACTGAACTGAACACATAATCAAAGAGCTTACGATTGATATTGTTGTTGTGAAGTTTTGTCAAATCTTAATTCTGATTTGAAAAACGTATTCCAATTTATCATTGAAACACTTATTTGAAACCTTCAGCTTCTTACTTAGGCTTATAAGCTAGAGGTTTCAAGTCTTGTCTAGTAATTGCGTTTTCTACAGCTATCGTTCGTACGCCCACGAGCGCTTTGCCTAGACTGGTCTCGGACCAATAAAGATCTTTAACATACCGCCTGATTCGTTCAAATGGAGCCCCCGTGGCGCAGGTAATGGCCTCCTGAACTTTATCGATGAGAGAACTGGAGTTATTGACACTGTCGTTGTTTGTACTACTCATTTTATTGGACACTTTCTCGAAATACCCTCCAACGATTGCGTTTATTTGACCTCTGCATCGTTTATTCATAACTCGAGTGGTTATAGGTTTGGGAAATCAAAGATCCGATCCAGTTTCTATTATCAAAACAAAATTGAACTCAATGGGGTTCAAAATTGGTTTTTGAGATGCACTTTCTTCGGTTGAAGGTCATAAATAACGGAGTACCAGGATTTTTTCAGTTTTTTTGCCTGATATACCTATAAATTGGCTACTGTTCTAATTAACAGTAGTCAATTTATAGGTAGTTGGCTCTCTAACAGAGCCACAGGACTTTTTTCTTGTTCTTAGAAAACCACTACTATTATTTATATATATGTATATATAATTGCGAAAGTTTGGATGAACGTTTGTTACTTCTTCACGCTAAAACTACTAAATGGTTTGGACTGAATTTTTGCAAAACGGTAGTTTTGGACCTGGAATAAAACATAGACTTCTTTTTATCCCATAAAGCAGTTCCCATGGGATATAAATAACTCTAAAACGTTTCCATAGAACCATCGCGTGTGACGCAGCTGAAAGGGCAGAAACAGAAACTAGTTAGCAATAAACCTTTCACAGACAAGTCCTAAACTATTACTTCAGTCATTACCATCCCACACTAATGGGCAAAGAGCCCCCTAAACTACAAAGATCGATTTACGAGGATTTTAATATGATTTAGAAACAACTGCGTAAGTTACTATCAATTTTATAATTTAAGAGATGGTTTTTGAATATTAAGTTTTCCGTTTTGGACGCACAGACGCAGGATAAAGAAGCTGGCTATTTTCAATAACTATTTAATGTACAATGTATAACTCAGCTACTTGAAGTTATACCATAAAGCTAAGTCACACCTGCGTAATCGGAACGGTAGTAAATTACAGTCCATGTAATGAACGGGATACAAGCACGAGTTACTCGTAGCTTGCGAAAGGGAATGGGCTTTCTATGTTTACTTATGCAAATCCCATTAATTAGAGATTAAAAAAGCGTTAAATTAAAGTTCTAAGCTATATTTATACTAGAAGGTAGAAGTGAGCTCGACTTAGCTTATAAATCAACTAGCGATGTCAAAAATTATAAATTTATTTTTCATCAAGCACAAGTAGATAGTAAATAAATTTTAAACTGAGTTCGTATAGATAATAATTGACAGTAGGTATAATGTTTCATATTCTTTGATAAAAATTTCTCATTGTTTATTATTTATTTGTATCAATTATTTGAAAGTTACTTTCTTTGTTACTAAATAAATATCTAAAAAAATAATTATAGACTTGACTAACTTACTTTATGGTTTGTTTGGGTCTCTATACCACGCACAAAGGACCAATCGGGGTCTAAGTGCGGAAACAAGAGTACAACTTGGGTCTCCATTCTCAGTTGCACTTAAAGTTGGTCCATTATACCACGATCCATGCAACAATCTTTAATTAATAATTATAATATTCAGTGTGAATGTTTCTAAGCAATACATTATGTAGGTACATATTAAATAAATAAGCTAAAAGCACAAGTTCGCAATAGCCCTACATCAACTTGATTTAACTATTCGTTTATGTACCTAAGTGTTCCTGCCTTCTTGAGTTATAGAACTGGGAAATGGCTAAGAATAGACAGGTTACTTACAACTAGCTTGGTTTTTTTTTTTTAGACAATCTGTGGTTCTGAAAGGTGACAATCTAGCTCTAATTACACGCGTGACGCGATGGATCGCAGTCCAAGTTTTTATTTACAACTAGCGTACCTTCCCGGCTTCGGTTTTAGTACGGATCCCTAACTTTTTTAAAATATAATATAGCCTATGTTCACCGGGGATAGAGTAGCTTCGCAACGGTGAAAGAATTTTTCAAATCGGTCCAGTAGTTTCAGAGCCTATTCATTACAAACAAACAAAAAATCAAACCTTTCCTCTTTATAATATTAGTATACATAGATACATCAAGCTTCGCTAGAAGGTTAAATTTAAATGCTTTCAAATCTTTTCAAAACAGCTGTTTTATGACATATCGGATCACAGACTGTTGTACTATTTTATCATCGATGTCAATTAATAGAATGCCCGCAGAAATTGAAGAATTCTCCTCTATAGGTATACTTGAATATCCAATTCAATCGTATATTTTTTCTTTGCCACCTATAGGATATCGAGTTTTTATCATGAAGCTGTCTCACGATTCACGACATTTTCCGATTGCAGAATTAAAAGGGCTTGAATAAAAGCTGAATTGCAGTATAAAATATCCTCAGCTTGATTAGAATTTGCGATTCCAGTGTACATGCGTGGGTTTCTTTAGAATGGTTTAGTTCGAAAGCTACTAAAAGGTACCTACGTGGATAGAATGTGCTAATTTTATAAAAATTAAATGGCCCTTTTTAGCAACCGTAATATTTTTGATCGAAAAAAGATATAGAATAGATATAATTGTCGCGTCAATTTAATTAGGGAGGAGCAAAATTCTGTACCTACTCGACATGTGCCAATTTTCACATCAATATTTTTAAAATTAAAAACGATTTTCCCTTCCCCCATTTCATATAAATTTTTGATCAATGGGTCCAAGTAATTTCAATTCAAGAATGCGATAATTTAATCTTCTTTGTCTGTCATGTGCCAATTTTCTCATCAAAGTTTTTTCATAAAACTCTTATCATCTTCCCTTTCAATAGGCCCTTCTTTTTAATCAAAGCCCCTCTGTTTATCACAGTACAGTGCGTTTATCAGCAAACCAGTTCCAAGCCTGCCGTGTTGTGGGCGTGCATTGGATCTGCAGAGCACTGCAATGCAACACTCGAATAAATAACAATTTAGCTTTGCATGGCCCAAACGAGTTGGGACTTGGACATTCTCGGCTGGTTGTTTGGTTTGTGTTTCTGTTTGCTTTTGTTTAATTAGAGGGATAATCTTGCAAATGGTTCGGAAACTGAATACTTAATTTATGGAATTTTAGCTGGAATTTATTGTACTAACTGAACTTAACACTGGCATGCTGGTATACCAGTAGTATAGTCCGTTGTAAACCGTGTAGTGCAAATCTTCGCGATTTGCAAATAATGATTGTGATACCTACGCAATGACAGGTTCGATTTCTTAGTTATTGACAGGTTTTGTCATTATCGAGCGCTGTATGCTATGAAATATTATCTAGGTACTTACTTATATTCAAAGTGGCGTAACTTAAGACCAATAAAATTTAAAGTGTCACTATAAAACCGTGTGTGTAACTCGAAAGTATTATTTACAGCATAAAATATACTATTGCGTTGCAAAATAATTTATTGGTTACCTCAAATTTGAAAGTAAACCATGAATGTGTCTTTGTCACGCTCCGGAAACCGATCCCCTACCGAAAAATGGTTGTGTACCTCAAAGTACTTGTAACAAGAGACAATAAACAAGACCCAGTGGGTATTTCAATTTTACGAGGGCTTTGCCACATTTACTTAAGTATTTTAAAGCAGTTTCACTAGACGGTTTTAGTTTTATTGTTTTAAAATCGTATGTTGTAACGTTTTAAGGGCCTACATTACCTCAGCAGAAAATCAAATTTCGCCTCAGCTTGTTACGCCGCCGCGCCGCGGCGCACGGGCGGCGCCACGGGGCGGACGGCCGGTGGCAACGTACCTACTCGCCGCGCTATTACTTCGCGCGCAAAATTATATTGGGTTGGGTTCACGCTAGTTCAAAACAATCTTATTGAAGTTAGGTAGGTGCAATATTATTGTCTAAAAGGTAGGTAATTAATTATATATACGGTACCTACTAAGAAATGAAATTATCAAATACGTAGGTAATGCTTTTTAGTAACTTTATACCTTAGTATGTATACCTACCTAATATTATAATAGTTGGATATTGGTAGGTACCTACCTACCTACTTACAATTACAAAACATTATTTTATTTTATTGTTTTTCAATGTAGTTGCCAACATACCTACTACTGCTACTAGACCACCGCGCCCGAGACGTTATTTTCTACCCAAACACTAGACAGGTGCGAGTCGCTATAGCGCTGAAGGGTTCCGAACATTCTTTTCTGTAGTAAGATAGTGTTCTGCGAAATGTAAATTATACTTATGCCTACTACCAATATAAAAATAGGTACGTAGTACTATTATTTATTCTTTGGTACTAGTAAATAGGATTTTTTATTATAACACCTTGTTTACAGATTTAATATAAACGAAGATTGGTACTACTACCTATATAAGGTAAAACTAACACAACAAAACCTATATAAGCAATGAAATAGAATACAAGTTTATGTCTAAGTATAATGAGTGAGGGTTCCGCATATTAGTTTTTTAAGTAAAATTGAATTTTGCCAAAAAAACATTGTGTGGAAATAGGATGTGTATGACAAGTAGTGTGCAGGTAAATATTGTAATAAATTAAAATATAGTCTAGATTATATTTGCACATATATAATATGTATAACTTTATTAACAATATATATTACTTTATATTAAATTTATTTCAATTCACTTATATCTCGTATTTTCATATTGCGAACATGCCAGGGATCGCATAACTCGGACAAAATATATGTTAAATTAAAAATTTAAAATTTTGGTTCCATTAGTTGTTCCCAAAATTCGTCATCCCTTTCGATGATCTCAACTTTCATCTGAAATGAAATAATATTTTATCACACTAATCTATATCTATTGTGTATATTATATATATAAAAGAAAGTCGTGTTAGTTACACTATTTATAACTCAAGAACGGCTGAACCGATTTGGCTGAAAATTGGTGAAGAGGTAGCTTAGAACCAGCAGAAGGATATAGGATATTTTTATCCCGCAGGGTAGGTTAGCGTAGGGTAGGGTAGGTTTGGGTAGGGTGGGGTAGTGACTTTGACTCTGGAGAGGTGTGTGTTTGTCTGAAAGGAAAAATAAAACACAATCTTATTACAATCTAGATACCAAATCATATTTCAGTAGATATGTAAGTATTTACTTACAATTCTACGTTCTGTAATTGATAAAGATTTGTCTTATCCGAATTTATGCCATTTGTCAAATCATTCGACGTTACTTCCATCCTGTAACAGTTACACATGCCAAGAAAGTAGGTAGGTAAGGTACCTAACATGTAAATATATGTGCCCACTCTAGTAATATGAATGAATCGTAATGAAGAATTAATAAGGACTCTCGTTCAAGCTATCAACCGTAAAAAGTCCATTATTACCCAATTTATAAATTTGAACCATGTGATATATTTTCACTTTCATGAACTAAAAGTAGAAAAGCTTGTGTTCGTTAGGTACGAATAGTTCTAGGTTAAATTATTGCAGAACCCTAAAATTTACAAACTCGTGAAAACGTTAGGAAAGAATATACACTAGGTATATTTATATTTCAGTAGATATGTAAGTATTTACTTACAATTCTATGTTCTGTAATTGATAAAGATTTGTCTTGTCCGGATTTATGCCATTTGTCGAATCATACGACGTTACTTCCATCCTGTAACAGTCATACATGTCAAGAAAATAGGTACCTAACATGTAAATATAATATGCCCACTCTAGTAATATGAATGAATTATGATGAATAATTAATAAGGACTCTCGTTCAAGGTATAAACCGTATAAGTCCATTATTACCCATTTATATTTTGAACCATGTGATATATCTTCACTTTCATGAACTAAAAGTAGAAAAGCTTGTCGCGAGATATGGCCGGCCGGCCCGCTTGTGTTCGTAAGGTTGGAACCATGACTAAATTAATTATTGCAGAACCCTAAAATTTACAAACTCGTAAAAATGTTAGGAAAGTTAAATACATTATAGGTGTAGACAGTAGGTACTATAGTTAGTAACTATAGTAGGTACCTAACCTACTACTTACAATTCAATGTTTTGTAATTGGTAAAAAAAAATCTCGTACGGATCTTTTCTGATATCCAAAATGTCCAGATCATTCGATGTTACTTCCATCATGTATCAGTAACGATTCATATATTATGGAGATACAAATTAGGTGGGTATACCTAGGTGTAAATATTTTATAGTATTGATACTCAAACGGAACCCTAATATATATTTCTACCTAGATAATGATGTGTTGTGAAAATACTACTTCTATCACATGGAGATACAAATTGAGGTGGGTATACCTTGTATTTACACCTAGGTAGGACCTAGGTATAGGTATTTACCTATAAGTATAAAAAAAACGATTTTCACATACTTAGCGCCATCCAGTCCCATAAACAAGTAAGGTCTACTACCTTACTGGTAGGTAGGTAGGTGTTTGGTACACACGGATTTACCGGGACATTATTTTCTTTATCATTGTCGCCATCATCGCTTACAATAGATGCTGTACTTTCTAATCGACGTTTTCTAAAATAAAATAAAAAATAATTAGTTTGGCTGCGACATTTACTTACTCACAAATCACAATCCACATCCTCACCTCACCTCACCTCAACGTGTAGGGTAGGTAGGTACTTACTTTATAACGTCGTTCATGTGTTTTCCATCTTTTTTATGATTCCGTCGTCGCTTTCTACACTTATTATAAAGATTTCCCATATTTACAAATATACAAAGTCCGATGACACGAAGCGCGGAGCAGCGACACAGGCTCCCCGTCCGAAGGCCGAAGCTAGACTGAATTATGGCCCGGACGGAAGATAGCGCGTGAATGTTTAGGTATTATTTTTTTACGGTAAAAATAATAGTAATTTTGAAAATCTAAAACACACATCGTCTGCTTTATACTCTGATTGTTTACTGTATAAAGTATCAAGGCTTATTTTAACGTATCTATTGAATAGCGACGGTTTAAAGTACAGTTTAGAGTGAACTTTGGATGTTTTTTCTATCGAGAAAATTTCATGTAATCGTGTTTTCGAAACAGTAGTGGTCTAGCATCAATCCTGAACTATAACATATTAAAATCGCAAAGTAAATGCTTCAGAATTGTGGAAGATATGATCGTTGAAAATAACCGATTTCAGATAGTATCAACTCTTAACTATTTGTTGACGCGCGGCTCGACCTGTCCTTTGATATATTTCAAACCATTGGATTGGAACCAAAAAGAAATTCACGCACAAATGATAATAAATACAATTTTATAGAAATTTCGCAATTTGGTAACAGATACTTACCCAATTGCTCTCTAAAAATCTACCTAATTAAAATTAATTTACAAATATCTCATCAGAAACTTTCGCATAAACAATAAATAAATAAATAATCCAGGACAATTCACACAGCATTATCTAGCCCCATGGTAAGCAGAGCTTGTGTTATGGGTACTAGATAACTGATATACATTATACAATACATTACATAGATAGATCTTTTTTATTATACATAGAAAACGACCAGAACACCCGAAACAAATATCTGCAGATCGTACAGACATTTGTTCCGAGGCGGGAATCGAACCTGCAAACTCCTGCGTCGCAGGCGGACCTTCGCCCACCGCGCTACATCGGTCGTCATATAAACAATAGACGTAATATTAGTCTGATGTGATGTGATGTGTTTGCCACTGAGAGAAGTGCGTTAAACTGTTAGAGGGGTAAACTCCCCCATGATTGTACCCCATCTGAACAATAGTTCACGCAAAATAATCGATAACGAGCGTTGTTGGCAGCCGATCGAGAGGGCTTTTGGAACTAATGTTCTATGCGCACGCACTGTTTTGCTATCATAAAAAATATGGCGTTCTGTATGAAATTTCGGACGCCATTAAAATAGTTACGAAACAAGCAAGCATTTTTTTAGGAGTTGTAGTTGCTTTCTGTAATTTAAACGTACAGTAGAAGTCAGAAGTCTAATCGCTATCATTATTATTTAAGGCTTACATACAAAATAATCACTTAGACAAGTCAAGTTTTATGTGGGTACTACAAATAATAATAAAAATAAATGTGAAATAAGTTTTTATAGATTTTGTTTTCACTTCAATAATTTTGTCCACTAGTGGAAGAAGACATATTTTTAATGGCCTATGTGACACATCATAAAGCAAAACGTAAAGATATCTAAAATATTTCATGTACAATCTCAAACCAAAACAATCTCAAATCAAAACAATCTCAAATCAAAACATCCTCAAACTTTTATCGTCTATCTAACTTTAGGGAAATGTAGCTCAATATTGAATTAATAAAGGCCTTTTACCTTTCCTCATCTAGCTACCATGTGATGTCATTAAATTTATAACAGAGATAAATCGGAGAACGTGTTGTTTAAATTAATTAAACTCCCTAGCACTGGCTCGCGATAAGTTTACTGATATGAAGTAGTATAATTTATGCGGAATACCGTAGGTATCATAAAAGCATTCTAAATTATCGATCAATTAGACAATGTACCTAATAACAAACTAAAACAAAGTCAAATTATACGCACGCAGGAAGTTTTGGGTTCGATTCCCGCCAACATTTGTAGGATCTGTTCTGTGTATTTTCTATGTATAATCTTTATATATAAAAATCTATTGCTGTTCGTTAGTCTCGCTAAAACTCGAGAACGGCTGGGCCGATTTAGCTGATTTTGGTTTTGAAATCTTTGTCGTAGTCCAGTTTAAACGTTGAGAATATAGTAAATAAGAAATATGGTAAAATTGCTTTCCACGCGGGCGTAGCCGCAGGGCGTAGCTAGTTAAATATATATATCTTTGTAATGTATTCTATTAGGTATACCAGGCTCTGCTTAGCTTGACGCTAGACGATGATGCGTGCGAGCATTATTTATTTTATTAAAAATCAGCAACAGGTTTTAAACTGCCCAGACTAAGCGAAAGATACAAATTGGCATTTGAAAAGTAAAATAACTTTATGAAAATCCGAATTCTAAATATACCTACCTAGTTCTAAAGTTCGGAACGACACCGAAGAATAATATAGATATACGTATAGGTATAGAAGATATAATAAATGTTGAAGAAATAATAAAGAAGGGAGCACAAAGGGTCTGATGGGTTAAAGGGTGGGCGAGATAAATCTGACTTACCGTCTCTAGCAACTTGTCCCCACAGGTAGGTATGGACTGGGCTGGTTGTTAATGAAAATATATGACTCTGCGTTTCTTGATAAATTGTATGGAAATCCGTGTAAGCGTTGTGCTTTGCATAGCAAATAGTTCAAGAAATATTGAGCTCAGAGCAAAACTATGAATAACATGGAAGTAGTAAACTAAATTCAAACTATACTCTAGTCTGAATTTAGTTACAAAAAAACCATAATAATTATCCTAAATTTAATCATAATCATATAATTTATTGTGAGTTTATGATATATACATATATGCCGATTCAGCTGATTTTGGTTTTGAAATGTTTGTCGTAGTCCAGGGAAGGTTTAAACGGTGAGAAAATAATGGTAAAATTGCTTTCCCCGCGGGGCACATCTAGTGCTTCATATTTATAGAATTAATTCAATAAAATTAGCATCTCTGATTAAAAGAAATAAATAGAAATTAAATTAAAAGCCCCCAAGGAAACTTTCAAGAAAGAAGGAAAAAGAAACATTTGTTTGCGCAAACAAGAAAAGCTTTCCTATCTTACATAGCAGGATACTAAACACAGCAGCTTTAATGTTCTTTTCCTTCTATTTTTCAGCTGCAAAATTACCTAGATTTCCAACGGCAACCACAATAAGCCCTGATACTCTCACTGGAATGAGGACAAAAGCCTGTATGCTGTTAACAGCTTTCAGACAATTTTTAATGTGGTTTTCGCTGCGTAACGAAATGCTGGTCCAAATAGTGTTAGCTTTTTCAAAAATAATTAAAACAATAATTAATTAATATTTTTAAACTTACGCGATCTGAACACATGTCATTATTTACTTTATTTGCCTTTTTTTCCCGACACGATAAATATCCGTTGTATTAGTGACAATAATTAATTGAAAACAAAAAAGTCAAACACGCGCGCAATTTTAGAACACAAGCGCGTATGAATATACCTCTAAATCTGTGCTATAGCACTACGTACTCGTACTCACTATCAGATAAATACAGTCTTCAAAGGTTCAAAATGGTCTAAGCAACATGATATCCCCATGCTTGGTTTATTTTGGAAATAATAGTGAATGAGGTACAGAAATCCAGAGCGATAAAATATCACAGTTTCTTGTAACTTGAAAACGTCCATGTAAGCGCATTTTGCCTGCCAAGCCCCTCGCTAACAGGCACCCGGTTTATATCCCAATGGGATTAATTAATTTGCTTTCAGATGCAGTCTATGGTTTTGTCGAATCATGCTTCAAAATAGTCGTGTGTCTCTTTGCTGCTTTGAGTTTTCTCGTATAATATTTATACCAGCGGGCGAAGCCGCGCTTCGCCCGCTTAGAAATCTATGTGTCAATGTTACTTAATCTTCCTCTCGAATCACTCTATCTATTAAAAAAACTGCATCAAAATCCGTTGCGTAGTTTTAAAGATACATAGGGACAGACAGACAGTGGGAAGCGACTTTGTTATGTAGTGATTGTTGAAATAATTTTTTTAACTTCAGCATCATGAGCAGTTTTAATATTAGTTTCTCTCTTTAAACCATTTAAAAATTTGAAATCACTATAATAATAAATCTTTGCCTATCTTGCCATTTCATAAAAGTAATATTCAAACCGTCCAATCTTGGACGCACCAACTCCAAAGCTGCTTGGAACGTAAATCTGTCTCTGCGAATATGCGCTTGCCTTGTTCGTACCTGACGTTAATTTATTGCCCGATGATTGCGTTTTAAGATTAGGCATTATACTGAACCCTATAGGTACGTGAAATAGAAGTGGTGTACACTTCTGCCTCGACAGTCACTTTACGTAGAAGGTGTATTAGTACTTAGGGTTTTGAAAGTAATTTTTTTTTTACTGCGTTTGGCAAAGTATGTAGTATGATTTCCGATATAACTTTTTTGGTAGTACCTGTCTATGACATTTTTCTATGAGTGAGCCTCTTAATTATGTTAAAAAATCTATAATTTATACTTATAAATTATGTTAAAAAATCTATAATTTATACTTATAAATTATAGATTTTTTAACATAATTAAGAGGCTCACTCATAGAAAAATGTCATAGACAGGTACTACCAAAAAAGTTATATCGGAAATCATACTACATACTTTGCCAAACGCAGTAAAAAAATATGCAGTAAAAAAAAAAAATTTACTTTCAAAACCCTAAGTACTAATTATAGATTTTTAAAAAAAATTTACTTTCAAAACCCTAAGTACTAATTATAGATTTTTTAACATAATTAAGAGGCTGTATGTCTGCAAAGTATAAGTACTGTTTATTATTGATATTGAAAAACGGTGTTTGTCAATATCAATGATGATTTATCCGATAATCTCTACAAATCTCTATAATAAACTTCAGCTTCTGTTTACAATTACCATAAAACAAGATTTTACTTCCATTGTAACTTCAGTTCTATGAAATGCCATAATGTTTATGCAGACAAAGCTCTGTCTTTATTAAGCTTTGTGATGTATGGTGAAGCTTATGCTTAACTTTAGTGTTCGAAATATTGATGTAAACGACACTTGCTTGACTAACTTGCAAGAATTATAACTTGTTAGCAATGAGTAATGTGAATAATATCTGTAAATGAAAGTTAATTTAATGAGCTTTTACAACGTTATTGATGTAAGCTCAGCTGTAGGTAAATTATTTAACACTAGTTTCTGCCCGCGGCTTCGCACGCGTTGTTTGTATTGGAACGTTTTTAAGGTTATTTCTATCCCATGGGAATTGATTTATGAGATAAAAAGTAGTAAGTAGTAGTAGCTTATTTTTTATTCCGGGCCTGAAACTACCTATTTGCTAAATTTCAGCCCGATCCGTCCAGTAGCTTTTGCGTGAAAGAGTAACAAACATCCATACCTACATACAAACTTTCAAAGACGTTTTTTAATTATTTCGTCTAATTACAAAATTTTGAGATATTTTAATAAAACCTTATTAGACTTTATGTGGTGGCAGAGCAAAAAGCACAGCGCAACGCCGAAATATTTCTGAGCCAAGAGAAAGTGAAAAGCCGCGTGAAAATGATGTATAAACAATAAGTTTAGGTTAACTTATTTCTATGAATCATTTTACGAAAATAACTAATTTCTCCTGACGTCTGAAGACTCAAACAAATCACCAATACCAACTGTTTAAACAAACCAATCATGACGCATTATTTCTCAGTAGCGAAATGAAAACCACAAAAGGTATTTTAACTAAAATATCTGAGCTGATGCATAATTCACGACACATGGAAATAAATTTACTGGGGAACAAGATTTGATTTTGTCACATCGGTTATTACTCACAGAATAAGGTAAATTATAGACTGTGGTAGTGGTGTGGTGGTTATACATCCACGTTTCTTTTGATTAGTATAAAAAAAATCACAACTTTATGTAGTTTTGTACCACCCTACATAGTAAAATCAGACCTCTATAAAGCCTATACAAGACACCTTTAGCATCTCAGTAGATTCTTATGCGATTTGTCCATTGTCATTGAAAGTGGGCGTTAGGCCTGGGTTAAGTGAAGTGCTCATGAATTATTTACCTTACCCTGTAGCCTGGTGTTATATGGATATCAGGATTCATTCAAGGCGTCTTTATTGTTTTATTATGCGTTCATAGACCAACTTCAACTTGAGTAAAGTTGGGAGAGTAAATATAAACAACCTTTTGGAGGGTTTCAGCTTTCAATAATCTATCAGAGTAGTTACAAGAGAGCTTTAAAATCTAAGGGTGCGTCCACATTATATAAGAAGACATGTTTTATAGCATACTTACTTCTGCCCACGGCTTTGCACGCGTTCTTTCGGGATAAAAAGTATGTCCATTTCCTGGTACTAAGCTACCTCCCCACCAATTTTCAGCCAAATCGGTTCAGCCGTTCTTAAGTTATAAATAGTGTAACTAACACGACTTTCTTTTTTATATATATTTAGATTTTGTTACTGAATCTGGTCCCACCTAACCTACATATATACATTATAATTATACTAAACCAATATTCCTACACAAGTAAGTCAAGTAAAGCGCTACACGCCCCAGTGAGTACAGCCGACTGCATCGCTATGATAGGAGTAATTTCGTTAATGCACTCAAAGCCGCATTATTCTGTCCCAGTTTCTATCACAATAGACAATTTGCTCAGTGCTTTGCCTCAGGATACTTGTTTGTCTGGCATGGTGGATAATATTATGCTTATCATACTGATAAGACCATGATAAGAATTTTAAATAGAATAAAGGGACGATTTTAGAATGAAGTGATGCTTCCGATCAAGGACCGTCTTTTTTGTTAATCATCAAGTTCAGATTGAATAAAAGGTTGACGACCCTTTCAAAGCAAGTTACAATTAGAGCTTTTTTTCTCCATTGTCCTTGTTCTTCGAACTTTGAGACAATAATCGCCGTGTCCCCTCGTTCCTGCTATTAACTTAATTGGAGATAGTTTTTTATTCTGAATTTTTGTGACGACTAAAGTGTAATATCTATAGAGCCACTTCTACTTTACCTATATCGCATTATTAAATGTATAATTAAGCCCATATCTTTCCTACTTGTAGTTTTGCCCCCCTAGTATATTCAACAGCTGTCAAAATTCTCAAGATGTTTCTTAGGTTTGGATACAACTGTGTTATTCTAGCTATGCTTGGAGAGGGTCAGCAGTGGTATTTGCCAGTCAATAATGTCCAGCAAGGACCGGAATGGCTCAGGCATTTTGGCATTGTTGATAGCTGCGAAATTATCGTGGTATTTCACGTTTAGTTTGTAAACGGGAATTCTGATTGTAAACTAAGTGTATAAAGTCAATACGTCGTCGGTTTTAAGCTAAAATAGCTCGATTTTAACTTTTACTTAAGAAATGAGGCGTAAACATAAAAGTTCTTGAACAGCTCTGAATAAACATTTGTTCAACGCTCAGTCGGTGTAGCTAGATGGATGAACCAGTTTAGTTAGGTTTAAAAAATGCAAAGTGAGACAGCACAGCACGTTACGTGCTGGGGATAATTAAAGTGTCTGTGATATGATAATAGTGGAACAGTGATAAAATGGGGAACACTAACTCAGGCAACCACCACCGGGCTAACAGCAAGAGCAGGAAGTGTCGGAGTCTGCCGACTTCGCCTGAAGTCAGGAGGTGAGTAAGGTTACATTTACAATTAGCCTTGTGTGTTCTGGGCAATTGCTACTCTCTGAGCCCCAGGTCCGGTTAACTATAGTATCGAGACGTGATCGTGGTCAAATTTTCCATAGGATTTAGTACAATGCCTCTAACGTGCTGACAGGGAACTACTAATCTACCTCATACAATACTAAGACATCATGATCACGTCTCGATACTGTCTTCAGCCGAACTCAGAGCTCTGGTTCTTCCACGCATTCTTAGCCAGTTGGACGCTCCTTGTAAATGGTTATGCGCACACAATGGGTTCCCTCATGCAGCATAAGTTTAAATTAAGCTAGGAAAACTTTCGGTGTGGGTGTAAAATGTTTTACCTCATCTCAACGGGGTGTGGGTGGTTTACTTTGTATGCAAGAGCTGATCATCATACGTGCCTTCTAATTTTGGATATTTTTGGTGATTCTAAGAATATTGATATTATAATCATCCACATCCTCTCCGCTCTTTCGCATCCACTGTTGTATGTAGGCATCTTCTTCAATCATGATAGCTAAACGCAATCAACATCTTTGTAGTCTTTTTTTCGCAGGATTAAAAAAGAACATTCCTTACTACCTTCCTAGTTATATGTTATTCCTGGTCTAGAACTTACAACATATTTTAAAATGTCTCGTTTGATATATTAAGTAATGTTGGCATATTAAAATGAAATATCCAACATATCGTGACCGTGCATGACCCGCTGATATCCAAACAGTCGCATTTTCTATCGTACATATACTTACCTAACCAAGCATTGTAAGATTTATATCCAGCTTAGACGAAGAACAACAATGCAATTGTACGTGAGTCAGAATGAACATCAAATGAACTGACGAGAAATTATGGAGTTGACGCGAAAAGTCGTAAAATTTTACAAGGTTTGCAAATATTTGCCATTGTGTGTCTGTACTCTCTCAGGATTTGTAAAACCAAAAAACATTGTGAGTGATAGTATCAGTATCAAAGATGACAGAATTATCGTAATCTGTGGTAATAAGTAACCGCTGTCCAAAAGGCTTAAGATATTTAGAAATTAGAATTTAAAAACTAGTCTAATCAACCTACCTGGTGGTGTTGCATACACGATACCTAGGTAATCTCTCGGTTGCTTTGCCTTTTGATTGTCATTTTTGAATAAAATTTTATATACGAGTAGGTACAATACTGAAGTCATTTTTTAAAACGGGATATTCACCATGATTTGATTTTATAAAATCTAATTATGGTAAATATCCCGTTTTAAATTACTTTAGTATTAATAACCATGATAGTTTCAAAAGTTTTTTTTCATACAATAGACGTCTAAATCACCAATGGAGGGAGCTGCTATCGTCCGAATATCTTTCAGAGAACCCCATCCAAGTCATTTCCTCGCTCTGTGACACATTTCTTACACATTACATTATATCCTACACAATATCCACAAGACTTCCACATGCACTGTACTGACCAAAATATAGGTTTCATCCGAATTTTACTTAGATCTATGGGTTCTAGGCTAGAACCCATAGTATCAAAGTAAAATTCCTTAGAACCTAGAACTTCTAGGTTCTAACCATGACACGAATGAACCATGAGTCTATCTACAGCAGTCCCTAAATATGTGACGTCACGTCACATGTCGCGTGCCCGACAGCCTCTCATTTCCGTGCGGAAGGTTGCGCCGGAATTCCACGTCACGTGCGATACTCCAACTGGCCTACAATAACAAACATCGACTCTTCTTGTTTGTTTGCTTTTGGGTTCTTTTGTAATGAATCCTTCGGAACCTAAGGATCTGTAGGTTTTTTTCGTTTCTATATTTCAATCAACCACATTAAAAATGATGCTTCCTATAGGCACCTATCTTGGACATCGCAACTAAAACAAGTTGCGCTGTGGTTTTTTCATTGTTGGTGTAGATAAGGTCAGAGCCCTTAAGTTCAGTTTGACGATAATAATAGGTTCTATGGTCAAACCGAAGTTAGGGCTTTGAAGACGACATATTTTTATATAGGATTTGCGTAGTTCCTTATCGCACGATAGAGACGCCGAACCAAATCCTGTAGCAAAATGAGACCTCACGTTGACGTCTCGCTCGATGCTATCGTCAGACTGAATTCAGGGCTTCAGGGGTCAGCTCAATCCCCTCTATTATGGAACATACGAGGCTCCTTAGTAAAAAAAAAAATGTTTTCTCGTTCTGTTTAAACTTGAAGGTTTAAACAAAGCTCGGTGCTCGAGCTTTGTATAAACAGTTAAATGAATTTCGTGTCAACCTCTTTTTCTTAGTAGGTATGTAAAATATTATAAAACTTTAATTCAATTTTTTCTTACAGATTGAACAAATCAGTTTCAATATGTTGATGTTGTCCGAAATGTCAGTCAATAATTCATCAAAATAAAATACGTTCGGACAAAGTGTCGAAAATATTGTGTCCAAAACGTCGGCAAGCCATAACAACAAGTTAGTAAATAGCCATGCATAAATTACAGCTACCAAATTCACGCATGCCTGATCCGATACAGTTCAATATCCCGAACACGCGTATCGTGTTACCCTGCGTCGCGCAGTATCGCTGTCGTAAGCCTGCGTGCGCGCACCAGATGTTCATTGTTTAGATATCGCCCTCATTATCGCTACTTTCGAAGCTTTTATCATAAAGGGCATCAATAACTTATCACTTTTTTTATCTTTAAGATGGTTCGCATTCGCACGGTTGCCGTCGTTGTGGATTTACCAAGAATGAATATCCTAAAGATATAATAACGATTATCTTAACTAACGATTAAAAAAATAATTACCTACCTGGGTCAGTGTCAGTCGGATAGTGCGAGGAATACAACGATACGCCTTAGACTCCAAACTACGTAGGTACATACATCCAATTCTGTTGAGGCATTTACTAACCTACCTAGGTACTTATAAGTTATGGTGGAATCAAAAAACGCATATAGGTACGTACGTACTTACCTACGTAGGTGTAGGTACCTAAGTACCTACTTTGGGTCTAAATCATGTAAAACAACATAATACCTACTACATATATAGTTAGCCAAACATATCACTTATAAACCTTGTTCTTTATTTAGGAAACTTAATTTTTCTTCTCAACTTAGTGCAATGGAGCGCCATCTAGTGTTGAGTAGGTTAAGTAAAAAGCTATAGTCTCTCCTAGCTTCGAAGCTTAGAATTTAAATAGTTTTAATTATTTTATTCGTTTGGTTTTAATTGTTTAAAAAAAATTGCAGTAACAATGTTTTGGTCTCTCTATTTTTCCGATTAAAGATACCTAGTTCAAGCACCCGTCACTAGATGGCTGCAATACTGGCATTACAAAAATGAGTAATAGGTAAGTGGAATTCGAAAATTATTGAACCAAAAATACAAATGAAAAAATAAAGAAAGAAAAAAGAAAGTAAATATATTTATTGATTCACTGTAGGTACAACTTGTTACTACATAGTCCTTATAAAATAATATGTAAGCAGGAAATAAAATAAAAAATTAACTACCTACTTAACTATAAAGAACAAGCGACTCTAAAAAGCGAACAAAAAAAAAACTATAAATATAAGAATAAGTAGGTTCCTAGGTTACTATTTTCCCATTGGGTACGTTCTTAGGATAAGAAGAAACCTACTAGTACTACCTAATACCTACCGCCTACTAAATTAAGGTCCCAACATCATAGTGGGGCTATCTATTACCTAACAGTGACTTTTAACAGTCGTGACCGAGCAAGCGAGCACCGAGCTTTCAAATAGGAGTCCCTTTCGTTCTCGGTTATGTGGTTATGTCCCCCATTAAACTTGCAAAGCAGTTTGACATTATAAACCCCACAAGTCGTGCGTAAACTTGCAGGGCGTCAGAAGCTAAGAACTTCATCGAAAGAGGTTTCATTAGGTATTCTCGACTCGGTTAAAGTTTGCTGTAAGTTATTTTAGCGGCAAGTTTTAAACTAGATCGCGCCTATAGCTAGTTATGAATAAACATGGTGGTACATTTGCCTTCTTCTTGAGATCATCAGATGGATAATCTGTTTTTAATAAAAAACTCAATGACTGTATTTTTAAGTTAGACTTAAGATTTTTCTAGCATTGCACATTACGAACTTTGCTGATGTAAAAAGTGCTCTTTCAAATAATAAGTTAGGTACCTACTTAGTTACCCTAAACTAGACATTAATTCGAACTTTTAGAAAAGCCACTGGTACTAAAACGCGGTTTAGAGCGAAGCATTCGTCTAGCCTGCTTATTTATTACCTCCCCGTGACTGGGGGTGTTTAATCCCCTAATGGCAGGCATGTCCGCACTCGACCGATCTGACATTGTACAGGATTAGCGGCACTGTCGCTTTGGTAAGATAGGAGTGAGAAGCAGACAGACAGACTGCTACGTTAGTTACGAAGTAATGTATGTATGTACCTACAGGGTCAATGTTTAGCGTTTCAATAGGATAACTTGCATGAATTTTCGATGATGACGTCATAGGACATAAACCTGTAGATAAAGGAGGCTGACCGTCATTGATCGCGCGGGTTATTGCATAAAATCGCAATAAATGATACGAATATGAATATTGTATTTTTTTTAAATAAAATATTTAATTTTGGTTTTTCGGAGATCATTTACAATACACCCCTGTATTGTAAGTGATCTGATCTGCCTATATTTATTATTCTAATTCTGCAATACGCAATTTCGTTTCGCTCATTTGAGTATGTACTCCAATAGGACCACCTACACCGATTTTGAGCTGCCGATTTGCACAGAAACAAAACACGCAATTGCATATCTTGTAGATCCAGATCGTATGATAAGTATCTACAGAGACAAACGACTATGTAGTTTATGGTATATAAAGGACTCTCTAGCTAGATGTGTCAGGTGCGTCTAAGGGTATCGCCTTAAAATTGCGAGAGGGTTGACTCGATCATTTGATCTACTAGTACTAACATGATGACCCTAGGGAAAAGTAGGGTTCCTAGTCACTCAATCGTTCGAACGTCGAATTAAACGGCGGAGTTGGAAAAGTACCTACTTTCAATAAACTTTCAGCAACCTAAAAATCTCTTTTTATTGTAAAGGTAATAAAGTGCTTCTTAAATCGACATTCCTACTTCCAAAGTTCTTCCTAGCCTTCAAAGTTCTAAATAATAGCACCTGATTGCCCTAATTGGAAGAAGGGGGAAGTCCTCGAGTCACCTGCCCTCTTCCAAAGCGCCAGCTCTTAATTAAAACTCCTGGGAATTTCATCGCAATTTACCAAATAACCTTCATAACTTAAGTAGAGAAAAGTTTGAAAATAAGAATATTATGCTTGATTTGAAGCTATACCCACTACAGGCATCACATTTTAAAACTAGCCCAATCCTATCCAATTATGTTTTTTATTTTAAATTGTCATTTATTGTATAATAAATTTTAATAGATACCGACATTCACGTCCAATAGGGCACCATACATTGTGACATCCCATTACATGAAAAAACCTTTTATAACATGTAGGTATATCATACAATAAATGAATTTGATTTGATTTTAATCTTGTCTACAAAATGCCAAGTTTCAGCGATGAAACCCGGATTAATTGTTTATGAATGAAATGTTTATATATTGCATAGAAACATGGACAAAGTTATTCCAAAAACAATATTTTTTCAAAATTTAACAAATTAGTACTTACTCTACTCTATGGATGTATTGATTGTTTTGGCTAGCCAAAGATAGGCCTTAGATAGGCGCGTCAGTGTCCCCAAGACCAGCATGCGTGACGAGTGCCTCGGTGACATTGACATTCATTGAGTTAATGGGTTCCATTGCTTGTCCACAGACAAGTGTCGGTGCTGCAGACCTCGATCCCGCTGCCCGCGTCTGCTGCCGCTGTGCGCCGAGCACCACCTGACAAGAGACCACTGCCGGCCACTCCTGGACATGGTAAGGAAACGAGAGCTTAACCTGTATTATCTTCATAGAAAAGATCAGGGATGGGAATGACATAATCTTTGTCAAAAAACTTTAATACTCTAAAATCAGTTCCACTGGTTCGCCAACAAACTTTTGAGAATGTTGAACCAGGTTCTTATCACAAACAGGTGAAACAGGATAGCTTGTCAATCAACGTAAAAAATAAACGAAGTTTATCCAATTTGTAACTTTTTAAATAAATAATAAAATAATTTGAAATTTAATCTTTATTTACTACGCAAAAAAAATCTTATCATTTTAAATCAAAGTGCGCGCAGCGTCCAATCAGTCGCGTCTCGTCTCTGGTGTAAGCCGATCCTTAGACGAAAAATAGTATCAAAAAACAATTGACCATCCAAAATGTATAATATTGTCCAATGATTAAGTACCTAGGATGACGAGATGACGCAAAAAACGTCAGGACTCGAATTCCTACAAGTTTCTTTTGTAATTGGAATTTGAGAGAGACAATGAGAGAAAACAAATCAATGCAGATTTCTCAGAAGATCTGAAAGTACTTACTAAAAACCATTGAAATAAGACTAAGAATGAGATCAAATCGAATAAACATTTTGTAGTGTATACTTTGTTTGACTATAGTGGAATCTATCAGATTTCTTGAAAAAACAAACCTTTCTTTTTCTTATTAATGAAATCGAAAATCGAGAGATTGTGAATTCCTAATTTGTAGCTTTAGATAGGTTTCGTTTAGTAAGGATCCTCCATCTTAAAAGGAGAAATGTAATGAAATTAATCGAATGATCAATTTAGCTTCATTACAGAGACGAGAACCGATGAACCGAGTCTGAGTCAACGGAGACTTCAAGTCTGTATTTACTATTTACACATCGTCTCACTTCACTTTGTTACTTTGTAGATAAGTGCTACAATAGATAAAGTTAGCTAAAGCTTTGTGTATTTTTTTATAGTTCTGGAAACTAAAATATCAAATAATTGTAGAACACAAAATACAGAAATAGCGTAATACGTGTATGTCAACAAAATAACAAGATCTTGAAAATGTACATAGATAGGTACAAAGTTGTTCTTGTTTTTCCTAAAATATGAACAAAAGAGTATACTGTAACAGTTACACTTATACTTCCTAATCTATGTTCCTAATATTATAGGATACATAAAAAGAACGATAAAGTAAACATAAGTCAAAACACCCAACAATAATCTTGACATGTTTTGATAAGCGCTAGACTGCGCCAACTTAGTCTACAATACTCCTTTCGCTCCAATGATATCACAGTATTGGGCTTACTTACTCACTCAGTAAGCACTTTGAAGAATTGGATGCAGATGCATATTCAGTCGACGGGCATCGCTCGCGCGCTTCGTTACTTACGTTTTTGACATTGATGTGAAAGGCGCTCATGATTTAAAGTGAACTTTTATTTAGTGTATCTATTGGTTTTTTATTATTTTATTAGAAGTGAACTAGTGCATCCTGCTTTTAATTTCTACGTGAGTACTAATGTACCTACCTGCTGTAAATAGGTAAGACAAATTCAACTGATAGATGGACACTTGTCCATATTTTTCGTCATTTCGTTCGTTCGAATACGTACCTACTAACATGCTATTCTATATAGATGCTGTACGCACATGTGAGATGTGAAGACAAATTCAATAGCAGGCCAATTATAAACCTTATTATATCAACTCTGCTATGATTCAAACGATGTCTATCGTACGTATCAATAACGATTTAGGTGACATGACGTTTATAAAACCCAGGAAAAAACCACAGGTGACAGAATTCTGTCATCTCGGGACCTAGCTAGTTTATCAATATTAAAACTTAGTTCGTTATTGTGTAAAATGTGCTAGTATATTGCGGTTACTCTGCGGTCCGGAAATCTCAGTGTTAGTATCATTAGCAGGTGTTGAATTTCAAACGTCTGTAATTTCTGTACACTTGTTTGTTTTAAATTAGGGCACGGTGTTGTAAATTATAGGTACCTTTACCCTGTCAACGTATTTATTTTCGTTTGGTATATGCTCGATTAGGTAACTAAATAGATAGATTTATTTATTTATTATTACGAAGTTGTTACAGTTTACCGATAATAGCGTCTTAAATCCTAATATAGGTAGTTGTATATTATTTTACAATTACCTATTAAATTATTTATTTTAATAATAGTTTACCAAAGTAACTCAACCTGTCTTACTTTTTATCACGGAAAAACGCGTGTAATGCCATGGACAGAAGCAAGTAGGTACAGAGCAAGTAGAACAAAAATAATACATTAATTTATTTACTATTGAATTTTCTGAATGAAACAAAGATGCATTTTAAACAACGATGCATTAGAAAATGCATATTGCATACAAACGCCTGAGTAAATCTGTAAAATAACACAAAATATTGAGCAAACATAACAAAATCACTTACAAGTTACAACTTCGATTGTCATGAAAGCTAATGCTTTACTGACTATTGAAACACCAAACAGCAAGAGAGCAGAAAAAGTAGGTACGTACGTATAGTATTGAAATCTTTGAAAACGCGGTTTATTAAATTTTTAGATCATTCATTAAATATCAAAAAAGTTTCTTGCAGCAAAAATATTGTTTGGTTGTTATCAAATCAAGAACATACTAATCATATTTTTTCCTCATTTTTATCAATAAAACTGACCTTTTAACTCTTTTATACTGTTTGTACGCATTTTAATTATTTATTTGTTGCAGTATGTAGGTATCCAAATACATCTTGTACGAAATTTAAAAATCAATGCAATGGTTTCATTCATATATCTTCTAAGATTCGAGTTCCTATCTACATAATGTACGTCTCAATTACATCCACCTACTGTGAGCTAAGTGATGGATCACCGCTGGAAGGCCGGCGAATGAGGGCGGATGTGGCCGATGTTGACTGGCATGCTATTTGCACGTCCAGCTGATATTTGGCATCCTTTTGACTCAGTCTACATAAAGGCATTGCACGCTTCCTTAGCCAATGTATCTAGAACCAATGTTGTAACAACGCATAGCTCCGCCAAGTATCATAACAAAATTTGCGCAAGAATCAAAACAAACACACAATGAGAGACCATACTATGAAACATAGCAGGCAACCATCGATTAATTATCAAGTAGGGTTACATACATACGCACACGCATACATTTTGACCTAATGGGTATGACGTCATGAATCACAATTTTAGTCGCTATGGGCATCGATCGGTTCAACTGGCCAATTTAATATGGTCTGTTGCTGACAAATCATTGTTCTCCAAATTCAACAGCTCTAAGGGGTGGTATGGTTCATGGTACGATTGTTGGAATTGATTTGAATGCACTGGCCTAGTGTGGTGAGCAGTCGCGCGCGCACCGTGTGCCACCCAGGCCGTTTCGATAAAAGTTCTCTTATCTAGTGAATGTCTCGATAGTGATAATATTTACCAAGCTTGAGGTATGAGATATCTTTCATGAGAACAGACTCAATGGGATTTTGTCTGAAAGCATTTTATCTCCGGGAGTGTTTATTGACCTTGTTATCTTCAAGTTTATTTAAGCACACGTGTGAAATATGCCGGTATTTCGCATACTTTATCATTTTGATGTTTTTACAGGAGGCAGAAGTGGACTTTCTGCTAGTTCCAGCAGATCAACCAGTCCTCTTGGCCACGGAGTCGTCAGTTTTATACCCAGAGCACCGACATCTTCGTCAGGGTAAGATTTCATTGCTCATTAGATGACTTCGAATGATATTTGAAGAAAAGCAGAAAAAGTGGCTTATTTTAATTTTTTTATCGCAGATCACGACCAAACTCGTCACTACTCGCCCCGGGCAGCAAAATACCATCATCGTTATCAACACCACCACCGCACAATCAAACTCCTAGTACCCAAAATGGAACCCCGACAAAGCATTCCATGCTTGACAAGTTAAAACTATTCAACAAAGACAAAATAAGCAATGAGAAACAGCAAAGTAAAAACACAGCCGTATCCAAACGCACCAGTTCTTCCAGCGGATTTTCCTCAGCAAAAAGTGAAAGATCCGATTCCAGTCTAAGCCTAAATGAGTCTCCAAATACGCCTAATACACATATCAAATCAACTAACCTAGTTGGTCCAAAAGCTATAAGACAGCAAAATGAAACATTATCAAAAGATAAGTCTGGTAAAAATGTAAAATCTAAGTTAATTAGTTCCAAGACCCCTAGAGAATCATCCACGAATTTAAATAAAGCTAGCAGTAAAACGAGTGATAAATCGAAAAATAGTCCTAAACTACTGTCACGTGACAAGGAATCGAAACTAGCGACCCCTAAGTCTATCAGCAATACTAAACTTAATCAAATTGATGATCATTCAAGAAATTCTAAAACTAAGATGGTAAAGCTTTCGGGAAGCCAGATGAAACTCAGCGAGCAAAGAAATGATAATGTTCCAGACTCTAAGAAAGAAGAAAACGTGGCTGATGATTCAAGGAACCAAACTTGCCAGTCACCATCCGGACAAAATTTTGGTACACCCAATCACACTGGAATACCAAAACCAACAGCGGCTGTAAAGGGAACGTTCAAAATATCAAAAGATGATAGGCACATTATACACAAAAGTACAAATAGTCAATTAAGTCCAATACAAAGCAATTCTAGTTTAAATTCGACTAATAACGTAAGTGCACTTCCATTTAGCAGAGAACAATCTAATTTAAGTAAAGAAGTTCCCCAAAAACAAACACTGGTAGTTTCTCCCATGCCAGCTCAATCTTCTCAAATGTCTGAAAGTTCTCATTCAAATTCGACTCATAGTACAACGGGACAGCATTCAAATTCGAGTGATAGTAGCGTTATATACCGTCCATCTAGTGAATCTGGATCTGAAATTTCTAAGACTGCTGGCACTATTCCGCCAAACAAGAGGGTCAATATGAACACAACTTACATAAACGACGTGATAAATGAAGCAGAAATATCTGAAAAAGAAGCTTCTCAGAATAGGGTTCAGGAAAATTCAAGGTCAGTTTTTGATCCTAATAGAACTCTGACAGAAATAACTAGAAGAATTGACAATGATAGCAGATCAAGCACACCGTCGCATTGTCGCGACAACTCCTTGGGTGACGAAGATAATCCAATGATGAATGTTCTGCCAATGAGACCCTTGCTTCGTGGATACAACAGTCACCTAACTTTACCCACGAGAACTTCGGGTTTGACGCAGAAAAACATTCCAGGATATCCGCATCACGCCAATACTGTGAAAGCCAATTTTGGAAGAGATAATGCGGGACTGCGAGGAAACTATGGGCCTGGGTTTTCAAATCAAGATTATTGTGATTTGGATATTGCTTCGGGTTACATGTCAGACGGAGATTGTTTGAGGAGAATTAATATTGCTGAGATGGAATGTGCGAGGAATAACGATATTATGGATGGATACATGTCTGAGGGTGGTGCGTCGCTGTATGGGAGAAGAATGAACTTCCAGCCCTCACAACTGCAGCAGCTGGATGAAAGGTAAGTCATAGCATATTTAAGGTCAATGTACTTTTACATTTTCAGCTTTAAAAATGACCAGCGCTGGTAGATCTAATAAAACTCGAATTAAAACGCTCCCTCGGGTACGAGATTCATTGCCGTGATGGGATTGCACCGGTAATGGTTGCGCTTTTTAGAGCTAGGGTGCTGGCATCCAAGTGAATAAAATTCTTTTTACCATTGTCAGCCTGCCCAGGCCCGTATTTTTCGAGATAAAAATGATTGCGTTCATAAAGATTTTATCTGTTCAAAGCGAAATTACTTTTCAAGGAGGACTTTTATTAATGCCCTATTCAATTTGCGAAGCGTTATCTCCCGTTGACGTTACATAAGCTAGATACTATATTTCTTAGCAAATCCATTCCAAATTCACAAGGCCTCCCGAAATCCACAAGTGGTCGGCCCGCCTTCCATTACTATCTCTCAAAATTGACCTTGCATTCAGCACTTAGTAAAAAAACAAACAAATCTTAAATGCTTCACACAAAATAATACTTTAGGATTTACAAGAATAATTAATCAAAATCAAAGACAACGACGCTGTAATGCTTAAGTGGATTTGTAGGTGATCCTATGTTTACGGACGCGAATGCCAACATAATTAAAGTTACAGTCTTATAGATGCGGGAAGTAAACAGAGCACCCCAAGGAGTGCTTAAATGGTAGGATGGGGTAGGATTAAAAGACAAATCTCGGAACTTTTTCTTTATTTGATCTGTCTTCGTAGCGGGCTCGTAGCAAGCTCTACGCCGTAGCAAGGTCCTTTTACTGTCGTTGCGTAAAATATACTTTACATTATATGTACTTTGTTAATGCCATAAAGGTCTAGTTCATCCGTACTGGTAAGTGCCCGATATAATAACAAAAGTCTGCCACCATGACATCAGGAATCTATACGTATTGTCCAGCGCTACGACAGGGATAAACATATCCATGTCAATCAGCAGACGTATGAAAGCGCAGTGAATGAAACCTTTATCTAACACCGGTTATATTCGGACGCTGTTTTCCGTCAGCCTCCGGTGACTTGGTTCACTCACACTGGTGGCGCACCGAGGGCGGGGGCCAAAATCGATATTCCTACGTCTCACCCGCACCCCTCGCCTCCGCTCACCATGGCGACCCTAACCGCCCCCAACAATACAACACCATTAGAGACCTTAACTGTCTTAACATAAAACTGTTTCTAAATAAAAACCCAGCATTTAACCTATGAAAAATTTGGACATTATTTTAATTTTTTGATCCTAAAATCTATAAATCTATAGATGTCCAAAGGTTGATCGAATGAGAGGAATTAGCACGGCTATTAAGTGATTGTGTGTAGAAGAATGTGGTCAGAATGAGCGGCGTGCGGTGTCGGTGTCGTGTGGTGTGGTGGTCGGCAGATGACGGCGGCGGAGGGCGGCGGCACTCGGCGGCGCGCTACTCCGGCGAGCGGGCGCCTCGTCGTCCGCCCGCTCCAACAAGCGACAAACTTTTCCGATTCCCCTGGAAAATGTAAATCTGTTGCCGGCATCGATCGTTCCATGTCGGCAGACGCGAACCGAACACGCCGATCACAGCTGACGCCATGGACTTAACAAAGGAATACGACGATAATATGTGTTTGTGCTAGACTTGCGGACCACTCGCGTTGTGCCTTTGAGGGAAAGACAATACTTGTGTTGCTGTAGTTTTTACACCCTGTATAATATCGCGGATTAACGTAAGGATTAGTGTTGCCTTGCTATATGTGTCTTTGCTTCGCGTAGCTTACGTACGTACGGTGCTTCCTAGATAATACGAACTATTGTATACCTAGTTCGAGAAAGTAGAAGTAGGGTTATTGTTGTTGTGTTTGTGAAGATGGATAAAGGATTGCTGTAATCGGTAAGAGACTTTTATTTTCAGAACTATTGTTACAATTGAAGTCTATTTTGTTGTCCGCAAGGCAATAACCTTCGTAACATGTGGTCGTTGGCGAAGTCGGTATCTTCGTGGGACATGTGGCCACCAGCCCCAGCGTACAATCGCAATAACTAGTCACTTTATATCATTTCGTGTTATGAAAACAAAAAGATGAATTTTCAAATACTTAACGGATGGTACGGATTCTTGAGTGTGATAAATTAAACTCATAATCTGCTTGCTGTTTTATCCTGAAATAGGCTGCAGGCACTCAATCTTACTGATTTGAGTTGAAACTTATATGCAATGTCGTCGTCTAAGATCTTCTAAGTTTGTTATTTACCTCAAAGACCATTATTTTGTTTTACCCTGATTAGATGTACCTCACTCTTTACGTCAGAAACCTAGTACCAGTTCAAATCTTTTATTTTGTTTCTGAGTTGATCGGTGCACAATATTTTAGTGCTGAGAGAAGGAATTCTTCTGTTGTAGATAGTAAAACTTCAATAGTTTCTAAGTTATTCAATAAGTAGTAGGTAAGCCCTGTCGATTGATCCCTGTAAGGTTATTACTTCGGTGCTGGTACCATCGGACAGGGGTAAAACACCCGGGGGTTCGATTTCATTGGAATCTCAATGTTATTAAAGATTCATGCATCAGCCATTTCATCGTGTTAAGTTATAGGGAGTATATTTGTTTATCGATCCTACTAATATTATAAACGCAGAAGTTTGTACGTATGGATGTTTGTTACTCTTACATGCAAAAACTACTGTAAGTAAGTAAGACAATCATTTATTTGACACATAAAACACACACATACAATTGGCTTAATGATAACAATTACAAAATTAAAACAAAACATTTTTTTTTGGACCCTCTACTATAAGTAGTTAAGGGTTAAAAGTAAGTAACTAAAATGCGTGTGTGTAGCAGTGTCAAATGGGATTTAGCTGAATTTTGTTTTGCATATAGGTAGTTCCAGGTCCGGAATAGAACATAGGCTACTTTTTATCCCATAAACCAATTTCAATGGGCTAGAAATAACTTTAAAACGTTTCTATAGAAACAACGCGTACGAAGCCGCAAGCAGAAACTAGTGTAGAACAATTTTCATCAAACAAAGACAAGACATTTAGTTATATTTCTGGGAGAAAGTCAATTCGATTTCTAATTCAATTTATTTCCAACCTGTGTTTAGGAAAACAGAAGAATTATATACATATTTGTTTGTCATTGTTGTATGTCAATACATTATATCGGAAAGTCGATATCCTGTGATAAAATATACCAAAGATTCTACGTCATTTACGTGGAAAAGGCTTTTCACACATAAGTTGATTTCATAGAGGTCCAACACCCAACGTAGGATAGCAACCATCTACTGAGCAACCCTTACCCAGATCGGTACCTATAAAATTAAATCCGCTACATTTAACTTTGCCCCCTTTAAATGAGAAGCAACCGACCAAATCGTGACGTATGCTCGTGTCTTACATACGATGTGAACTCCGTAGATTTTTAACAAAGTCACATATAAAATTGGAAAATCCCCCTTGTTTGGAATATAAGTATAAATAAGTGCATGCAATCGATTAGGGTGCGAAGGGCTACAAGGGCTTATGACTCATCAGAGTTTTGGAGTTATGACGAAGTTATTGTTGAAAGAGAAGCTGAAATCTATAGTAATAGACCAATGCTATAGACGAAAACCTTAACAGTTGTTACATATAAATTTCTGTGGTTGGAACTGTATCTTTTTATTTACATAACCTGCAGCCAAAATCGCGTCAATTGACAGCTCTTATTTCAAATGTTCTTGTTGCGATTTGTTTACTTTTTAAGAATCGTTGTCGTGTGCCTCAGATATCAAATGCCTAGACTTGTCTAGACGATCTCATATGCAGCCTCTCCTCCCTAGATTAATGCATCCCGATTGGTTTGATTGATCCTATTAGCTACACGGGGCAGACTTGTGATTGGATTGCAAAATAGATTACCTACCTATCTACTTGTTCCATTGTTTGTATTATAATTTGTAAGCGGTTGGTATGGACATGTGCGTTCATATTAGTCAGGCATACTGTGCGGAATGTATTTTATATACCTACAAAGTAATGTAGCTAATGTGAAAATATCCATTTTTATAACGCTTGTCAGATCTAACGATTACTTACAATATAATATGTATTTATTAAATTTTGGATCGCCAATATCCATGGCTTCCCTATTGCCCTTCTACACTTCATAGATCTAACCGTAGCGTAGTTTAATATTAAGACGCAACTTACCCAGTGTAAATTCACACAAATTTAACATACACAAAAATAGGAGAAATAAGCAAACGTAGTTCACGTCGTGCCAGCTTTATCGTTCTTCCGAAAACTCGGACTAACTATGGCAAAAAAACGATACTATGTGAAGGCGTACAGCTTTACAATACTTTACCCTCCCAAATTAAAAGTGTAAGCTCATTTAATGTGTTCAAACTCAAATTAGCTCAACATATCATAAATGATAAGTCACTTCTTATTAAGTGAACACATCAAATGAGCCAGCTATTGAATGACCACAACCTATGTACCTCTATAACCTTAACCTAAGAATCCTGTTCTCATGTAAGTGACTTTAAATTGTCTTTTTGAGAATAAATAAATATAAACGTAAATCTTTAAAGCTTTAGGCAGATCTTTATATACCAACTTGAATTAACTATGTAAGCTTACCAAAGTGTACAACTATACACACTTATAAAAAAACTGCAACAAAGTAGACTCGGTAACGCCTACAAAAGCTTCCACAGCAGGCTCTGGAAAAACAAAAATACGCACACAATATGGAAAACTTTTTAAATTCCCGTTCGGATATTGCACGGCCGTACTGTTTGTTCAACTATGCTGAAAGTTTAATGGGTAAAGTCTGCGATGTACTCGTACCTTGGCTTGTACAAGCTCGTTGCAGTTTTTATTTATTTAGTTTTTACCATTCGAGGAATCTTTCACGTATTTTTTAAATGCAGATTAGTAAGAATAATATGAAATATGAACACTTTTGTTTGTTGGAGAAATACTATGGCTACTGGTGTTTGATTTTTAAGACGTTCTAGATACTTTTTCTAATTAAACTTTCGTCTTTCCATTTTAAGCGATAGGTAAACCTATGGATATGTATTAACAATAGGAAGTCTCTCAAGTTTTACGAGGGTAAGCGCCAGGGGTGAAAATACAGCATTGGTTCTCGCTCGCCATCTAATAGAATTAATGAAGCGAGTTCGATAAAACTTTTACGCCGTAGCAAGGTCCTTCCTCCGTCCAACATATAAAGACCTTTTGAAAGAACCTTGAAGAAAAGTTTAGAGGTAAACGATGGAATGGTACTAAAGTTGCTAGTCGTCCAACGAGACGTAGAAACATGATGAAGTTTAAAAGTTTGTTAAGGACAGTTGGCGTTTCTTAATCTGGCCCGTAGGACTAGATTTAGAACAAACTTCAAACTACTATTTTAGTTCAGAGATTTAGACCTATCACTGTAATGGTATTTCCCAAATCCCAAACCGTTGTCGTTCAGAGATATGTCCCCATTTCTCATACAGTAACACGAGGTTATATAATAAAGCCAGTTTTAAAACTATTTCGCAATCTATTCTCTCTCGGACGTTGAAGCGTCGAAGCCGCCAGCAAACTGATAACGTTTGAATTCAACTAGAAATGCTCTGGCAGGATATCCGGTTCGCTTCAATAGCTTTCAGCGCTCACTGAAACAGTTTACATAACTTTCTTGCAATATTTTTAAACCTTGTTTTGCGGTTGCGGCTTATTGTTTTCAAAAGCGAGCTTCCAGGCTTTTATTCTAAAGCTCCTTTCTAAAGAAACGAAAAGAGAATTAATTTTGATGAACCGAGAGCCTTATTTCCATTGTAATTTTAATTAAATCATCATTCAACGCTCCAAGCCACAATAACATCAATATCATTCCAGAATCTCACCCTCTCGGCGCATAAATTCAAATTTTCCAAAGCCCGCGAATCTGTATTGTCTCAGCTCACGTCGAAATGATACAAAAAGACCCTTAAGGTACCTATTCATTGTGCAGATAATGATGAGCTGAGTCGCGGTATACGTTCATAGATAATGAGGAACCTGGCTGCTCCTTTCAGGGGATCCGTCATCATTAGTACGTGGCTTCGGGCTCTCTGTTTTCATTAGACACCAATGTTTTAAGGCGAAGTGGGTTTGTGAGACAAGGACGAGTGAAAACCCCGTGGAGAAGGCGAGAAAGGAAGGCACGAGCCGCGGAATGGCCGGTCCGCGCGCAATTTCATTGGTCATTATTTATAATTTTTTATGCTGTAAAATATTACTCTTTCGCAATAAGTTATAAACATAATCGTCTTAAGTATTTATTGGGAAACACATAAAAACTCATTGAAATTGAAATTTCATTGAAATATAACTAGCAAATGCAGCTTCATTCGTAGAAGAACTTATAAATGGAGATTTAGAGGAAACTTTGCGATTTGTTTGTATCGAGTCAAGTTCGGTCAATCGTTTTTCAACTCCCATAAAATTACTAACTAGAATCCTAAACTTCTAATGCTCATTAACAACGTTTTTTGCCTTAAAATTGATTTTCTGTACATTCAAAACTTGGGTTTTGAGACTCACCTCGCCTTAAACGACGGGGTAACGTAGGGTGAGGATTAAAGCAACACCTTACTCTCTCGTTATGTGACTGTCTTTATAATAAACAGAGGTTCAGAGGTTCTCATTAGGATTTCAATTTCAGTGCCTTCCTTGTTTTGCAGTAAACAAGAAAGGGCGCGTTGTTTTGTATCCTTCTGGGTATATGAGTACCTTTAGTTTGTTGACCGATGCACTGAACACTAATAAACAAGAATACTCTCCACTGTAGCAATAGCAATTTAGCTGCTCTCACAAGGAGGCTCTGGGGTTGATTGGTTGGAAATATTATGGAAAAAAATATATTCTTGTTTTCATAACTTGGCTTGGCAAGAGGCCATTACCAGAGGTAGTTGTAAGAGGTAACATGAATGGCAATGTTCCAAATCATTCGTCATAACTGTCGCCAGAGCCCAACTTGAAAACTTTACTAATTTCTTTACCCTTGCCACCAGCACTGCAGATGCATTTTAAATTGTTCTGAATAATATATTGGAAGAAAAACTATACGGCCATAGATATATTTTGTTTCATTTATGTGCAAAAACAAGAGTATTATGTGTAATTTGGATCTTGTTAATTAATTTATAGTGTCGTAACGAATCTAGAATTGCTCTAAATTATCGATGTAATAACTAATCGCATGTTAATCAAATAAATAAAATCATTACCTATATATTTGATTGACATATCCGATTAAGATTTTCAACGACAATAAACGACTTGTAATTCTTGTAATTCTTTATTGTACACAAAAAACTTAAAAATTACCTAACTAAAAAAAGACATGTACATAGGCGAGCTTAACCATAGCAAAGAGTTTTCTTACAGCAAAACCTTAGGTTTAAAGAAGAAGCGAATAGAACAGATAGAGGAAGTATAAAGAAACAAATTAGACGAAGAGTATAATACATTATGGGATGAGATTATAATATACATACATAAATTAAAATAACAATAGCAACGAGCAGACAACTATTTTTAGTCCTCAAGGAATGCACAACACAAGTGCTTACATTCAGGAGATTAATAATCCCGGTTCCCATCACTCACTGCCCTTAGTTTGCACATGTGGAGCCAACTTTCACCTATTATGGTTTGGCGTGAATTCAAAGCCATTTTTCAAAGTGAAGACCGCAAGTCCAAAGCAGACTATTTACTAAGTAGGGCAATGCGGGCCTGACCGTAAAGGCTCTGCGCTTGTGATGCTACGGTTTACTTAGCCTGCCACCTCGGAAGTGAACTCTGTTCTTCAAGTCTTTTTTTCGTAGCGGTTTCGTAGCTTTGAAAAGCTGTATTACTGGGTTGGTTGGTTTTTATATTTCAGTGGTTTTGAGTGGCTCACAGTTCACAAATCAGATATCTTTATTGCTGCGGGAAAATAAAATATAAGTACATTATACATATATAATTAAATAGGTATAGTAGGTATTGAAACTAGCAAGTGGAATAAAACGAATTTGGTTAACGATATTCTATTGTTATATGTTATTTACTACTAGTTTCTGCCCGCGGCTTGGCAAGCATTGTGTCTAAGAATCGTTTAAAGGTCAATTACATTCCATTGGAACTGTTTTAGGAGATAAAAAGCCTATGTTTCTTTCCAGGCTTAGAGTTACATCTTGCAACAATTTAGCCTGATCTCTTCCGTAGTTTTGGCGTGAAGAAGTAACAAACAGCCATCCATACATCCATTTAAACATCCAAACTGTCGCATTTATAATATTAGTGTAATATTGAAACATCAGAAAAAGTGTTTCATCAAACACAGTTATGCTATTTACCTACGTGTATTATACAAAAAAAATTAAAAGGCAAAACGTAACTTTATTCTTTCCGCACTCCTTCTTCAGTAAAAACCTAGTTAGAAACTCCATGCAATTGTGGCTAGTAGGTACCTTTTTTAATTCGGTACCTAAAGAGGTAGGTACAGGAAAACACCGTTCGCAAGAAAACCAGGAAAAGTTGAAGAACGTTTACTCACGAAAGTTCTTTTTCACCTTACCGTATTTTTTATTGCAAGCGATGGATATCTCCGCTTTACGCGCCCGTATTGTTCAGAATTCCAGCATTTCTTGCGTTTCAAAGTTTGCAAGTAATGTATTTTGATTTTTATTGCTGGTGGAGTAGGTAGCAGATGGTACGCGCCGATCGAAATATTTTCAACGGTGGTACGGTGAGTCGGTCGCACTTCACAAAATAGAATAAGAAAAGAACGACACACATGAGTGTCGTTATATTGTATTGTACATACAATACAATATAACTTTATTGCACCATCAATTCAAAAAAATTATAAAAGTACTAAAGGATCTTAATACTAACTATATTTAGTGGCACAATCGGCGGCCTTATCGCTAAAAACGAATCTCTTCCAGGCAACCTTTGGATGGAGGATCATGTACTTTCCTTCTGTTTATACTATTATTGTAGGAACCATTCTAATCGTGATAATGATTGGACCATTTAAATATAGTACCTACCTAGTTATAGGTATTCGGTTCTAGAATCCAAGATATTTTTTATAAACAAAGGAAACAACGAAATAATGCTAGCGGAAAATATTTTACGACTTGATGAAAAAAATCGCTGAAGCTCGATACATTTGACATTTGAGACGACCGATTCGAATTCACACAGCATCATCTAGCCCCAAGCTAAGCAGAGCTTGTGTTATGGGTACTAGATGACTGATATACATAATACAATACATTACATAGATAGATATTTTTTATTATACATAGAAAACGACCAGAACACCCGGAACAAATATCTGCAGATCGTACACACAATTGTTCCGAGGCGGGAATCGAACCCGCAACCTTCAGCGTCGCAGGTGGACCTTCGCCCACCGCGCCACATCGGTCGTCAGCTTTAATTTGTCTTTGGTTCGTTCACGAAACGTTAACGTCCGTTTGGAACTCGATTGTAAGCCCTTTGCGCTGATCGTGTGCAAATATATAAAATGTCAAAGTAATCTGCTGTATAAGGGCATTGTCAAACTATACTAAAAATATTGTACAAAATTAAATAATATACAAGTAAAATACAATGAAATAATGATAACAGAATGTAAGAAATTCAATGTTGTGCTTAAAATATTGACATGTATCATATATCGGAGCGAAGAAAAATATCTAAATCTAAATATAGATTTATATGGGCAAAACAAACATATAGGTATTAGACACATCATCATCATCAGCCTATAGCAGTCCACTGCATTAGACACATATAAATCATATGAATGTACTAGTGGTTTATTTTTCACTTCCTTCACAAGTGGACGAAAACTTGAAGTTAAGAGAATATCAAAAACTATATATTTGTAAAATAAATTATCGTATATAATTTGACTTGTCTAAGTGCATATTTTGTAAGCTTAAATAAATATTATTTTTAATCTGAATCATGTAGTTAGGTACTTCTAACTCTTTCACCAACACAAAATTGTCAGTCAATTAAGCTAACATTGTATCTCAAACATTTCAACCTGAAATGACCAATAGCTTATCAAAGGAACGAAAATAGCGACCTCTTTTGAACGTTCTATAGTAAATGAGCTCAATTCTTCAACATAAAGACTCCATTGATCTTGAATGACTGCAATATGAAGTGATTAATGGCTGTTTATCAGAGTAAAGTTATCGAACACAGCTATGCTATTATAAAGAGAAGCTTCCTACTTCTACAATTATTTTTATCATGTAGGTTCTTTGCTTTGGTAACAGACTTAAGAAAAGGGAGTTTGGTTCTCAATTTGCCTATTATCAAAAAACTATCTACCAATTAGGTAAAAGTTGATTGAAATGATTGTTCACCAGTTTCTCCAAATTTCAATTTTTTTTTGTTGAAAGGGGCTAGGTATTTTGCCTTGTAAGCATCCCGTTATAAATTACTTTTGTGAAATAGCTTTACGAAGCTTTCGGTGACGTGACTTCATTAGGTTTTTTGTGAGTTACCCGTACCATAGCTGTGCAAATACTAGGTATAATTCCACCTATTTCGGTACTAATTAATATAATAGGGTACCGTTACCTAAAACTGGCTAGCAGTTCTTATTATACCTAAGTATCTTTGTATTGGAAATAACATGAAAAATAAATAAAATAGATTCAGGCGTTGTTTATACGCTACTAATTGCAAATTATTATAAAGCAAATTATGTAGGCGGTGCATGCGAAATTCATCTTATTTATCAGAGATGGTTTTGCATGGTATTCCAAAAAATTACATTTTTATATTATAATGAAGCCTCCTGGAAAGCTTTTTTTAAGAGAAATATAAATATATATACTTATGTAAACAGTTAGGTGTTCTTTAGTGAAGACTGCGACTCGGCAAACGTAGTGTAGGACGGCCTCCTGCCAGGTGGAATGATAATCTGCGCAAGAATGCCGGCAGATGCTGGATGTGGCAAGAAGAAGCCAGCACGCTATGGCGCTCATGAGGGGAGGCCTATATTAGTCCAGCAGTGGAAAAATATAGGCTGACGATGATTGTGATGATGATGAAATATAGTTACTAACGTGCTAACACGCAAAAGCTACCGTAATATTATGTACCTATGTAGGTATAAAAATAATTTACCAAGCACGCCACAAGGACGCGAATTAGATGCCTTTTTACGCCCCACCTTTAGGCTATGAGTAATTTTAAAAGGTTAGGCCGACCCAAGGCGAGTCTCTAGAGCCCAGAGTGTAATCACGGCTTTAGATTATCCCTGAAACTGGGTCGCACTGTTGCGTATGCCCACTCGTCTTTGTAAGCCCTAAGAGCTTTTGAACCTGTGATTTTCTTTGATCTAACTGTGTACAGGGTGCTACTGTTATACAGGTACAGGGGATATAGGTATTAATTTTTTTTCTTTGAAAGTTTAAAAGCGCGATGATGCAATAAATTGTATGAATAATTGTAGACCAGGAGACCAGACTAAGTTGTACCATAAGGGTTTATTTTTTATTTTTTTTATTCTCAATATTATAAAGGGCTTTGCTACCATAAGGGTTCGCTGAATGTAAAACCAAACACTTCTAAGCTTATGAGCTTTTGAGAGCTGTACTTAGCTATAATCGTTGTTTTTAACCAACTTCGATAAAAGGAGGTACTATGTAAGTTTTATTTATGTAGGATAAAAATAACATACATATATTTCTATATGTACCTATGTTACAAATAATAAGATAAAAAAACATACATATATGTCTATATGTAACATACATATATACTACCGCTATAATCTGTATATTTTTCGATTTCTTCGTCAATTATGAACCGATTATAAAAATGATTTCGCTATTGTAATGATTCCGAGGAATTATTTGGTAATTACATAACTTTAGTAATTATCTTGCAAAACCTTAACACAAGTTAAAATTCAAAAAAGGGATTCAGAGTCAGTTTTTAGTTTTTTCCATTCAAGTATTGTGCTGAAATCGGACACTCGCTATTGTCTTCTAGGCAGACATAATATGTACCTTATCTACTTAGATCTTCTATTTCTACTTGACCTTACTGAGTATCTTTGTGAGGTCACATTAATACCTTCAAGATCAACCAGAGTTTCTATAACTACCTTATCAATGCTCCTACAGAAAGAAAATATAAATCAGGCTAGAGTTTTAATTTTTCAGCGAGGTCTAGCCATTCTGCTTAACTTTCACAATGAGAACTAGGTCGGAACATGTTGCCGGAGCCTTTCATCAGAGGCTGTAGTCAATTTACGCCTTTGTGTAGAGCCTAGCTAGAGCACCCTGTATGTAATTTGCTTTGATCCAGTGTTTGTTGGGTAATACGTAGGTACGAGGGGTGTTAAATGTATTCACGGTCATGTTAGAAAAAAGATAAAGCCTTCAAAAACATATATTATTTAATAAGTCTCCCATGATATAAATACATTAATTTGATCGTGAAATAAGTTTTTCTATTACCTTGAAAAAATATTTTTCATCTTGGCCTGAAGAATGGTAATTTACAGCGGATTTTGAGCTCATTACCGTCAGCAAATCGCTTTCCCCAGAGGTAGATTTTTAAATTAGGAATAAGAAGTAGTCCCTTTAGCTACTCGATATTGACGTAACTAGGAAAGTGGTTGAAATTGAAACCTTCAGAATTACAAGAATCGTGTTTTGAAAGGTGTTGTGTAACTTTTTTAGCTTTTTGTTATAATGGTTGTGAATTTAAACGAAGTTTTGGAGTTTTTATTTGACTTGAACGTATATAACGATCTACCTTTTTCTAGTAAAAGTATTAGGTAACTTATAAGTACAGTCGATGTTTAAAGTCCCTAAACGGGTGAAGCTTCTAAAAGCATTTACGTAAGCCAATTTTTTTTTGAAAGTTGGCTTTGTCCAGCAATTTTTTCGTAGACGATCTCAAAATAAACCAGCAGCTATGCCAATTTCAAAGGTTAAAGGGCAGACAGACTAGCTCCTTCAGTAGCAAAAATAAACTACAAAAACGAATTGAAGGATATCTAATTAGTCTGGAACAAGGGGCGTTGGTGTGAAAGAAAAATAAAACAGAAAACAGCGCGCTCGCCTAAAGAAATTAACTTGAGGTAGCGTGATCAGTAGGCAGCTGGGTTAGACCGATGGAGTTATCGCACTTAGTTTGCTCGTTAGGTTAGCTTTGAACATTCTTAATATTTTTTGCGTTCTTCAGCGTAAACAATCTTGATATTTAGCTTATGTTGGTAAGTGTTGTTGATTGAGCGAGTGAAACTAATAAATATCGGAGTGTCAAGCTGGTACCCGAACTCTTATAAATATTTGTGCAAGGATAATATAACGTACCTACGTAATAACTAAGAAATATTTATGACTACTTAGTGGTTCACATTTTTAGGAATCTACACCGCAATATTATTAAATTACCAAGACACTTCCCAGGGTTAAATAAGTTCAATGGGATAATGACGTGGCCAAATGGACTCTATTGTGGAACCAATCTGTGGAAACAACAGACTTAACCAAATGCGACTATAAACCATCTTTTTCTTGTTTTTTCAGGCGAAGCAGCAGTCGTAGAGGTATGGAGGGCGGCAGCGGCGTAGTCTACAGAGTGGTTGGTCGGACGAAAAGCAAGGCGGACAGCGGACAGCAAACTGAGCGGCCAGCGGCGAGGCAGGATACCACGTGGAAGAAGTACACGGACTCTCCTGGAGTGGGTGCACCGGTTTGTATTTATGTAGTCTAGAGTTTGCAGGATAGGAAAACGTGGGCGGCAGTTTAAATGGATATTAGATGGAATAAGATTACGGTTGAAGGTGGGACTCGCAATATCTAGGTACAGATTAAAGGAGTGTTATGTAATCTGTGTATCTAGGCGAGCGCGAAATTCATTTGAAGAGGACATATTAACTATTTGTTCAAAATAGAGTTGGGCAAATGAGACGCAGCAACCAAAGGCAAAATCTCTAGGGCTTATAATAGGCTATAGTGGTTGCCTTTGGATGTGTAGTGTATTGTCTAATTTTAGATGGCACCTTGACCTTTTTCGATGAATCTTTCAGTAGCATGTGTAGGTAACTAAGTTGCCAATATTTTGTTAGGATGTCTTAGTTCGGATAGGCTTTCCTTTTACGGTCAAAACGTTTTCTCAAAAAGCCCTTACTCGCTAGGAACCTCATATTATTATTCTGGAAAAGCCCTTAATTATTGCGAAAGGTGTAAGCCTCGGTCGTTCACCGTGTCCTTTGCAAATCGATTCATGCATGAATAAGGGCTTCATGGAAAGATACTTCAGACCGTTCATAATTTATTGGCGCGACACCGTGTTTAAGCGGATCGATTGCTTAGTTATGTTAGACCTACACGTGCATTTCTTCTATAAATAAAGTTTGAAGTGTGTTGTTATTATAAAGCGATTCGATGAAATCGATCGATAACCAGAACCACTGTAGAGAGGGGCTTTGTTCACGTCTCACAATGAAGTATCTGGTCAACCACCAAATAGGTACTTATGTGCCATTTATGTAGATAGTAAGTTATACTGGAAATTAGGACTAATGTTTACTAACTAACGTTATTATGATCACTGGCGTTTCAAGCCTAATGGTCCACAAGTTGACTGAGTCATCGCACAACTCCTGTGCGATGGCAAAATTGAAAACCCTGTTGAAGCCTAAAGCCTAGGGCCCATAAGGCCAAAAGTTACCCCTCCCCTACTGTTGTTACTATGTTTACTTTTCTCCTGCAGAGCCAACAAGCTCCAGCGCCGCCCAGTCCGTCGCACAGCCGTCGCAGCGACAAGGAGCGCCGCACAGGCCACCACTCTCCGCAGCACCACAAGAGAGAGAAGCTCTCTGCGGCGCAGCAGCTCGGCCTTGCGCCACATCCTCAGGTGAGTTCACAGTCACATGGCATCCTAGCAATAAAGCCTATCAGCACAGTCGTCGCAGCGACGAGGAGCGCCACACTCACCATGAGAGAAAATCCCTGCGGCGTAGCTGCTCGGCAGTACCTACGCCACATCCGCAGATCAGTTCTCAACACATGTCGTGAGCATGGCCCCCCGCGCCCTAGCATTGGCACCAGCAAAGCCGTCGCAGCGAATAAGGAGCGCCGGACGCCGGTGCGGCGCTATCTAGGTAGGAAAGTACTCTCCACACTCTCTGCCGAGATCATCACAGAAGCTTGAAGCTCTCTGTGGCGCAGGAGCTTGGCATTGAGTCTCATCCGCAGCACAGATTCTAGGAATACGCATAGTTACTTAGTTATCTCCCAGAGTATTCCTGTAATCTGTGATCCTTAGGTTTGTTTAAAATCTATTAATGTAAGTAAGGTACCTTATTTTTGCATGAACAATTGACAATAATTTGTCTTGATTATACCAAAGGCATTAATTTATTTTGTCTTGTTTTCTAGTATGCGCAGAATTCGTCTAGTCAACAGCATTCTTCCAGAAGCGGCGGATCTCAGGTGAGTGTCTTGTCTGGTGATGATAATGATGCTTCAAGGGTTATTAAAATATATTACCTACTGAAATCTGACATGATTTTGAAAGTTAAGAATCTAATCAGTTGATCAAACCTACATACATAGATAATTTGTAACATACCTACCTAATGCTTCAAATATTTCAGCTACAGTCTCCGAGCGGTGGATCACGCCCTTCCAGTGTATCGAGTGGGGGGAATGGAAGCAGTTGTTCCTCTAGTAAAGCCAAAGTTCCCCAGAACTTTGGTTATGTCAAACGACAAAACGGTGTTCAGCAGCCATCGCCTCAACCAAACGGGGCACCGCACGGTCAGCAGGGGCATAGTAAGTGTTTTGTTTCTAGTTTACATAGAGATTACGTCAGCGTCATCTGGTAGCGGTAGCATAAACTATATGCTTCTTAGCATTCGCTACTCTACGCTAGATGGCGTTAGCTTCAAAACTACAGCACAGCTACAGTGCCGTTTTCTTTCTGCCAAAAACAACTGTGCTACCGTTGCACTAAAGCTATCAGACTGTCTGTTGTCCGTTTTTAAAATGTCATTTAGTATTATTTATTTTAATCATTCACATCATCAATCACATTACATAACAAAAATACTTCTACTCCTCCTATTCGATTTTCTTTCTCAATGGTTCATTCCGTGTTCATTCATGAATATCTCGTATGTCAACGTCAATTATTGAAATTGAACATTAACAAATCAAAACAAACAAACCTTCGTAGAGAGAAAAAAGAAATCACCGAAATTAAATCCCAGAATAATTTACCAAAAAGTTTTTAAAATGAATATCCGTGTCGATGGCTTTTAGTGCTAGATTTGGGATTGGGTGCAAGGAAATGTGAAGGAAAGGAAATAGAACCTCCTTGCTGCTCCTGAAAAATAAATGTAAAAATTAAATTGAACTCAATTCATTTGTTTTCTTTACATAGCTAGCAAATTGTTTTTCATTTGATCACGATTTGAAGGTAACAATCTCAGAGTAATAAGACATAGAGTGATAATTTCACATAACATTCCGCTCTAAGTTGAAGCCAAAAAACAAGCAATGTGTGTGTAAGCGGCACGTCATTACAAGAGCCGACACGCACACAAGTGCACAAATAATGTTGCAAGCTATTAACATTTTCCCCATAAGGTAGGGAAATTGTAACATTTTGTAAGGAGTAAATGATTATCATATTTATCACTTTTCTGTTAGATGATATTTCATTAACAGAAAACTTCCTGTAAATATTATATACTATATGGGTGTTTACATACAGGGGAGTGTTGAGTTAACGAATTATTTAAATAGATAGAAATAAATATTATGACCGAAACATTTTCATACCTTTGTTGGGATAGCACCCTCTCGTAATTTGCATAAACCACCTTTCGTGATATGCTTGTCATTTTCTTCAAAATGTATAGAACATAATCATATCTTAGTGTATTTAGTTGGCTTGCAAAACTTTTCTTTGCATTTCCGTCTAAGTTTTTCAACCAATCGGGAAGCAACAGTCTATTTTATTTATCGTGTTATTTCGTAATTTTTTTTTTGTTACCCTACATATGTATGTATTATTTTGTTTGACATAATGTCAAAACAACATGAATATTCTTATTAATAAAGAACTGAACTGAAGTCGGATCAGAAGGAAATCTAAGAACGAATATAAAGATATTAATAAAACTAGGGTTCATCGTCTAATGAAACCAATGAAATTTTTATATTTAACGCTCCGACTACATCAACATCCGGACAGTCTGTAACAATCTATTTCCTTGCCCGTGAAAATAAAACAAAAGTTTTTGATTATTTATACCAAGCTTAATAGAACATAGGTACATATTTCACTTAAAAATCCAGGTAAGTTAGTAGGTAACCCTAATTATATCTGGCAAATAAAAGTCCTACAAGTGTAAAGTAGAAATAGATTAAACAAATAAGTACCTATGGGGGAAAATAATTTTTCTAATAGCTAACAACATTTTTATGTAATGGCGTCTGTTATGTTTACGATTTATTTTTGTGCTTATACGCATGTTTTACTCAAGAATATAAGATGCCAGGTTGTATTTACCCGTGAAATGGAATCTTCTATTGTTTCTGATTATTATGAGAAGAGTTGTTACACCCTTTCTCTGCACAATAAGTCATTATTATTAAAAAATTACGGAGCTCTTCCCAGTAGGTCTTGACCTTGAGCACTGACGTGACGAGCGATGTACGTAGCCTTTAAAGGCTAACTTGAAATTGCGTCACTTCGCGTGCGCCTACTGCGGTTCTAAGCCTAGTTATTCTAAGGTAACAATGAACAAAAAACTATGTTTACCATGTACCTATAGCTACTACGTCTGAAATAAATGTGATTTGATTTAAAAAACCTCTTACTCATTTTCTCTCACCTACAGACGGTGGAAGAACAGCCCAAGTTTCGGCGGTGCCCAGAACTAAAGTCAAAGTATCGGGCGGTACGCAAACGTGCACTCAAGATCTCCAAAATTTGCAGATTCACAGTAAGTTATCACATGACTGATCAGTTACTACCTTACCCTCCTCAAGTCATTTAAAAACTTGGCAAATTATGTAGGTACTTACCTAATAAGCCTACCACACACAAATAAATAAATGAACTATGAACAAATCTGAGTCTAAATGCTGACACAAAAGTACACACGACACCACCTACAAAATGAAATAGAACATTCATCATCCCAATTTCGTATACAGAAGCTTTATCAACATTTTTCCTTTCCAGAGAATGGAATTGGACCTAAATCCTACTCCCTGGGTGGCACAGCTGCTGCACAGCTGTCTGCATCAGTGCGAGAGAGGCTACTCGGCTCACAGTCGCTGCCTAAACCGGGAACACATGAGTTTGCTGCTTTATTCCATCACCACAGGTAAGAAAACTTGAGATTCACAACTTTAACTTGAATAAGGTTCTTAGTTACACTTATACTTACATCCATAATGAGCTTAACCCTTAACTAGTCCTTTTATTTCGAATTTAATAATTCACTAAACTTAATTAAAAAATATTTGTAGCGACAAAAGACCTAGTCTCTATGTTTATTCTTCGATATAATATCTGAATCTCGAGTGCCTAGATATTTGAGAAGACATAAAATTATGTAGTCACCATACATATTACTGAGACAGACATTTTCTTAATGTTATTGCTGAGTCATTCAGTAGGGAAACAAATACTCATTAGGTAATATGAGCTAATCTCAACCATTATAAAGAAGCTTATTAAACAACAAAAAACACTTAAAAATAAAACCTTTTAATAATGTGAAATAATACCTACTCCAATACTGATTACTTTTAACACTTTGAGTGCTGAAAACGCACGGTATGAGTTTTCTACAAGTGACTAATCTGCGAAAATCCACACTAGCGCAGCGGCTAAGAAAATACAGATCTTTGTGACTCAGCAGAGCTGTAATATTTTTCGAACGAAACGCATGTGCGGCGCAACACAACCGCTGTGTAGAGCGGCAGCACGAATTTTTTAGGTAAAAAAAAGATCGCAGTCGTCGAAAAAAAACGGCAGTCAAAGTGTTAAAAGATCAATTACCTATGATCAAATGATTAATATCTAGGAAAAGTTCTGATACAATCTAGGATACAATTAAACAGTTTTAAGCTAGAGAAACAGTTCTTGGCAATGTATTTCTCTGGATGTAACAAAAATGCCATAGACCGTTTAATTAATCACTCAAAAGGAAAGATGATTCATCTCTGTTCTAGCTTGTTCTTGTACAATGGCTGAACTTTTAATTGAAATGGTTCTTACAGGGCCGAATTCAAAAGCTTTAATGAATTATGTACTCTTTTGTAGATTTTTCATAGGAGAATACCACCATTGTTCTTTGGAAATATCAGGAAAAAATCAATGAAGTCATAGGATTATCATGCTTTTTTTCAATGTTCATTAAATTTTTTGCCAACTAATGCCCATGTTTATACACTAGCCAAACTCGATGTAGAATGTTTATAGACAATCCACCCATACTTAACCCAAAACTCACTCAGCTGCCCCGTCTTTTTTATATTATTATAATATATTTTACGCCATTTACATTAAAAGTCGATTTGAGATACTTCCTTAAATAAATATTGCTTGTATCTGAAACTCGACGCCAAGCAAGTGAGTTTCAGCTCCTGTAGTGGTTTGTTTACAAACTTTCTACATCACATTTGGCTAAAGTATACATTCAAATGTACTTGTTTTAAGTAAGGACTAAATAAAATAACTAAGAATTTCTTAGCAGTGCAGTGTTCATTGATAAATTATAAGCAAACATTTTTATAACAATTCAGCCCTGTACTGTGACCGACCCGTATCAGCCACTGAGTAAAAGTCAGTGAGAATGAACAGACATTTTCTGTTGTGAAGAGAGATAGACATGTCATTTAACATTTAAAAAAGTAATTTTGAAGTTGGAAACTGTATCTTAAGTGCTTAAGAATGACCCACACCTTCAGGTAGAGTTTTGACATGTTTGCAAATAGTTTTATCAGTTTCATGGTGATAAGTGGTAGTGTTTATTTACAAACATACATATATATTGGGCATTTTGGGTTCATAGGAAATTTAACTTGATATTCATACTAAGAGAGCTTAAAATTGCACAGCAAAATCCAATTTAAAAAGGATTATCTGATGCGTGGGAACTCTTTATATCCCCATGTCTTTTGATTTCTTGCCTTTTGAATCAGTTCGTACAACGTAAAACATAGTTGCTAGTTGGTTCATGTCAGTGAATTTATTGTTATTTTATTTCAGGGTTACCCCTAGAGGCGGGATGAAGATCAGTGACGGAAGTCTTTCAGACACTCAGACCTACTCTGAAGTCAAAAGCGATTATGGAATCCCCTATGCACCTTGGTTGAGACACAGGTACCTAAATTATTATTTACATATTTGTGAATGCTCGGGTTGTATACAATCAAGTGATGTGTTACTGTATTCATCTGATGTGTTTTCATAGCATAGCCATAGTCATTGTCATTTCTCTAATCATTCTGTGTGCCCCTGTCACATTTCTTGTGCCTAAATGTATTTACCTGAATGTGTTACTTTGTATTAAGTATCTGTGCATTTTGTGGATCATGCTTTTGTTTTCCTCTTCCAATTGGCCAGTTGAAAAAAACTTCTCAACTTCAAAATTCCTCAAAACAAACTAACGCGCATGAATATTGCACCTTTTAAATTACTAAGAGCAAACAGAAAATGCGTTCCTATGGGAAATAAAAGCAATGGATATCCCAACTGCGTGGGGTAGAGGTAATGCCTCTACCTACAAAGATGTTAAATAAAACTCTAGAACACATAATGTGCCTATGCACACATTTAAATTTTAAATCAGTATTTGTGCAGCAGAGCCTTGATGTGTCCTTGCAAATCGCACAGCTGGATAGGCAGTGTAGGCAGTACAAGCGTTGTCGTCCTAGCCAATATTTTCGTCCACGGCTGCTTATATGTCAATCTTAACGGAGACAAGCTATTAGGATATATTTTAGTGCACAAGTGTGAGCATGTCACTCTCATTTGTCTGTCCGACCGACGCCGACGGGACAGACAAACCGTAAAACAAAAATGCATAATAAATATAAATGTCTCCAGGACTGAAACCTACCTACCATTTTCTTTACTCCAATATATTCCTATACCATGTAAAATTGTAAATAGTCCATCAACTGGCCAACCATCACGTTCCCTTTCAGCAACACATACTCTGCCAGCGGGAGGCTCTCGGAAGGCGAGTCCATGGAGTCGCTAACGTCGCTGCATTCGGCGCAAGCGCACAACCACACATCCTCACCTAACTCACACCATCGCAGCTCACTCACACACAATAAGCTGATCATGCACCGTGACGCACAGGGTTCCAGGTTAAACAGGAGCAACAGTATTAGGTAGGTCTTTTTAGTTTGAAAATCTTTCCCAATAAACCTTTGGTTACTAAAATGCGAATGCTCTTGGATGTATCGATTGATTGGTTTAGGATGTAGTACAACTAAAGAGCACTTGCTGAAATTATGTAAGTATAGAGTTAGACTAGACCTGGTAGACCAACTAAACTTGGAATAACTTACTAGGCTATTGGGTATAACATAAACATAATAAGTATTAAAACTTACAGAAACGCTCTTTATTCACGTTCCTTTTGAAGTGTAATTACCTAAATAAATATGCAAAAGTTCTCAAAGACTCATAAACTTTTGCAAAAAAATCTTGCACCTACACACTAGCGAAAGTCGATGTACAATTCTTGTAAACAAACCACGACACAAATAACTAAAACTCACTTGATTGGCGCCGAGTTTCAGATATAATTTTAAGCAATATATTTTATTGAAGGAAGGATCTCAAATCGACTAAATTGCGAATAAAAAGACGCGACAAAAGAGTGAATTCTAGGTTAAATAGGGGTGGTTTGTTTACAGATATCCTACATCGCGTTTGGCTAGTGTATACTTACCTAGCTAGTGTTGTAGTGCTTGCTAGTGTATAGCTAGACATAGGTATGTCTAGCTAAAACGATTAATAAATATCGCTCTAACAGTGCAATTACATTTTATTAAATCAATTTGTCCTCTGTTTCCTAGGAACCGGTCATTATTCAGTACAAGACATGTTGCACAAGTCTAATGTATTCAATTAGGTTTATCAATTTGGACTTTGCTGCACCATGATAAAGCTTATAATGATTTAAAGTGCGTTCTGGTGCTATCAATCCAAACAGCGTGTCTTTGTAATCCAGGTCATACTTTCTTTATCATGCTTCTATTGAATCTATTACATTCCATATTCATTTACATTACCTCTATTATGTATTCTTATGTAAAGCAGTATGTACTTACCTTACTATATGTTACTTACCTATATTGTATGTTTATGTAAGTATTGTTAACTTATTGTAAAGTATTCGGTGTTAAATTTTTAGCTACCTCAGAGATAGGACATTTCCAAGGTATGCCACGAAGACTGGAGTTGGTATTCATGGTTTGGCTTCATCGTGGCACGCTTCATTATAAATAAGAGAATCCTGCATGGTTACGAACGTGGCACGGCTTTATTTAATTTACAAAGCGCCATTATGCTAAGTTTTGCAAATACACATAAAACTTTATTTAAAATGCACTCTACATCACTTTTTCCCAGAAATTTACTGAGAACTTTATAAATTAACTTTTACTTGGTCACTTTTTAGGATACCTATGCATAATTTGAACATTGGGAATGCCAGTCATTCGCGTTGAGAATGGAGGCCAAGTGCTATCAAAACAAGCAATAAAGTCAATAGGCTTTTGTCGTCCATATGCTAAATGTATACCGTGTCATGTAGCAATGTGCTAAATTCAAGGCTTCTTTCACAATGATGGTCGGAAATGTTGATAGAAATCTAGAGCCACTTAGCGCATCTGTAATTTCTAGACACTTAAAATATACCTTACAGGCATTTCACTCATAAGTACGCTGATTTCTGAAAGACTCCTTAATTGTATATTCGAGTGATTAAGTTACAGTATTCTAATTTTTATATTGATTACAGATCAACAAAATCGGAGAAACTTTACCCGTCTATGCTCCAACGGAGTTCGGAGAGCGATTACGAGCCTTACTACTGTTTACCCGTACAATATGGACCGGGTGGCCAAGGTAATTACGACACACCTCTAAAATAACCCAAGACATATGATAACAATAAGTAGAACAGATAAGTGGAAACAAAATGTTAGTGTTTTGTTTAAAATAAATGTAAGCACAAGCTCAGGTTAACCATGACAAGCCAGGTTGGGGGTTCGAATCCCGCATCGGGAATAATGTTTTCCGTGATTTATTGTGGGTCTAAGTGTAAAAATTTTATGTATAGCATTCATCTGGTTTCCATTAAACAAATCAAGGAGCTCTCTTTGAAACCAGATGATGCTGTGTGAATATGTCCACTATTATTTATTTATTTGTATTATTGTACTTTTCCACATGCGAGGATTGGTAAAAAAAGGGTTTTTTATAATAATAATATCTAACGAACTTAGCAGTAATCATCACACTTAGAAAATAAGCTTAGCATAACATAAATTTACTCAGCTGACTCGCTAATAACACTCCTATACAAACGTTTGTGGTTTCTTAGTGTTATTATTAAGCTTTTGTTGTAACATTATTTTAAGGTGGTAAATAAATAAAAAAAAGGTACATTGATGGCTATAACTACCAACTATTAAAATCAGAGAAACCGCCAATTGCCCTGCAAGAATGTAATCTATGAACTTTATGTAATGAATTTATTTGTCTATACTAATATTATAAGGAAGGAAAGGAAAGGAAGGAGGAAAGGTTGGATTTTTTGTTTGTTTGTAATGAATAGGCTCCGAAACTACTGGACCGATTTAAAAAATTCTTTCTCTGTTCGAAAGCTACATTATCCCCGGTGAACATAGGCTATATTATATTTTCAAAAAAGTTAGGGATCCGTACTAAAATCGTGCGAAGCCGGGAAGGTCCGCTAGTTATCTGTATATTTTATCACACCCAGGTTTAAACTACGGAGTGTCAGAGCCGCCGTCGCCATCTCCACGCTCAGCGCTGAGCCCTACGCATCAGCCCGGAAATGTAATGCACACGCCGAGGCATTCGCATCATTATCCCAAGAAGAATGACGATGGTAATTATCTTAAATCTTGACCTAATTGACTTTTCTGATGGAACTAATTCTCAACTGAACTTTAGTTTTACAAACCAATGATAATAATTCAGGTGCATCGTAAAAGAAAAATACATGTCTATATTAAAATAGAAATCTTTAATTCCTCTATATTGTTTTTTCTTTAATTCAAGATTCAATCACTAAGCACAAACACGCAATCAAAAGCATTTACAATCAGAGTACAGTAGGAGAGAGAACTCGTAATAAACTAAATTCGAGGAAAAATCAATCAAGCAAGTGTTACGACGTCGAGCTATGTAGCTTACCTACTGCTGATGAGCATTTGAGACACCAATAACTGAAAGGAACACTTGTCGAGTAGTACAAATCTAAATATAAAAATTCCAAGCGAACAAAATACGAAGCTGATCCCCTGAAACTATTGTCCTTACTTTTTGTTAAACCCTGTTTAAATAATCGATTCAGGCGTTACTTTGTTGTGTATCCTTTTTGTTTACTTCACTTCACACCCTGTATATTTACATGATAATAACGACAATCCAATAAGTACATTAAGATCCATATCAGCGTAATTATTTCACACATACCAAACTAACGAAGTGTCCCAATAACGCTTTAAAGCCAGATGTCCCGCGATGGCGTAATCACAACATGTGTTATCCATTGCCTGCATACAATTACATTTATTTTTATTTCACTAACGACTTCGAAAATTAATTCTGCATAATTCTGTATGCAATATCTTCTCTGTAATAAAATTAAATAGCTATAATAAAACCGACCAAGTGCGAGTCGGACTAGCGTACGAAAGGTTCCGTACTATTATCTATAAAAACGACAAAAAATATCATGTCTGTTGCATGGCCACATGAGCCACCCTTAAATTTTTCTTTATTGTTAAATATTTGTTTTATTTTAATTTATTATTAAACTGAATATAACTAAATATTTTCTGAATATAATATCAAGCGTCTACCTATTGCCGTTATCAAAAAAAACGGGTTGGTTGTATGGGAGCCCTCTAAAATATTTATTTTATTATGTTTTTTAGTATTTGTTGTTATAGCGGCAACAGAAATACATCATCGGTGAAAATTTTAACTGTCTTAACTGTCTCGGTTCATGGCATCCTGGTGACAGACAGACGGACAAACAGACATCGGAATCTTACTAATAGGGTCCCGTTTTACCCTTTGGGTACAGAACACTAAAAATGGAGTACTAAGAAAAATAAAACGCAAGCTACATGTGATAAAATGCATCACACACAGCGAGATAAGAAAACCATTATACCGCAAAAAGCGTTTGTTGTATGTAAGACAGGTGCTGAGATGTACTTCGTAAAGAATGTTTTTATGTTTACTAAAGTGTGGATGAAACTGGATGGACCTGGAATGGTACACCTGTTGAATAACACATTGCTTAAGGCAAAAAATAATATATGTTAGTACATATTGCTTTTAAATTGATGTAATGGTCGTATAATGATGATAGACTATTAAACGTTCTTAGTTCTGAGATATAGATAAGTTATTGTTATTTAATAACGTTCGTTCGTTTCGTTATTGTTTTTTATTTTTTGTTATTTTTTTGTATTTGTTATCATTTTTAATTCTATAGATATTATAGTAGCTGATGGTGTTCCGAAATTAAATAAATAAATAATCAAATATCTATAGACCATAAGTTATTTTAAAAACTCAGTGTTGCCCACGGCTTCATATATGCAAGGCACGTAGAAGCTATTTGGTTTAAACGTACATAGTAGCTTAAATCTCTCTAAGAAAATGCAATAGATATTGATAAAATCTGCTGAAGAATAGATCCACCAATCAACTACGATCTCCAAGCCACATGCCCAGCATGGCGATTATGGCATTACCCTTGATGATAATAGCAAAGAAGGTGCTTATCAGGGTGGCTTACTTTCAGCTGTGAACTGGTACAGGCTGTTGATGATGATGACAAAAAATCAAACCCTCTATTTTGGAGTTTTCTCATTGCTACCAAATTACAATAATATCTATGTTTATGATAATAAATTTACTAACAAAGTGAGTTACAGTCGAATAATAGAAACAAATTAGAACTAATTTACAATTGAAACAATTGGTCTAACTGCAGACTGTTTTAAACAATGTAATCTACCTATTCATTGTTTGAACATATCCATATAAATACCAGTCGGAATCGTCCCTAACTCGCTGCCTGTGTAAGTGTATAGGATAGATAACGATTCTAACTAACTTGTAACTTTCCAACAGTGCACGGTTCTACGGCGTCCCTTGTATCGACTGCGTCATCGCTTGCTGCTGGCGCGGGCTCAGAAGAAAGACAGGCTCATGAGGTAGGTATTACAAAATAATGACGAAATGAACATTTCAATCAGATAATGGAAATAAATTAGAACTAGTATTTACAATTGAAACAATTGAGCTGATTGCAGTCTGTTGTAAACAATATACAGGTAGCTCAACTGATCCATTATCAATACCAGTCGGAAGCGTACTTAAGACGCTGGCTGAATTGTCCCGCTGTATGGCAATAATTGACATATTAAATGTAGATTTCCTATTTCTTCCTTCATGATGAACAGAAAGTTAATTCGCAACTTTAGCCTTAGTATATTTTTCTTTATTTAGTATTTAGTATATTTTTGACTATCTTAGACGGAAATATCCATATCCACTTTACTTAAACCACCATAGATTTCCAGGAAGAACTTGTATACATATGTTCTGTAGTTAGCACAAGATTACATTCGCCTCTTGGCGTTATAAATTGTATCTCCAAGTACGATATAAATGGCTTTATTTACTGCTGTTATGGCAGGTGCGAAAGCTGAGGAGGGAACTTGCGGATGCCAAAGAAAAAGTACACACGTTGACGACGCAGCTTACAACTAATGTGAGTACATACCATATTTTTTATAAATGTTCAATATAACGCCTTCCTCTCTGGTATTACCTCCGGATTTGAACCGCTATTGGAAAGTTTAATGAACTTGCTGGCTGCCTTATAAGCATAAGTCAATGATGTAAACAGAGATATAGACTGATTGCTAATATCCTCATCTCATCACCGAGTAGCAAAAAGTAGGATTTAAATCAACCAACAATAATTCGTTTCTTAATAGGCATATAGGCTCTATAGCCTGTTAGTACAGTACAAATAATAAATAAATAATAAATTTTGAATAAAAATAACATAGTTAACTTACAACGAGAAAATATTTTTCATATGCTGTGTGTTGCAGTAGCAAAAGGTCTCGGCTCAGCATAAATGCCTTACTACTAGGGAGTAGATAGGTTCTGATATACTGCCGAAACCATTATGACAACCTTAAGTTGGAAATTTTTATGGATGGACAAATACATGATTGGACATTTTTGAACACTTGGACATTTTTATTTTTGGACATTAGTCATGCAAAGGTTAAGAATTAGTAGTGTTGTGTGTTTTATTAATAAATTGGTCATAAAAACACCTTAAAATATTCTCATAGCCCAACGTAACCTAATCTGTCAAATTGCGTTAGTTAGTCGTCTCGTCAGCCTTTCAATGCGTAAGCGCAGTGCACTGCACCGAAATGTGACACCACACCACCGTAGACAAAATAAACTGTCTGCTCGTGTAAGTTATCTCTTAGATTAGACGATGTGGACAAGCTTTTGTTTATATTTTGTGGTAAGTAAGCTACCACAGAATACAGAAGTTACTTCTTTTTTCTGTGTAAGCCACGGAGATAATGTCTGAGAGATATGAAAATAGAAGGGACTCTCGATTCTCGGTATCCCGAGAAAGCTCTCCAAAGCTCAATACTCAATTATTGTTGTCATCGCATTGGCTTAATTAGTAGGTGACTATGTATAGATTAGTATCACAATGTGAACCCTATTGGGCGTGAACAACAAGTGGAAGGCAGACCGAGGTTGTTTTTGGTAAAATATATAGTAGTAGTACTTACCTTAGTACCTACATAGTAGGTATATATAAATATGTAGGTACTAAGGTAAGTAGTACCTACTTGTCTAGTAATTTAAAAAAGCTGACGTTTCTTTGCTTATGGATTAAATATAATATTACACAGGATTGGTATGTAAATCTGGAGGACGCTAATTTTAATAATATTCACTGCTTAACTTAACTAGATACCTAATTTGATTGTTTTGATAAAATAAAACAGTTTTTTTTACATTCCGTATATACACAGCTTTTAAGTTTTTCGGGAAAAATACTAAACTTTCGGCAGTTAATTTTTTATTGGACTATCTAGGACTCATTATCATTTATTTAATATAATAGCATATGAACCATTAAAATCGGTCCACTATAAATAAATAAAATAAATAAATAATGCTGGACAATTCACACAGCATTATCTAGCCCCATGGTAAGCAGAGCTTGTGTTATGGGTACTAGATAACTGATATACATAATACAATACATTACATAGATAGATATTTTTTATTATACATAGAAAACGACCAGAACACCCGGAACAAATATCTGCAGATCGTACACACAATTGTTCCGAGGCGGGAATCGAACCCGCAACCTCCTGCGTCGCAGGCGGACCTTTGCCCACCGCGCCACATGGGTCGTCAAACTATTGACGGAGTAATCGGCAAGCATACATAAAACACACATACAATACAGCCAAAAAATACCTGCGCGGCAGTGGTATTACTAGTAGTCATAATATGCTCATAAAGAGCAACTAAAATATTAAAAATGCCTGATTTTAATAGTTAGTGTAGAACATTAATTTTAATCAGTAGCTATACTAAGGTGAGAAAATCATGTTGCAAAATGATAAATTAACTAAACTTTTCATCTGCGTGGGTGTCGGGTGATGTAAATATTACTCCACTGTGTCGTAATACTATATCAAAACAATTTCGTGGTTATATCCAATTCTTGATTTACATTCTGCGGTTTTCGGAAGGTCGTACCCGTCACGTTGAACTTTACTTTCACTTGAATGCTCCTCTTTGGGCTTTTTATTTGCCTAGTTGCGTACAAACTCACTACCACTTCAATATATGTACTACTTTATACCTATACTATACTCTTACATCTACATCATCATCATCATCATCAGCCTATATCAGTCCACTGCTGGACATAGGCCTCCCCCAATGAGCGCCATAGCGCCCTGTCTTCAGCTTGCCGCATCCAGCATCTACCTGCAGTCTTTCGCAAGTCGTCATCCCACCTGGTCGGAGGGCGTCCTACACTACGTTTGCCGAGTCGCGGTCTCCACTCAAGAACACGTTTGCCCCAGCGGCCGTCGGTTCTTCGCGAAATATGGCCGGCCCACTGCCACTTCAGCTTGCTAATTCTTTGAGCTATGTCGATAACCTTGGTTCTCTGTCGGATGTATTCGTTACGAATCCTATCCTTCAGAGAAACTCCGAGCATAGCTCTTTCCATAGCTCGCTGAGCGACTTTGAACTGGTGGACCAGCCCTATCGTGAGTGTCCACGTCTCAGCTCCGTAGGTCATAACGGGTAGGACGCACTGGTTGAAAACTTTCGTTTTCAAGCATTGCGGTATGGATGACGAGAAGACTCGACGTAGTTTCCCAAATGCTGCCCAGCCCAGCTGGATCCTCCTTTTGGCCTCCTTCTCGAAACTGTTTTTACCCAATTGCAGAATCTGCCCAAGGTAAGTGTACTCGGAAACAGTTTCGAGAAGGTGACCATGTACGACTACCGGCCTTGGATCAATGTGATCATTACATCTACAGTATGATGATAATTTATTTTACGTTCGTGGGAAAATCTAAACCTAGTTTTAACACGGGTCAAAATATCAAACATTCTACACATAGAATATCAATGAGCTGTCTTAAAAGTAGCATGTTTTGACCCCTACTGACATCGCTCAACATTTAAGAGCAAAAAGAAAATACCTATATAAGTAACCGTTTATTCACCACCTCTCAAGCTATCCTGTTGACAATCTCAACTCTTGCGGTCGTGCCACATAGGACTTATTTGGTGACGTATTCCATATCAGTCCGCTGATAAACCAAGGATCGTAGATGGCATGAAATGTCATGACGAAGGGTCATTGAATAATATCATAGGTCTGTCCGTGAGACGCGCGGTCGCCCGCCTCGCTACCATATCGGGCAAGTGGAATGTGTGCCAAACGCCAACTGTCTTGCCACCGAGCGCTATCTCTGCCCTGATGTCCAAGTCCTTAGCTGATAAAGCGAACAACTAGCTAGTGAATCATGCTAGTATTGCTCACGATAACTTAACGACCTAGTCGAAAAAGTTCACTGAACCAAATTGCTGTAAGTACGATGGAGCTTAAAAAATAGCGTGTGGGATGCACAAATGATATCATAATCGTAGTGCCTTAGGATGAAATGAAGAGAATCTGATTCAATGCTTTAAGATACATTATCAGAAGCTTTATGACGCAAGAAGAATCCCATAATTTCTATCATTACATTAAGTATCATCGTACATGATTGTACTGAGTAATGTGGCAAATCGTAAATATGTTCTTTGATCATTGAGTTACGTAACATTTTCGTAATACACATGGAGATCTTTGGTTAACAATGTTAACATTATTGCAAATAATCATAGTTGGATTTGCTTGTAAGTAGTCTTGCTTGACCTTGCTAATTCATAATTATTTTATTGCGGACGATGAGTTGGATTGTATCGAAAAGCCTTCCTATATATAATAATTTGTTCTACAACATCGTAAAAATGTATTTATGTAACTGTTGACCTATTGGGGCAACCATTATCAAACCACTACTGCTCGCGTTTTTATTCTATTTTTATTTATTTTATCTTTGTTTTATGTTAGGTAGTAACTGTCTTAAATAGTATATCTACCTACATCCATCAATATCAAATAAATTATTATCATCTTTGTATTGTCAGTCATCTGGGCAAGTAAACATTAGATATCTACAATTTAATTGCGCATTAAGTATGCCAGCTTCACAACCGTACTGATGGACTGCGGCATTGTAATCAACAGACATTTATTTAAATATATTTTTAACCGACAAGGTACTACTAAATAAATATTCATTGATTCTGTTAAATCACAAGCGGTCATCGTAAACAAAGTTGATAAAGTTTGTATTTGAGTTGAATTTAAATGATGATAATGCGCCTGATTGCGTGTGGACTGGGCAATACTTATAATCAATGAAAGTTTACATTTTCACACATTTAACTTAAAAAACGCACAAGTTAATTAATATTAACTGCCAGATCTGTTACTTCCATAAAATTCGGCAATAAGAAAGAGAGCAGTTTACAAAGATTTAACAATGAAAGTATTGCATATTGCCTCTGCACATAACAATAAAGCCTTGATTGAATATAATCAAGCAAAAAGAAACTGGCTGATTAATTATATCCTCAGGATAAATAACGGTTATCGATTTCACTCGAACTCGTATTCGCGAGGACAAAGAAAGCTGTTCAATGAGATTCTGTTGTTTAGATGTTTTTGTTCTTCTAATTCACCGGCCGGTAAAGCATCGCCGACATAAATTATTCAACACGAGAAACCGAGCGACCATAGTTGTTCTTGCGACGCTATTGTGTGACTCTTGAAGGAACTACTCGGCCCCTGGGCTAATACTTCATTCTCTGAATCACAGCACAGTCTATTTGTGAACAAAAGGAACGTTTTTCTGTGGTTAGTCCTTTCTTTACTTCTATTTAGGTCGTAAAATAAAACTTGACCAAAACAATCCTAATCGCCTTCTACTATGATATTGATTATACTTGTACAATTAAATTAAACAGCCCTTTTGTTAGTATCAAAAATGCCCTTGAGCACAATAACGGGACCCAATTATTACACTTGATAGTTAACAATTGGTTTCAATGGCTATATAATTCGATGTATTACTATACGCACTTGCTCTTTATCATTCTAAGCTGAGACATGGTCAGTGTATCTTTAACGATGCTTT